>CM037880.1:95952120-97152120 GCA_021292165.1 Shinisaurus crocodilurus
CTGGTGGTCTGGCCAATAATAAAAGAATTACCGTATAAAAAAAATATTTAGCATGCATATGGTGCTTTTGAGTGTCAAAGTTCTTCACAGAATTTTTAAAAATCTTCTATCTGCATTTATGTGCATTAATAAAATGCTGAGATCAGGGCGTGTGGAAAGCAAATTTGATGTGATTGTGCATACAGTTGTAGCAAGATTCTATGGTGTGGTGTCGGCAAGTGAGCAAAGGGTAGAGTAAGATTTCCATAGCTCAATGGCAGAGCACATGCTTGGCAAGCAGGAAGTCCCAGGTTCAATCCCTGGCACCTTCCGTTAAAAGATCAAGATAGGAGCTGATTTGACAGATATCTGCCTGGGACACAGGAGAGCCAATCAGAGCAGACAATACTAGGCTACATGGACAAATAGTCTGACCTCATGTAAGGCAGAGTCTTCTATTCCTAGGCTGACATGCGATATTAAATAGGTTGCATTATTAACATAGTTGAACCTCTGTCATAGAAGTGAAGCGTGCCTCCCATTTTAATCCAGAAAATAACTATGCCCGCCAAAGTATGAATTTGCTCAGTCATCAAAATCTTTGGAGGACCTTCTCCACATGTCCTCTCCCCAGCCTTTGGCTGTGGAACACCTTCCCCAAAGACATTCACTTGACAGCAACAGTAAGGATCATCTTAGTGCGGCTTCTGAAAATGTGTTGTCACAGTATTTATTGTCTTATTCCATGTTTTACAGGTTATTGACTTCGTATTTAATAATTTTAATTATGTTTTATGTTTCTTTTTGGGGGGAGAAGCTGCCTTGATCCCCCCCCCCCAAAATTAAAAGGTAGGATATCAATATTTTAAAAAAATAAATAAACCATTTGAGGGCTGATGCAATTTTTATAAATGATGGTGCAAGGGAGCTCAGCTAAGATTATTGCTGCCTATTCAGTCCTAATTACTACATTGAGCCCTGCTGTACCTATTCCAACATCCTTAAAACTAGGAAGGGAGAAAGGAAGGAAAGAAGGAGGGAAGGAAGGAAGGAAGGAAGGAAGGAAGGAAGGAAGGAAAAGACACCAATGTAGAGATTGCAAACAAAAAGGCAAGCTCACAAATTTATTTTGCAACTATTGATTTTTCTTGGCCAGTTCCTTCAGTCTGTAGTCCCAAGCGGGGTGCCGGGGGTGCCCCAGGAAGTGCATTGGAAGCAGCCACGCCTGCCTCCCAACCGTCTACAGAGGAACTGGAGAGTGTGGAATGAAGGGAACCTCAGGTGAGTTGTTCTATCTATCTATCTATCTATCGTCTATCTATCTACAGCATTTATACCTCGCTCTTCAGCCAGAAAAGGCTCTCAGAGTGGCTTACAAAGATTAATAATAAGACAGTTCCTGCCCTCAGGCTCACAATCTAAAAGACAGGACACAAAAGGAAAAGGGATTGGGAGGGTAGAGGAAGAATGCAAAACTCAGGCACCAGTTCTTCGTTAAAAAGGTTCTTATAGGTTTTTCTTTCTTTTTTCTTTTTCTTTTGGCAGGGAAGGGCAAAACAAGCTCCCTGCAGCTGCTCCCTCTCCAGCTGATGTACTGGGCCAGGTTGGTCTCCCCCTTGCTGTGATGTTACTCCTGGGAAGCAGGGGGTGCAGCCTCCCAGTGGCCGATGGATGAGGCCAGAGTCTGCCACCCCAGGGAACTGTCAGCAGGGCCGGCGCTACCGCTAGGCCAACTAGGCTGTTGCCTAGGGTGCGTAGCGGAAGAGGGCGCAGAACGCTGCGCTCCTCTTCGCTGCCGGCGCGCTCCTGCCCTGCCCGCCCGCCTCACCGAGAAAGCCAGGTCAGTGCGGGGGATTGCGCCCGGAATAGTGGTGGGGCCGAGCCTGGGCGCCTCCCCCCCACCTTGCCTCGCCTCCGCGCCGCCTCCCCCCCACCTCGCCTCGCTTCGCCTCCGCGCTGCCTCCCCCCCCACACCTACCTTCTCCACGCTGTTTCCGGAGCCCCGCCCACGCTCTGTTTTGGCGGGAGGAACCAGGGCAACAGGGCTTAAACAGCCCTGTTGCTCTGGTTTCCCCCGGCCAAAAACAGAGCGCGGGGGTCCCTTTTCGGAGGAGGCGTGGGAAGGTAGGTGGGGGGCGGCAGCGGCAGCGTGCGGGGGGGGGGTCTGGTGGCAGCGGCGGCGGGAGGTTGCAGAGCAGGGCTGCTTTCCGGAGCCCCCCCCCACGGCACAGGAGGGGGGGCGCTAAATATAATTTAGGCTAGGGCGCCAAACTGCCCTGCACCGGTCCTGACTGTCAGTTGGAGCTGTGTGTTCCTTCTGGCAGGGAGGGGTGATGCGAGCTCCCTGCAGCTGCTCCCTCTCCGGCTGATGTATGGGGCCAGGTTGGTCTCCCCCTTGCTCAGACTGTCCTCTAAGTGGGTCACTTCTTAGTCTCCCCCTTCCTGGTATTTGCCCCAGATCAAGTGGGTTGTTGCATAGGAAAGGTCTGGCTGATGTGGCTGTGCACAGACATATTGGTACTCCCATGAGGTCTCCACCAGTAAAAGCCAGCCCACCAAGTTTCAGGGTTGAACAATTTTTACCCTGACTACTATTGTGTCACCACAACTATAACACACACACACACACACACACACACACACACACACTCCAGTTTACCTCCAAAGAGGTTATCTGAAAACTAGGAGTTGAATCCAGATTTAAGCTGGATCAACTGTGCTGGCAGAAGTGCAATGAGCTGTGGTGTGTGGACGAGCCCCCATCCCACAGTCACGGGGAGGGACCTTCTGCCAGCAGAGCCGTTCCTCTAGTGAAAGGTCCCTTCCTCATGCGGAAGGCATATCTTGGATCCAATCCTAGGTGAATAAGAAACAAAATGATAAATGAGCTTCAATGTAGATAAATGAAACAAGTGATGTGCATTGGGGCAAAATTCCTGGTTTTATACTGTATATTCACTGATGGGTTTTAAATTGGTGGTGACCAGAAAAGAGACTAACGTTCTCAGTGGCTACTGGTCATGATAGGTATAGGCTACCTCCAGGATCAGAGGTGGTATGCTTCTGTATGCTAGTTGCTGGGAAACTAGCAACTATGTATCCTATGTACATCACCCAGGGTGGCCGGTTGCCAGCCAGATGGGTGATTAATAAATGTAAATAAATAAAAATAAAATAAATTGCTGGGAAACAAACAACAGCAGGAGAGCGCTACTGCCCTCATGTCTTGTCTTTGTGGGCTTCCTATAGGCACCTGGTTAGCCACTATAGCAGGGCTTTCCAACCTTGGGTCCCCAGATGTTGCCGGCCTACAGCTCCCAGCATACCCAGTCAGCATGGCTAATGGAAAGGATTCTGGGAGCTGTAGTCCAGCAACATCTGGGAACCCAAGCTTGGAGAACCCTGCACTATAGGAACAGAATGCTGGACTAGATAGGCTTTTGGTCTGATCTAGCATGGGTCTTCTTATGTTCACCGCTCTACAATACTAATGCTTATATGCACAATGCCAAAACACTGCAATAATAATAATAATAATCCTGATGTAATTCTGCAAACAATTGCATCAAGATTATTTGCTGTGGTGTTTTATTGATTTGCAGATGTGCTACTGCACATTGATACACATGAAGTAAAAATAATCTTGACACAACTTGTTTGTACAAGCAAAGTTTCCTTTCCCCCCGCTGTGTTCCATCAATATACACTATTAAACATACACATTGGTAAAATGCCTCCCAAAAAGAATCTTGATACCATCATAGCTATGAATGCACTGATATTACTACTAATTCTTTTTTGCAGAGTTCAAGTCAGGGGGGAAAGGATGCAAATGAAGTGATGAAACTACATTTTGTATAAAATTTGGAATCTTTTTAAAAAAATTGAACATAGGAAGGTTCTACTTTGCATGTTTTTACTTTCGAAACAAGTAACGTAGAACTCCAAAGTCCAGGGAGAAACTCAGATGGGGAGAATTTTGGAACCATTCAATAATGAACTTATGGAATGTATCACCATATGATGTGATGGTGGCCACTGGCTTAAATGGCTTCAAAGGGGGATTAGACAAATGTATGGGGGAGGATAGCTTTATTTTATTTGTATTCATTTATTCATTCATATTTTATTTAAAGTATTTTTATCCTACTCCTCAGCCAAAAAGACTCCCAGAGTGGCTTACATGCAATAAGTAAAACAAGACAGTTGTAGCCTGCAGGCTTTCAATCTAAAAAAGACATGACACACAAGGAAAAGGGGATGGGGAGGGTAAGGGAAAACATTAAGTAGTTTATCAATGACTATGAGTCTTGAAAGCTAAATGTGAAACTCCATGTTCACAGGCAGTGTACTTTCTGAATGCAAGTTGCTGAGGATCAAACAATGGAGAAAAATAATCTTGTCTTCATGCCCTATTTGTAGAATTCGCACAAGTAGATTCATAGATTCATAGATCATCGAGTTGGAAGGGGCCTACAAGGCCATCGAGTCCAACCCCCTGCTCAATGCAGAAAACTAGAGGAGGGGTCTCCCATCCAAGTAATAACCAGGCCTGACCCTGCTTAGCTTTCCACGCTCAGACAAGCTGAGCCGGCGTGTATCTGGCTGGCTACCATTGGAAAACTGGATGGACCCTTGCCCTTTCGGAGCCCTGATCCGAAAGGGCTCGGATCAGAGCCCTTTCGGATCAGAAAGGGCTCTGATCCGAAAGAGCCCTTTCTGTTTTCATATGCAGGTACATCATTAGGATGGGAACTTAACCTGCCCTGAGTGACCTCAATGTCTGGGGGAGCAGGAGCAGGTTTTGTGCCTTCTCAACTAAATACCAAATTCAGTCCATTTACTATGTTCCATATAACTCAGTGGGTTTCACTCAGAACAGATCAGGCCCCTTCATCCTCATCACCATGGATTGCAGCTCTCGATTGTGCTAGAATGGAATGGTAGATCACAGGAACTGGTTTGATGTGGTCAAAAAGACACAACACAACTGGGCTCAAAAACAATGATCAAAAAGAAACCACTCAGACTTAAGTCACTGCACATACTCAAACTAACATTTGTGGTCTGTGCTATTCTATGATATCCTTGCTATTCAGAATGAAATGCCTGGTTAACTCTTCTCTTAGGAACACAAATATTGAAATCAATTCCTCCAGCCATCCTGCCCCAAACAAAATTATATTTTGTCCTATATATCTGCCACTTTCCCTTTATGTTTTGACACCCAGAGGCCTTGCATAGCATTTTAAAAGCTGCTGTTACACCCCATTAGAGGACATATTTATTAAAACATGCATACAAAAGGATTTGTGATTGAAATACAGCTTTGATATGTTTAATGGGATATAAAACTGCCAACCCTTTTTCAACAGGAGATGCTTTACATGCATTAGCAGTAATGTAATAATGCCTCTCTACTTTGCTATTGGCCATTAGCAGATTTCCCTCTTTTATTTTATTAATTATTTTAAGATTTTCAGTGTAATCCAAACGCATTAACTTCCTTCCAGGCTTGCAAATGCTAAAATTAGTGAAGTGGATGTCATCATGACAGGTGAGATGTGTGTGAAGGGAAGGCCTGTATATTTTCAGGGGCTTCCCCCACCATGGAGTCCCTTTCTCTGGAGGCTGAACTACTTAATGAGGGTGGTTAGTAGGCATTACAGCCACTGTAATCTTTCCCCAAGGACCCTGCTTCACTTTCCCCCACAGGAGTAAATGGCAGACATTCACTGATGTAGAAGAAAGGGATGCACTCAGGGAAGCATTGGGTTGGGGACTACACCTTCCCCAGTGACCCAGTTGTCCTGGGTGAGCGGCAGGCTTCAGCCTATCTGAACGGTGTGCTGGAGCAGAGCCTGTTGACCCTAAGCCCTGTATGCATAAATATCCTGCAGGGCAGCAGCGTTGAACCTCTTTCAGCCCGAGGGCCAAATTCCATTTTGGAGAAGCTCTCAGGGGCCAAATTCCACTAGTGGGTGGGACCAAAGGAAAAGGGGAGGGGCCAAATTGCAAAAAATATATATGCTGGCATATTTTAGCTTAATGCTCTTACTGCCAGTAAGTAAGCCTTAGGAGAGGCATTTCAAGCTTTTAGAATGGGAAAACAACCACACAAAAGCCAGGGAAACTCAGTGGTTGGGGGAAAGGGTGTGGGGCCAGAGGAAGGGGGCAGCTATCTGGGGCTTGTTTTGACCCCTGGGCCTGAGGTTCTGTACCGATACTGTAGGGAATTCTGCAACAACTGTCATGTTTTGTGAAAATGTCTTTGCCCCCACACCCAGAGTCGATGAACAGGCCTTAATTTCATGTTGAGCCATTTTGGGCAGCATGCATGGAGTCCAGAAATCAGGGAACACCGTAACAAATTTTAAGGACTTCAAGGAGTCTCAGCAACAGTGGTTGGTAATCTGTATTGTCTGTGAGGAACATGTAAATTGGTCTTTGAGTGTTAGGTTCTTTATGATCAGCTGGACTTGGGGTCAGGGCTGCTGGGCCGGGGAAGGTGAAGCAAGGCACAGATGAGCTGCTATGGGCACAGTTGGGCTAAGAGGCAGGGAAGCAGATAGAGCGGTCTGATGACCTCTTCAACCTTATCCAAAAGACCGGTCACTCAGACTGGTCAGATTTTGAGCATTTGTAGAATCCAGTGGAAGCTTATTGGCTCCTTCTACCATTTACATTAGGGGTGGGCAATCTGCTGAGACCTGACCCTCCTCCAGCTTGGAGGATGCCACTGCTGCTCCTGCTGAGCAGGGCTGAAAGCGGGCATGGGTCGTGCAGCACACCAGACCTCCAGGTTCCCGGCGGGCCACTGTTTATGTAGAAAATGCCTTAAGATACGTCAAAAGTAGCTGCAATTTGCGCAAATTACACAAATGGTGGCCGCTTTGGGCATATCTTAAGGCATTTTCTATGTAAAAAGTGACCCGCCAGGAACCCAGAAGTTGCTTCCCCGGCTTGACTTGGGAGAACGCGAGTTGAGCTGGGGAAGAGGTAAGTGGAGACGGAGTTTAGGGGTCAAGCCTGGCTAGCCCGCCAGATTTCCACCCCCTGAATGAAATCCTCTGCACATCCCTATGACAGACTACCATCCATTGCCTCTGGATTTGGTAGCTGCACTGCCACCTTCTGGCCATCTGCAGTGGTTGTGCCAAAGGGCAGCACAGGGCAGGGCAATCGCTTCCTCTTCTGGCAGGATACCCTGATGGCACATCAAGCAAGGTCCCTTAGTCTGGCTTGCCAGAGTCACTACGTTGAGACTCCAGGTTCCTTCCATTTGGCAACGATAACTAACTACCACCAAACATCACCAAACATTTAATCAAAGTGCCTCTGAGGGAGAACCTAACTTTGGCCTCCATCTCAATCAGAAAAGGCAACAGCCTCAGAGACTGTATCCCTCACCCCACCAAACATTTAAACCATTATTTTATGCTGATGATGTCCTGCTGTTAATGAAGGAGTCAAATGCTTCCCTCCTGGGTATGACGGATATTGCTGTCGGAGCAGTGAGTTGCCTCCATCTAGAATTAATGGCTGGAAGGAAGCTGCTTTCGGGGTTTTGCTCTTCAGCCCTGCCTGCCAGCCAGAATTTTAAGTGGGAGGCCAGAGCTATAGTGCAATGAGCTAGAAACAGAAATCACCAAGAAAGGCATGGAAATACTGAATCCAATTATAAAGCAACATTAAACCAGTTATGAAAGGAAGGACAGAGATACATACAAAGAATTATACGGATGATGGGTCAGCTTCTGTCCTCCATTAATTATTCCACACACACTGATTCTTCAGTTTACTATCAGAGCCAAACTAGACATGATGCAAGGCAGCTGTGATCAGGACCCTGCACTTTAAAAAGAAAAAGTAATTAGCAGCCCAACATGGCTGCTCTGAAGATGAAAGAAGTGATGCCAGGGCACGGGAGTTTAATTTGTTCCCCCGTTCTGTTTCCCTTGTCATCCTTGTGAAGCTGCTATTAGCTCCACATGGGGGAAAACATACAGGCACGTTGTAGGGATAGATGAATCCACCCATTTCAGTTTCTCATTTTTCCAGTCTTAAATTAGGTTCATCTCAAACTTTGAGAATTTCTCCAGTCTCGAGTTCAATTTGTCCCAGACTTTGAGAATGCTTAAAAAAAAATGTTTGCATGAAAATCCACATGCATTTTCATGCACATATTTCCTTATAAATGCATTTCTGCCTAATATAAACATATTTTTTTTGCAAGCAATTTTCTTAATATAATGCATTTTGATCTTATTTTTGCTAACATATCCATTTTTGATTGGGAACTCCACTGCAAAATTTGGAGATGTGTGAATTTTGAAGGATAACTCCGTTTAGGTTCAAAAGTGTGGAATTAGGTAAGTTTACAGTAAAATGTAAACTGAATGGATGTCTCCCCCATCCCTGTATGTTTCCCCATACAGATTTCAGTGGGGATGTTTTTCATATGTTACCAGAGAGCACCACCGCACCAGCTCACCTCCATGTGGTTGCATGCGATGTATGTCCTTAGTAAGTTGAATGTATGTAAGGTTATATAAGCAGACAATTCATGCTAAAGTTTCCTCACGTGGCCAGAACTATATGTAGAAAATAAGCACCACCTATTTGTCTGAACTAGTTCCATGTTTTCCAGGGATGCATTTGGATTTTAGCAAGAGTCTTCTTCCATATAACAATGCCCCTCCCTCCTTCACTCAGATCTTCATAAACTGCATCTGCTTTCTGCGGAGTGGGGTTTTCCCTTTTGGAGCGCCCATTCTGTGGAAGGCCTGCTCGACACTTGCATCACAATTCCAAATTGGTGGAATGGACTGTACCACTTCAGACTGCAGATGAAGGAGGACACCTTTCATTTAGAGCCCCAAAAGAAATAAAAATCTTCTAGCCATGGGTGGCAACTGATGGTTGAGGCAGTGATAAAAAGGGGAGGATGGGAAGGTTGGCAGGAGGAGGAGGGACTCAGGCGACCACTGATCAATCAAGCTTCCCTCTCCCCAAATAATCTTATCTGTTCAAGGCAGCACTTCTGTGCACACTAACTTGAGAGTACATCCCATTGAAATCAATGGGATATACTTTTGAGTAAATATGAATAGGATCCAGTTGCAAGTGAGCAGGAACAGGTGGCAGGGAACAGGAGAAAACAAAAGGAAGAGTCTCTTGGGAACCGTCTGGTCTTCCGTAGCTGCTTGTGCAGCTGAGAGTTTCTGAGCACTCCGGTAGCTTGCTTGCTGCCTGCCTCTTCTGCCATTACTGCCCTTCCCCAGAAGCTGGAGGAAACATTTATGCACAGGTATTTTCAACACATACATGTGCTAATTAAACATGTGGTTGTCTCCCCCATCCAATTGTGTGTGCTTTGTGTTCTAAAACAAAACAAAAACTAGATTAAGGTCCTAACAACACAAGAGACACTAACTGCATTGCTCGCAAGCACATCGTCATTTTCCCTGTCCTAGTGTCCTTAATTACAGTCATGGGGGCCTCCAATATTCATTTGGAGGGGAGGTTTAACCCTTCCCTTTCACACTGTGATCCCAGTGAAAATCATACCCCCCACTCCCACCCCGCAGTTACACTTAGAGAAAAAGCTCCCGTTGGCACCAAGGGTGGCTTAACTGCAGCACGGTGTGTGTGTGTGTGTGTGTGTGTGTGTGTGGATTTTTAGTCGGATTGTGGTGGGGAAGGAAAAGTTTAACCTCCTTTCACGTTGCAGTCCTGATGATAATTGGGGGTGGGGGAAATGCCTGTAATGAAATAAAGAAAAAATAAAGATTTAATTACAAGCAGCAGTTAGTGCCATGTGTAGTTTGACAAGGGGCGGGGGTGGAGTTCAGCTATACCAGCAGCAAAGAGCCGTTTTTACAGTGCTTTTTCTATTTTATTCTGTTATTGTACTAAACTAATTACCCTGAAAAGTTCAAATGCATTTTAACAGCCTCAGTGTGGTTAACCATTGGCATTTCACAACTAACACTATACAATTAATAAACGGTAAACTGTATACCTGCCTCTGGAAGATGATGACATCATGGCTCACTTCTCTCCCTGCCCTGAATGTCTGATAGCTTGGTATCTAAACTGAAGCATGGATACATTTTTCAAACTGTGATAAGTCTGTCAAATTGGCAGCCAGACTTTATGTATGTTTACTTGGAAGCCAACTGAGTTCGGTGGAGCTTGTTCCCATGAATGCCTTTGTGCACATAGAACTCCTGTGTACACAAAGGCACCACCAGCAGGATCCTGGCTTTTCTCCTACACATAGTAGGATAGTCCTCAGTCCTTTAAGCCAAAGGACTTATGTGTGATCTTTCTTTCTTTTATGACAGGGCTGGAGAACCTCTAGCCTTCCAGATGTCGTTGGACTCCAATTCCCATCAGCCCTAGCCGGCCTGGCCAAAGGTGAGGGATGATGGGAGTAGTAGTTTATCGATATCTGGAGAGACACAGGTTCCCCAGCATTGTTTTATGACAAGGAATAGCAGCTTCATGTTTGATCAGCCACAAGATGCTCTCTGCATTTCTTCAAGGCTTTGTTAATCATTTTTATTGCATTGCATCCTTGTTCATCCTTGTTCTAGCTTAGAATTGCTTTTGTAAGGAACAATCTCACAGTGCCATCTTTGCAAATGATCTGCAATTCAGTCTAATGATCTTGTGCTATGGATGGGCCTTTTTCAGCTGGTAATAATGGCTTCTTCTTTTGGGGGTATGATAGCAATTCTCTCTATTCTCATCAGAACTATTTTAAGCAGTTAGAAAGAAATGACCTAATTAAGGACAGCAGTTTTCAAAAGAGTCAACGTTGTTTTATAAGCTAGCTGAGTGTTAATTAGACATGTGCTTTACTCCTTGATCAGCAAATAATTTGGAGAAGTCAGCCAAGCTGTGTGTGCGTGTGTGTGTGCATGCGTGCACGTGCGCATGGGGGGACGAGGGACATGCAGAAGTTTCCTGACTGAATTTTAAGTAAAAGACAGACAAAGGAGGAGAAAGTCTGGGTCACTCAATTATCTGATGATGATGATATGCTAATACAGTGGAGATCCAGATTAAACCAGACATCCACCAAGAAGACAGTAGGGATATATGAGAATTTTGTTTCAGTTTGTTAAGCGTCAGAACTTGTCCCGTTCACAACCCTGAATGCAAATGGGAGCGCATCTGTCAGCCATGCTCGCTTATTCCCGAGCACTCGTGGGAAGATTGGCAACTGTCTTGAATGTTTTCCACTTGTGAATAATCTTCCTCACTGTAGAACGATGGACTTTACATTGTTTGGAAATGGCCTTATAACCCTTCCTGGATTGATGAGCAGCAACACTTGCTTCCCTAAGATCATTGCTGATGTCTTCTCTCCTTGGCATTGTGGTAACACACACCTGACTGCTGGAGACCAGCAAACTCCTGACACTTCATCTTTTATAGAGGTGGTCACACTTGCTGATGATCAATTCATCAAGGGCATTTGCTTAGCAGCGCATGGCTGCTCCTTCGCCTCTTCATACCGATGGCAGCAGTAGGGGTGTACTTAGTTTTCCCCACATGGCTTCCCACATTTTGGCTGTATTTCTGTACAATAAATACAGAATAAATACACAGTGTACTCTGTCACGTGTTGTTGTTCATCTGAGGTTGTCTTTACCTAATTTTGAGACCTGCTACGGGCCCGATGATTTTTCTTCTGTCCTGATACGTGGAACCATGGAACTCGAGAAGGGTGTACTTTCTTTTTCACATGACTGTAGGTAAGTGCTTATGGTAGCCTCCCCAAACTGGTGCCATTCAGATTTTTGGACTACAACCAGCATTCCTGACCATTGTCCTTGCTGGCTGGAACCGATGGGAGTTGAAGTCCTAAACATCAGGAGGGCACAAAGTTGGGGAAGACTCATGTATAGGATTGCAATCTTAGTTCAAAGGTACAGGGAGACATCCTGTTCTAAAGGGATATGGGCAGAACTCCCAAAGAGCCTTGCTTCCCGTCCCCTGATACTTCTCCTTCAATTCATACCTCCAAATCAGAGTCAGAATGGAAAGGTCCAGCAGTGCCTACGACAGAAGAATGGCTGGTCAAGATGCTGGAGCTGGCAGAGATGGACAAACTCACATCATTAATCAGAGAAAGGACAATATCCACGTTTATTGCTGAGTGGAAACCTCTAATTGACTTTTTGCAGAGACTAGAAAATAATGATTTGTTTGTTTGTGGGTTCATGGAATAATAAGTGAATTTGGGACAATGGGAAAAAAGAGATTTCTCATTCTGATTATCGAGTAAGAAAAATTATTGTTACCTATATTTGCTGTAGAAGAAAATCGGAAGTCTATTTTGTTTTGTTAATTATTATATGTTTGATATTATGTGTTGGTTTGGTTTTACATAGAAATATTTTTTTAAAAAAAGGCAAATCAGAGTCAGACTGCATATATGTGATCGCATTTAATGTTTCTGGGTCCTATTTGAATGAGCAGCTGCAGGGGAGGGGGAATCAAATCCATCAACAAAGATATCCCTGTGGGTTGCTTGGTCAGGATGGGGCAGGACGGGCACTGTTTTGCAGTGGTTTCTCTGCAAAAGCTTCTTCTTCCTCTGCTGGTTTTAGTTTTGCTGCTTGCTTGATTGCTGCTTAATTGTCTGATTTTAGTTTAGTTTAGTTTTCAGTTTTAATAGTTATAACTATAGGTCACCTTGATGCAAAAGGCAGGATATAAATACTTCAGTAAATAAATGGTGCCCTTGAACTGAGAATGTTTAGGCTTTAATTCTATGCCCACGTACCTCAGAGTGTGGAAACAGTACATTCTCTCCTTAGGACATAGTGACTGGGTTCAGACAACACAGTAACCCACACTCAAGAGTTGAGTGTGGGTTGTCATTGAACCATGAGTTGTTGAAATGTGGGTTATCGTGTTGTCTGAACCCAGCCAATATAACAAACCATGGTGAACAACCCACAGTTCACAGCCCAAAAACAAACCATGGGTTCTCTTCATATGTTGTTTGTGGTTAACAAGCCATGGTTTGTTAACTTGGCTGGGTTTGGACAACACAACCCAAGTTTCAACAACAACCCACAGTTCAGCAACAACCTACATGCAACCCATACTCAACCCTTGTTGTCTGAACCCAGTCATTGTCTATCTTGTTGATGTTAAGGAGAACTGGTTGAAGCTAGTCAAGCTCACTAGCTAACTGGTACCCGGAGAAGCCAACTTTAGAAAGTTCCATGCAGCGCAGTAAATGATATCTTTACAACTGAATAAATAATGTTGTTCCTTTAAAAAAATAAAAAATGGAAGTTTTGCTTCTTCATAGAGAAAACAGTACATGCAGGACTGCACTGCAAATTTTGGCCTAAGGGGGAACCTCAAAATACCTGAGGGAGTCCTAAAGAGTTTCTAGGAAATATTTCCAAAGGGTGGATGGGAGGGAGTTGTTTTGGGATATTCTTTGGTTAATTCTGGATTTTACCTAAATCTAAATTTGTAGGGAATTTAGGGTACAGTCCTATGGGATTGCTGCCTCCTAGCTGGAAGCCTCCAATTTCAGAGGGCTTCCGAGTATCCTATGCCCTGTCAGGCTGCTGCCGGCAGGGGGGGAGGAGCAATGGAGGCCATGTTCACCCCTCCGCCCTCCTTTGCATTTCCCCCCTCAAGCCCATCTAGAGGCATCACACTGCTTAGTGTGGGAGCAGGGTTCTAGAGGCCACAGGATTGAGTGGATCCCATACTCTCCTCTCCCCTGTCCCCACACCGGAATGCCCCATTTGGACCTCTATGAGTCATCCGAGGTTGCTTCTGCAGGAAGGGGAGTGGCAGGAAGGAGAAATCAGATCTTAGAGTCTTCTTCCCAAAATCATAGGAGTATTTACAGCATCAAGAGGGAATTCCAATGTATTTTATGACCCCTGGGATGTTCTCCTAGAGCCCATAGGATTGCATATATATATATATATATATATATATATATGCAAAACATCTGTGAGATACATTCTTAGACTTCTGTTTTAATTGGTCCAACATTTGCTCTATGTCACAATGGCTAATGGAAGATATTGATGGTGGTGCTTTCGCTCAGGGGAGCCAAACAAGAACCCTTCAGGAAATCATTTATTCAGGGCCATCCCTCTAGTGGATATTACAGCAATGTTATTAATCAGTACAGGAGTTCATAACATTTTGACAGACAGATAGCAGGCACTGAGATCTAATAAAATGTATTGTTGCTGTTTGTAATTTGCATGATTAAATCTGATCCAAACAGAAAGAATATTGCCCCAGAAGATCATATATTCCTTGAGACAAACTAAAATCTGATGTGGAGAAAAACAATGGTTAGGCTACTTTAGACTTTACTCCTTTTTAATGGAAAAGAAACACCAGCACACAATGCTATTTGAATGCCATCAGTATAAACACAATAACTTATAATATTAATGCTACAGAATAAAATGAAAATGAAAATTAAGCTATGAGCACAGTGAACAAGAAACTTTAAATTAAGTACATTAGTAAAACTAAGCCTCTGGAGAATATTGGCCAAAAGAAAGAACATCTTCACACATGGTATGTCCACACAATCTTACAGAATTCACTACCATAAACTGTGGTGAGGACCACAAGCCTAGATACCATTTTTAAAGGATTAAATGAGAGCTGAGCTGGAAGTTCTCCATGGAGAACGTTCAGTTCAATGTTTGTGGACTTTTGGGTAAGGCAGGGCAAAGCCCACGCCATCCCCACTTTTGCATGACCCGTGTTCCCTTGCAAATGTGGGGGGAGTCTATCAGGGGCTTCCAGGGGCAAAAATCACTTGGCTTTGGGGTGGGAGTCCTTATAGTTTTACAAGGCGGTGAGGGTGGTTTCCCTCCCCCCGACTCTCTTTGACCTTTAAAAAAGCCGAGGCACCAGGGAAAGAACATTGCGTCATCATGTAGCGCAGTTCCCTTTTCATGTCCTCTCAGCTCCCTTTTCAGACAGCCGCTGGACTGGACTGCTGATCTCAGCCACCCCAGTGCTGGAAGCAGAGGCTTGGCTTTTTAGAGGTTCAAAGAAGGGCAGAGAGCAATACACATCTGAGGAGAAGGAGCCTTTTGCCAGGGAGAGAAAGCAAGGGACCAGGACAAGCCACAGCTGTGCTCCTATCGAATTAAATGAGAGCAGCTCAGTGGAAAGAGCTCTGAGATCAAAAACAGTTGGGGTATGTTTGAACCCACCTGGTGGGGGGGGGGGGTAGAATTAATGTCAAGCTCGTCCTTGACATGCTTGTCCAGCAACATTCAGATTCATGTCAGGGGGGAAAGCAGAGGAAACATTCCTGCTGGAGGCTCTGCTGTGGCAGCAGCAACAGAATCCCACAGTTGGTGGGCCAGCTGCGGTTTTGTCTTCCCCATAGTGCTCTGGATGTAGCATCATTCCAGCACATTGTGAGAAAAAATGGTGGCCTCCATACTCCCTGTCCCATCCCCCCTACCGTTCCCTGGAACAATGTCTGGGGCATTGTGGGGAAGGGAAAATGGCTGCTAGGCCTGTGGCTTGTTGCTGCCAGCACAGACTGCTACTGAATCCCACAAACATGTTAGCGAACCCCCCCACCCCCAAAAAAACTGTTTTAGGAGTGGGGAATCTCATCTGCTCCCAAAAATACATTTCAGTACATTTTGGGGGATAATGCCCCTCCAAAAAAAACCTCCCCAAAGTTTGGGGGAATGCACATATGTGGGTGGGTCTGCTGGGAACCCTTGTCCCAGAGGTGTCTGTATGTTTTCCGTACATACCTCTCCTAAGTGAGCTGTTTGGGTGTTATACTGGACTATCTGACATTCCTTCCTGTGTATTGGTCACTGAAAAGGGTGGCTATTTACAGGCTATGTGTGAGATTGGTATAAGGGGATTTAATTAAACCGCTATGTGCAGGGATCCCTGAAAATCCTCTAGGCTCTTGCTGTCTACAGTATACCAGCTGCTGCTGTGGAGAGCACTGTCTGTGGTGCCTTCCTGTCATACACTGGTGTGCCAATGGTGTTGCCACAGAAGCTGACGGAATTACGATGCTGTGTGTGGTAGTTGTTTTTTTGGAATGCTGTCATTTTCTTCTCAGCTATGTTGATGGAGTGCAGAAGATACCAACTAAGCTTTGTTGATTTTACACCAGCATAAGCTAGCTGCTGGTGCGGCAAGACCATTGAATTACTCCGGCCACCACTATATTTGATGTTCTGCCTTCTGAACAATGTTCCTTCCCAGCTACAGAGACTTGAGCGGCCTTTTAAATCTTTCATATTAGCCACTGTGATAACGTCTTACTGAATATTTCATATTGTTGTGCTGATAAAGAACACAAGATGTTATGCTAAAAAATTGACATAACCATGGCGCTTGGGTTGGGAGAGCATCTGCTTAGAAATAACATGCTTGGCAAAGAATCTAGAATGAAACGAGTCCTCTTTATGGAAGCAATCTAAAATTATTCTAATCCCGAAGCCAGAGAAGGACTTAACGGAACCAGGTTCCTATAGACCCATTTCCTTAATAAACCAAGATGCAAAATTAATGACAGCAATATTAGCGAGAAGGATGAATTGGTTTATTACTAAATATGTTGGGGTAGACCAGTGTGGTTTTATGCAAGGTAGGCAAATGGCAGATTTAACAAGAAGAGTGTTAAATATAATATATTTAATAAAGAAAAATAAACTGAGAGCTGGGGTAATAGCACTAGATATTTTCAAAGCCTTTGATTGCGTGGAATGGCCAGCATTAACTTTTTAAATAAAAACTATGGGGTTTGGAGAGAGATTTAGAGGAGTAGTTAATCAATTATATTCACAAAATGTTAGGTCAGTAGTGGTAAATGATGGTTTAACAGAGCAAATTTACCTAGGTCAAGGAACCAGACAAGGTTGTCCCCTTTCGCCTATTTTGTTTGCGTTGGTAATGGAGATTTTAGCAAATGTATTTAGAGAAGATAGGAATATATGTGGGATAGGGATTAGAGAGAAGATTAAAATAAATATTTTTGCAGATGATACTCTTTTGACAATTAAAAACCCTATAGAAAATATGGATAGAATGGAGAATCACTTAAAGGAGTTTGGGGAAGTAACGGGGCTACAGATTAATTGGGACAAATCTAAGTTTTTGTTGTTTAATTATAGTAAAAGAGAAGAGATGGAAATGTGTAGGAAAAAAGTAATGTTAAGATTAATAATGTAATTAAATACTTAGGAATTGTAATTCCAAAAGATATAGATAAATTGGGAGAACAGAAATATAGGAAATTAAAGAATGAGGTTAAGAAAAAAAAATAGAGGAGTATTAAAAAATTGGACTTTCCTGGTTTGAATTGCTTTGATTAAAATGAAGATTCTTCTGTCCAAGATTAATTTTTTATTTAGGATGATACCAAGTGCGATATCAGATAAGGAACTTAAAGAATGGCAAACAATTATTAACACATATTGTAATGGAGGGGGAAAGTCTAGGATTACCAAAACAAGATGGTATAAAGCACAAAAAGTAGGGGGTTTGGGTCTTCCGAATTTAAAATGATATTATATAGCTAATCAATTAAGACATACAGTGGATATTATAGCACGGCCTAAAGAAATAATGTGGTTGGAGTTAGAAACATCTGAATTATGAAATACTTTGGAGAATATACTTTTTCTTTAAAAAAATAAATAAATTTATTTTAAAAAAACATAAACAACCCTTTTTTAAGAAGTTTGTTAGAGACTTGGAGTACTATGAGGAATATATTTATACCAGGGATTTCTCCATTAACTCTGGTGGTGGCTCTAAATGATTTTCCCGAAAATTTAAGATTGGATTTGGAGGGTAAACTAAGAGAAGAAAGGGTTATTAGATTATCCGATTGAGTGGAAAAGATGGGGACTATAGACCAAATATTGGAAATTGTTGGGAGAAGAAGAGTGTCGTGGTTAAATTTATTACAGTTAGAACAGTGGTCGAAGAAGTGGAAAAGGAAAACTGAGTATGAGAGAGATTTAACTAATTTTGAAAAGATGGTCATGTCTAGAGATGGCCTACCAGGTAATGCATCAACAAGAGGTATAACAAGGGATTTATATAGATTGATTCAAAAAGCAAAAGAACAAGAGGATCAGCTAAAGGCTGTATGGGATAATGAATTTGAAGAGGTGACCTCGAAGGTGGGTTGGAACAACATATGGGATAGATGGATTGTGAAGGTGATGTCAACTAGGATAAAGGAGAATTTCTATAAACTAATTTGGAGATGGTACTTAACTCCAGTAAGATTAAATAGAATAGATAATAATTGCTCTGCATTTTGTTGGCGAGGATGTCAGGAAAAAGGGACATATGCTCATATGTGGTGGAGTTGTAAAAATGTACTGGTTTTTTGGCGAGAGGTTTTTACAGAAATATCGGAAATTATTGGTATTAACTTAGAGGTCTGTCCAAAACTAGCATTGTTATCAATAACGTAGAAACTTATTTGCGACCAAAATACGGAATTAATTGTAAACTTGTTAACTGCGGCTAGGCTAATGATAGCAAGAAAATGGAAAGTACAACATGTTTTCCTAATAACTGACTGGTATAAGGAAGTTTGGGATATAGCCCTAAACGATAAACTAACTTGTAGTATCAAATGCAAAAAAGGACAGTTAAAGAAGAATAATTTTATGGATATATGGAATCAATTATTAGACTATGTATTAATAAAGGGGAAGGAGAGTATGCCTTGTCAGGATATGTTATATTTTTGGAATTTGGAATTCATTTGATCAAGGGGATAGAAGTATATAAATTGGTCCCTTGGAGGGTGGGGGGGTGCACTTTATGATTTATTGTATGTAGTTTAAGTTATATTTTTGTGTTATTCTTGTATTTTGCTATATTTTGTTTTGAAAAGTAAATAATTTTTTTTCAAAAAAAATATATAGAATGAAACGAGTCATCCTATAGTTGAAACTGCAAGCAGAGCAACTCCAGTTTTCGGTAAGGTTCTTGTTAAGTTTTTGGCATTCTTGTAGACAATATGGTGATGCTGCTTCTACCAGTTGTGGGGCTCAAGTAAGCAGTAGGGATCTTTAACTTTCCATTGTTCTATACTCTAAGACTGATTGTATTTCCTCGTTAGAAATGAAATTCCCAAATTGCATTTCCTCGTTAGACATGCAGTTCTTTCACAAAGATTTAATTAATGCACCATTTAATAGATTGGTCTCCAAAGTTCTTCTCTCTTAGAATCATTCGGTTGGATGGGGCCTTGTAGTAGTCCATCTAGCCTAACCCCCTGCTCGATGCAGGAAATCCAGAGGAGAATCTACACTGGAGCCCATTTCGTTTGTGAGCCACCGCTGTGCTGGTGTTTTTTTCCCCAAAAGTAATTCCTGCTCAGTGGACACGCCTTAATGCATAACCTGCAGTATCTGCTGTGCTTACAACACTATCAAATGCCATACACCAATGCATTGTGTGATTGCAGGAGAGGTAGGAGGAATTTGAAAGGTCACATGAGCTGAATTGTGTCACTTTTTAATGCAAATTTGTGCCACATGTGCTTGTATTGCATTAGCAGTAGGAAGGATGGTTGTAAGATGAGCCTGACACCTCAGGGCTTTTTTTAATGCATGCACACAAGCCAAGGTCCACATTACTTTAACCAATTAAAGTTTTTTTGTTTTGTTTTTTTACATAATGACTTTGTAAAGTCCACGTTGCTTCACTCTCCCCAGAAACTCTAAGATACATTTAAGGACTCATCTGTTCGCATAAACTATTTCCATTTTATTTACTTCCTCCTGCCCTTTCTATTTCCTAGACCAGTGTTCTCCAACCTTGGGGACCCAAGGTTGGAGAACACTGTCCTAGACCCTTTCCTTTTGAAGAATCAACCTGTAGCTATGGCTGTCCATTTTTAAACTTTGTAGGGTGACTACCTGTTCTTTAGGTGTTCAATACATAAATATAAGCATCAATCCACTAACAACAGCCAACAGTGGAGTGGAATTCATAGTTTCAAAATAGGGTTTCGAGAGACATGTGATGCAACCCACTGGAAAAGGGTTGATGAGGCTTGTAGGGTACATATTCTTAACTTTGGGGTATGAGCAGCTGACGTGCTTGTGGATAAGGGGAAATGGTGGATTAATGTGGGAATCAGTAGATAGCAGAGATTTTCAGAAAAGAGCCCCTGTTTTGCTTTGAGAAAATCCCAGTTTCAGCTATTGTCATCAGCAGTGAAATAGTATCTGTGGTAGCAAGCAAGGTTGGGAAAGAGAACCTGGAAACTGGTGCCAGTTACAGTACTGGCTAGATGTAGAGCCAGTATAAAGCAATTCCATATGTTCATTATTAAGCATGGGAGGAAGAGTAGTTGTTTGGTGGATACCAAAATTCAGTTTGGAGCTAGCTATTTATTTTTGCTGTTTTATTTTTGAATGTTTGCTGTCATCTTGCTTATTTTATTATTTCATATATAATTACTAGATTAGTGGATTATATAATCATACTGATTAGTGGATTATATAATCATACTGGAATATCAAATTTATGCAGTGAGATGCTTTGATGGGTTGAATTGTTGGTTTTATGTTTTATTTGTACTTGTTATATTTTAAAATGAATTGTTAATTGAATTGTTCTGAAACATTATGCTGAAATTTGATATTGTTTCTATCACTTTGATGTTATTATCAGCTGCTTTGGGGCATGGTCCACCAGGAAAAGGTGGCATATAAATCAACTAAACTAAATTCAACTAGAAAAACCAGAACTCGTGAGCCAACTGTTTAGCAGTCCACTGCCACATGGTCCTTAATTCCCAGCTTGGGACACTGTTTGGCAAGCCCAGAAATTATTTTGTAACACTTCAAAGGGCTGCTCTATAGTTAGGTTGCAAACCTCTGGAAGTAAGTCCCAATGAACACAGTGAGACGCATTTCTGAGTAACAGGACCGGTGCAGGGCAGTTTGGCGCCCTAGGCGGAATTATATTTAGCGCCCCCCCTCTCGTTCTGTGGGGGGGCCTCCGGAGCAAAGCAGCCCTGCTCTGCAATCCCCCCCCACGTGCCGCCACCACCTACCTACCTACCTTACCCCCGCCCTGGCTGCCGCTGTCGCCACCTCCGAGGAGGAAGTGACGCGACGGGACCCCCACACTCTGTTTTTTGCTGGGGAAACCAGGGCAACAGGGCTGTTTAAGCCCTGTTGCCCTGGTTCCTCCCGCCAAAACAACACGGGCAGGGGCTCCGGAAGCGACGTGGAGAAGGTAGGTGGGCGAGGGGAGAGGAGGGGAGGTGTGGCGGCAGCGGCAGGCGGGGAGGCGCGGCAGCGGCGGCAAGCGGGGAGGCGCGGCGCGGCGGGCGGGGGGGAGGCCCAGCGGCGGCTTCAGGCAGGCGGGGGGAGGCCCGGCGGGGGCGGCGCGGCAGCTGCAGCGAAGAGGAGCGCAGCGTTTCTGAGCCCTCTTCAGCCACGCGCCCTAGGCAACCGCCTAGTTTGCCTAGCGGTAGCGCCGGCCCTGCTGAGTAAACGTGCATAGGATGCTGCTGTTAGTTACAATTGCTAGGATTTCTGGAAGCTATTACTATGGGTTTTTTTAAAAAACAAAACAAAACAGTAAAATGATATTTCTTCCACTAATATTCTTCTTGGCTCTCAGTTGGGAGAGATAACAGAAGGTTGGTATATATTCTGAAGTTTTTCACTGACAAATCTAATTGTTTCTTTCAAATGGCTTCTTTGAACATCACAGGCACACAAACGGCACATCACACTGCAGATTACATAAGAACTTCTAATGGTCGGAAACGTTTCCCATTGAGAACAAAATGCTACAGACAATATTGTGAGATGAGAACAGCTATGAAGAGACAAGAGCTGAGTATCCTTCACCCGAGAACAAAAAGTGCTAAAACCCAACATGTTTGTTTCTTTAACACTTTGGCATAAAACTGAAAATAGACAAGACCAAGAATATTCACAGTGGACCTCTGTGGTATTGCTGACATGATGGCTGGCCTCAATATATAAAGAGCGCATCTTTCATGAATGGGGCCTTTTAAGCCTGTCCCGTTTCAGGCTATTTGAAACATCATATCTTACAAAGGCAGTGTTTTCTCTCCATTGAATATCCATGTAAAACAGTCTTCAATTGACTATTTATTTATTTGAGCACTTTTACACTGTTCTTCAGCTGAAAAAGGCTCCCAGAGCAGCTTAGAAAGACTAATAATAAGACAGTCCCTGCCCTCGGGCTTACAATCTAAAAGCTATGACACAAAAGGAAAGGGAGTTGGGAGGGAGGAGGGGAAAAAAGCAAAGTTGGGCACTAGTTCTTAGTTCCAAAGGTCTTGTAGGTGTTCTTTCCAGCAAGGGAGAGTAAGGATATCAGAGAAATCCACAACAGATGCAGATGAGTTCAGATGTCTATGAATCTGTCCCACAGATTCTGCAGGATTCCATAGATTTGTGGACCATTTTTATACTTTCTGGGAATTATACGCAAATTAGTTGTACAAAAATATGAAGGAAAAAAACCCACCAACCAAAAATACACATTTTCCCTCATAGGCTAAAGCGTGCAAATGTGGATCTTGGGGGGATTTGCACAGGTTTTCATCCCACACACACACACTTTTGGGGAGACTTGTGCAAATCCACATTAACTAATGCACATTAGTGCGAATGTGCATGAGTTAATGAAGACTAGAGCATTTGCACACCTGTGCAAGTGCACATTGGTGCAAGTAGAATGAAATTCTCCAATGAAAAATCTGATTCTGTCAATGAGTGGATGACAGAACAAAAGATGCCTGACAATCCACGAAACACAGACGGAACAGATTTAACAAAATCTGTACATCCCTAGAGAGTGAAGCAAGTTCCCTGCATCTGCTTCCTCTCTGGGTGATGTATGGATGCAGGTTGGTCTCCCCCTTGCCATGATGCTCTTCTAGGAGGTAGGGGGTGCAACCTCTCAGTGGCCCTGCGTCCCCTGGCCAGCTGGTGAGACCAGAATGTGCTGCCTTTCAGCCCTCCAGTCCCAGGGCAACTGTCAGTGGAGCTAAGTGTTCTTTCGGATAGAGACGGATGAAGCCATCTCCCTGCAGCTGTTTCCTCTTCTTAGTACTTCCCGATGTACTCTCCCAATGCCACTCATTTTCAGCTACAATGATGCCAACAAGGCTCTCTCAGTTTCATGGGATGTTTTCTAAAATCTCTCTTTCAGATCTGCAGCCAATGTTCTGACCATTTCTCCCAATAAATATTCCTTCTTCCTGATTTGCCAGGTGTAAAAGTGAATGCAAAAGGCTTTGTGCAATTAACACCATTTGACTAGCATATATCTTTAGCACTGTCCCATATGGTGTTAAACCATCCAGCTTGTCCTTGGCAAATGTTGCTAAAATTGATACATCATTAAAAAAAAAAAACCAACCAGATTGAAATTTAATTAATGCAAATTTCTTACATGTTTGAAGTGGCTGCTATAAAAAAGGGGGGGGAGAGAGAAAGAAAAGAAAAACAGGCCAACCTCGTTCTACAGACTTGACATCAGCAAAATGAGTTTAGAAGGGAAAATGTGTTTTCTGCTCTGACAGATCACTAAAAAAAATTGTTTCTTCTTCACTTAGGAATTCAATCCCTGGGAACTCTTTTGGTGTTCCACTCTTACTTCCTAGGGCTGGAATAGAGAGTTGTTAGAGCTGCCACGGGGAAGCCAGCAAAACCAGTCAGCCCACGGTGACTGATCCCTACTTAACCATCACATTTGAAAGCACGTGCAGTATAGAGCCTGCCTATATCACATTGTCTGCCAGCACTGCTTGCTGTTCCACATTCCTAGCAGCCCCTGAAAAAGACATGGAGTGGTGCTGAGCTAAATAAATGTTCTAATGCTATAGGCCCAATTTTCATCCTGAAGGTAACGATTTCAGCAAGAGTTCAGGAAGATCCCCCCCTCCCCAACCTTTAATGCTACCTTTTTCATGGTTCTTTGCAACTGTTCATAGCTTGTCATTCCCTGCTGTTTTCTACCGCTGCTGCTGCTTCAGGAGCCATTTTTCCTCTTTCATTTTTCCTTGAGTGATCCCAGCCAATATACTGGATCATATACTGGATTTGATAAAGTCATAATACTATGTAGCCAGTCAGATTTAGCTATATGACACCACTAAGGGGAGATGAAGCCAATTAAACTGATGGCAATGTTTCCTCTACTGATTTCATAGCTGATTTCAGCCAGTCAGAGATTACCCTAAGACCTCTTAGCCCATTCATAAAGAACCCCCCCATTGATTAATTCTGATTAAGCTTTTCATGAAAATACCCCCCAACCCCAGTTAGGCTCAGAATTGATATGGAACTCAAAATATTACAGATGACCACCATGCCATAAAGTGCTTCTGAATATCTCAGGCCAGGTAAAGATCCGTCATGACAGAGATGTGCATAGGACTGAGTAAAAATGTGTGTGTGAGTGCATATGCATGCTCTACCTACTGAAAAGCTGCACCCGCTGGCCTGGACCAAAGGAGAGGTGAATGAGGGAATTTATCACATGATTCCTATCTTTATATTGCCAAAGATTTTATTTCCTAACAGAGCTGACCCTGTGCCTCTAACAGGTAAGTTTACAGTGTCAGAAGGAAATGCAAGAAACTTCCCCTTCTCTCTGAAACTCCATGTTTGGGGGTGTGGGGTGGGTGGGTAAGCTTCACCTGTTGAATTTGTGCAGATCCTGATAATTTTAAAACAAAAAGAAAGAGATTGCCCTGCAAGCACTAACACCCCCCATGAAAAACACCAGATATCAACAATTAAGGGTTTAAGTAAGGTAAAAACAATATTACAAAAGCTACTAATAAAGTATTATAAAATAATATATAATATAATAATGTAATAATTATAATATATAAGATTTTGTGTGTTTCCTCTAATAACTTTTGTACCTGACCATGCCCTTTGGTTGCCTGGCCATACCCTTGGCCACGCCCTCCTGTTGCCTGGCCACACCCTCTTGATCACACCTTCATGTTGCTTAACCATACCTCTTACAAATTCACAGGTGTGTCCCTATTTTCATCTGTGAAATGTTGGGGGGTATGTCCTTAACACTTTTTTTTTGTGGGAAGAAAAAAATATGGGAGAAGCAGTAGGAAAACACGAGACTTTTACAAATGGAAGACAAAGTTGCCTGGAATACACACACCCTACAATTCCATGAATGAGGCAGGGCGATTATTGCATAATAAAAGCCTCATCTGGATGCCCCCACTGTTTTAATTTCACTCCCAGCCAATTGTGGAAAAGCAATTCAGGGAAGCTGGGTCACTGTGCTAGGTATATTGGATTTTAAAAGAGACAGGCATTTTATTCTGAGGCCTTTCTCCACACACCCATCAAGTTGGAAGCCATTCAAAAACAAAGTAATAAGCTGTTGACAGTTTGGGCAAGGTAAATAGCCTTGTTTAATAGTGCCTGGGAAAGAATCACAGAGATTTTCCCTTTTAACTGCTTATGATAAATTGTTGTTAGTATATAAATCAATCACTTATTTATAGTCATACTTAAAACAATGGTCTTGTGGAAATATGTGAAGAACAGCAGCTGAACCACCAAGCATCCTTTAGCACAGACTTACATAACTTCCATCAAATAGCACGGACTTCCAGATGTGCTGGGCTACCACTACTGTGATCCCCAGGCTGGAGTTGATAGGAGTTGTAATCCAACACATCTGGAGGGATACCATGTTGGGGAAGGCGGCTTTAGTACCTTGAAAGTTTAGATTGAAAATGTGGTGCGAGCTGATATGAGGCAATAGAAATCTTTTCTCTCCTTTCTTCCTTGCATTTCCTAAGAGGCAACCTACACATGCAGATGTATGTAACAAAGCCCCAACAGGCTGGTGGTGTTGTTTTTAATGAAATGCAGGCTTGGGAGGCTGTGATTTTGAATGGGCAGCAGGAGGAGGGTCTATCCCCCCCCAATGACTCCCCCTGCTGTTGCTCAGGGTTCCAGATGCAACTTCCCATGTAAACCCACATCTAGAACCCCATGCAGAGAAGAAAGAAGCTTGTGGTGACAACTGAGCAGAGAGAGAAAAAGGACAGTAGGGAAATGGTTGAGCAATAAATGCACACAGATCCTCCCACCACCCTCCTGCTCAAAACTGCCACCTCCCAAGGCTGATTTCTATTTAAAGGAGAAAAAAAGACAAAAACTGTCAGGTCTTTATTACACCACCACCACCATCATAATCATCATCATCATCATCAATATTTATATATGGCTTCTCATTCGAAACAAATCCCAAAACAGTTTACAGAAGAATAAAAATAAACAATGCTTTTTTAAAAAAATGTTTGCATTGCTGAGTGCTAAAAGGATCAAATTTAGATTATCCTGGGGGAAAGAACACACCTTTTTTCCCGCCCAGGGCGCTGCATGGATTGCAGGAGAGGATGGGTGGCATCCTGGGGACATAAAAGGCACCCAGAATTCCTGCAGTTGCCCACCCCTGCCATA
The DNA here is from genome assembly GCA_021292165.1 of Shinisaurus crocodilurus. Lineage (NCBI taxonomy): Eukaryota > Metazoa > Chordata > Lepidosauria > Squamata > Shinisauridae > Shinisaurus > Shinisaurus crocodilurus. The sequence continues at coordinate 95,978,646 of CM037880.1, forward strand.
GAACCAGAGCAGTGTCAGCTTTTATTTGCCATAGTGGAGAACTTTTGGAACGTTTTGATTAAGGAAATAACAAATAAGCCAGTTATAATTCGGTCAAAAATCCATATGTATCTTTTGGTATTCTGGATACCTATGTTCAGAAGGCCCAGGGTTAGGATTGGACATTATCTCCCACTTGTATGAATCTAGAGTTATCTTATTTTTTCAGTAATTAATACAGGTTGAATTAATCAATTATTCCATCTCCACCTCCGTATAAACAAAATTTATTTCATCAATAAGTCATCCTTTTTTCCCCCTACCAGCTTTAAAATTCAATGAATAGAAGGGTTAATTAATTTATTTCCTCAATATCCATTTTAGAATTAACATAATTAAATTAACCCATTCTTTTGATCTCAAACAAGTTTTTAATCCCATTAAAAAAAATAGAAAGATCTTGCTGAATGATCTTCCTCTCACAAACTCTTAAATTAAACCCTCATGCTGTTCTATCTGCTTTACACCAAGGACTTAGACATGGTGAGAGGCTCTTAGGCTGCACTTCTATACACACTTACCTGGGAGTAAGTCCCATTGAACCTAATAGGGCTTACTTCTGAGTAGTCATGTATGGGATTGCAGTGTAAAGCTGCAGTCTAACACAGTTAAGCATGTCTAGGTACATTTATTTCCATTGGCTTAGGTACATCTAACTCTGCATAGGATCGCACTGTACACCGAACCTTAGCAAAAGGAAAAGTGGCAGTAAGCAGAGCAGGTTCTGTTTCAGATAAGAGGCAGGTGCCAATGAACTACTTATCTGAGTATTCAATAGGAGAGGAACAGAGCTGAACCAAAACAGCCTTTGGAGCTTTTGCACTATTCTGAACATTCCAACATATGGTCAGCGGACCTCAGCCTTTATGAGTCACTTGGACCGGGAGTAGTTTTATATGACTTTGGGTTTTGTACTGTAATTTTTGTATTGCATATGTGTGCATTTATGCATATTTATATTTTTAAAATTTCATTTTACGTCATTTGTGTACAGTAATACCTTGGATTGCAAGTAACTTGGTTTGAGAGCGTTTTGCAAGACAAGCAATTTTTTAAATATTTATTTAATTTTTTTTACTTGATATACAAGCGACGTTTTGCAATACAAGTACTGTAGTACGGCTTAAATTAAAAATCTCTGTACAATTTTTTTGGGGGGGATTTCGTTTTGATATAAGAGTGTTTTGGATTACAAGCACGTTTCCGGAACGAACTATGCTCTCAATCCAAGGCATGACTGTATTTGTTTTAATGTCTTAAGTTTGGTTATATTTGGAAATGTAAAAGTTAAATAAAATTGTGAATATTAAAAAAAAACAGACTTTTTAAAATAAGAAGCAAGTGTTAAGCACATTTTGACAATATGTGAAAGCAAAAATAAATGTCATAAAAATCTGACATAAAAATCAAAACTGGTGAAAATTTGACTCTGCTTCAGAAAGTGAAGTTGAACTTGGAGCACTTGGGACACATTAAACACCCCCCTCTCTTCCTCTCCCTCTCTCTCTCTCGCTCTCACACACACACACACCTTATCACTCATGTGTTTATGCTCACGGATGATGAGCAGCAGAATTCTATGGTTGCTAGGATTTTTCAGAGTCCCAGCTCTGACCTTGGAAACTCACTCTAAGGTTGGAGCTGGGACTCCAAGCTCAGAGCACCCTCCCCTCCTGCCTGCATGGAAAGAACTGTGTTGGCTGCAGCTCCGAGGTCACAAGTGTGACCTTGGAGATGGGGTTGAGGGGGCATTCCGGAGGTCAGGGAGGGGAGGAGACAGGCACCGCCAAGATACGAAGTATTCTAGCAGTGCCTCAGCCTCCTTCCCTCCTGCTCTGAGGCGCCTCTGTTAGATGGCAAAAATTGGCCATCTAGCTGAGTTGCAGGACAGGGGGAGGGTGGAGGTGACCTTCACCTCTTTACTCCTCCCATGCTCCATAGGATACCCGTAATCCTCTGAGTTCAGAGGGCTACGGGCATCCCAATTGGATTGCACCCTTAAGGAATGTTGTTGGGGTGGTGGTGAGTGAGGCTCTATGTTGAATGTGAATGCTGGACTCTGTTGTGTTATTATATTTGTACAAATCTGTGTACTCTGAAACTTCCAATCAGGAACTAGTTGTATCATGTATGTATGTATGCATACATGCATTAATTACATTTAAATCCCACCTTTTCTCCCGGAAGCACAAGGAGAGCTTCCCAGCCAGGAGATGAGTCTGATGTAAAATTAATTGGCTTGCCTTTAGTGGGTTGGAACCAGATTTAGTCAAACTTCAAGTGATATTTAGTCTTATTTAAGTTGGTCAGATGACTAACTTAAGTCTCATTGATTCCAATGGGTCTAACTCTATGGGCGGGTACGCACATCATGGTAAGCCACCCTATGAATAACCAACGGTGGGTTGGTTTTTCACAGAACAACCCATGGCACACCTGTCAGATGGTGAACCAGTGACAGTTCCTCCAATGTGCTGCTTGGGCACTTTGGAGGGGTTTTCCTTGGCTGTCACCTCAGAGATTGTGAAAAGTGATCTCCATGAAAAAAAGGGGGGAAAGGGGAAAAAAGCCGCTGAGAGCAAAAATGGGCTTTCAATTGTAGCAGGGAACACCGAGCCAGTGACAGTCGCTCCACCATGCTGCTTGGGCATCTTTGGGGCACCTGTCACTGGCGGTGACCCAGGCAAGCTCACCAAAAGTGGCAAGGGGTACTGCTCTTGCCGAGGGTCTCACTCACCGCTTCCCTGTACCCATGATGGGGTTGGTCACCTGGGTTTGAACAACACAACAACCCATCATGGGTACAACAACCCCAAGAACAAAGTATGGGTTGTCAGGGTGGCTTGTTGCCCGCAACCAAGCCACTCTGCAGGAAACAGTCTGGATTCGCATAATACGACAGCTCACCGTGGCTAGTGACTGAATCTGGATTCAATCCAGTGAAATTTAAATTCCAGTAATTATTTCTAAGTTTGCATATATGCATATGAATTAGCATATGCAAATTTTGTGCAGGTGGTCATCCTTTTTTGGTGGTGTAAATCCTCTTTCTGGTGATATGCAAGTGGCAACCCCAATATAGTTTTAGAACCAGGTTTGTGTCTAGTGATCAGTGTAACTTTGTTTTAAACGCCCCAGTTTGAATTGCATTTGGTACTTTCTTTCCTTTTAAAAAATTATGCTAACAACACCCTTGTTCTGCTAGGGCTCTCCAACCTTGGGTCCCCAGATGTTGCTGGCCTACAGCTCCCAGCAGACCCAGCCAGCATGGCTAATGGCAAGGGATTCTGGGAGCTGTAGTCCAGCAACATCTGGGGACCCAAGGTTGGAGAGCCTGAAAGGGGGAGGAAAGGGACAGGGACAGGGAAGTGCAAGGGCCAATCATAGAAGAGATGGGTGGAGCAATACAAATAGCTAGTAAAGCTACATGGGCCCGAAGAAGCCTGTGCTTTCCTAGGGAAATGTAATGGTCTGGAACAGTGTTCTCCAACCTTGGGTCCCCAGATGTTTTTGGCCTACAACTCCCAGCATGCCCCAGCCAGCTATGCTGGCTGGGGCATGCTGGGAGTTGTAGGCCAAAAACATCTGGGGACCCAAGGTTGGAGAACACTGGTCTGGAAGGTCAGTGGTTTGTGTGGCTGATGACCCCAAAACTGTATCTGTTTGCATAATATTCTTTTTCAGTGTATGTATAACCTTAAAAAAATAAGGCAATAATATTTGGAAGATTGTTTACTTTATGCAACTTCAAAATCATACTGAATTTACAAAGGCAAAAGACTGGATTCTTTCACTTGCTATTCACTCTTGTCCACCCATTTGTAACACATAATTAGCAAGTTAGATCTACAAATTAGATGCTGTAATTTGATAATTATACCACAATCTGGTGTGTTTTTAACCTTTTCTTGGCCAAAAATGCACGGTCATGTTTTTGCTTTCTCAGAGTCAAAAATGCAATCAGTTTTGTCATATCCTTCTGCTTTATTTTTGAACCTTCATCATCTTATCTTGGACTGCTATTTAGAAAAGAGTTCTTTGCACATCTAACAAATGTAAAATTATGGATGGGGGAGAAATCCATTCACTTACCTAATTTTGCACTTTCAATCCACTGTGCAAACCCAAACTCAATTATCTTTTGAAACTCACACTTCTCCCAATTTTGTAAGGAAGTTCTCCAATCAAAAAACAGGAACAAAAATCCATATATTAGGGAAAATAATGATAAAAATGCATTTGTATTAGGAAAATTCCTTGCAAAAATGTGTATATTAGGCAAAATGCATACAAAAGTGCATGTAAATGTTCAGGAAAAAAATGCTTGTGAATTTCCATGCAAACTTTTAAAAGCATCACAAAGCCTGGGACAAACCGAATTTAAGATTGGAAATATGAGAGACTGTGAGAAACAGAAATTGACATTTTCATCCATCCCTATAAAGTAGAACTTGATTGATTGATTGATTGATTGATTGATTTTAAAATGTATCATTAAGACTTCAGAAAGTTTATACTCCATGCTATTCTGCCGCTGTACACAGAGAGAAAGAGCATGAGTAAGATCAATGAATGTTTTATATATCTTTCAGTACATACATACCAAATCCAAAGTCCTACCATGTATAAAGGAAAATAGCAGCCTAGCTTTAAAAGAAACCTGTATGTTATTTCCAAGAGACACCTAGAACAGTGTTCTCCAACCTTGGGTCCCCAGATGTTTTTGGCCTACAACTCCCAGCATGCCCCAGCATAGCATAGCTGGCTGGGGCATGCTGGGAGTTGTAGGTCAAAAAAATCTGGGGACGCAAGGTTGGAGAACACTGACCTAGAACATTCTTCTTTGAAAGCTGTTCAAGTTGGTGGCCATCAGTACATCTTGTGGTAGCAAATTCCATAGTTTATGCACTCTGTGAAGAAGTACTTCCTTTTATCTGTCCTGAATCTCCCACCTCTCATTCATTAGATGATCCCAGGTTCTACTATCCGTAGAGAGAGGAATTATTCCCTATCCACTTCCTCCACACCATACATCATTTTATACACTTCTGTTTTATACACCTCTATCGTGTCTCCCCACACCGTTTTTTTAAGCTAAAGAAAGAGCCCCAAACATTGTAACCTTTCTTCATAGGGGAATTGCTCCAGCCCCTTGATCATTTTAGTTGCCTTTGTCTGCCATGCAGCTGATATACGCCACGCCAGGAAAATAAAATGTGGCAGACCTTCAAGTGAGTAGCAATACAGTCCCAACTAGTTTAGCAAGTGTTTTGCCTTAATCCTTACCCACAGCAGCAAATTCCCACATTTAAAAATATTTTTTTTGCTATCCATTCATTTAGATTTGGTATCCTGAATAATTTCCAGTATTTGGCCTATAAAAGACTAACAGCTGTTACCATAAAGCTAGCTAGTTCAAAATTATAACTTTTTATTGTATGTTTTGTATAGTGAAAGAACAAGGAGTAATGGATCTAATACTATAGTATGAAATGAAATTCTCTCCATTAAGGTTTAAGATCATTATCTTCTTCCAATACTTTTTTTTTTTTACTTTAATGAAATGAAATACTGGGATTTATAAATGATAAGACAGTTTGTAAAGCCTTTCTTAATTAGTATCTGGCACACAGCGGTCCACAACATTTACACTGGCAATATCAGCGTTTTTTGATGTTGTATTCATGTTGCTGTTAATATATCATATTGTAGCTGAAACATTTTGTTATAAACATGCTGTACATGTTTATGGCAGAAGACTATTCACAGATATTGTCAATTAGAAAAACTATTGCCAATATGACAGGGGTATTGTATGTAGAGTGAGCCCTCTCGCCGGATCGTCACCTTGAAGTGGTGAGTGGGCTTGCGTGTTCCGATTAACCCTGTGAGCAATGCCGTCGGGAGCTATGTACTCCCAGTAGGGTCACCCATGGCGGTAAGGTCCGGGGAGAGGAACCAGACAAAGAACGATCCAAAACATAAAGTCCTCAACGGCAGAACAGGCGGAAGATAATTAAATCTAAATTACAACGGCTGTGAAGGTGGATGAAGGCTGCAGCAGAGAATGGTTTTCCAATCATCATGGTAACCGTGCCATTGGATCATTGCTGTACTCTGTCAAATTTGTGTGGTGATTCGTTTGTGCACCGACCTATCTCCCCACATAAAACAATTTCATGCACAGGCATCTTCCAACCCAAACAAACAAACAAACAAAAAAAGTCCCATGGCGGCTGGCAAATGGCGACGGGGGCAGGACTGTGAATCCGGAAGCCCCTAGTCATGGACCAGCACATGGGCGGTGGATGCAGATTCAGTCGCCCTGGTCACCTACATGTAGAGTGAGGTTCTGTATTGTAAGAACCTGGGTATTGGGTATTGAATCTTCCAGAGAAATCTCTGTCAATGGGATCAGGTGGAGGTCAGGTTTTATCTTACACAACACCGGTATCCTCAACTGAAACACTTTCATTTTTCCCCATAGGAATGTATGGCAGCCATTCATATATGTAGGAAAAAGCAAAGGGGTCACTGTTCCCTTTTCCCTAGTGATTTCAGTGTCACAGATGAAGGTTTATCCACCTTTCCCAAATCTAGCCCCATGGAACTTGATGTGGGCCATTAAGAACCAAGCCCGCTCAGTTGCGCCCACACCCAGATTAAGAGGCAAGACAAGTGTGATTGGGTTAAACTTTATTAACATTTAACACTTGAGATGTGTAATGGATACTGAACTACAGTGTGGGTGAACCCCTGGGCTGCAGTAGGAGCCACTTACAATCTCCTGCCTCCCCCTAATTGTGAGCAAGCTTGACCCCGGCTCAGACTCAGATCAGCAGCCCCATGGCTATTTTTTACTCTTCTGGACTATATTTCAAGTAGCGTTGAGGGAGGCTTGCCCAGATTACCACCCCTGAGCCCCAAAGCCCTGGGTGTGTGATGCAAACATGCCCTGAAATAGGTCCATTCCCCAGTCCTTGGTTCCAGAGCTGCGGGTCTATCGAAAGCCCCTTCACCTTCCCGCTGCCTCCAAGTACCCATCAGTGATTGTTCTTCCTCTCCCGCACTGTGCAGCCACAGAGGTGGGACAAGCCTCCATTTCGTTCTCCCCTCACCCAGCACAGGTCATTTTTAACCAAACAAGTAATCAAAAAGGGCATATTGTATAGACAGGGCTTTCCTTTCCAATTTATAATTATAAAAATCAAAGAGTGGCGGTTAAGACAGTAGAAGAGGCAAATAAATTTATGGAGACATTAAGTTCAGATGAAGTGGTAGTGGAAGAATTCAGTGATGTTGGTGACCAAACAGGGTTTCAGCTGAGGTGGGTCTCCTTAACATTATTTATTTATTTATTTATTATATTTATTATATTTATCAATCGCCCATCTGGCCGGTCACCCGGCCACCCTGGGCGATGTACAAGTAAAATACAATAAAACACAATAAAATATAATAATTAAAACAATATAAAAAATTCTCATTAAAAACCTAACCCACCCCATATTCCCGCCTGAACAGCCATGTTTTTAATGCACGGCGGAAGCTCATCACGGAGGGGGCATGGCGAAGGTCACTAGGGAGGGAGTTCCATAATGTGGGGGCCGCCACAGAGAAGGCCCTCTTCCTAGTCCCCACCAGCCGGCTGCTCTGGCTGATGGGATAAGGAGAAGGCCGTCCGTGGCAGACCTTGTTGAGCGGCCTACTTGATGTTGCTGGAGGCGCTCCTTGAGATAAGCTGGGCCGGAGCCGTGTAGGGTTTTAAAGGTCAAAACCAACACCTTGAATTCGGCTCGGCAAGCAACTGGTAGCCAGTGCAACTCATTAAGCACTGGCGTGATGTGATCACGCCGGCGGCTGCCCATAATCAGGCGAGCCGCCGCGTTCTGTACCAGCTGAAGCTTCCGGACCGTCTTCAAGGGTAACCCCACGTAGAGCGCATTACAGTAGTCTAGGCGAGAGGAGACCAAGGCATGAACCACTGATGGGAGCAGGTGATTAGGAAGGTAGGGGCGCAGCTGCCGTATCAGATGGAGTTGATACAGCGCCGCCTGGCTCACAGCTGCCACCTGAGCCTCCATGGACAGCTGGGAGTCTAGAATGACCCCCAAGCTGCGGACCTGGTCCTTCAGGGGTAGATGTACCCCATTCAGCACCAGGTCAACATCCCCTAACCTTCCCTTGTCCCCCACCAGAAGTACCTCGGTCTTGTCGGGGTTCAGTTTCAGCATGTTCCTTCCCATCCAGCCAGCCACTGACTCCAGGCACTTGGACAGGGTCTCAACGGCCAACCTCGGTGAGGACTTAAAACAGAGGTAGAGCTGCGTGTCATCCGCATACTGATGACACTGCACCCCAAACCTCCTGATGATAGCTCCCAGCGGCTTGAGGTAGATGTTGAATAACATCGGGGAGAGGATGGAACCCTGCGGCACTCCACAAGTGAGCAGCCGAGGGTCCGAAGCCTCCTCCCCGAGAACTACCCTCTGATACCTTCCAGAGAGGAAGGACCGGAACCACTGCAATACAGTGCCTCCCAAGCCCAACCCCTCCAGACGGTCCAGGAGGATACCGTGGTCAACGGTATCAAAAGCCGCTGAGAGATCGAGGAGGACTAGAAAGGAGCATTCGCCCCTATCCAAAGCCCTCCTCATATCATCCACCAAGGCGACCAAGGCCGTCTCCGTCCCATGTCCAGACCTGAAGCCCGACTGGCATGGATCCAAATAATCGGCTTCATCCAAGTGTGCCTTCAACTGAGCACCCACCACCCGCTCGATCACCTTGCCCAGAAATGGTAGATTGGAGACTGGGCGAAAGTTGTTTAAATCCTGGGGATCCAAGGAGGGCTTCTTTAGAAGCGGTCTTATTACTGCCTCCTTGAGGGCTGATGGCATCACTCCCTCCTCGAGGGAGGCATTCACCACCGCCTTGATCCCCTCACCCAGTCTCTCCCTGCAGCTCATGATGAGCCAGGATGGGCAAGGGTCAAACAAGCAGGTGGTTGGCCTCACAGATGAAAGCACCTTGTCCACTTCATCAGAAGGAAGAAGCTGAAACCGATCCCACAAAACCGGTCTGCCATTGGCCTCCTCCCGCTCACTCCCTGTGTCCACGACGTACGATATCCCACTCCTAATCCGATCGATTTTATCTGCGAAGTGCTTCGCTAAAGCCTCACAGGAGGCTTTTGACTGTTCCAGTGGGTCCGGAGCGACTGGACCGACCAGACTCCGGACCACTTGGAACAGCCTCCTGGGGCAGCACTCTGCAGACGCAATGGAGGCAGCATAGAAATTCTTTTTTGCTGCCTTCACCGCCACCCGGTAGGCTGAAGATGCAGCTCTAACCCGTGTTCGATCGTCTTCGGAGCGGGAATTTCGCCATCGGCGCTCTAGCCTTCTCACCTCTTGTTTCAGAGCTCGCAGCGACGGAGTGAACCATGGCGCCGCGCGAGCTCTGTTTAGGCGAAGAGGGCGCTTCGGGGCAACTCGGTCTAATGCCCTGGTGATTGCAGCATTCCAGTCATTCACCAGGGTCTCGACCGAGCTACCGTTTGTGTGCTCCAATTCCCCAAGCGCGTTCAGGAATCCATCCGGATTCATAAGACGCCTGGGGCGGACCATTCTAATAGGTCCCTCACCCCTGCAGAGGGGTTGTGGCACCGAGAAATCCAACCCCACCAGATAGTGATCTGACCATGACAAGGGGGTGGTGGATATACCCCCGATCTCCAGATCATTTCCCCCCTCTCTTATTTATTTATTGCATTTATATTCTTACAAGGAATCCAAGGCGGCTTACATAAACCGGCTCCTCCTCTCCATTTGATCCTCACAACAACCCTGTGAGATAGGTGAGATTTACATACAAGGTAGGGAAGAGCCCTGAAAATAATAGACAATCAAATTACCGTAAAAGCATTTTAGCAACGTTCTCTTACTAGTGAAAGGCTGAGTTTATCATTGTTTGCAGTGTTTGTAATTTAAATACGATGAATAAAGTTAAGATTTTATCATTGAATAAAGACTGTTTAAAGAGTCCATGTAAAACAAGAATTAAAAAGACCTCAAGGTTGAAATCCTATGATCCCTGGGAGGGTGTCCAGGAGCCATAGGATGGTTTAGATCTCCCTTTCAAAAGTCGGAGAGAGAGGCCAACCTTTGGAGCCTTCGAAAACCCTCCCCGCAGAAACCTTTTCAGTCTTTGCCTCAGTGATACTGAAGCTCCGACATCTGTAGAGGCAAAAAGGGGTTGTTCCCTGCATGAGTCCAGGGGAGGATCAGGGGAAGGCCTGGGTCCAGAAGATCCGAATCCTTCTCATTCGCCAGGCATGCTCCCAAACAAGCAGCATGTCTAAGCCAGCCAGCCCTGGAGCTGCTGCAGATTAATTCCCTCCTATTGTAATCAACAGGAGGGAACTCGGAGGAGGGAGGAAAAAGAGCAAAATGCCCCTCCTCCCTCCCTCCCTCCCTCCCACCCTGCCAGGATGAGCCCAGCAGGCCTTTGTACACGGCAGATCTCTCACCTTAGGTTCCCTTCCCTGCATTGAGAGTAGGATTTCTCTGCCCATAAGATCGTCCTGACATCTTCTGCTTGAAACACACGTAAAGGTAGAACATGAGGAATATCTTGGAGTAATATTGAATGGATCAGTTTATCATGCAGCAGCACCTTCTAAAACAAAGGGAGTTACGATAGTAAACAAGGAAATCTACGTCTCTCACCTCTCCCATCATTGGCTGGAGCCACATTGGGTGAATGGGTCCAGCTGTGGACCCGGACCTGCAGTTTGCTCCTCCCACAACTGGAAGCAATGCTGCCCCACCCCCAGCACTTTCTCTAAGACTGGTAGGAAAGGGAGCAGTAATCCGCACAGCCCCGTCCCTTCGTATTGTCATGTGGCTCTGTGGCCTACTCCAGCAAGTCAGGCAGGCAGATTATTTCTGCGATCCAGTTTGAGAACAACAGAAGTTTTATTTCTCAACCACTAATCATAAGATGCCAGGTCACTCTTATCACAGACTTTGACTTCAGAAGAACTACAAAGAGAGACAGAGAGAATCTTCCAGAACTCGGGGATAGCCTCTACACACCCACTGCTCTCCCTTGGGGCTTCCTCTAGAGATACAGGCAGTCCCCGAGTTAAGAACATCCGACTTACAGACAACCTATACTTAAGAGCGGACTTCTGGGTTCCCCAGTGCTACATCATTTACGTAGAGTACATAGCGTAGTATACGATGCAATTTGCGTAATTTATGCAATTTGCGAAAAGGCCCATTTTAACGTATAGAATGCTATGAAGTTCTGACTTACATACAAATTCGACTTAAAGACATTCTTAAAAGTGAAACTTGTTCGTAACCTGGGGACTGCCTGTATACAAGGCATACACTCCAACTTCCTGTTACAAATAAAATGTACATAGCCTCATTCTTGGTGCTAATTTGTGGTCACACTGGAGTGTGACAAAATGTTCAGAACTGCAATTTAGCCTGCAATTCTGTAGCCCATTACAGATATAGTGAAGTCAATGAGTTAAAAATGCACAACCAGACACTGAAAATGTTAGCAGCCTTCGTTTGTCTTAAGAACATAAGAAGACCAAGGGTCCATCTAGTCCAGCATTCTGTTCACACAGTGGCCAACCAGCTGCCCACGGGATCGCACAAGCAGGACATGAGTGCAACAGCACCCTCCTGCCCATGTTCCCCAGCAACTGGTGTACATAGGCATACTGCCTCTAATACTGGAGGAAGCTCATAGCCAGTCAAGACTAGTAGCCACCAATGGCCTTCTCCTCCATGAATTTGTCCAATCCCCCTTTAAAGCCCTCCAAATTGGTGGCCATCACCACATCCTGTGGAAGTGAATTCTGTAGTTTAACTATGTGCTGTGTGAAGAAGTATTTCCTTTTATCTGTCCTGAATCTCCCACCAATCAGCTTCATGGGATGACTTCATGGGTTCGAGTATTATGAGAGAGGGAGAAAAATGTCTCCCTGTCCACTTTCTCCACACCATACATAATGTTATATACTTCTGTCATGTCTCCCCTTACTCACCTTTTTTCTAAGCAAAACAATTCCAGCTGCTGTAACCTTTCCTCATAGGGGTGTTGCTCCAGTCCCTTGATCATTTTAGTTGCCCTTTTCCCAACTCTACAATGTCCTTTTTTAGGTGTGGTGACCAGAACTGTATGCAGTATTCTAAGCGTGGTTGCACTATAGATTTGTGTAAGGGCAGTATGATCCTGGCAGTTTTATTTTCAATTCCTTTCTTAATTATGCCTAACACGGAGCATGCCTTTTTCACAGCAGCTGCATACTGGGTCGACATTTTCATCGAGCTGTCCACCACAACCCCAAGATCTCTTTCTTGGACACTCACCGTTAGCTCAGATCCCATCAGATTATACTTAAAGTTGGGATTTTTCACCCCAGTGCATTATTTTACACCTATTTACATTGAACCACATATGCCATTTTGAAGCCCATTCTCCCAGTTTGGAGCAGGGATGTACTTCGAGCCTTACCTGGGCTCGAAGCTCGGCCTGGCTTGTCTTTCCGCGGCGGCCCGATCCTGCTCTTCTGAGTGGCATGGAGCGTTCTCCGCACAGCTCGACCACCGCCGCTGCAGGAGCCGCCACCGCAGGAGCCACAGGAGCCGCGTCACATCCTGCTGCTCCGGCGCGCTGGACCCCCATGCTCGGTTTTTGGCAGAGGGAACAGCTCTGTTGCCCTGGTTTCCCCCACCAAAAACAAACCGCGGGGGTCCAGCGCACTGGAGCAGGATCCCGTCGCGTCACTTCCGCTGCACCGGAAGTGACGCAACGGGACCAGCGCGGGCAGCGTGGCCAGCTCTTCACAGAGAGCAAAGATCAAAGTAGGCCCGCGCTCGCTGCAGAGAGCCCACGCGGGACGAATTCGTGCCTCACTCGTGCCCACGCGGAAGCTCTCATACATCCCTATAAAGTGGAGAGATCCTTTTGGAGCTCCTCACAATCCCCTTTTGTTTTTTTATCACCCGAAATAATTTGGTGTCATCAGCAAACTTGTCTACTTCACTGCTCACGTCTGATTCCAGATCATTTATGAATAAGTTGAAAAGCATTGGCCCCAATACAGATACCTGTGGGACCCCACTGTTTACAGCCCTCCATTGTGATAACTGTCACTTTATTCCTACGCTTCACTTTCTATTCTTTAGCCAGTTATCTATCCATAAGAGGGCTTTCCCTCTTATTCTATGACTGCTATGTTTGCTCAAGAATCTTTGGTGAGGGACTTTGTCAAAAGCCTTTTGGAAGTCCAGGTAAACAGTCTACCAGATCACCCCTGTCCACATGTTTATTGACACTCTCAAAGAACTCTAAAAAGGTTAGTGAGACAGGACTTACCTTTGCAGAAGCCATGTTGATTCTTTCTCAGCAGGGCTTGCCCTTTTAGATCATGTAGATCTAGGTCCTGAAATCCTTATTGAGAGGGAGAATTAAAAACAAAAATTGTTAATACAGGCAGTCCCCGAGTTAAGAACATTAGACTTACAGACAACCCATACTTAAGAACGGACTTCTGGGTTCCCCAGCACTATGTCGTTTACGTAGAGTACATAGCGTAGTATACTACACAATTTGCGTAATTTATGCAATTTGCGTAAATGCCGATTTTTTTTTTTTTTTTATTTTATTTTAATTTTTTAGAAAATAACACACACATATAACTAATATTGTGCTCCCATCACCATGGGACCAAATAATCCAATAACTCTATAATTGTTCATTATTCCAAAAATACAACATATCTTGACAGGGTAAACTCCCTTTCCCCTTTTTAAACACATATTCCAAAAATAAACCCCAAATATCCTTAAAATTATTTTTCTTTAATTGACCCCATTTGCATTTAATATTACAAGTTAACATATCATTCAAAGCCATATCCCATACTTCTTTATACCAATCAGTAATAGTGAAAACTTGCTGGATTTTCCATTTCCTTGCTATCATTAGTCTACCTGCCGTTAATAAATTTATAATTAATTCTTTAACACTTTGAGGACCGATCACCTTTTCCGTTATTGATAGCAAAGCTAGTTTAGGGCATACCTCTAAATCAGCTCCAACAATTTCTGATATTTCCTCAAAAATCATTTTCCAAAAATCCATTACATTTTTACAACTCCACCACATATGAGCATATGTACCCAACTCCTGGCATCCTCGCCAACACATTGGAGAACATTTATTATCTATTCTATTTAATCTCACTGGAGTCAAATACCATCTCCAAATTAGCTTATAAAAATTCTCTTTAATTCTTATAGACATATTTTTCAATATTCGCCTATCCCAAATCTTGTTCCACTCATCCTTTGATATTTCCTCTTCAAACTCTGTATCCCAAACTATTTTAAGATTTTCTGCTTGCTCTTCTGATTTCTACAACATTTTATATAACATCTTTGTAAGACCCCTAGCTGATGCATTTCCTTCTACGAGTTCTCTAGACATAACCACCTGCTCAAATGCGGTGAAATCCCTTTCATGCTCATGTCTCCTCTTCCATTTCTTACCCCATTGTACTGATTGAATTAAATTTAACCAAGAAATTCTTCCTGCCCCAACCCTATCAATTATTTGCTGTCTTGTCTCCATTTTTTCCAGCCAATCCATTAAAGTTATCACCTTTTTCTCTCTAAAAATTCGTTCTAAATGTCTAACATTCTCGGGAAAATCTTCCATAACCACCACTGGAGTAAGCGGGGATATACCTGGTAAAAATATTTCCTTCTTTCTACCCCAAATTTCTAACATATTTTTTAAAAATGGATTTTCTAATCTTTTTGTCATAATATGTCCTTGTTTTGTAAATAAAAATTTATCCACCCTATTACCCAGTTCAAATGCTTCTATTTCCCACCACATAAAATCTTTTCTAGCAATAATATCCATAATATATCTAAGTTGATTAGCTATATAATACCATTTTAAATTAGGGAGACCAAGTCCCCCTATTTTTTGAGCTTTATACCATCTATTCTTAGTAATCCTTGATTTCCCCCCCATTGCAATAGCTATTTAACATTACTTGCCACTCTTTAATTTCTTTCTCTGATATCTTATATGGTATCATTCTAAATAAAAAATTAAACTTCGGTAAAATCTTCATTTTAATCAAAGCTATCCTACCAAACCACAATAATCCCAATTTTTTGTAATCCTCTATTTGATTTTTAACTTCATCTTTTAGTTTTTTAAAATTCCATTCCCCTATTTTATCCATATCTTTTAATATATCAATACCTAAATATTTAATTATATTTTTTATCTTTATATCCACTTTCCTTTGTTTAAATCCCCTTTCCTCCAGTTTACTATAATTAAATGTCATTATCTCCGATTTATCCCAATTAACTTTTAACCCTGTTACTTCTCTAAATTCATCTAAATGTTTCTCTATCCAATCCCAATTTTCTATAGGCCTTTCTAATGTTAACAAGATATCATCTGCAAAAAGGTTTATCTTACATTTGGTCTCTATCCCTATCCCCAGTAATTTCTTCTCCTGTCTTATCGAATTCGCTAACAATTCCATAACTAACACAAATAATACAGGGGAAAGGGGACAACCCTGTCTAGTTCCCCGGCTTAGGCTAATAGTTTCTGTTATTCCATCATTTACAATTACCGACGTAACATTATGAGTATATAATTGGTTAGTAATACCTATAAATTTTTCTCCAAACCCCATAGTTTTTATTAACATCTTTAATGCAGGCCATTCCACACAATCAAAGGCTTTAAAAATATCCAATGCAAGAACCCCCACTTTCAAATTATTTTTCTTTATTAAATATATTATATTCAGAACCCTTCTTGTCAGGTCTGCCATTTGTCTTCCTTGAATGAAACCGCATTGATCTATCCCTATATACTTATTTAGAAAACTATTCATTCTTCTAGCTAAAATTGCTGTCAATAGTTTAGCATCTTGATTAATTAATGATATTGGTCTATAAGAACCTGGTTCTGCTAAATCCTTCCTTGGTTTCGGGATTAAAATAGTCAAGGACTGTTTCCATGACGGGGGGATCTCTCCCCCCTGTAAAATATCATTAAACAACCGTTTTAACTTTGGAATTAACATTTTTTTAAAAACTTTATAATATTCCGCCCCCAGACCATCCAATCCTGGCGTTTTCCCCTGTTTCAATTTATTTATAGCACTTTCTATTTCAATTTTGGTGAATGGTTGCTCCATTTTCTCTCTGTCTTCATCCTGGATTTTTATTTTTAAATTTTTCTCGATATATTTTCTACTCTCAGCTTCCGACCATTTTCCTGCCTTATATAACTCCGTATAATATTCATGAAAAATTTTCAATTTATCCTTTACTAGATTATATTCTTTACCCCTCTTGTCTTTAATCACCCCCACTAAGCTTTTTTCTTTTTTTTTTTGTGCTAATCTAGCCAACATTTTAGAATTTTTATTACTATTCTCAAAATACTCCCTTTTTGTATAAATCAAATTCCTTTGTACCCTATCCAGTTCTTTATTCTCCAATTCTTTCCTTTTACCCTGTAATTCTGCAAAAATCTTTTTATCCCTCTTCTCTAAATACTTCTTTTCCAAATCCCTAATCTCCCCCTCTAGCTTTTGATAAAAAACTTCTTGTTGTTTCCTCAAATTTATTGCCTCTCTCAATCCTATTCCTCTCATTACACTCTTCATTGTATCCCATATTATCGCTTCAGTACATTCTTCTGTTTGATTAAATTCCCAAATTTCCCTCAATTCCTTCTCTATTTTTTCTGTTAAATGTTTAAAACGAAAAATATTACAATTCAATCTCCATCTTTTCGCTTCTCTATAATCCTTATGTATCTTCAAATCCATATTAACCAAAGCATGATCTGTAACTTTTATCACTCCTATCTCTGTGCCCAAGACCCTTGAAAACAGTGTCCTGGACACAAAAATAAAATCTATCCTAGAATAATTCTTATTTGCTGATGAGTAAAATGTATATCTTTCCTCGTTCCCCTTGACCCCTCTCCAAACATCTAGCAACCCTTCCTTACTAATTAACTTATTCAAGATCGTTAAATTATTTATCTGATCTTCTCTCGTCGGATTGAATTTGTCTTTTCTTCTATCCAATACCATGTTAAAGTCCCCAGCCATAATAACCCTTTGATTTTGAAAATTACCCATTTCTTTAAACACATGTTGATAAAATTCTCCTTGATTTTGATTGGGAGCATAAACATTAACTATAACATATTCTTCCCCTCCCAAGGTCCCATACATTATAATATATCTACCTGTACCATCCTTTTTCACCTTTAAAACATTAAAACCACAATTCTTTGAAATTATAATTGCTACTCCTCATGATTTAGATGATCCACATGCTATCTCATATATTCTAGACCACCTCAATTTCAATTCATTGACTCCTTTCCTTGCCTGGTGCGTTTCTTGCAAGAATATAATATCTGCCTTATCCTTCTTAAGAAGTGCTTCTATTCGCCTCCTCTTAGTAACTGAACTAACATTTAAAGTTGAAATTCTTAACTTATAATCCATCTATTAACATCATTTTTCCTTTTTTGGTCCCCAAAAGTGAATATAATACACAATAACATGCCCCTTAACCCACCCCCACATTCATCTAAACTATCCCCCCTGCTAAGCCAGGGCAACTTGCCCCACCCTAAACCTACCCACCTATCCCAGGGGGGGGGGAGGACCCATCACCAGCCCGAACAGCAGCCCCTCATTCCCTCCCGGATAACTTCTTTATAAAACATTTTCTATTTCTTTTTTCTTCTCGTGCTGAAACAACCTCTTATACAATTCCTCCGCTGGCTCCTTCTTCTTCCAGTTGACCCATCAATTCTGGACCCTCCGCATCATCATGAAGCCCCAACTCTCCCAGCAGGCCCATGCCTTGATCACATGATGAGATCTTGTATCTCTTACTGTTCCACACAAAAGTAAGAAAGACTGGATAACCCCAGTTGTATTGTAATCCCTTTCTGATCAAGACTGCTGTACACGGTTTAACACTTTGCCTCCACTTAATTGTTTGCTAACAAAGATCATTGTAGATTTGCAAAGTAGTCCCCTTAAAAGCTACTTGACCTTTCTTTCTGATCGCTTTCATGAAGACATCCTTCTTATATAAATTTGCAAATTTCATTACAACATCTCTGGATGTCATACCATGCCTTAATGCTCCCACTCTATGCACAATCTCAATGTCCATATCATCCCAAAGATTTGTTTCTCCAGAGACAGCTTCATTCATCCATTCCAAAATACTGCCTCTTAACTTATATCCAGTCTCCCCCATCTCCATGGGGAAGCCTCTGATCCGAATGTTGGAACGACGTTGCCTGTCTTGCATGTTGATCATCTGTATTTCCATCTCATTAAATTTCGTCTCATACTTTTCAAAACTTTTTTCATCCTTCACCTGGAGTTTTTCCACCTTATCAACTCTAACTTGCAGCTCTTTAATTTGAACCCCCATACGATCTATGGTCTCTCTCATGTGCTTCATATCCTCTTGATGCAGTTTTTGAAATTTCTCAATTGCTTCTGTATGTTTCTGCTGGCCTGTTTCTGCTGTAGAGCTTTGAAACTGTAATAAAATTTTCTCCCAATCTGGTGCTGCCCCTTTAAGCTTAGCTGGAGATGTTGTCTTTGGCTTGGCACCAGCAGGGAATTTGCCAGCTGAATCCGCCATTTTTCCGCCCTTCCCCCTCGCTGTCTCGGAACTTTCACTACCTCGTAGCTTCTTATCAGGACCCTGTTGCTCAAATTGATAAGAAAATTCAGTATCTTTCGTGTCAAGGATCCTAATTAGCCTTTTCAAACTGTTATCCGAGGGATGCGCCCGATCGCGTTTCCAAAGAGGGGGTAGGGACTTTTTCACCCGTCTGGAGCTCATAAACAATCCAAAGCAAAGCACAGCAAAAGAAAACTGTTCTTTTTATTTCTTTATTAGCTCTGCATCTGCATACCTTCCAGAAAGCAAACAGCAAAGGAGTTTTAACTCACGATTTGTCTTTCCTGTGTATTTTGCAGATGTTATCAAATCATTCCGGGAGCTCTGCAGAAAAGCTACTGTACCATAGCTGGCGAAGCTCCGCCCCCCGTAAATGCCGATTTTAACGTATAGAACGCTATGCTGTTCCGACTTACATACAAATTTGACTTAAAGACATTCTTAAAATGAAACTCGTTCGTAGCCTGGGGACTGCCTGTGTATGCTTTCAGATTGTCAAAGCAACAGCTTCATCCTTTCTCCCCCACTTCTCCTTCTCTCTCTCTCTCTCTCTCTCTCTCTCTCTCTCTCTCATTATCACTCCTAACTGATTATTCTTGTTGGGCAGCTCTTGCTGTGGTGGAAAAGATCTCACAACATGTCACTTTTCAAGGCTGCCTGCAAGATGCAACTATTAAGTCTTCAGTAGTGGCATTTGGACTTGCTCTGGCTACATCACCCTAATTAGCATTCCAATTAATATTTTGTTGAGCCTTCTCCTTGAACAGAAAAAGTCAGTTAGTTGAGTTTTATTGGGCTTTCTTAATTTTTCCTAATTGCACAGCGGGAAACTGCTGGCAAACTCTTTAATATATATATATATTAATGATGTCACAAATGGTTGGTCAATGTCACTTAGGAAACTCCAACATGACATTTAGTGAATAGCCAACAGCATATATTATCAACATTTTTTCAGTGTTCTGTTTCCTAAAACAGTGTGCAGTGC
This sequence comes from Shinisaurus crocodilurus, assembly GCA_021292165.1. NCBI lineage: Eukaryota > Metazoa > Chordata > Lepidosauria > Squamata > Shinisauridae > Shinisaurus > Shinisaurus crocodilurus. The sequence goes on from CM037880.1 coordinate 95,998,479, forward strand.
TGGGGGTGGGTGAGAATGTAATTCAGTTAGGTTTTTTGATAAGAACTTTCCTAGATTTGCAAATGTTGTCATAAGCAGGATGGAAAGGACTTGCAATTAAAAAATAAAAATAAATGTGGGAGAAAGTGAAGCTGACAGATTCAGCCATCCAGGAGAAGGGCTTTGAGTGCTTAGCTTGTAAAGGTCTGAGTTTGAATCCCTGTGTACTGAAACATGTTTGTAGTGCTGAATAAGGGTTGCCACCTGTTTTTTTTTTATGACCTGACATCATCTTTAACAGCTATATGGCAGGCAGGTACAGTATGGTCCTCTCCATGCTGGGAATAACTGTTATCTACTTAATTTGGCCAGTGCAGATAGGTAAGAATTTCATTTTACTTCTTTAGTTTTACCAAAATTTGCAAATTTCTTTATATGCAGAATGTAAAGAACAAAAAAAAAAAAATCGAATGCAGGAGAAAACAAAACGGACAGATTTGTCCATCCCTGGTGTGCACAGAACAAAACAAAACACACTCCATAGATAAAAAGATATACAACTGCATTAAGAGCACAATCCCATGGCCACTACACAGCATCTAAATGGCAAATTGATAACAGAAGACAAAGAAAAGGCAGAAATGTTCAATTCCTACTTCGGCTCGGTCTTCTCCCAAAAGAGGGTCCAACTACCTAGGGAGGTGGTGGGCTCTCCCCATCTGGAGGCATTCAAGGTGCAGCTGGACAGCCATCTGTCAGGGATGCTTTGACCTGGATTCCTGCATTGAGCAGGGGGTTGGACTCGATGGCCTTGTAGGCCCCTTCCAACTCTACTTTTCTATGATTCTATAAATGGCCATACGGTTTTTTGGAGACCCAGCTACAAGGTCAGAAAATCGCTCCAACCTTGTAGCTAGGTCTCTGAGCTCAGATCACCCTCCTCTCCTCGCAGTCAGTGTGGAAAGAACCATGCCAGCTGCGTCTCCGAGGTTGCAAGTAGGGATGTTACCGCTCGTCTCGGGGGGGGGGGCAACTGGAAATGACACGACGGGACCCTGCACTGCCGGCGTGGCTGCTTGAGCGGCGTGGATAATTGCTCCGCACCGTGGAGAATCGGGCATCAGGGGGGCCTGCGAGGAGAGGCACCCCCCCCAAAGTATGTAATACACTCCTAGTTGCAAGAGTGACCTCGGAGATGGAGTTTGGAGGGGGAGGAGAGGAGATAGGTGCTGCCAAGATATGAGGTACCCTGGCAGTGCCTCAGCCTCCTTCCCTCCCATTCCGAAGCACCTCAGTTAGACGGCCAAAATCAGCCGTCTAGCTGAGTTGCAGGGCAGGAGGAGCAGAGGCGACCTTTGCCTCCGTGCTCCTCCTGCCCTCCGTAGGATGCCCGTAATCCTCTGAGTTTGGAGGGTGATGGGCATCCCAATTAGATTGTGCCCTGAATTACAATCAACATCACAGGTTCAATGTTTCATAAAAAGAACATGGTCATCATAAGAACTGTAAAAATAAAGTACACTGTAACTACATATAGGTTCTAATCTTGTGGTGTATGTAATCAATTCAAACGGTGTGTATGATCATGACATATGGGTGCTGAAAGCTCAACAGGAGGCCTGTCATCTAGCCCGTTTGTACGTATTCATGAGTGTCAATTCACAAGTGAGCTCAGTGGGAGGCCTGGCTACTCACCCATTTCATACACAAAATAATGAATATGCCAACTCAGATAACATTTTATACCTCAGTCACTTATGACAGTTTACTATAGTGCTGGGCCAAAGTATTCAGCCCAGCATTTTTCAGCACTTTCAGAGGGACGTAAACATCCTCTCTGAAGACTGATTAATCTTGAACCAAATGTCCATGTCATGATGTAGCATTGTTCCATGAGCATTCTGCCTCAGGAAAAGAGCCAGGCTGTTCCAAAAAGCTGAGCCAGTGTGCTTGAAGTAGTACCAAGGCTCTTTTTAGTTAAAAGAAAGAAAAAAGACAAACCCCCAGCTACCTCATATAATGTATGAAGACACCCACCCCCAAGTGGTGTGTCTTTCTCCCTCCCCCTTAAGATTGATTATGTAGGAAGTAAATATTGGCCTAGGTCCAAAGAGCTTCTGTTTGCATGTAGAAAGTACTTCCACGTGGACATGAGGAAGAGGATAGTTCCTTCTGGTGGCAGCCCATGGGATGCTACTCTGGAGGGCCACCAGGCCTTGGTGGGCTTTTGGAGGCAGCTAGGAGGAGAAGAGAGAGAAAAGCCTCCAAGCGAAAGCAAAACATTACCCATGGTGCTTTGTATTCTCCAGGACTCGACTCGTGAGTCGGACTGAGTCCCCCCTCTGACTCAAGTCAGACTCGAGTCCCAATATTTTTAATGGGACTCGACACTCGACTCGGGACTTGAGACCAAGGACTCGTGTTCCAAAATCATGTTCCTCAAATGCAACATGGATAGGTTTTAGGAAGTACAGCAAGTTTATTTTTTAAAATCATTTCCCTAAAATGCAACCTTTCAGACATTTTGGGTTTGGCTGCCTCTGCCTGCCTGCCTGCCTGGGGTTCCCAGCCTCCTCTGCCTGCCTGGTCTCTTCTTAACCAGTTCCACAGATTGAATTGTCCAAGACAAACGCCTCTGCCTGCCTGTTTTGGGGTTCCCTGCCTCCTCTGCCTGTCTGGTTATTTTGGGTTTGTCTGTCTGGTCTGTTCTTGCCAAAATCAGTTGCAGAGTTTTGAAATAAAAGGGCACACTGGTGCCTAGAATTTATTTAAGCCACAAATCTGAAATAGCCTTATTTTGTTGGGAAAAACCCCCATTGATTTTAATAGGGACTCGTTCTGGTCTTGGACCGTAATAAAGATTTGATTGATTTGATTGAATAGGGACTCGTGGAGTCAGCTTTGGGAGTGACTCGTGAGTCACCATTTTGGACCAAGGACTCGGACTCGAGACTCGGGTCCAAAGACTCGTGACTCGACTCATGACTCGAAACCAAGGACTCTTCAACATCCCTGTGTATTCCAGCCAGTAAAAATATTTGTTATATGTGATTAGACAGTATTTCATTTTTACAGTTGATGGTCATTCACTTTATGTATTTTTGTACCTAAGATATTGTGATTTAATATATTTAAATATCTTTATTTGTGGGGAGATTTTTTTGGTTGTTGTTGGGTGATTGTTTTGGTCCTGTGCACATTGGTTTCTGAGCATTCATTCCGCCTTTTTGTGGGTGCGCACCAAGACATGGGTATGGGGTGAGGGAGGCAGCAGTGGTGACCTAGTTTCCCACTGGATCTGCATTGGAAAAAGTGTGATCTCAGAGGTGTAACCTAGAAACCCTAGAGGGAAGTGCAAAACATTAAAAAAAAAAAAAAAAAGGTGCATTGAAGAATAATTTAAATATAACATAAAACTTGGGTACTGCTTGTGAAATGGAAGGCCTCCATGGCAAGCTTCCTTTGTAATAATAATTAATTTACCGGACAATACTGTACAATGCTAGTACAATCCGTACTACTCAGAAGTAAGGTCCACTGTGGTCTGTTTTAGAGTCTTCAACACACTTTAGATAGGATTGCAACAAACCTATCAGGTAGGCAAGTATTATTATCCCCATGCTACAGATGGGGGCGGGGAGGGTACATTGAGCAGGAGTGGCTTGCCAAAGGTCAAAGTAGTAGCCAAAGTAGATCTCCAAATGTTTTGGATTTGAACTCCCATCATCCCTGACCATTGGCCATGCTGCCAGGGGCTTCCAGGAGTTGAAGTCCCAAACATCTGGAGTTCTACCTTCTGCCCAGCAGGAGTGAACACATAGCAGGTGGCAAGATTCAAACCAGGGACTTCCTGATTTGAAGCTCAGTCTCTTAGCACCTATGCTACATCAGCTCTCCCTTCTTCCCTATAGTACCCCAAATGCATGGTGTTCAGGTTTTGTTGTTGTTTTGATCTTAGGTAAAGCTGTGTTATTTTTGCAGTGCCAAATTAGCTTCAGCACACACTGAGTTAATGGCGGGGGGGGGGATGACTTTGTTTTCATGGTGCAGAAGTGGAGGTTTGCGTGTATCAAACCTTAGACAAATGTTCCAGCACTTAAGCGAAACTTTGTTTATATTGCGTGCCTCTCAACAGAAATTAAGAACTGTGGAAACAATGCACGCAAGTGGCTGGCAATCTGCTCTGGTTTTTCTTTAGTGGATATGACAAGCTCACCTGCTGTGGGAACCTGGAAATAAAAGGACAATCTCGCACCATTAATAAAACATTCAAGACGGTCAAATCACAGGCTGAGTTGCCCACCAGAGACCCAGTGTAATGCTTAATTTTGTCGATGACGGGAGTGCTTTAGCCTGAGGTAACTTTTGTGGAGGCCATGTTTGCGTGCAAACCTTCACTTAAAGCAACACAGGCTGGCAAGGCTAATGTTCACACTAGTGTAAACTTACAGAGAAATGCATGAACCGCATGAGATGTTACATCACTCAGGCCCGTCAGCATTGGTAGTGGCCTAATGTTTTATTGAAGCCAACTCCTCAGAGGAGAGCTAAAAATTCACTCGGCACCCTCAGAGAAGTGTCTGTTTTGGCTGCAGAGAATGGTTCCCAATCACGGAAAGATAAAAACATCACAATAATCTAATATGGATATGCCTTGAAATTCAGTCCCAGTGGTCAGGCTCTGGGAGGATACATTAAGCACAGATCAAGGGCTGGAAGCACGCAGGCGCACCACAGCCTGCAAGGCAAAGCACTGCTGTGAAGCAGTTTGTATGTAAGTGAAGGCAGGCAGGCAAGGGAATTCTCTAGAATGAAAGCAGGGAAAGGAGAGCGGGGAGACCAAACAGAATGCAAAGGCGAACGGCCCTAGAGTTTATGAGAATATGGGGGTGAAAGGCCATTTGATCATCTCTCATGTTTTATTAACAGCATGAGATTATCGTTTTATTTCCAGCTTCCCGCAGGGAAAAGTGATGCATCAAGAATGGGGTCCTGCTCCAACCAGTAAAACCATGCTCAGCAACTAGCCTCTGTTGGGCTCCAGAAAGCCTGTAAACTCCACTTTCTGCCCCTGACCCACCATATTGCTCCGCGCTGCTCCCCTGAACCCCAATACATTCTACAAACTTTACCCCAACCTGACAGGTTCTTACCGTGAGGTGCAGTATTTTTTAAATCGGAAGTGTGTAATTCCAATCTGAAACTGAGAGTCTTGGGACCAATGCATGACACTACCAGCCCCTTTTCACTGTCCAATAAGGGCATTAACAACCTGCACTGTTTTCTTCACCCACAACTATTTGTCATGTTATCTCTCAACTTCTGTATGTCTTTCAGCTAACACAGAGTGGCCTTTTCCTGATCCTCCCAGTATGGCTCCTTCACTTTTAGTACAGCCATGCCAAAACTTGGCATACATGTCATGGTGTTTTACATAGGTTGGGGGTTCGTCAGTGGATAAATCAATGTGGTAAGGTTATCTAAAGGTCAAAGGATTGGAAATCAATGGTCTTTAATAAGCAGCTTTCATTGTATCCTCTAGGATGGGGTAGGCAACCTGGTGCCCTCCTGATGTTTTGGACTACAAATGCCATCAGCCCCAGCCAGGATGGCCAATGGTCTGGAGTGATGGGAGTTGTAGTCCAACATCATCTGGAGGGCCACTGGTCCCCTGCCCTTGCCTTAGAGGGATGGAGCATGTGGGGAAGCCTGGGTAAGCTGTATGGCCTCTTGGAGCTCAGCCAATCAAGGGCAGGCACGACTGTGCCCATTTTGGCCTGTGGCTTACGCTGGCTCAGCTTGTCTTGAGTGTGGAAAGCTAAGCAGGGTCAGGCCTGGTTATTACTTGGATGGGAGACCCCTCCTCTAGTTTCCTGCATTGAGCAGGGGGTTGGACTCGATGGCCTTGTAGGCCCCTTCTAACTCTATGATCTATGAAATCTGTGAAATCCCCCCGCCATCGATTTCCTAATACAGATCACTCTTTCCCCATTGCTGCCACCTCCTTGAAAGATTTCATCAACGTTGCCTCCGGGAAATCCTGCAAATTACTTGGGAAGATAGGCGAACAAATGTCAGTGTACTGGAAGAAGCAAAGACTACTAGCTTCTTGAAAAAATGATCCTTCAACACCAACTTCAGTGGACTGGTCATGTTGTTTGAATGTCTGACTGCCGTCCCCCAAAGCAGTTACTTTATTCCCAACTCAAGGATGGAAAGTGGAATATCGGTGGTCAATATAAGAGGTTTAAAGATGTTCTTAAGGCTAATCTAAAAAAATGCAATATAAACATCGAAAACTGGGAAGCTCTGGCCCATGAACGATCTAACTGGACGTTGGCCTTTCACAAAGGTTCTGTGGACTTTGAAGAAGCCCGAGTGCAAGGTGAAAGGGAGAAACGTGCTAAGCGAAAAGCACGTCAAACGAATCCTTTACAGGACCATCTTCCATCTGGTAACCTGTGTCCTCACTGTGGGAAGCTGTGTGGATCTAGAATTGGCCTCCACAGTCACTTACGGACCCATCGCTAGAGTCTACACAATTTTCTTTAGAATTTCCTCCTTTTAAAATTTTCTTTTTGTAAATTTTTATCCTGGAAGACAATCTTACTCGGTCACGAGTGATCGCCTGATGATGATGATGATGATGATGATGATGATGATGATGATGATGATTCTCGTGTAGCTTTTATGAAAACAGTGACAGGAAGCTGGCTCAAAATGTGCAATTTCAGCTGTTGGTGAACCTAAAATGTCAGAGAAGGGATTCATGAAGGCTAACTCAGGAAATCCTCTATGTCTGTGGATGTATTTATGGTTGCCTCCCTCATCACTGGCAATGAAGATTACATCACAGCTGAAGTGAAAGCATGAAAACCATGAGGTAGGTAATATTGTGTAGAACTTTACATAATTTCTCCTCAAAAACTATGATTTTTTGTTATAAATCCCAGATAAATTCTTGTTCCAAGAAAATCCCATGAAACTCCCCCCAGCCCTTGCCACTCTCCAAGATGGCTGAGAAAGATCTGTATATAGCCCAGATGCCACTGGCTGATTTAAGCTGCTCTGGTTCAGGAGCCGTTTACTGATACAGTAAGTGGTTACGCTCCTTTCAGCCACGGCCTCTTGGCTCCCTGTGCCATGCAGTCATGGAGAGTAACATGTTTGCTGGCAAACTTGAGCAGCAATCAGGCAGCATAGGCAGGAGTTGCTATATCCAGAAACAGTGTATAAAATAGACCGAAGGACTCCCACTTCTATTAGAAGTCTGCATTGAAAGAGAAAGAAAAGATACACCTATTCCTGATTATCACTTCTAAAAATCATTTGGTACTGCAACTGTCATGTTTTCAGTTATTCCTTCTAAAACAAGGGGCACCCCTGTGTTTTAAATAAGAAATAAACACAATTATAAGGATTCATTTCCAGGCGGCATCCCAATATGGCAGGATGGATGGTCCTTTTATCCTGAAAGACACACTGTGCCTTTAACAACTGCATACTACGTTCCTACTAGAAAGGCCATCTTGGTTCTCTAATTCAAGACAAGAAAACGTAAAATAGATTTCCCCATTAAAGCATTGCTAATTTTGAGGGGAGTATAAGCTTTGTACCTGGGCTATTTTTCAACTTACTGAATTATGATAGTTGACTTCATTTCTGAAATAGTAGTGACTCTTTACTTTACAACTGACCTGGGCAAGATCCAGCTGGAAGAGCCATTCCTTGTGATCTTCCAACCTCTCTGGCAGTAATCTTGCATGGCAGTTATGGTTTGTGGCCAAGCAACAGAGAACTGCTTGTAGATTACAGAGCCTCCATATTCCAGGGCAGTGTTCCTTTGAATGCCAGGATCTAGGACAAGGAAATTAGGTTAGATTAAAGCAAGGGTTTTGATGCACTCATGAGTGATGAGTCCTTCAGACATCGCCATCCACACATAAGGCTAAATGCATAAAAGGGGAGTGGGAGTCCCTGTCATTATGCGCCCAGCCCGCCACTTGGATGCAACAACTGCAAAGGAGAAGCCTAAGTGTACACAAGCTGAGCATGCTCAGGAACCCAGATCAAGCAGGGTTCCTGATCAGTATTCAGCTGTACACACATAGACTTCCCATTTGCAGATATCACACTCAGTTGGCGGACATCCAGGGGGTGGGAGATGTTGGGGTAGGGCCAAGAGGCATGGTCCCGGTCCCGCTCCCCATCCACATATTTATGTGTGAATGACGATGTTTGAAGAGAGCTATGGGGTGGTTCTATGTAGGGCTATAAGGAATCACCATGTTCAAGGCAGTGTACCTGAACATCACAGTTGTGCTGTGTGGAAGGACTACCGTACATTAGGGTATCCCATCACTGTGACAATCAAATGTGGTGAAACTAGGTTTTTCGCCACTACTCCCTTTTGGATTTTTTGAGACTTGGGTCTATGGAACTCCTTGCCACAAGTCTATCACAATTATAAAAACCCTGCTAATATGCTGTCAATAGTTCCCCGCCCCCAAAGATCCAGTTCCCCTAAACTCCACCCCAGCCAATCAGTCTTCCTCTACCTTTGGCCCCTCCTGTCCTGTTGCCTCTGGCGTTTGGGATGATGGTACTGTATCAGGGATCCCTTGCTGAAGTTCCCTCTAGTCAGACCTGTGACTGAATCCCCCTGGTGAATCCCCCTCTCCAAAGCAGCCCTGCTCTGCTGCTGCTGCCGCCGCTGAGGAGGAGGAGGAAGTGACGCGATGGGACCCCCGCGCTGTTTTTTGCCGGGGAAACCATGGCAACAGGGCTGTTTAAGCCCTCTTGCCCTGGTTCCTCCCGCCAAAACAATGCAGGCGGGGCTCCGGAAGCGACACGACGCGGAGAAGGTAAGTGGCGGGGGGGGTCGGGGGGGGTGGTGATGGCAGCGGCGGCGGGAGGCGCAGCGGCAGCGAGCGGGAGGGCGGGGGGAGGCGCAGCAGCGAGCGGGACGGGAGGGTGCGGTGGCGGCGGCGGCGGGAGGGAGGGAGGGAGGGTGGGGAGGCGGAGGCCTGGCGGGGGCGGAGCAGCGGAGGCAGAGGCCTGGCGCAGCGTTTCTGCACCCTCTTCAGCCGCGCGCCCTGTTCAGCCGCGCGTCCTCTTCAGCCGCGCGCCCTCCTCAGCACCAGGCCCATAATGCTCTTAATCCGGCCCTGATTGAGCAGGGGGTTGGACTCGATGGCCTTGTAGGCCCCTTTTAACTCTACTTTTCTATGAACTAATTAGTTAAGAATAATGTTACAGATCAGACATGTAAATTACTAAAGTTGTGACCCATGGTCAACCCATTTACTTTCTTCTTGTTTCTTCATTTTGGGCAGGAGGGTGCAGGCAATAAAGGTACACTGTTATGGACATTGCGAAAAGTTAGCACCACTTAAAAGTTAGCAATCCATACTTGCTATTTATTTTCATTCACCCATGTGGATCAGGAATGAAATAGTTAATATGCTTTATTCCCCCTCTTCTCCCACTTTCTGCTTAAGAAAGGATTAGCATATTTTTAACAATGCTCAAGGGTTTTGCACTTTTTTGTAATGAAACCTGTTCAAACACACAATTGATAGGCAGGCCACTAAACAAATTTCAGAGCCTAGAGAGACAATGCTGTCTCTTTTCTTTTGATTTAAATAAATTGTGCTCCTTCCCTCCACAAATGCTCCCACCAGCTAATGTCAGCCATTTTGCTTTGTGTAACTTACCCAACAGTATCTTGCCCTTTGTAATTAATCTGGAATGGATGAGAAAGTCATTTATTAAGCACATGCACAAAACAGAGCAGTTGAGGGGCCAGATAGCTACAGGAAAAATTGTCTGTGGGAGAAAGTAAAGAGTAAATAAATAGCACATCAACATTTTTGATTAGAGTTAAGTAAATATCACTCCGAAGGTCTGCAAACACCCAGGGCTAGGCAGCTTGTCTGAAGAGAGCTTCTTCCAACAATCACTGCCATTTTACTTAATGTTCCCAAGGTACTGAAAGCAGAGGAGAAATAATGGAGAAGAAACATTCACAAGTAAAATTAACATGTGCTTTTCAAAATGGAAGTTCTTGTGTCTGGGAGATCATTTTTGTTATGTTTCAAATATATGCTGGGTTTTGATACTTAATGTTCATTGGTAAAATACAAGTTGTTGTTGTTGTTTATACAGTACTTCAAGAAGAACTCCATATTTTTATTAATTCTTCCCTATGTTTAGTTGCGTATCTGTTTGCTTCTATGCCTGAAATCCAGATTAACATAGCATCCTCCGAATTTTTATATTACTTCCTTTTCCCCCCAGGCTATTGTAAATAAACTTATCTGTGGTTGCGATTGAAAGGCCTCAATTTCATGCCTTTTCCTTGAATTTTCTGGATTGATGGATTGATTGATTGATTTATTATATTTATGAATCACCCATCTGGCCAGACATCCCGCCACTCTGAGCGATGACCTGGTAAATGTCTCTGGTACTGTTATAAGAATTTCATGTGAAAGATTACTTCTTACATTCTTTGTTAACCGTTTGAAAGAGTTATGCTTTGCAAAATTTAGGTCCTGTCTTTTGGAATCATGTTGTTTATCCCTTTCTTCTAATCAGCATTCAGCCTCCTCTGATTATCCAAAGCTACATGACATATGCTTGCAAAGAGTTAACAAAAGGAGAGAGGCTCCAGCTGTTTTTGGGACTGTGAAAAGGCAAGCAGGCTCCCAGAGAGAGCAAACAGGAGTTTGGCAGCGGAGTAGTACAACAACAAGTGCTGCAAGGGAAAGGCGTGGCCTGAGAGCTCATTCTGTTGAGCAGAAGCTCCTGCTGACTGCAACTACCTGGGGCTGATTGCAGCTGATTGATTGCAGGAAGTGGGGCTGATTGCAGGGCGTGGCCTGGGAGCTCATTCTGTTCCTGACTCCCAGCTGAGCAGGAGCACAACAGGAGAGAGGCTCCAGCTGTTTTTGGGACTGTGAAAAGGCAAGCAGGCTCCCAGAGAGCGAGCGAACAGAGCGAGCGCACAGGGAGAGCAAACAGGAGTTTGGCAGCGGAGTAGTACAACAACAAGTGCTGCAAGGGAAAGGCGTGGCCTGAGAGCTCATTCTGTTGAGCAGAAGCTCCGGCTGACTGCAACTACCTGGGGCTGATTGCAGCTGATTGCAGGAAGTGGGGCTGATTGCAGGGCGTGGCCTGGGAGCTCATTCTGTTCCTGACTCCCAGCTGAGCAGGAGCAGAACAGGAGAGAGGCTCCAGCTGTTCTCGGGGCTGTGATAAGCGGGCAGGCTCCCAGAGAGCGAGCGAACAGAGCGAGCGCACAGGGAGAGCAAACAGGAGTTTGGCAGCGGAGGTCAAGGGGGAGGTCCCTAAAAAAAAAAACACACACACACAAAAAAACATATATATATATATATATATATATATTCTAGGAAGACAGAAACAGAGCACTATGGAAGGAAAGGACTCAGCAGTGGTGGTGACCTGCAAGGGGTGTGCAATGTTTGTTTTCCTGCCGGAGATCAACATGGCCTACACATGCAACAAGTGCAAGCTGGTCACGCTGTTGGAAGAAAAGGTCAGAGGACTGGAGCAGCAAGTGTCAACCCTCAGGAGCATAAGAGAAAGCGAGGAGTTCTTAGACAGAACGGTGGATCTACAGCACCAAAGCACAGTACAGGAGCCAGAAGGGCAACGGCAGGATGAGGCGGAGTCGGAGACTGCAGAGGCAAGGGAAAAGAACGCAGGGGGAACTCCCTGGAAAAGGGTGACTGTTAGGAGCAGAAGATCTACAAGACACTCTGCGCCTGTGGAAGCAGTGGAGCTATGGAACCGCTTCCATGTACTTGAGGACGAGAGCAGAGGACAGCCTGCAGAGGACGGATTACCGGGCACCCAACGTGACAGCGAGCAAGAGGCTGAGGGTCAGTCAAGTGGAGGCAATCAAACCAAGGCCTACAGCAAGAGGAAGAGAAGAGTACTCGTAGTGGGAGACTCCCTCCTGCGGGGGATCGAAGCCAAAGTATGTCGCGAAGACCCATGGACTCGCCAGGTGTGCTGTCTCCCTGGGGCACGGATTAAGGATGTGACAGAGCAGCTGCCGAGGCTCATGCAGCCCACCGACACATACCCCTTTCTTCTCTTCCACGTGGGTACAAATGATACTGCCAAGCGGAGTTACAAAGAAATCACGGCAGACTTTGAAGAGCTGGGAAGGGAACTGTAGAAGTAAAATTTGTCCAGACTTTAGTTTAAACAGAAAGGCCTGGAAGTCAGACCTTTTCCTTGACCTTCTGTAGATTACAACCCTGAGGGCAAATCACCCATCTATTGATTTGCCTAAGCCTCCTTCCTGCTTATGCTAAAAGTACTGTGAGCCAGTATCACTTTGGGATTATCACCTTGGGATTATCGCCTTGGGAAAGACTACTGATTAGCATGATGGCTGGAAGATGGGCAATACCTGTTCTTTTGTTTTGTTTAAATGTCTCCTTTTGAATTGTCTCTCTGTTTCCTGTACTGACTCAATTGTCACCTGACCTCTACATGATATTATTCAGTATAAATGGAAGTGTCTCCCTTGTGTTCTTGTTGGCATTCCTGACTGTGCTCAGATGCCATCCGTGAATTCACTAATAAACTTTCCTCTCTAAGAACCTCTTAAAAACACAACGCAGTAGATCAATTTTTCCACAACAATCTTGGTGCCGTGACTCGGATCGCTTCAAGGGACTGGACCTGCCTGAAACAGGGAAACACCACTGAACTCCCAGGCGCCAAACCCAGGTAAGAGACCTTTTGAAATCTCTTTTGGGTTTTTGGTGTGTGTCCTTCTGTTTCTAGCAGACTATCCTTTCCCCCCAACGCGATCTGAACTTTGAGTCCATGAGGTTTTAGAGACAAAAGAAATTTCCTGTAGGATTGTATGCATGTTTGTGAAAGTATGATTGTTAGATTTATGAGCTGTTGACCAGGGCTGGGACTAGGCGAAAGCTGAACCTCGTGCCCCAACAGACAGACCCTTTTCCCTTTTCCCTTTTCCCAATTTGCCCAGTACCCATGGTTTTACTGTGTGGAAAAGGCACATCTTCCTAAAATTCTCACGGATGAGTGTGTATAAGTTGCTGACCAGGTCTGGGACTTAAACTGAGTCAAGACGCCCTGAACCTGTTCGTGAGGGGAAACCCAATGATCGGCAGTGTTTCAAAAGCAAGTGGGCTCAGTGGAACCTCGTGACCCAGTGACGTGTGACTGTTCATGAATCTGCTGATCAGGACCAGGACTTAAACCACATACTAAACCAGTATGTAGTGGAACCCTGTGTCCCAGTAGAGCAAGTAAATCCCTTTTCCTGTTTCCAAGACTCATGAGTCCCATTTGAAGTCATAAGACTGACTGAGCCGACAAAAAGGGATTGTGCCGCAGTTGAAAGACTGAGTGAGCCGATCAAGGTGTTGAGCCGCTGTCTGAGACTCAAATGAGGAACATCCCTCAATAAGTTTGCCCTGGATGAGTGTCCTGTATGAGTGTGAGGAATAGGGGGTGCAAGATCAAAGGAGATCCCCCCCAAGGGAATGCTAGCATGTTATAGGTACACACCTTATGGCCATAGGTAGGTGTGTAAATTTCTCGAGAAATGGAATGTCATGACAAAAGGATGATCCTAGTAAACAGTTCCCACTGGGAGGAAAGTTTGACTTGGACAGGATAGTGCACTTAAGGGGAGCGCTCGAGTCATGAGGAAGTAAGGTACCTCAGACTCAATGGGAAGTGTATTTTAATTGGTATGAAGAAGCTTCAAAATGCATGCATGAATCCAAGCTTAAAAGCTTGAAAGATTCAAATATATATATTAAAAGATCAACTAAAATTTAAGCAGGCCTGCAGCCAACCACCACCATTGGCTCCTATATCCATTGCTAGTGAAGAAAAATGATTTTTTTGAAGAAAAAGCAAGATCCTGTAGATGATTATCCTTACCTACATGAGAAGACCCCAAAATGAAGATGAAAGTAGAAGGTTTTCGCATGATGATGCTGAAACTACCCCAGTGGCCACTCCTTCACCCTAACCCACCTCTGCCTAGCCAGAAAGAGCAGTAAACAGAAGGAACTAGATGCCCAGAAAAATTTAGAACCCAGAAGCAACCACCTTGCCTGGCTCTGTTCCTTCTCAAAGACTATTAGTCACCCCAAATTATGGGTCAGTCACCCTGGCTCCACTAAGTAAGAGGTACCTGCAAGAGATAAGACTCTAGTGGCTGTCCATGACCCATAGACACCAAGAGATTTAAGGAATATAGTAAAATAATTTCCTAACTTGTGAGAAGAACCAGTCAAATTCAAGGAAGAATTTGAGACTGTAATTATTTATAACCCTACCTGGATAGACTTAAATCAATTACTTAAGACTTGTTCTGCCAACAGTAGTCTTAAGAAAGAAAAAGAAAAAAAAAAAAAAAAGAAATGGCCAGTAACTGATACAAAGTTTAATGATCCTATTAAATTGATAGAGATGCAAATGAAATTACTTGATGCGCTTCTATGAGAAATCAGAGTCAAAGCAAAGAAGTTAAATGTTCTACAAATAGAAGGCTTCAGCAATGAAATATTCTAGAGATGCCCTTACTACAGTAGTGAAACCTAAAACTGACTAGATCAAGATTAATACCTGTAAATAAAAGAAGTATTTTTGAGAGAGTCTGAGTATTGAGAATGCAGGTTTTCTGAGCATAAACAAAGTGTTAGTGCCTTTTGAGAATTGAACTGTGTTAGCTTTAAAAGGTCAGAAAGAGTCTGCCCCTGATCAAGGCAGGCTTTTTCTCTGAGACTACAGCTGATGCAGGATAAGCTCAAAAAGAAATGGTTAACTATTTTTCACAGAAGATTCAAGAGCTTCACCAATGAGTGGAGCCAAAAGGTTTTTGAAAAAAAAAAAAAAGATAAGGAAAAGAAAAACTAGGCCAAGAGAAAGGTTGGACAAGGGCAGATGCAAAAGAAACATTAGAATTGCAAACAGAAGGGCATAAAAAAAAAAAAAAAAAAAAAAAAGGAAATAAAACCCTCTCTGCCCAAGTTATGCAGGCAAAAGAAAGTTGTAAAAGATGTGATAAGAAGTAAAGATTTTGAAAAAAGCTATTTGAAAGAAAGTTGTGTTAAGCAGTGTCAAAAACATAAACAAAAAAAGAGAATGCGTATCTTTAAATATATATATATATTAAGAAGTACTCAAAGAACCCTGTGTTGTGTTAAAGAAAAACAACAACAAGAACAAAAACGTTTGTGAGCTTTTTGTGCTAAGAGTTCCTGAGCATAAGCAAAGTTTTGATGCCTTTTGGAGTCTCCACCAGTCCTGTGTTTAGTGAAGAGAGAGAGTGCGCTCACTCCTAACCAAAGCACACACTTCCTCAGATCTGAACTAGAGGCGAGAAGTCCCAAAATGAGAAGAAAAAAATATTTGTTATAGCTGCTAGAAAAAAATCAAACAAAATATTTTAAAAATGGCAGCAACACTCATGAGTGTTTGTGGCTGCATTCAAGTTTTGCCTTTAAGTTTTAGTGCCCAGTTTTGTTAGAGTGGGCTTCCCTGAATTTTACCCCTCCCCTCTTTAACACAATCCATGCTTAGTTGGGTTTTTGCCAAAGGCAAACCAACAAGGCATGTTGGTTAATTTGGGCAGTTTAATTTCAGAATTCATGCTTGGCTAGTAGCTTTATGGCAAGCTAGCAGAAAACTTTTGTTAAAATAGTATTTGGGTGCAACATAGCACAGTAGCACCAAGATACTAAAAGAATTGCAATTCCTGTTTCACTTTATTGTTATTAGGCTGGTTTTCAAGAAAAGTGTTCTAGTTTAAATTACACAAGTGCTCCCTTTGTGGCTCATGCTGGCTCAGCTTGTCTGAACGTGGGGGGGTTGTAGGCCCCTTCCAACTCTATATGAATCCCATCACAGTTGCCACTGCATTTTAAAATTGCATCTTCTAATTGCTAATAGTTTTGGCATCCCAGTATTTTTAAACCTTTGGTTGCATAAGTGCCTTTTGGCTTTGTTGTGTTTTAAAAGGTAGCATTTGGTTAGTTTTCTAAAGCTTGGTTTACCTTGCTAAAGATTTTTATTGTTAACCCCTCCAGACTTCTTGGCAAAAGACAGGCAAGCCTAAGTTCAAAAGGTAAATTTTTCCTGCATTTATTTATAGCAATGTCACACCTGAATTGCAAAATCTTGCTGCTATCCAGAATTTGACCCCAGAAAATGGGGGGGGGGGGAGAGGGACATGGAAATTTGGCAAATTGCTTTCTCTCGAAAGACTCTATGGCATCATTCGGACGGCCGCCTAGTGATGCCCAGAGTTCTTTTCCCCTAAATTACTCACATGCTCCATAGACTTGTCGCATGTGAGCAAAGGGGGGATCATTGAATTGTTTAACAAAGATTGGTTTGGATTAAATTTTGCATCTGCAGCAACTCAGATGTGCCCAATGTGCGGTATGCCAGGCTCATAACAGTGGTAAGCCTGTAAAAAAATAAATAAATAAATAAAACCAAAATGAGCATGCACCCCACACCCTGGGGACCTTTTGTAAATATACAAATTGATTTTATTGAAATGCCCAAGTGTTGTTCCTATCAATATGTTCTTTTAGTTATTTGTATGTATTCTAAATGGGTTGACGCATACCCTTGCATGAAGGCTGACACCACAACAGTAAGAAAAAAAATATATGCTAAAATAATTGATCCCCAGATTCAGAATACCTTGCTCCATAAACAGTGACAGGAGATCACATTTTACTGGACAGGTGGTAACAGAAGTGTGCAGGACATTACAAGTCCAGCAACATTTCCATTGCCTGTATCATCCACAATCTGCGGGAGCTATAGAAAGACATAATAGAATACTGAAAAGCAAACTGGCTAGAATATGTGCAGAGACAAGACTAAAATGGCTAGATGCACTGCCCATAGCCCTCATGAGTATGAGATCCACAGCAAATCAAGTAACTGGACTTGACCCCTCATGGGATATTAATGAGACACCAATCTAGACCTAGCCAGACATATACACCTGCTTGATGATACAATTCAAATTACTGCAAGGCCCTAATGAGATGTGTGAAGACTTTTTATTCACAGATAGAGGTGGCTCAGTACCAGCCCAGCACTGAAGGACACTCTATTGAACCAAGTGACTGGATTTGTATTAAGATACTTCAAAGCTGTGACGTGCCAAGGACTCCAGACGTGGATCCAAGCCTCCCAACATCTCCACCCGCGATGAGAATGAGGACACAATAACTCCTCCACCAATTCAGGGTGAAATGTGCTAGTTTTAACCTCTCCCCTGAAGCTGAAGAATTTGTGCCAGGACATCAATATCATCTCAGACCTCGGACGGGACGACCATCAAAGACAACACCCAGAGGATCGGACGAGAAGAACTGATGTCATCATTTTAGAAGAACACCACCTCAGCCTGAGCCAGGAGCCTTACTTATCAGCCCTTTAGTACATCAAAATCAGAACAAGAAGAAACACCTGTAGTTGTGCTCTTGTTAGTGACTGGTGGTTCTTTTGCCTTAATTGATATATATTAATATTTGAAACAATATGGCTAAATGGAGTATGGGTATATTCTTAGAGCTCATAGTCCTCATCCAATCTGCCTTCCAGGAAAATACTTACATTCAGTTTTTTTTAAAGTTTGCACAAAGATTTAATGCTACCAACTGCTAGGGGTATGTAGCCACATGCCAGTACATTCCCAGGGAGGAGTTCCCATGTGGCCAGTGCCCATTACACTAGTAAACTTGACCTTCACCAACAGACCCTTGTACTCTAAAGGGTCCAGTTGTTGCAAGTTGTTCCTACATTGGGGGAATGGTGTTTTACATGCAACAAAACACAAAATCAGCCCTCCACATTTGTAGGACAAAGTCAATGTAAGCATTATTTCACCCCTCACGGAGATTGGAGAAATAACCATACTGCCAAACCCATATTCTGCACCAATTATGGAAATTAGTTCTCCCAAAGTAATCAAACTATGGGCAATTCTCTTAAATGTAGTACCTGGAAGAGTTTTAATGATAAACTGTGGGACTGTACCCTTACAGGGAAAGGGCAGTGTTTTCGCAATGCTACAATGCAAAATAGTACTGCCAAAGATGACATTAGACATGGTGTTTGCCTCAAAAGGTGGAATATGCGCCTTGATTGGTCAAGAGTGTTGTGTGTTTATTCCTGATAATTACAATCAGAAAAGATACTTAAATTGCTTTTGTTGCCCCTGACAAAAGCCTGGAAATATGGTCTTGGCTAACAAGCTGGATACCAAACCTAGGAAGTTGGGGTAGAGCAATTGTTCATGGATTAATAACCCTATTGCTTGAATTTGTTGGGTTTTATATATTATTGTTGTTAAGCAAGTGTTGTTTTACTACATGCAGCAGAAGCAAAAGCTCTGTATTGACTCAAAAAGAAAAAATAATGATGCTTGAAAGGATTGATCAAGGGAGAGAAAAGGAAAAGGAAGCATTAGATGCTGAATGGAACCGCTTACAGAATATTTGCATAGAATAAGTTACAAATGTTAGTTGTGCTATAAAAGCACAAAACGGGGGAATGTAGAAGTAAAATTTGTCCAGACTTTAGTTTAAACAGAAAGGCCTGGAAGTCAGACCTTTTCCTTGACCTTCTGTAGATTACAACCCTGAGGGCAAATCACCCATCTATTGATTTGCCTAAGCCTCCTTCCTGCTTATGCTAAAAGTACTGTGAGCCAGTATCACTTTGGGATTATCACCTTGGGATTATCGCCTTGGGAAAGACTACTGATTAGCATGATGGCTGGAAGATGGGCAATACCTGTTCTTTTGTTTTGTTTAAATGTCTCCTTTTGAATTGTCTCTCTGTTTCCTGTACTGACTCAATTGTCACCTGACCTCTACATGATATTATTCAGTATAAATGGAAGTGTCTCCCTTGTGTTCTTGTTGGCATTCCTGACTGTGCTCAGATGCCATCCGTGAATTCACTAATAAACTTTCCTCTCTAAGAACCTCTTAAAAACACAACGCAGTAGATCAATTTTTCCACAACAGAACTCAAGAACTTCGGGGCCCAGATAGTTTTCTCATCCATCCTTCCAGTACTTGGAAGAGGCATAGAAAGGGAAAGAAAAATACTCTGAGTGAATGACTGGCTACGAAGGTGGAGCCGACGTGAGGGATTTGGATTCTGGGACCACGGGCTACGCTTCCTGGAAGATGGACTGCTGGCAAAGGATGGGTTGCACGTCACAAGGACTGGGAAGAATGTGTTTGGCCACAGCATGAGGAACTTAATCAGGAGGGCTTTAAACTGAATCCAACAGGGGAGGGAGACATAAACTCGGGGGTACCAATGGAAGAAGGCCTCTATGCCACAATGGAGAGAACAGCTCCAGCGGTGCCCATTGATAGTCTACCACAAAATGTAGGGGGAAAGTCGGACTATAAAGCACATAGTCTTCAATGTCTCTATACTAATGCCCGGAGTATGGGCAATAAACAAGACGAACTTGAACTCTTGATACATGAGGGCAAGTACGACTTGATAGGGATAACTGAAACCTGGTGGGATGACTCCCATGACTGGAATACAGCAATTGAAGGGTATAACTTGTTCAAAAGGAACAGAAGCAACAGAAAGGGAGGTGGAGTTGCACTGTATGTTAAAAATACGTATCTCTGCACAGAGATACAGGAAGAGGAGCTTGGCAGCCCCATTGAGAGCATCTGGGTTAAAATAAAGGGGGCAAAGAATAAAACGAACATGGCGGTTGGAGTCTACTACCGACCACCCAATCAAGGAGAAGACGAGGATGGAACTTTTGAAAAGCAAATTGCCATTGTTTCAAGGAGGCACGATGTGGTAGTAATGGGGGACTTCAATTTCCCTGATATCTGTTGGGAGACTTATTCAGCCAAACATGGCCCCTCCAAGAAATTCCTGAGCTGTGCTGCTGATAACTTCCTCCTACAGAAAGTGGAGGAAGGAACTAGAGGATCGGCTATCCTTGACCTGATTCTAACCAACAGAGACGAGTTAGTGGATAAAGTGGCAGTTTCGGGAACTCTGGGGGAAAGTGACCATGTTATACTTGAGTTCTTGATTCTAACAGAAGCAAAAGCTGAGTGTAGCCAAACACGTACCCTGGATTTTAGGAAAGCCAATTTTAACAAACTCAGAACAATGATTAGTAAGATCCCATGGCATGTGACTCTCACGAGAAAGGGAGCCCAGGAGGGGTGGGAGTTTTTAAAAAAGGAAATTTTAAAGGCACAATTGCAAACAATTCCCACAAGGAAAAAAGGCAGAGGGCAACAGAAGAAGCCAATGTGGCTTCACAATAAACTCAAAGATGACCTGAAAACAAAAAAGGACACGTATAGGAAGTGGAAGGAAGGACAGGCTACAAGGGAAGAGTACAGGCAGGTAGCACAGAACTGCAGGAATAGTGTCAGGAAGGCTAAAGCTGAGAATGAGCTAAGGTTAGCGAGGAATGCTAAAAGCAACAAAAAAGCTTTCTTCAGATACATGCACAGTAAAAGACAGAAGAAAGAACTGGTGGTTCAACTACGCAATGAGGATGGCAAATTGATAACAGAAGACAAAGAAAAGGCAGAAGTGTTCAATTCCTACTTCGGCTCGGTCTTCTCCCAAAAGAGGGTCTATGACCCCCCCTGGCAAACCTGAAGTGCAGACTGAAGGGGCAGAATTGCAGCTTGAGATTGATAGGCAAATGGTCAAGGAGCACCTGATTACTCTGAACGAGTTTAAATCTCCAGGGCCTGATGAGCTGCATCCTAGAGTAATAAAGGAACTGGCAGAAGAACTCTCAGAACCACTGTCTATTATCTTTGAGAAATCATGGAGGACAGGTGAAGTGCCAGACGACTGGAGGAGGGCAAATGTTGTTCCCATCTTCAAAAAGGGCAAGAAGGAGGAACCTGGGAACTATAGGCCAGTCAGTCTGACATCAATCCCCGGGAAGATTTTTGAGCAGATTATAAAGAAGTCAGTCTGCAAGCACCTTGAAAACAATGCAGTGATTACTAGAAGCCAGCATGGATTTGTCAAGAACAAATCCTGTCAGACTAATCTGATCTCATTTTTTGATCGGGTAACCTCCCTTGTGGACTGTGGGAATGCTGTGGACATTATATACCTGGACTTCAGCAAAGCTTTCGACAAAGTGCCTCATGATATCCTGATTAGTAAGCTAGCTAAGAGTGGGCTAGATGGAACAACTATCAGGTGGATCCACAATTGGCTAAAGAATCGGACTCAAAGAGTGCTTATCAATGGTTCCTTCTCAAACTGGGGAGAGGTAACGAGCGGGGTACCACAGGGCTCGGTCCTGGGCCCGGTGCTCTTCAACATTTTTATTAATGACTTGGATCAGGAGGTACAGGGAATGCTTATCAAATTTGCAGATGACACAAAGTTGGGTGGAACAGCTAATACTCTGGAAGACAGAAACAAAATCCAAAGTGACCTCGATAGGCTGGAGCGCTGGGCCGAAAACAACAGAATGAAATTTAATAGGGATAAATGCCAAGTGCTGCACCTAGGGAGAGGAAACCAAATGCAGAGTTACAGAATGGGGGACACTTGGCTCAACAATACAAAACAATAGATCACAAACTGAATATGAGCCAGCAATGCGATGTGGCTGCAAAGAAGGCAAATGCAATTTTGGGCTGTATTAATAGAAGTATAGCTTCCAAATCGCGGGAAGTGATAATTCCCCTTTACTCGGCACTGGTTAGGCCTCATCTTGAGTACTGCGTCCAGTTCTGGGCACCTCACTTTAAGAAGGACATAGACAAACTGGAGAGGGTTCAGAGGAGGGCAACAAGGATGATAAAGGGACTGGAAACAAGGCCCTATGAGGAGAGACTGAAAGAACTGGGCATGTTTAGCCTTCAGAAGAGGAGACTGAGGGGAGATATGATCGCACTCTTCCAGTATTTGAAGGGATGTCACACAGAGGAGGGCAAAGATCTCTTCTCGGTCATCCCAGTTTGCAGGACACGGAATAATGGGCTCAAGTTACAGGAACCTAGATTCCACCTAAACATCAGGAAAAATTTCCTGACTGTCAGAGCAATAAGACAATGGAATCAACTACCTAGGGAGGTTGTGGGCTCTCCCACTCTGGAGGCATTCAAGGTGCAGCTGGACAGACATCTGTCAGAGATGCTTTGACCTAGATTCCTGCATTGAGCAGGGGGTTGGACTCGATGGCCTTGTAGGCCCCTTCCAACTCTACTTTTCTATTCTATGATTCTATGAAAACTCAAATTATAAAATAATTAGATATGTATAAACATGCTTAGAGTAATTTTACATTCTTTGGAAGATTTTGCAGTGTTTTACAATTAACTCTAAAACTGAGTCTTTGATTGATAGTAGTAGCATATTTTTTCATAAATAATTTGCTGTGAAAGATCACTTCTTACATCTCTGCTCGAAAGACGTAAGGCTTTGCAAAATGCTGTCTACTTTACTTTATTCCTAGTAATGCACACAATTATTTTCTCTTTATTTGTGGTTGTGATTCATAGGCTTCTATTTAATGACTTCTGCCTTGATTTTTAAAATTTTTATATACAAATTTGTATCATTTTGGTACTGGACTAAGCATATCATGAATTCTCATTGGCATGATTTATTTATTTATTTGAGTGTTTGTATTGCTCTAATCCATGACCAGTATCTGAAGAAAGGTAATTAATAGCTGACCTACAATTGTTTATTCCTGTAAACATTTGCAATTACATTCAAGCCTGTTGCAGCAAATAGAGTTCAATGTGTGAGAAAGAGCACGAAGCTGATCATGCTTCTCTGAAGTTGCTTTTTTCTATTGCAAGTTGCTACATACTAGTGCAACTAGTACATATACCCTTTTCATACTCCCCCCCCCCCGCATTTTCATACTCTTTGAAACTTTTTGCATTATGGGTATGTGTGAGAATTATGAAGAAAATAATGTATTACTAGCAAACGCAGTGTCCCGTCCCCCATTGCAGCAACACACAGTGCATGTTCTGAAAAGGGTGAAGATCTTTGATGCTTGCCGTTTCTCTGTATAACTTTAAAAGTGTATGAAATTTGCTATGCATGAGTTGCTGACTCTGCATTCTTTCTAATTTCTTCAAAATTCTTACTAATTTTTAAAAATTATGCTTATATCTATATTTCCTAGTACTGGGCCCATAGATTTGGGCCATAGTATTTGGCCCATAGATTTTCACTGATTTTAGGAGGTGGGTTAGAAAAACTCCTCCCAAAAATATACATATATTTCAAGGTGGGGCTGAAATTTTTAACATTTTGTTGGGGGCAAGGGACTTTCCATTATAAAATGAGGTGGCAGAGGGTCTTCTCTACTTCTTTCTTTAACTACAAAGTGGAGTGGTGGAGCTGCAATGAGTGCCTTGTGGGTGTTCCTCATTTGCCACAGAATGGCCATATGGGAACGATGCTGCCATCATTGGGAACTTAGTCAGTCAAGTAAGTCCCTTCCTGTAATTTAAAGAGGTATAATCCAAACACAGGTTTATCACCTTTGTGAGAAGTAGGCCATAGAGGCAAAAGAGGTGAAGGTGGAGAGGGATAGGTAGCTAAACTCCTCAGGCTGGGATGATGTTACTTTCACAGAAATTGATCACAGCCTCACTCTATTCATAGTATCCACCGCCTTCATTTGGGGACTGCAGTACAGTTTCTTTTGTTACTTCAGTTTTGACTTTCTTAATACACTACCATTTTTTAAAGAAGAGGTTTGAGGCCATGCCCGAATGGTCTTTTGCAAAGAGTGGAGCTGAATGTTCCCACGCTCAGATTATGATTAATGGCTACACGGAGTTCTGCGTATTTTTCCTTGACATTTTTTAACCCATAAACGACCTAGGTAGATTGTGAATCTGACTGGAGGGCAGGTGTGTGGAGACTGACTGTTTGCCCCCCCCCCCCCGAGCTGCTTTTTCACCTGCAGAGGGCATACAGGGTCCCTATACCTCCTCCACACACACAGGTTAAAAAGGTTGAAGACTGCATTCGAGCTGAAAAACAGCAGATGGGAAGAAGCCTCTCCTCATCTGCACTCACTGTGCTCAAAGGCCGTCTATGATGCTTTGGGATTTAAAAAAAAAACCCTACAGAGAAAAGAAAAGTACAACTCCTTAACATGTAGTTTGAGCCTGGGAATTACAGCTTTGGCAATTGTTTCTTAGCAAAACTAATGAGAGATTTCTTTCAGCTCCCTCTGCTGGCTGTCATGCTGTGTTGTACTGAATTGCTCAGCCTTTCCACATTCTTCCAACAGCTGGTGGGGGAGCTGCTGGTGGTGGGTTGTTGTTTTTAACTGACACCGGAGACAGCTTTTTATTTCTTTGACACTGAACACAAGTGTCTTGCAGTAGTGTGTGTGTGTTAGGCAGGCTGTAAATCAGGTGTGCACTATTTGTGACTCACCAAGTGAAGGTAGCCCACCAGCCATGAATGGTGACCCAACAGAGATTTGGTAAACTTCCTGTTTAAGTTGCTTGCCTCGGCCTGCAAAAAATGGGTTTCCCCCCCCCCCCCAAGTGCCTGGTAGACCACAATTCACAGCAGGTGGCCTATGGTTAGCTTGGTCATCACAAGTTGAGCAGGTTTGCCATAAATGGTAGAGAAGAACAGCTAGGAACCTTTTTCATCTATGTATGTGGAGACTGTTGTTCATCCCCAGCAACCCTCAAGGTCCTTCGCTATGCTTCCAGGCACCCAGATAACTCAAAAGGATGCTGCTCAGGTGTGGGCTAATTTATTTGTAAACAAAAAACACATATTTAAATCAATCTTACTGAAATCTATTATACTTAGGATGCAATCCTATGCATGCTTTGACAGAAAGGGGCCTATAACTCCCAGCATGCCTCAGGGCAAGCTGGGAGTTTTAGGCCCCCTTTCTGTCTAAACATGCATAAGATTGTGCCTTTAGGGAGCAATCCTATGGCCCAGACAGATTTATTAGCAAGGTGAAAACCTGGGTAATTCTAATCTAGACTCCAGAAGGAATCAGGATGTAAACTAAGGCTTCTCTAAGGAATTATAGGCTTTTCTACACAAGACATTTATTGTGCACTTCTCATTCCCTACTCACAGTTATTGACAGGTTCTTTAGACGATGTCATGACCCTCCAGTTTCACTTCTGAGTCTAAAGAGCACTTTTGGCAAGTTTCTTTAGAGCAGAGAAAATGCAGTATTTAATTGTAAAAGCAAAAGAAACTGCTTTATTTACTTGTGTATATGTGCTATTCTGCTATACTTCAGTGCCACCTAGAGGTTATGTAGTGGAAAAGAAGGAAAGGAAACACTCTTAAGTAAAAAAAAATATGTCGGGATCTATAACACTTGCTTCCAATTAAACATGTTTAAGATAGTATGTATTTCCCCCCCTCCTGTAGCCCTATAGTATAGTTACTTCTACAGTATCTTATTTCTGTTCAGTGCAATGTTTACTAACCAATCTCTGGGTATGGTTTCATGGAAATAAAATGATTTACAAAAACTATTAAGATCTTACACAATAAGGCAACCAAACAAAATTCAGACTTCCTAGTGTTCATGGCTATTCTCAGCAATTTCTTATACAGTAATAACTTGGATTGAGAGCATAATTTGTTCCGGAAACATGCTTGTAATCCAAAACACTCTTATATCAAAGCGAGTCTCTGGCAGGCATGAGCGGGGCCGATTTCGGCCCGCTACGGCTACGCCCGCTCGAGGCGAGCGGTTACATCCCTACACTAATTGTCTTGCAAGACCTTGCTCGTTTATCAAGTCAAAAAAATTTAAATTTTTTTGCTTGCCTTGCAAAACGCTCTCAGACCAAGTTACTTGCAATCCAAGGTATTACTGTATGCAGAACTCTTACTAAGCACTAAAAATAAAAACTAAGGGTGCAATCCTATGGCTGATAGACATTATCTGAGGGGCCACAGGATAGTGGGGATTCCCCCCTCCGAGGTTGGTGACAGTGCTGCAACCTTGGAAGGGGGAGTCAGAGATCCCTTTCCGCACCCCCTCATAGCTGCCGTGGAAAGAACCATGCCGGCTGGCGTCTGCAAATCAACTTCAGGCAGGAGGAAAAGGTCAGGATACGAGCTATCCTGAGGCCTCTCCAGCCTCCTTCCCTCCCTTTCTGAAGTGCTGTCGCTTAACAGGCTAAGAAGCTTGTGACCTAGTGAAATCTGCAGGGCGGGAGGAAAGGGAAGTAAAGATCACTTCCACCGCTCCTCTCACCCTGCACTGGATGGTTACAAGCCTCCAAGTCTCGGGGTTTCCAATCATTGAGGCTTCAATCCTAAACATCAAGTGCTTACTTGGGTGTAAGCACTTCTGAACCAAATAGAACTGAGTAAGCATGTTTAGGATTACATTGTAAATTGTGAATCCCACACAAACTGCATTCAATTTCAGGTCCGCAAAACTAGTGCTCATTGTGCATACATTTTCTCAAGTGTTTGAAAATGTTACAGTCTCAGTGGCAGCCAGGTAAATGGAAAGTTGGGATCCAAAACAGGGGAGGATGTCTTTAAGCAAAAGGCTCTGAAGAACCAAAGTCTGTCCGGAGGTCTAGGAGCTAATCTGGAAAGACTTGCGATAGAAGTAACACCCAGATGAAGATATTAATTAGTGTTGGCCCAGGCATTTTCATCTTTTTTGGGAAGTGGGGTGAAAACAGCCCCCAAACATTGGAATAATATCTGGAGCCTAAGCAAATGCTAACAATGGTGGGAGGCTTACTATTATTTATGAGGCAGTCGAGGACTTCTCTTTTTCTTTGTACATAAAAATCTATTGCAGAAGAACCCTGCAGTAGCAGCATTCCTACTTAAATCAGCAGCAAAATATTTTTGTGGGAAAGAAGAAAGATAAACACTCAGCTGCCTCACAAATAATAGTAAGCTACTCCCCCTGAATCTTCCAGGTTCCACAAGGAAATTGTGAGCATTTCCTCATCCAGAAGAGTGCCAGACTGTGTGGGGAAGTAAGCTGCAGGTCAAGAGAGGGTTAGGAAATTGCCAAAAATCCGTTCCCACTTTTATGGGAACAAATGGCCCTACAAAAGTGTGTGTTGGGGTGGGGGGTGGTCTTTAGCCCAATGCTAGTTTAAATGCCATAAAGCTGCATCCTTGTCCCTCTCTCAGCTGGGCCAGATGATGACTGGAAGCAGACCTTAACTAGACAAAACTCCTTTACTTGTAGGCAAAGGAAGCTTATTTAAAGGGGCAGGTCCACAGTCACAAAACGGGAGCTTCTCTACGTCAGACTTGGATCAGTGTCAAGGCTGCGTGGGCGGAAATCCCTCAGGGACAAACTAGACATGAGTGGCAGGGTTGTTCATTTCAGCTTGGTTTTGCCCCAACAATATATAAAGCGGGGTGGTGGATGATGGGAGGTATGACTTTGAGAGGGAAAAGGGTCTGTGGGTGAGGAAATCTAACTCTCTCTGCACTTGCAGCTTATTTTCCCAGTCTGTCACTCTTCTAAACCAGGGATGCAGAACCTGGGGGGAGGAGGAGGCGGGAGTCCCCAGAAGGCCATACTCCTTCCCCCAGCCCAACCCCCTTCCCCCAACCAGCTGGTGTGGTTTTCCAGCTGGTGTGCAGTTTTTTCCCATTCTACAAGGTTGAAACACCTCTCCTAAGGCTAAGTTAGTGGCAGTAAGAGCTCTAAGCTAAAATTTGGTATTTTGGCCTTGCCCGTTTTGCCTTTGGCCCCACCCACCACTGGAACGCAGCCCTCTGAGAGCTCCCCCCAAATGGAATTCGGCCCTTGGTTTGAAAGAGGTTCTGCATCCCTGTCCTAAACAGTCGAGAAAGAGAAACCAACTGATGGTTGCCCACTTTGAGTACTCTCGGGGAGGAAAAAGGAGAATGGCAGCTGGAGCAAATGACAATCGGCTTCTTTTAAAAGATAGTTGCAACTGCTGAGGAGGGATTGTTGACCGTGGAGGGATGCAATGATGGCACTTTCTCCTTTTTCCTTCCTGAGAGATCATGAGGTGTGCGTGCAACAGCTGCAGTAAGTCTCTCTTGCTCTACCAACTGTTTAGTAAGGCTGGTGTAGATGTTCCCAGAATTCCAAACAGCCAAAGGGTGATCCCTATGCACATGGTGGCATTAATATCTGAACCAGGCCTTAAGTTCTCATGTCATGGAGAATACAAGGGTGAAGACTGAGAGGTAAGGTCTTGAGGAGGAGGAGGAGGAGGAGGAGGAGGAGAAACAATCAAGCAGGAATGCTTTGATTGATATGATAGTGTGCTAGAATGCTTGTTCAGAAGTGAGGAAAGATTTGTAGATAGGAGGAGGCAGAGTTAGCCTGACACAGAGAGTGATAGAACAGTTGTTTTGACACATAGCTGTGAAAACTTTGGGTCCCTTTAAAAAGGGGTTCTGACTGGGCATTTTTTAAAATTATTATTATTTTTTAAACTGGGACATATACAGCCATATACAGCAAACTATATTTTCCTGTTTGGTTTATTAAGGGAAAACAACATCACTTTACAGTAAACACCCCTTATTTAGTAGCTTCATTGCTCCTTAGACCATAGTTGTATAACAACCTACATTTATTCCATATTTATTTCAGTATACTTCAGTTCCACTGAACCAGTGTACAGTAATACCTTGGATTGCAAGCATAATTCGTTCCGGAACTGTGCTTGTAATCCAAAACACTCTTATATCAAAGCGAGTCCCTGGCAGGCATGAGAAAGGCCGATTTCAGCCACTATGCCCGCTCGAGGCGAGCGGTTACATCCCTACACTACTTGTATTGCAAGACGTCGCTTGTTTATCAAGTCAAAATTTATTTTAAAAATTTGCTTGTCTTGCAAAATGCTCTCAGACCAAGTTACTTGCAATCCAAGGTATTATTGTAATTTGGATATGACATCCTTACTGTATTCTTTAAAAATGTATATGAAAGATTATCATTCCACTGAGTTACGCTTAGAATTACTTCTTTATCATTTTCAGGTTCCCAGTTAAGCAAAATACACTATGATGGTCAGTATCCAAGTTCAGAATTGTCTGTTGGTATGACTAGTAATAGTGATCCATTTAAGCATACATCAGACAATACATCATCAGTAACAAGATTTTTTGTGTCCAATATAACCACAATGGATGTGTTGGTGGTAAGGACCAGCAAGTCACAATTAATGAAAAGATTACTCGGTTCATTTATGGCACAAATTTTCAATTTTGTACTAAATAATCATTTCATTGACATGGTCCAATCATTATGTCCAGGCTACATGCTGCCTAGTAAAACAGCTGTTGGTGGATGTTTGTTGGTAGATGTTTGCTGGATATGGTTTAGGAGAAAAATTGAACAGTGTTAAAAAAAAAAAAAAAAAACACATTGATTAGAGGTTTGCCTGTTTAAGCCTTGATGGGTGGAGGAATGTGCATAATGACCCAGTAATAGGTGCTTGCGTGGCAACAGAAGATTGGGTTGTCCATCTTTCAGAAACGATTGACACATCAGAAAATTCCCACACAGTAGTAGAATATATCAAAGAAGTGGCAGTAAAAGCTGTAATGAATTGAGAACAGAAATTCAAGTTGTCATGTGCACAGCTTTGTCACAGACAATGCTGCAAATGTGACAAAGATGAGAAGATATCTGAAAGAAGAACATGAAGGGAATTTGAATCTAATAAAATATGGTGCTGTGCTCATTTAATTCATCTTCTAGTGAATGACTTCAGCAATATTTCTCCAGGAATAAAGGAAAATATGTTGAAGTTTACAGCATTTCTGTAAGAACCACTTTTCTTCAGCTTCACTTAAGAGAATGGGGGAGGGGTTCAAAATTAAGTCTCCCCCAAGGTTGATTGTTCTGGACAATTTATTAAGAACTAGCCTGTTCTGATTAAAGATTTGTGAAGGCCATCATGTCAAAATAGATGGAACTATCTCATCCAAAGCATCCAATGTTGTTTAAAGAGGCATGCAGAAGATATGCTCAGAATACTGAAACCTATTTCCATAGCCTTGGACAGATTTCAGAAAGACTGCAGCTACATTGCTGATGCTGTCGAAATCTGGAAGGAAGTTCAAGACTTTGAATAAAAAACAACAAAATTAAATTGAAGTCAGTAAAGAAGGCAATGGGCTGTTATGAGCCAGTGTAGCGTAGTGGTGAGAGTGTTGGACTGGGACTCGGGAGATCCAGGTTCCAGTCCCCGCTCGGCCATGAAACTCCCTGGGTGACTTTGGGCCAGTCACTGACTCTCAGCCTAACCTACCTCACAGGGTTGTTGTGAGGATAAGATGGAGAGGAGGATGAGGATTATGTAAGCCGGCTTGGGTTCCTTGCAGGAAAAAAGGCGGGGTATAAATATAATAAATAAATAAATATGGCATAGGTATCTAATAACCCCTCAGTTCTAATAAACTTCAGGGCTGGAGGTGAACCATATAAGCTTTGTTTTAAATGTGAAAAGTTTGTAACAACATTTAAGGTTGTTCAATTTAATAAAATATATTGTGTGTTTTATGTGCTTTTAACATTTTTGTGTTATTTACTTCTAATGTTTTTGTGTGTGGTTAATGTTCCTAAGGAACAACAGCTTGTGCTTGTGTGATATAGGTAACCAGCAAAGTTAGCCATTATGCGGTATTATTTTGTAACACTTTCTAAAATTAGTAAAACTCAGGTTAACTTTATAAAAAGTATCCTCTCCAATTGTGTAAACAATGTTCTATTTAGTTGTAAATTAACATGGTTTAGTGGTCAGATTTTGCACCACTAATAAGAAATATATGAAGTTCACTGGGAAGCTTGATTTAAATCAGTTATTTAAATCCACCTTTTTCTTGCTGATTTAAACTGCCTCGATTGGTCGATTTAGGCTGCAATCCTATACATACTTTCCTGGGAGTAAGCCATATTGAACACAATCAGGTTTACTTCTGAGTAGACATGCATAGGTTTGTACTGTTGATGCATTTCTTAGCCACCTTTCAAGACTGCAGTCTTCCCAAGGTAGCTTACAATATAAAACATAAAAATTCATATCAATAGAACAAGTTCATAAAATCATAAATCAGTTTTAAACACAATTAAGAGTGAACCAATTAAAAATAAGCCAAATCCAAAACGCAAATCAATCACCCTGGCAAGTTCAAACAGAATGCAGCAACTGTACTCTTTGTACTGAAAGTGTTAACCAGAACCAAGCATGAAAATCAGCCTTTTGACAAAGGGCACAAAAACCATTTTCGCATCCCATACATTCTACAATTATTTAAAGGAAATTACATATAATTAATTTGCTGCAGCTATCTTTTAATGCTAATTAAATGGTCTGTCCTTGTTTTAATGCAAGGGTTTGGGGTATTTTTCCTTTTAAAAAGCACACATATTCAGAATAATTTTTGAGGGGGGAAGGCAATATCATGTTTATTACTTATGTAAATTTTCATAATTATACACTGAACTAGGTTCTTATTTATCACATTTCAATCTTAACTAATAGTTGTGAGTTCCTTAATTAACTTACAAGAGCAAGAGGTAGCTTGTTAATTGTAAATTAAATAGAGTTAAATAAGACAATAGTTTGCAAATGGTATATCTACTCTAAAATATACTTCAGGATTTGCTGCAAGATCTAAATGCATATAACACCACCTGACTCAATCTGTTGTCAGATCCTCCCCCCCCCCACCTTCTAATCTCATAGTGTGAAAAAGATGCAAAGAAAGGCAGAGTGAGATGGCAGCCATATGGTTTTGCATGGCATGACTCAACAAATCTGGTTTTATCAAGGGTACTCCCATCCAGCAACTTACACAAGAGCATGGAAAAACTTTTTGATAGAAATACTGGAAGATCAAAAGAAGAAAGTGTGCCCCATTTCCTCAGGTACAATATAAGACAAGATACGCTGATATAAGATATGCTGCTAAGATGGTAGTTGTCTTCATAAGCAGGATCATCTCAGTAGGGGAATACAGTGGAAGACCGACAACCTGGTCTTCTGCGCGGGTTCAATGCTAAGGGGGTAGCGGGTGCTGGGGCGGGCCTTCTCCGAGGTCCCCAGCGCCTCACCCTTAGCCCAGAACAAAGGGATAACTTATAGCCACAAAAGTATCTTTTAGAAAACAAGTTTATTTACAAAATTACCTTCACAAACTCAGACCCACGCCAGCAATACAGCTTATCAGTATGGTACAAAGTAGCAAGCAAAAGCCTCAAGGACAACGTGATTTCAGGGCTCTCAGCTAGTTAGTTTAGCTCGGGTCCCGGCAGAGGCCCGGTCTACCCAAGCGGCTAGCTGGGTTCCCGGCGGAGGCCCGGTCTACCCAAGCAGCTAGCTGGGTTCCCGGCAGGGCCCGGTCTACCCAAGCGGCTACGGCTAGCTGGGTTCCCGGCGGGGCCCGGTCTACCCAAGCGGCTAGCTGGGTTCCCGGCGGGGCCTGGTCTACCCAAGCGGCTTGTGCGTGATTTCAGCTTGGTTTCCCGGGGGTCCGGTCAACCCAAGCGGCCAGTGATTTCAGCTTGGTTTCCTGGGGTTGCTGATCCTTCGTTCCCTTACCCCAAGCATGGGCAAGATTGCTGATCAGGTCCAGAGAAAAGTTCCCTTGTGCAGGGTGTTTTATACCTTGGTGTTTCAGGTAGCCCCTCCCTCCGTGAGCAGGTGGGTTGACACCCTCCCTGAGGGGCGGCCTTTTGGGTCAGGTGGGGTGACGCCTTCCCCCGGTGGGATGGGGTCCCTTTGAAGCCACTTGCTTAATGGTCCCATCCTATGGTGTTGAGTGGCCATTTCTTAGGGGTGCCGAAGCGTCTGCTCTAGAGAGGTATTCAAGTCTTATGTAGATGGGGCTGATATGCAAGAGCATTGACAAACCTGGTGATGCTTCCTGCCTTCCCCCCTGGGGTGATTCTATGTAGATGTTGTTTGTCCCCTTTGGCATCTGTGGAGACTGGTTGTCTCCCCCCCCTGGGTCTCCTTCCCCCCTCCTTGGTGAGTGTGTGTGTGTCAGGCAGGGGGCTTAGGTTGGCTTTCTCCACAAATACTGTTCAGCCAGAAAGCTGTTTTGCAAAGCAGATTTTGTCTTATCCCAATGTCACTGTACTATGTTTATAAATGATAAACCTATTAAAAGGTGTCGAAAGTTTGCTGTTGCCCCACGTAGCAGAGTTAGGATGAGTTGTGTGCAATCACAGAGAATAATGAGGAGACGTGAGTTCATCAGTAGAAACTTTTACTGAGGTTTTTCACGCATAGAATCATTCCAATTTACAGCTGTACATCACAGTGCAAGGCTCCCCATGCACGGCACAAAAAGCATAGAGTCAAAGACTGGTGGGGAGAGAATATTACAGCATATAACTCCTCCCCACTGAACACTCTGTTTATGACCTTGGGCACACTGCCCGACTTTAACAAGTTTCACTCCCTAACAGAACTTCTGTTCACAGGTGCTCTGCTATAGTCCTTTCTGCTCAAGGACACAATTACATACTCTGACACCCCTCCTTGACCGCAGACAGAAAGGGTTTTTATTTTCCTTTATTAAAGATCACCATTCCTAGTTCTGAACATAGTTCTTTGAATCTTGGCCCAGGCAGTGGCTTAGTAAACATATCTGCTACATTTTGTTCTGTTGGACAATATATCAATTCAATTGTCTTTTTCTGCAAATTGTCACGAACATTGCAGTACTTCACAGCTATATGTTTTGTGAGCCCCTTTAAATATTCAGATTTTGCCAAAGCAGAGCAGGCTTGATTATCACAGTACACGTGAACCGGTAATGCTACTTGTAAGCCTAGATCTTTTAAAACCTGAATGAACCATGTAATTTCACCACATGCTTGTGATAATGCAGTGTATTCAGCCTCACAACTTGAGCCAGCCACACTGGACTGCTTCTTTGATTTCCAACTTATGAGTGAATCACCAACCTTTATTACTATACCACTAACAGATTTCCATGTGAGTGTACAGCTTCCCCAGTCAGAATCCACCCATACCTTTGGAACTTCAGCCTTCTTTGAATCCAATTTAAGACACACGTCTAAAGAACCTTTTAAATACCGTAACACTCTTTTTGCGGCATTCCAAGCTGTTACTGTGGGCTGTGCTGCATATCTACCCAAAATTCCAGCGCTTAAGGCCAAATCTGGCCTAGACCACTGTGCAAGATAAAGTATACTTCCAACCAATGATTGATAACGTTCTTTGTCAGAGAAAAGTTCCTCTGACTCAGAAGAATGCAAAAAATCAGTTGTCATTGGTGTTTGTACACTTTTACAATCAGCCATTCCATAGGATTCTAACAATTGAAGTATTTTATGCTTTTGGCTCAACAATATGTTCCCCTTGTCATCTTTTAACACTTGAACCCCCAGATAATGGGACACTTCACCTAATGACTTTAAGAGAAAACTCTCTCCCAGTTGTCTGGCCAATTCATGAATTTGTTCAATGTTGCTAGATAAACAAAGTATATCATCAACAAAAGCAAGTAACACCATATAAATGGGACCTGAACCTCTAGTGTAAAGACACGGATCAGCAATGCCCTGCTGAAAATGCAACTGGATTAATTTGTCATTGAGACACCTGTTCCATGCACGGGCAGATTGTTTTAATCCATACACTGCCCTGTGCAGTTTCCATACTACCCCAGCTTTTTCTTCAAATCCAGGGGCAGGATGCATATAAATTTCCTCTGTAAGATCTGCATTCAGATATGCAGTGGTAATATCAAAATGGTGAATTATGAGACCTTGCTGTGCAGCCAATGAGAGAACAAGTCTCATACTATCACTTTTTGCAGTTGGGGCAAAAACCTCATCATAATTCAAACCCTTAATTTGATGAAAACCTTGAGCCACAAGTCTTGCTTTATAATTTTGTTCCCCATTTAGAGAGATTTTCCTTTTAAACACCCAGCGACTGCCCGTCACTTTTACACCAGGTGGTGCTACACATGGTGTATAAATCTCATTGCGCTGAAATGAAGCCATTTCAGCCTGCATGGCTTCTTGCCATTTCTGTTTTTCTGGACCTGGTAATTCTTGTACTTGTGCATAAGTTTCTGGTTCACTAAATGTGACATTACACACTCGAATCCCAGTCACTACAAATCTCTCTGGTGGTACACCTTTTGTTGCTCGTTGAGATCTGCGAACGGCAGATTCAACATTCTCAGTTTGGCTGTCTTCCCCCCCACTCCCCCCTAGCCCCTCCTCATCTGAGCTAGTGGGTGTGGAATGTGTGTGTGTGTGGCTTCTCGAGCTGCCTTCTCCGCTGCTTTCACTTTCCGCCTCTTGCTGAGCTGCTGGCTCAGGCTTATCATGGACAGGAAAAAGAACTTCAGGATTGGCATGAACTCTTTCCCATCCCTCCTCAACAAAAGTTGCATCTTGTGAGATAACAACCCTGTTATTTCTACAGAAAAACCTCCATGACTTTGAACCCTCTGTACCAGAGTAACCCACAAAACGCAGTCGTTGAGCTTTTGGTTCTCCTTTTCTCCTTTGTGCCTTGGGGATGTGTACATATGCAAAACTCCCCCAGACTCTCAAATGTTTTAAGTTAGGAGGTTTACCAAACAACCTTGTGTAAGGGATGTCATTTATAGCTACTGTCCAAGTTCTATTACACAAGTAATTTGCTGCTAAGAATGACTCTCCCCAGAATCTTG
The DNA here is from genome assembly GCA_021292165.1 of Shinisaurus crocodilurus. Lineage (NCBI taxonomy): Eukaryota > Metazoa > Chordata > Lepidosauria > Squamata > Shinisauridae > Shinisaurus > Shinisaurus crocodilurus. Next base: position 96,034,215 of record CM037880.1, read on the forward strand.
AATTAGATTCTAAACCAGCATCTTTTAACAGACAATCCTTAATTTTCTGTAATTCGCCAATATGCCTTTCAATAGTTCCGTTCTGCCATGGAGAATATGCACAGGATTTTCTGTGCACAATACCTTGGTTACTTAGAAGTTGCTGGAACTGATGATTCATGAACTCAGTTCCCAAATCTGTTTGCAATTGCAACACATTTTGCTTAAACTGTCTCTGGACATAAGTCAGCCAACTTTTGAAAACAGAATATACTTGATCCTTTTTCTTAAGTAAATAAACCCAACCAAACCTAGTTTTGTCATCTAGGATCAACAAAGCATATCTTGCCTCTCCCCAGCTCGGAGGGAAAGGGCCACATAAATCTGCATGCACTAACCCAAACAGTGTATCAGTCTGCCTGTCAGATTTACGGTTTATAGGCTGAATCCGGGACTTTGCTGCTTTGCACACACCACAGTTCAAATATTTGTTACATTTGTTTGGTTGTAAGCCTTCACATTCCTTAGACATCTTTTGAATAGTGCTAAAATTTATGTGCCCGAGCCATCGATGGAAAAGGTGCGCACAGCGAGAATGTGGGGGGGCATTCACGCTTGCTACAGCAGGGATGTTCCCTCCCTCAGTATCTTGGTTTTGTAACACATACAGACCATTAATTAACTCTCCTGAGGCAATTATTTTCCCTGCCTTTGACACAATACCACCTTCTTGTGAAAAACTGATATTATAACCATTTGCAATCAAAGACGATACACTTAGCAGTGAGTAATCTAACGTAGGTACAAATAATACACCCTGCATTACATTGCTAAGACAATTAATTTTACAAGTCCCCTCCCCCAAGATAGGCGATTTATGGCCATCTGCCAACGCTATAGTCTTACTGTTTTTGTCCTTGGAGCCAGGAGTAAACTTGACAAACTGTTCATATGAATTGCAAATAGTTCTTGAACTTCCACTGTCCAGAATCCAAGAGTCCGTGCCTAGTTTTCTGTCCAACTCCACGGCAGCCGAGAATAGAGTAGATTTCTCCCCCCTCCGTTCCAACTGCATTTCCTTCTTCTCCCGGTCAGGCTTTGAAGTTAATCTGACTCGACAATCTTTCCGAATATGTCCCGGTTTGCCACAACGATAGCATTTCCTCACGATGACCATAGCTCTTTCTGTTCCGTCTTCTCCAGCCTTCTGAGGTGTTATTTTTCCTTTGGTTGTGTCATTTCCACGTTTTCCCATACGGCCAGATACAAGGTTGTTCTTAGCTGCCTCTTCCAGCTCCAACAGCCTTTTTGCCTCAGCTTCAATCAGACGTCCTGACAGGTACTCCATTGTAAGCTGATCCTCTGGCATGGCCTCAAGACTGGCCACCAAAATGTCCCAAGAAGAATCAAGAGAAGAAATAACAATCTGGACCTGCTGGATTTCTTCTAATTGCTGGCCCCTTTCAGCAAGCTGAGCCAGTAATCCAGTGATCACTTGCAAGTGTTCAGATACTTTTTCTCCCTCTTGTAACTTTTTGTTATACAGCTGTCGTGCCAGTGCTATTTTAGTTCCAGCTGTGGTACGTACATGTATCCGCCTCAGTGTTGTCCAGCATTCTGCAGCTGTCTGAAGCCGTCTGACATACAATAACTGCGAATCTTCAAGCCCCAAAACAATTAAAGAGTGGGCTCTGTCCATCAGTCTCCGTTCAGCAGGACTAGGCGCTGCCGGAGGAGCATTCACTCCCACCTCCCATAAATCCTCTCTTTTCAGCAACATTCTCATTTTAAACTCCCATGAGAGATAGTTGCGGTTGTTAAGTCTCTCAACATACACACCGAGAGGTTGCTGAGGTGCTGCCATGTCTTCAATATTGGGAGCAGGTTGTATCAGCTGTTCCTCACCTTCTTCCTCCTCTTCCTCAGACTTTATTCCGTCTGTCTCGTCCTCCAGCTTTTTCCCGTGAGCCAGCTTTCCGGAGATATGAATGCAGCTAAACCACTGCTCCTCCAACTGTCCCACAAAGCAAAAAGGACTATCCTCGGTTGCAATGCACACCTCCTCACCAGGAAACACAGCGTTGCGCAGCTGAAGAATCTGGGCCCATAACCTGTCGAAAGTTTGCTGTTGCCCCACGTAGCAGAGTTAGGATGAGTTGTGTGCAATCACAGAGAATAATGAGGAGACGTGAGTTCATCAGTAGAAACTTTTACTGAGGTTTTTCACGCATAGAATCATTCCAATTTACAGCTGTACATCACAGTGCAAGGCTCCCCATGCACGGCACAAAAAGCATAGAGTCAAAGACTGGTGGGGAGAGAATATTACAGCATATAACTCCTCCCCACTGAACACTCTGTTTATGACCTTGGGCACACTGCCCGACTTTAACAAGTTTCACTCCCTAACAGAACTTCTGTTCACAGGTGCTCTGCTATAGTCCTTTCTGCTCAAGGACACAATTACATACTCTGACAAAAGGCATACTTCTAGGACTTGAGGCCACAGTGGGTGTTGGACAGAGGGATGTCAGCCAGGACTTTAGCCTGTATGGCATACCTACTTCTTGGTAAAGAAGGGAACCGCAAAGAGACTATCCACATGACTAGCCAAGTAAGTCACCTTTCACCAGTAGGCTAGCTCAAGTCAGCTAATACACCCTGACACCCACCCCACCTTATAAAAGCTTCCAGGTCAGTGTGGCGTAGTGGTGAGAGTGTTGGACTGGGACTTGGGAGATCCGGGTTCTAGTCCCCGCTCGGCCATGAAACTCACTGGGTGACTTTGGGCCAGTCACTGACTCTCAGCCTAACCTACCTCACAGGTAGGATAAAATGTGAGAGGAGGAGGAGGATTAGGTAAGCCTCCTGGGGTTCCTTGCAGGAAAAAAGGCGGGGAATGAATGAATAAATAAATAAATGAGCCAATCTTGCCATCTGCAGGCTTGCCCCACCCTCAACTAGACAGCAGCCATGGGTCTGATACATATTTCCATATGTTTGTGTTTCTGTTACTTATGTACTGGATGAAAACAGCACATAGTGTCAGTAACGGATAGAATGCCCTTTTCTCTCCCCTAGAAATAAATTATCTGTAAGAACCATTTCAGATGGCGTCCTGAGAGTACTATGGAGATAAGCAGAAGAGGAAGCATTCTCTCTTTACATAAGCGATGACTGTATTATCCGTATATTTTCATTTCTCTACCAAGGGGGTGAACTGATTAACTTTAGCTGTTAACAGTAATATCTCGGAGAGTGATATCATTTCTCTAATGCACTATGAAAACACAACAGGATAAAAGTGGTTGGCAACTTGTAGTAATTCCTTGTAAAATGAAGTGATGTTGAATGTGCCTGGGGTGTATTGATAAACAATTCCTGTAATGGTGATCTTTAGGGGCTGGTTTTCATCAGGACACATTGGAAGATCCAAAACATAAATGGGAATGTAGAGCTGGTATAGCAAAATGGCTAAGAGACTGAGCTGTGTGCCACACAGTTCCCTGGTCAAATTTATTTTACCTCCACCTCTCACCCTTGACCCTGCATTTGCAACATGGATATAAGAGTGGCCTCCCTTCCAGGGATTAGTAAAGTATGCTGAGATACGCAATGCAAAATACTTTGTCTCACAATTGAAATGTGCTATGTAAATGCTAAACAGTTGTACAATTGGAAGAAAAATCAGATTGGAACAGAAATATTGCCTCATCTCATAATCAAACGAATTTCAGTAGATGAATATTGTATAATCAGCGAGGTTTCTGTTCTATAAAACCAAAACAGATCTCTCCCTTCCTCCCCCGTTAAACATTGTTGAAATTTCTGCTATATACTATTTTCATTCATTGTGCAATAATTAGCCTGTCCTGCATTGCCTTCTGAAGCAGGGAAGCACTAGCACTGACTATTAACAGTTTCTTACAAAGAAGCAGCAGCACATTTAATATAATAATTAATCTTTGTGTGTATCTGGTTGTAATTATGCAATAGCTGTAACTTAAAAACATCTAATAGCTGGATATCTGTGTCGGTCATAGCAGGCGGGGGTGGTGGAATCTACACTAGAGCCTCTTTGGTGTATCAGGGAGCTCTGTCATGGTATTTATGCAAAACGCGTTTACTGCTGTGGGGGCACCTGCTAATGAACACAACACAGTTTCCACTGTGTTGAAAATGTGATCTTATGTCACACACAAATACAACTGTGGGAGAAGTAGGAGGAGTTGGAAAGGTGATTTGTGCAGGGAAATGGCCCTTTAAGTTTCATTTTGTTATTTTCACATGATTGTTTAAAAATTAAAATTATTCTCTATGCTGGTGACTTTTTTTTATTGTTTATCTCGAAACTCCAGTCATTGGTTCCTGCTTTGATGAAGGTGATCAAGAACTTTGGTGATTTGTCTGGCTATTTAATTAATTGGTCAAAGTCGGAATTGATGTCAATTGGAGATAATACATCTCGGAGTGCATTAACTCAGTGGCAATTTCAAAAGTGCCCAGATTTTATTACTTATTTGGGAATACTTATCCCTAGAGACATATCCCAAATGATTAAACTTAATTTGAGTAAGTTGATTAATGAGATCTCATGAGATAGAGACAGATGGGCATCTCTTAAGTTGAGTTTGTGGGGTAAGGTTAATGCACTTAAGATGAATATAATACCTAGGATTGTATATGTTTTATGTGGGATTCCTCTATTTATACCTGGCAATTATTTTCAAAAATGTAATGCTTTGTTTCGCAAATATTTCTGGGGTTCCTTGCCTCCACGAATCTCTTTGAAAAGAATGTAACTTGCAACTAAAGAAGGTGGGTTTGATTTTCTAGATCTTGCCTTATATCATAGGGCTTATTTGTTGACTAGTTCTAAATTCTGGTCTTTTCCCCTTAGATTAGATTATCCACCTTGGTCTGTTTTGGAATCCTTATGTCTGGATCCTCTCTCCAAATCATAGAATCATAGAAAAGTAGAGTCGGAAGGGGCCTACAAGGCCATCGAGTCCAACCCCCTGCTCAATGCAGGAATCCAGGTCAAAGCATCCCTGACAGATGGCTCTCCAGCTGCACCTTGAATGCCTCCAGAGTGGGAGAGCCCACCACCTCCCTAGATAGTTGATTCCATTGTCTTATTGCTCTAACAGTCAGGAAATTTTTCCTGATGTTTAGGTGGAATCTAGGTTCCTGTAACTTGAGCCCATTATTTCGTGTCCTATAAACTGGAATGATCGAGAAGGGATCCTGGCCCTCCTCTGTGTGACATCCCTTCAAGTACTGGAAGAGTGCAATCATATCTCCCCTCAGTCTCCTCTTCTGAAGGTTAAACATGCCCAGTTCTTTCAGTCTCTCCTCATAGGGCCTTGTTTCCAGTCCCTTTATCATCCTTGTTGCCCTCCTCTGCACCCTCTCTAGTTTGTCTATGTCCTTCTTAAAGTGTGGTGCCCAGAACTGGACACAGTACTCAAGATGGGGCCTAACCAGGGCTGAGTAAAGGGTGTGAAGGAGGCTGATCTTACACCAACCCTGCAGGGCAGGCCACAGTCCCAATGTTCCCTGGACTGGCACACACCTCCCAAGGTCCCATACACCAAACTGGTGTAGCAGCCCCAACCTTTAAAAAAGGAACACACACCAAGATTAAGTTGGAGACTTTATTAAAAGTAAAAATAACAAATTAGTCAGTGTAGGGTCTCCAAGTGTCCAATATAAGTAAAATAATCCCTTATAAGAAAGGGTTAAAAGAAGGTAAGGGAAAAGGGGTGAGGTAATTGTTGTGAGGAAAAGGGAATGGGAATAAAAAGGGACTCTAAAAGAATATAAAAACAAACCCCAAGAGTCTGCAGGAACAAAGCAAGTCAAACCAGGCCTAGCTTTTCCTAGCTACCCTGTCAGAGTGGCATACCTGCCCAGATGGAACTTCCCAGCATCCACGCCCAACGGAAGAACCCTGAAGCCTTTTCCCTTAGCTCCTTTATTGCCCCCAGGGTCCATTTTCCCGCCCAGCGTTCACCAATCCTGTCTTCCTAACTGTCAAAGGAGGGGCCCCCGCCCTTTCTCAGCTGTAGACACTTTCTCATGACTTCATCCCAATTAATGTCTGACCTTGCTTCTCAGCTCTGCAGCTCACCCTTATCTCCCAGGTGCTCCCAAACACCCTCCCAGTACATTCCAAAAGACTACAGTAAAAATCCATTAGCTAAACAGCAATGAGGGGGGAAGGGACATCTAACAGGGTTTCTCTACAGTCTCAGCTACTACAAGTCCCACAGTCTCAGCTACTACAAGTCCCATCTTCACAAAGGGGAATTATCACTTCCCGCGATTTGGAAGCTATACTTCTATTAATGCAGCCCAAAATAGCATTTGCCTTCTTTGCAGCCACATTGCATTGCTGGCTCATATTCAGTTTGTGATCTACCACAATTCCAAGATCCTTCTCACTTGTAGTATTGTTGAGCCAAGTGTCCCCCATTCTGTAACTCTGCATTTGGTTTCCTTTCCCTAGGTGCAGCACTTGGCATTTATCCCTATTAAATTTCATCCCAGCGCTCCAGCCTATCAAGATCGCTTTGAATTTTGTTCCTGTCTTCCAGAGTATTAGCTGTTCCACTCAACTTTGTGTCATCTGCAAATTTGATAAGCATTCCTGTACCTCCTGATCCAAGTCATTAATAAAAATGTTGAAGAGCACTGGGCCCAGGACCGAGCCCTGTGGTACCCCGCTCGTTACCTCTCCCCAATTTGAGTAGGAACCATTGATGAGCACTCTTTGGGCTTGTTCGTACGACACGGGAACCGCGGGGGAGCAGAAGTCCCCCGCGGTTCCTGTGTCATGTGGACGCCGACCAGAGGTGCCCCCGCAGGAGGGCCGCGCATGGGACGCACGCAAAGTGACCATGGTCGGTAGAGGGGTAAGCCCCTACCGCGCATGGCAAATGTGCTTGCAGACTGACTTCTTTATAATCTGCCCCAAAATTTTCCCAGGGATTGATGTCAGACTGACTGGCCTATGGTTGGATGGCATTAGGGTCTCGCTACACTAAAACAGACAGGGTGCCTCCTACAATTATGGCAGTTAGAGAGGTGTGGTATATTATATCTCGTCAATTACAGTTTGACCCATTTTCTCATGCTAAACTGACTTTATGGGGTAATCCGGATTTAAAAATTGGTAAGAAAACATTCCTGTGGCAGACTTGGGCAGACAGGATGATTTTTACTTTGGATCAATTAGTGAGTGCTGATGATGAGTTTTTGTCATTTTTGGCTTTACGAACCAAATATAACTTGCCTGCCTCAGCTAATGGCAATACTTGCAATTGCAACATTTGTTAGAATCTAGGTTTGGTCCAGCTGCTTTTGTAGCTTCAGCTTTGCTATTGGATGCAGTGATTGAGGCTGAGCAGTTATATCGACCTACGATTCATGTTTATAAATACTTATTACCGGTGAATAGGTATGATACACAGAGTTTTAAAGATGAATGGAATAGGGAATTAGAGGGTCATAGCTTGTCTAATCAATGGAACATTGTTTTTGCATCTGTTTCAGAAGGGTCTATGGATCTTAGGTTATGTCTTATTCAGCAAAAACCTTTGTTTCATGTTTATTGGACACCACAGCGTCTTTTTAATAAGGGTTTGTCTAAGTCAGCTAACTGTTGGAGGTATAATACTGTGAATGCTCCATTCACACATATGTTTTGGCAATGCCCAGTGGTTGCTTCTTTTTGGGTCAAGGTTATAGTATGGATAAATCTAGTATTAGAATGCTCATTAATATTTATTAATATTTACATGATGCACATGTTCTTTTAAATTATATACCTGCTGTATGGAATTTATCACAAGGACAACACATGTGGATTTTCCGTGCCCTCTTGACAGCCAAAAGACTGATTTTACAACACTGGAAAGATAAACACTCACCTCCTATAACACAATGGATTGAGGACCTAATAATGCTTTCAACATTTGAGTGGGTGGTATTTAGACGCCACCTGCAGATGGATAAATACATGGATATTTGGTCTGCTTTTTCTGATGTTTATGCATAACTATTTTTATTGATAATTGTATTACTATATACTTTTTGAAACTTATGGATATATATTTCATACATATTTACTGTAATGGATCCATTTAAATCACTGTGAGAAAATTTTATTTTATTTTTCTTTCCATGGAGTTTCTTTGTTTTGGTGTATTTCACTTTTAAAAAAAACTAATAAAAATATTAAATAAAAGGGGGGAAATTTTCATTTTTTTGTTGCTTTTTTAATCCATTAAGCTTATGTTCACTTTGCTGGTGCATAGGAGTGAGGCAGCAGAGTTGTGGTTTTTTTAAAAGTAATTCACAGCTCCTTCCCAAAAGCCAATGCAACCCCCCACCTTTCCCATGCTGACTTTCACAGGATGAAGCACCATTGAAGGCAATGTGATTTACTTCTGAGTAGATATGTATATCGGCACATTTTCAGCTAGTTGGTCCTTGCAGCCCCTCTCCCCTGCTTACTTTCACAGGAGGAAGCACCATTGAAGGAATGTGATTTACTTTACTTACTTCTGAGTAGACATGTGTATTGGCATGTTTTCAGCTAGTTGTTCCTCACCCAGCACTTGAAGCAATGTGAGGTTTGTGTTATTCACAGATTCACACCTCCACACGTGTGCATTACCAAATACTGTTTTTAAAAAAGCCTGATAGGACACTTCCTCATTGCAGCGCCACTCCCCACCCGCCCACTCCTCCTCCCCTCAGAAAAGTACTGCAGGTTTAGCACACACTGAAATATATACCGTGGGGGCGGGGACGCAACATATAAAAAAGTCATGATATAACTGGCCTAAGAAATCCAGGATATAATGGTAGAAATAGCATGAGGAGGTTGGCTAGGGGTATGCATCATGTGACATGCCAGTGAGTCAGGCATTACAATGCCGGTAAAAATCCCTAGTGTAGATTCCCCCCAGTAGAACTCAATCTTGTCCATTTTCTTTAAGTATTTTTTCAGTTTGTGCAAACTGGGGACAAAATTTTCGGAGCAGTGAGACCCACCACATGTGCTCTCAACCCTAGACTCCTCCTGCCACCTTGGCTGATTAACTCAGCTAGGTCAGGGTTGGAAATATGGGTCACAGAGGAAGAAGAAAATACCTTTCTGTACTAGGAAGGGAAGTTTCTGGGAGGTCTGAAGGAAGCAATGGTAAAACAATTTTTAGGGGGGGAAATTTCACCCAGCCAATCTTAACTACTGTCCTGTTTAATCTACTATACCTAGCAAGGTGCTGAAGTGCATGGCGGTAAACCAGCACCAGGTTTTCTTGAAATGATTTTGATCCTTTCCAATCTGGATTTTGGCCCACTGTTGGAACTGAAACCTCTATCAGGTCGCCCTGATAGATGACCTGCACCAGAAGAAGGGACAGGGAAATATGACTTTGTTGATTCTCTTGGACTTCTCAATGGTTTTCAAAACCATCAACCATGGTATCCTTCAGGGCCGTATAGGCTGAGTAGAATTAAGACAGATGTGGGGAAACGGTTAGGTCCTGGGAGCCAGCTAGCTTCACGGGACCAATCTGTGGTGCCAGATGATGTCAGGGGATGGGCAGGGCCGGTGCTACCATTAGGCCAACTAGGCGGCTGCCTAGGGCGCCGGGCTAAAGGGGGCGCCAGGAGCATGGGGCTGGAGGGAGGGAGGGCTCAAGTGGGAAGGGGGGGCGCTAAATATCTGATCTTGCCTAGGGCACCAAACTGCCTTGCACCGGCCCTGGGGATGGGCCACCGCCCAGAGTCCCACCCCTGATGTCATCCACCCCCATTCTCCGTGCAGAGAGAGGCATGGGGCAATCAGCCTGTGCTTCTCTCTGCATGGAGGAAGGGACTCAGTAGTTGACACCTGAGAGAGGGACTTTTTCTCAGCCATCAAAATGGCTAGAAAGAGAGATTTACTGAGCCCCATCACTGCTTGTTTTTATATAGGCAGCAAAGATGGCTTTATTTCAGTGGGCCTGTTTGGAATAGTACTCTTAATATGAATCTACCGTACCTTTTAAAAAGAATTTTAAAGCACAACCCTATGAATGTCTACTCAGAAGTAAGCCCTTTGAACTCAATGTGACTCTTACTCCCAGGTAAGTGTGTACAGGATTGCAGCCTTTATTTTCCATTGTACTATCTGTAGCAACTGATTATTTTTATTTATAATTGTGTATTGTTTGTATTTTTATTGAAGCCCACCTTGAGTATCCCATAGAAAGGCAGGATAGAAATTTTGGAAATAAATAAGGGTGCAATCCTATGCATGTTTAGACAGAAAAAAGTCCTACAACTCCCAGCATTCCACAGCCAGCATGAGTGGCTGGGGAATGCTGGGAGTTGTAGGACTTTTTTCTGTCTAAACATGCATAGGATTGCACCCTAAATAAGACTTTTGAAAGGTGGGGAAAGCACACAAAGGGCACTTCAGTAGAAATGTCTCCTGCATCTCCTCAGTACCTGCTTATTTCCATTCCAGTGCATAAGATTTACTTTACTGCTGGTCTCCATGGATACTACAAAGGACAGAGGTCACAGCTTTGCAAAGCATTTCCTCAGGTAATTGCTCAATTTTCATAGCTTGCTAGAAATCCTTGGTGAACAGGGAGGTTATGTCCCCTTGGGCTATTCATCATGGATATTTCCCAACTCATTCATTTTAAAATGACCTGAGCAAGGACTTTGTAAATGAGAATCTATCACATCTTCTAAAGCATTGATAAGGGGGGAAAGAATAGGGGAGGGGTGGGGCACCCCGGTAGCATTCCTGTCCACAAGCTCCACAAAAAAAAAACCCTCATCAGTATGAAGAACTGTGTGTGGGGGGGGGGGCTGTTTCTGTAAGAGTCTGGCCGCACATTCATCACCTCAAAAGTAGCCACATGTAAACCACACTCTGACTTTTGCAAATTCTGAAGTCTTCCCCAAAGTCAGACAGAGGGGGGGGGGGGAATGGAGAGAATTGTAGCACTTCTGGCCAACTTGCTTCATCAGTTGTGTCTCTATGTTTATATCTCTCTTCTTTATTGGCTAATTTCCTCTGTTCCATGCCTTCCTAACCCTAAAGGAAAATAATGCAGTAAGTTTCCACCTGTAAAGATGGCCTAAACATAAATTTAAAAAATAAAATAAGCAAGGATAAACAGCAGGTAGAGAAAGGTAGTCTAGAGCTCTATGATCTACTCTAGCTTTCTGTCTATCCCTGGGGCATGCTGGGAATTGTAGGCCAAAAACTTCTGGGGACCCAAGGTTGGAGAACGCTGCACTAAGTGAATGAGCTGTGAGGGAGGGCTGGCGATGGGAGGGGAGCGCTCTTGGTCTGGATCTTTCCAATCATTGGAGAGCTCTTGGGAAAAGAGATTAACCTTTCTTTGAGGGTACTCCAACAATGCTTGGAAACACTCCATCCTTTCTGAACTGTCATTGGCAGGTTTTGCCCATCATTAGGGTGAACCATCTCTAAATAAATAAATAAACAAATGAGCCTGTTATGTCTAGCAGGGTTGCAGATCTGGTTGAAAAAGGAAGCACAGAGAGCAAAAAGTACACTGCATTTCCCAGTAGTCCATGAAGAGTCAGCACTTTGGGGACCTGCATTTTTCAACAGCTCCCCCAGCACTTTGATATCCAGAGGCAGCACAGGTGCCTTTGATGTGCATTGCAGCCACAGGTTTGAAAGCCCTGTCAAAGAAAAAGAGAGCACGGATATTTGAACTTATTCTGTTAAAACAAATTATATAATTTGCTTGAAATGGCGTGAGGTCTTTTCAATTTCCACTCTGATCCCTGCCTCCCCCATTCCAGGTTCTGGGGTTTTATCACCATCATCATCTGACAGAGGACACATATTGTTGCTGATCATCCAGATATCTGTATGATCTTCTCTTTAGTCATCTTTTTTCTCTATTGTCTGTCGACAAAGATGTTGACAGACAGGAAAGAAAGACACGGTTGTTGCTTTCCCCCCAAAGGCAAGAAATTAAATGACCCCTCTCAAAGTGCTCTCAATTTCAAACATGCATATTCACTCCTGATATCTCAATTGCTGCTTTAGAAATATTTTCTGGGGAAATACATTCACTCAGGTGTGATTTTTTTCCCTCTCCCTCTTTTAAGCTGAGTAGGGATGTCACGTCAGAGAGATCTGCAATGGACTGAAATGAGTTCGGATTTCTATGAGTCCAGCCTGCAGGGTCTGCAGCAGACCAGCTTTTTCCGAGCTTCATGGACTTGTGGACCAGGTTTTTTTTTACTTCGGGGGGGGGGGGGGATTTGCACAAATGCACATTTGCACAAGGGTGCATTAGTGCAAATGAACATTTGCGAACAGAAATACAATTTCTGTACATGTCTAAGTCCCCTCTCCCAATTCTGTCAATAAGTGGACAACGAATGAAAGATGCCTGACAATCTGTGAGACACAGACAACATGGGTTTAACGAAAGCCGATGTCAGGGTCCAGACTCAATGCTGCAGTGGGACTTACAGTTTTTGGCCAGAAACTGATCCGAAGTCGTCTGGAAGGGTTTGAACCTAGTCAGACTGTGGAATGTCAGGATCAGTGTGAGCTTATCTCTGTGCAGTGCGCTCAGGAGAAAGCAAGAAAGAGTCAAGTTACTTCCCCATCCAGCAGCAGCTTCAGCCTTGGCAAGGATAGAAGCTGCCAGCCTCTGTGAGAACCTAACAGAAGAGGCGGGTGGTTTGCAGTGATGTCACACAGATTAAAGCCTCACCCCTGAAAGATAGAAGGGTGATACCCTGTTTGGACAGGGGCCTTGTTGATGGGCTATAATCCCTTGTCAGTTAGTTGTTTAGTAGGAGGGCTATTGGAGCCACAATTTCCCCTGCTCTTAGGCCGGCAAGGCTCAGATAGTCTCAGGAATAACAGAAATCAGGCCAGTCCAGGGTCATACACAAGAGATCCAGTAAACAGGAGAAGGCAGAGGCGAGATCAAAGCGGTCCAGAGTTTAGTTCACAGGAGCCAGTTTTATCAAACATCAAGGCCAAAAGAGTGGTCCAGTAGGGCAGCTGAGAGTCTAGGAATCTGTCAGGTCCGGAATAGCAAGGTGAAGCACAGAGGTAAAAACACTTGTCTGCAGCAACAGGTGGCTTCGGCTGGGCTAATTTATAGCTGGTCATTAATCAGCACAGCTGGTTAAGTAGGTGATTTCCCTTTTAAGGGAGGCCCCGTGCTGTGGCTTGGTTTTGTTCTTTTGCTGCTCGGATTTGATCCTATGCCATTCAGAGGAATGAAGTATCTCAGGCTCTGATTCCTGTATTTGGGGGAGTTCAGGAACGGCATGGGAGGGGCCAGGTTGCTCTTCTAATGCTCCAGGGGAGGGCTGTCAGCCGAAGCCTCCAGTTCCTTGCCTGGCTCTGTCTGGGGCCCATTGTGCTGGCTCTCCCCCTCCTCTTCTTCATCAGATGAATCCTCCTCCAGGTAGGGCATGACACACCTTCACTTTTAAGTCTGTGCACAGCCTTTGGAGCCTTCCTGAACATGAATGTAGCTTCCATCCTGGACTGAAGAGCCGCTTGTTAGCAGGCAGGGAGGATTTTTGTCGAGATCATGGCCCGGGGGGAAAGGGTTAAAAAATGTGGGATATTTAAAGTGCAGTCAAAACCAGTGGCTCATGTTTCATCAGTTAGGTGCATGAAATGGTTATGACCACTGGTATCTTCTAAGGTGGATTCCCTAGAAGATACTCAGGTATGATTATCTGTGCCTCAGCAGGAAGTGGGCGTAGCTCTCAGCTCTCTCTTCCTGCTGGGACACTGAGTTAGTGAGTTGCCTCCACGTTGTTAAGCAAACAACAGCATGTAACAAGAGTTGCTGGTCTGAACTCCACAAGTTCAGACCCCAAGTAATCCAAATGAACTTTTACCAACTGTAAGAAACGCTTTTAAGTCTGCCTGAATGAAACTGCATAATCTGAGTGAGTAAATGTTATTTTTAACTTTTACAAGACTGTGTCTCTGATTATTGATTTGCGGGAGAGAAAAGGGGGCAAAACCAGGGAAATCCAGTCTGCCTTAAAGCATCCTGGATTACCAAATGCTAACTGGCTAACACTAGCCAAATCTAAGCTTCTTTTAAGCTGGAAAGGGACTCTACTCTGCTGATCTCACTAACGTGAGATAGGAAGGATAATATTCAACAATATATCCTCTCCTAGCATCTTTTTCAAGTCCCAACAAAAAAAAAAACCCTCTCCCTGCACCATGGTCCCAATCTTGATTTGCTAGCAAATTCCATAGTTTAACATTGTGGTGTGTGTTGAAGTACATTCCCCCCCCCTTTATCTCCCTTTCTGCTTTCTCCATACCACGCATAACTGAATACACCTCTATCACCTCTAATTATACTTATCTTACATTTTATTGTTAGCCACCTTAAGCACAATTTGTAGTGGAGAGGTGAGATATAAATGTAATAATAAATATGTGATTCTGTTAACATACCTACTTTAACTTTTTGCTTTCTAATAACAGCTGCAGGGGGATTTATAGGTCATAACCAGCACTTTGAATTATGTCCAGAAGCAGACTGGTAGCAAGTGAAGCTGTTGTAACAAGGGAGTCACACACTCCCTATAACCAGTCCCGGCGTCAATAGCTTGGCTAGAGCACAAGCCGTAGCTGTGGAAATATACTCCGGGCCACCCCCAAAACCTGAGCATCCAGATTCAAGTCTAATTCCAGGAGCAGCAGCACACTGCACACCCAAACTGTGAACCTGGGACCTCAAGGGAATGTCAACTCATCTCAGACCGGTTGAATCTTTATTTCCTGCTCTGCCTTTCAACTGACCGGGGAGCCTCTGTCTCTTGTCTGGATTAGGTTTCAATTCCTTTGTGCTTATCCACTTCATTACTGATACTAATTTAGAACTTGAACAGCTTCCTTGGATTTAGATGGAAATAGATTTACAGTACAATCTTCTGCATGTCTACTCAAAATAAGCCACATTGAATGCAATGGGACACACTCCCAGGTAAGTGTGCATAGGATTGCAGCCTTAGCATATCATCTAGTCTGGACCTGAGAGATTTCAGTCACTCGGTGGCAAACTTCATGCAAGCAGGCTTCTAAACGCCAATGTGCAAGTTCCTGGCTGAGTGTGCTGGGAGAAGGAAGCAGGAGGAGGAGGAATGAGGATGGGAGAAGAAACAGGTGAGCAAAGAGGTGCCACTGGGAGGCTGCACCCCTGCCTCCCAGGAGCAATATCACAGCAAGGGGGAGACCACCCTGGCCCCATACATCAGCCAGAGAGGGAGCAGCTGCAGGGAGCTTGTTTTGCCTTTCCCTGCCAGGAAAAAAAGAAAAGAAAGGAAGAAAAACCTATAAGAACCTTTTAACTAAGAACTGGTGCCTGAGTTTTGCTTTCTTCCTCCTCCCTCCCAATCCCTTTTCCTTTTGTGTCATGTCTTTTAGATTGTGAGCCTGAGGGCAGGGACTGTCTTATTATTAATCTTTGTAAGCCACTCTGGGAGCCTTTTCTGTCTGAAGAGCGGGGTATAAATGCTGTAAATAAATAAATAAAAATGTGCAGAGGGCGGGGACAGAGACGGCTTAAAGGAGGAGGCGGAGGAGGGACAATAAAAGCAGAAAGTGGAATGGAGGAGGGAGAGTTTCATCAGCAAACAAGCAAGGGGCAGGAGATGAAGCGCTCGTGAGCAGGAAGCAGGAGAAGATGAAGGAAGGATGATGGAAGATGAATTGGAAAACAAGAGACAATGGAGGGGGGGGAGGTGGACAAGAAAATCAGTGAAGATGGGGCAGAAATAAAGGTGGAGCAACAACATGGTAGGACAACTGACAGAAGAGGGAAAAGGCGTGGTGCGACATGGAAGACACAGCAGGAAGACAGGAAGATGGATGCCGTGTGGGGGAAGGGAAATGAGAGCTTTTGGGTGGTGGGTGGTATTAAACTCCTTAATTAATCCATGCAACATTTTGTTGTGGGACCCACTTGTATATACTAAATATACTAACAGCAAAGGCAGTACTCCAAGTGCCAACCATCATCATCATGATTATGATGATTATGATTATGATTATTTATTCCATTTCTATACCGCCCAATAGCCAAAGCTCTCTGGTTGGTTTACAACAATTATTAAAATTACATAATAAAATACAATTATACAATAAAAATACAATTTTACAATAATTTGTTATGTAGCCAAAACATCCCTATCCCCACACCAGATAGAGGTATCAGCAGGCTTAAGGGAACATCAAGATTTATAGAAGTACACACAAAAAAGGGGGGGGGACCTTTAGGGGGGAAAGCCCTAAGGGGGGGGGTCCCAAACAGCCCAACATGCTCAGTGCCTACAGAATG
This sequence comes from Shinisaurus crocodilurus, assembly GCA_021292165.1. NCBI lineage: Eukaryota > Metazoa > Chordata > Lepidosauria > Squamata > Shinisauridae > Shinisaurus > Shinisaurus crocodilurus. The sequence continues at coordinate 96,050,588 of CM037880.1, forward strand.
CCAACTGACTATTGAGAGGGGTGGGTGGAAAACTCTGTGTGTGTGTGAGATGGAATGGAGTAACCTGGAAGATGGTATGGCTGGCTGGCTGGCTGGCTGGCTGGCTGGCTGGCTGGCTGGAACCCTGAACAAGAGCACTCCAGACCGCCCCACTTCTCCTTGTTAACTGCACTCTTAGTCAAATGGGATCTGCTGGGTGCTTTTGACCCTTTGGTACTATCCATATTCTACAGCTTGCAAAACAAATCGGACATTCTTATTTCTGAGATTTCACAGAGAGGGCAAGTGTAAGAAAAATATGGACACAAAAGAGTAAAAAAATAGAATTGTAATCATTACACTACAACTTGCAGAATCTCATGATGCACGGCCCTTTTTTAAGGCCACAAGGGCCATTTATGGACCAAAAACCTATGGTACAAACCCTTTACAATCAAAAGATGGCACCAAACTCTTAAAAGACAAAGAGTCTATTGCACTGCGTTGGAAAGAGCATTATTATGACCTTTTAAATCGTAAGTCTAAGGTGGATAATGAGATTTTTTCGCAAATCCCGCAAAAACAAATTAAAGAGGAACTTGCAATACTCCCCACTTTGGATGAAGTAAAAAAAGCCATTAATCAAATGAAGAACAACAAAGCTAGTGGACCAGATGGGATTCCTGCTGAAATCTTTAAAGAAGGGGGGCCCGAACTTGTACAACATCTTCATAAACTCATCGAAAAAATCTGGATAAGAGAAGAGATCCCAGAAGACTTCAGGGATGCCATAATTATCACCCTCTTTAAGAAGGGTGATAGAACAGACTGTGGAAACTATCGGGGCATTTCTCTCTTAGCAACCGCAGGTAAAATATTTGCTAGGATTCTCGCAAACCGTCTTCTATCTATTTCAGAAGAGATCCTCCCTGAAACTCAATATGGTTTCCGCCCCTCTAGAGGGACAGTAGACATGATTTTTACTGCACGTCAGCTCCAAGAAAAATGCCGGGAGCAAAATCAACCCCTTTATATGGCATTTATCGATTTGGCTAAGGCCTTTGATACTGTAGACCGTACAGCTCTCTGGACTATCCTTATGAAAATTGGATGCCCCAATAAATTTGTGAATATCTTGCGACTTCTCCATGACAACATGACGGCAACAGTTTTGGACAACAACGGCTCTCATGGTGCTCCATTTAAAGTGGGATCAGGTGTTAAACAGGGATGTGTTATCGCCCCAACATTATTTGCCATTTTCATCGCCATGGTTTTACATCTTGTCAAGGGGAAACTTCCCACCGGTGTGGGAATTATATATCGAACAGATGGAAAGCTTTTTAATCTCAGCAGGCTGAAAGCAAAAAGTAAGGTAATTACAACCTCCGTTGTGGAACTTCAGTATGCTGATGATAATGTGGTCTCCGCACATTCAGAGGATGATCTCCAAACTATCCTAAATGCTTTTGCAGAAGCATACGAAAAACTTGGTCTCTCACTTAACATCAAAAAAACCAAAGTGCTTCATCAGCAAGTGCAAGCCAATCCTTTGGTGATGCCATCTATCCAGCTTGGCGGGACAATACTGGAAAATGTCGATCATTTTCTCTATCTTGGCAGCTATCTTTCTGTTACAGCTAACATCGACAATGAAATCCAGCATCGTCTGAGCTCCGCAAGTGCCGCATTTTCTCGAATGAAACATAGAGTGTTCGAGGATCGGGATATTTGTAAGAAGACCAAAACACTGGTTTATGAAGCCATTGTATTACCAACTTTATTGTATGCCTGCGAAACATGGACTATCTATAAACGTCACTTCCACCTCCTTGAAAGGTTTCATCAACGTTGCCTCCGGAAAATCCTGCAAATTACTTGGGAAGATAGGCGAACAAATGTCAGTGTACTGGAAGAAGCAAAGACTACTAGCATTGAAAAAATGATCCTTCAACGCCAACTTCAGTGGACCGGTCATGTTGTTCGAATGCCTGACTGCCGTCTCCCAAAGCAGTTACTTTACTCCCAACTCAAGGATGGAAAGCGGAATATCGGTGGTCAATATAAGAGGTTTAAAGATGTTCATAAGGCTAATCTAAAAAAATGCAATATAAACATCGAAAACTGGGAAGCTCTGGCCCATGAACGATCTAAATGGAGGTTGGCCTTTCACAAAGGTTCCATGGACTTTGAAGAAGCCCGAGTGCAAGGTGAAAGGGAGAAACGTGCTAAGCGAAAAGCACGTCAAATGAATCCTTTACAGGACCATCTTCTATCTGGTAACCTGTGTCCTCACTGTGGGAAGCTGTGTGGATCTAGAATTGGCCTCCACAGTCACTTACGGACCCATCGCTAGAGTCTACACAATCTTCTTTAGAATTTCCTCCTTTTATCCCGGAAGACAATCTTACTCGGTCACGAGTGATCGCCTGATGATGATGATGAAAAGTAAATATATATACCGTATATACTCGACTTTAAGTCTAGTTTTTCAGCACATTTTTTGTGCTGAAAAAATGCCCCCTAGACTTATACGTGGGTCAGCGGCCCCCCAGGACCCCCGCCGCCACCGCAAGGGACCGCCAGGCACCCCCTCCACCCCCAGGACCCCTGCTGCCACCCCCAGACACCCCACCCCCACCCCCGTACCTGCACCCGCCGCCGCCGAAGCCCCTCCCCCGTCGAAGCCGTGCCGCGCCGCAGCCCCCCCATGCCACCCCCATGCCACCCCCACACTACCCCCAGACACCCCCAAGACACCCCCCGTCACCGTACCTGCTCCCGCCGCCGTAGCCCCACTTCGGAAGGGGAGGGGCGCGAGCGATCCTCTTCCCGCCCGAACCTGCGCCTTTTGCGGCCGGCCGGCTGGCTGGCTGGCTGGCTGGCGGGGGCCAGCTCGGAGCGCGGTGCCATCGCGCTGGGGGAGGGCGCACGGAGGCCCCCTCTCCGCCGCTCTCCACCAGACACCAGATCCAGGGGGGCGCCTGAAGTTTCCTTCCCCCCCGCCGGCGCCTCTCTCTCTATTTTTCTTCCGGCGGGGGGCGGCGTTGCTTTCCTCCCTTCCGCCGGACGGTCCGTCCTTCCTCCCTTCCTCCCTTCCGCTCAAGCAGCGCCCGGGCAAGCGGGGACGAAAGGCGCAGGTTCGGGCGGGAAGAGGATCGCTCGCGCCCCTCCCCTTCCGAAGTGGGGCTACGGCGGCGGGAGCAGGTACGGTGACGGGGGGTGTCTTGGGGGTGTCTGGGGGTAGCGTGGGGGTGGCATGGGGGGGCTGCGGCGCGGCACGGCTTCGGCGGGGGAGGGGCTGCGGCAGCGGCGGATGTAGGTACGGGGGTGGGGGGTGTCTGGGGGTGGCGGCGGGAGTCTCCCCTCGTACATTTCCCACCCTAGACTTATACTGGGGGGCAATAAGTTTTCCCAGTTTTGGGGGGTGAAATTAGGGCCCTCGACTTATGTTAGGGCCGACTTAAAGTCGAGTATATAGTACTTTTATACCAGGAGATAACCTAATTACCGATAATGACTAATTTTTAAGATAAAGCAGTCATTCAAAGTAAGAGTAGAAAAAGTCAATGTTTTCTAAGCGGACAAAGCAACTCAGCAATATTTGAAATTATATTCATTTTGTAAGACACAGCGGATGTGCAGGTACCGGTAATTGAAAAGAACAACACCCTAATTACTATAAACTCAGCAAAGCCTCACGTGCTCATTCAAGCTCATTATATTCAGCAAAATAAAAACTTCACTTGTTTAGAAAAAAGGCGGGGTATAAATATAAATAAATAAATAAACAAACAAACAAACACTTTGTGGTTCCTAAAGGTGTTTGGTCCTTCCTCCATCTATCTACTATATAAATGTGAAAGCTTGTCTGTGGCCGGCCTGCCAGGTGTGTGTACGGGCGTTTGCGTGCATCACATAGGCTCCTACACGGTTGGACGGATCTGCCCCAAACTTGGCACGCATACTCTCCATCACCCAAGGACAAAGACTGGTGGGTTCAAATCTCCAAAAAACCCTCACTGCGCCTGTATGGCCCAAAATAGATGAATGTTCTCAGGGGCCATTCAGGAGCGGTTATGCAAATCACTCCACCGACATATAGAATGTTCATATGAACTGCTGCCAAAGGAGCCCAATCAAGAGCGGATATGCAAATCTCTCCTACATCAAGACAGAATGTTCATATGAACTGCAGCTGGGGCCTACACGGGGCGGGGGGGGGAGCTGGAATTTCATTGTTGGGTAGTCCCGAGGGAGGGGAGCTGGGATTTCATTGTGTGGTCCCGGGGGGGGGGGAGCAGGGATTTCATTGTGAAGTCCGGGGGGGGGGTGGAAGCAGGGATTTCATTGTGTCGTCTTGGGGGAAAGGGAACAGGGATTTCATTGTGTAGGCCAGGGGGAGGGGAGCAGGGATTTCATTGTGTAGTCCTGGGGGGGAGCATGGATTTCATTGTGTAGTTCCGGGGGAGCAGGGAGTCCCAGAGGAGCTGGGATTTCATTGTGCAGTCCCGGGGAAGCTGGTAGTCCCGGGGGAGCTGGAATTTCATTGTGTAATCCTGGGGGAGCTGGGATTCCATGTTGTAGTCCCGGGGGACCTTTCCTATGGAGGGATTCAAAATAGCAAACAGCTACCTTAAGGAATTTCAAACAAATAGTGCCTATAGGAAAATGACGACCCGTGCAACGCCGGGTAAAAAAAGCTAGAATAATAATAAAGGAAGGTGTGTGTCTGTCAGCCTTGTCTGCCAGCACTGTAACTCCAAGACCATGAAATCTAGACACCTGAAACTTGGCATGCATACTAAGGGGACCCTAGGGGTATGCACCTCAGGGTTATTTGATTTTTTATATTAATTAATTAATTTTAATTAATTTAAATATATCAGTGTGTTTGAAGCCTGCAGTACCATCTTCTGTCACTAGATCAGTGTTCTCCAACCTTGGGTACCACTGGCTGGGGCATGCTGGGGGTTGTAGGCCAAAAACATCTGGGGACCCAAGGTTGGAGAACACCGCACTAGATGCAAACTTCCCTAACCAGTGCAGAGCTTTTCAGTCAATACAGCCTGAAGCTAGGGAGGCAGGGGGCAGGAGTAGGTCCAGGGACAGAGTTGTACAGCTGCCCCCTTCCCCCTGCTGTGGGGCAGCCCCCCTCAGACAGACCCCTTCCTCAGGGGCCTTTAGTGGTACATCATGCTTAGGGGTGCAAAGTTGGGTTTGTTCGCTAGTGTAAAATAATGGTGCTAGAATGGGGTCTGTGTATTTTATGTTTTATCAATTTGGTACTTAATTATACATTTGCTACTTGTTCTACAAACCAAGGGAATGTTTATAACTAACTGCACGTGTATGGCGTGCTGGGGGAATAGTTTAAAGTGCATTTTGGGCCACTGTGAAGTTTTGTTTTGTTTTGTTTTAAACAGAAACTGGTTTGACTGAAGACTCGCCCTCCTTGTTTATCAGAATGTACTTTGTATGTGAAGGTTGGAGCCTAGCCACATGCTACACTCATCGTGTGAGATGGCGGCCAGGGACTGCGGAGCAGAAGGGAAGCACACGCTCGGGCCTCTGCCACAGTCCCAAGGGCACCAAGGGAGAACATCATGGCAAGGGGGAGACCAGGCTGGTATCATCCATCAGTGCTTGCTTCCTTGCTTGCTTCCCTTCCAGGAAGGACATCCAGCTGCCACCACAATTTGCTCCTGTGATGCAGAAGCAAAGGGATGAATGCTCTATCCACATCCATTGGCCGGAGGACTAAGGGCTGCCGGTCTAGACGTGTGCATGCATGCTGGGGTTTGGGGGAGAGTGTCTTGGACAACAACGGCTCTCATGGTGCTCCATTTAAAGTGGGATCAGGTATTAAACAGGGATGTGTTATTGCCCCAACATTATTTGCTATTTTCATCGCCATGATTTTACATCTTGTCGAGGGGAAACTTCCCACTAGTGTGGGAATTATATATCGAACAGATGGAAAGCTTTTTAATCTCAGCAGGCTGAAAGCAAAAAGTAAGGTAATTACAACCTCCATTGTGGAACTTCAGTATGCTGATGATAATGTGGTCTCCGCACATTCAGAGGATGATCTCCAAACTATCCTAAATACTTTTGCAGAAGCATACGGAAAACTTGGTCTCTCACTTAACATCAAAAAAACCAAAGTGCTTCATCAGCAAGTGCAAGCTAACCCTTTGGTGATGCCAACTATCCAGCTTGGCGGGACAATACTGGAAAATGTCGATCATTTTCTCTATCTTGGCAGCTATCTTTCTGTTACAGCTAACATCGACAGTGAAATCCAGCATCGTCTAAGCTCCGCAAGTGCCGCGTTTTCTCGAATGAAACATAGAGTGTTCGAGGATCGGGATATTTGTAAGAAGACCAAAACACTGGTTTATGAAGCCATTGTATTACCAACTTTATTGTATGCCTGCGAAACATGGGCTATCTATAAACGTCACCTCCAACTCCTTGAAAGATTTCATCAACGTTGCCTCCGGAAAATCCTGCGAATTACTTGGGAAGATAGGCGAACAAATGTCAGTGTACTGGAAGAAGCAAAGACTACTAGCGTTGAAAAAATGATCCTTCAACGCCAACTTCAGTGGACCGGTCATGTTGTTCGAATGCCTGACTGCCGTCTCCCAAAGCAGTTACTTTATTCCCAACTCAAGGATGGAAAGTGGAATATCGGTGGTCAATATAAGAGGTTTAAAGATGTTCTTAAGGCTAATCTAAAAAAAATGCAATATAAACATCAAAAACTGGGAAGCTCTGGCCCCTGAACGATCTAACTGGAGGTTGGCCTTTCACAAAGGTTCTATGGACTTTGAAGAAGCTCGAGTGCAAGGTGAAAGGGAGAAACGTGCTAAGCGGAAAGCACGTCAAATGAATCCTTTACAGGACCATCTTCCATCTGGTAACCGGTGTCCTCACTGTGGGAAGCTGTGTGGATCTAGAATTGGCCTCCGCAGTCACATATGGACCCATCACTAGAGTCTACACAATTTTCTTTAGAATTTTCCTCCTTTTAAAATCTCCTTTTTGTAAATTTTCTTTTTTTTTTATCCTGGAAGACAATCTTACTCGGTCACGAGTGATCGCCTGACTGACTGACTACTATTACAACCTGTTGCAAGCCTTCTTGAGGGTCATTTGATTGAAAGGTGGAGAATAAATATTCTAAATAAATAAAATTAAAACAGCCATGTATATGCTTCCAAAGGCTTCCCAAGAGGCAGGCAGAGAAAGGTAGAAATGATTGTATAGCCACTGGCCATCTTTCTCCATCCCCTTGTTTATGAAGTGGTGTGTGTGTGTGTGTGTGTGTGTGTGTGTGTCTAATTTCCATGCTCTGCCATGATTCCTGGGGGAAAGTAACTACTAGAGAGGTAAGCAACAGAGTGTGCTTGCAAAGCTTTTATGATGCCATCGCCCTGCCTCACTCATGGAATCCTATAGGGGGTCCGGATGATGTCATATTCCACTAATACCCCTCCCCTTTCCACCATTTTTTTCTTACCACAGAAAATCCATTAAGGAGAAAAGCTGCACAATGTCTTTTGATTGGTGATGCTAGGAGCCCTCCATCTGGAAGCACCCAGGGAAAGGTGACCAATGGATTTGTGGTCCTCTTGCAACGTTCTCTCCCTTCATCTGGGGCGGGGCAGGGGGAACAACATCTTGATAATTCTCCAGAGTTGGAGCTTGGCTTACACATGGCTACTCTTCACACAATGAACATAGCATGTACCTAGGCTCAGAGATCTAAAGGGATAGCTCATTACTAGAAAACATGACTTTTCTTAGGGCACCCTTCCACCAATAATGTTTAGTAAGGCAAATGCACGATGTAATATCATCACATTGTGAATTTTCCTACCCTGCTCCACTTCTCTGGCTGCCACTTGCAGAGCTAGGTAAACTCAAATGTGATGCTGTCACACCACACACTTTGCCTCAACTATTACCAGCGGGAGGGAGAGGAGGAGATTCCGGTCTGCTGTTCTTGCCAGCAGCCCCATGTCAACTATCATGTGAACTTCCGGCCCTACTATGAAGGGTAAAATTGCACTCTTGTTGGAAGCCAATTAGATGCAGATTTAACCCACAGAGTTGTGAGAGATGCCTCCAGCTAGATACCTCATCCAAACTGGAAGGTCACAGGTGAGTGGATGGGCAGAGAATTTGGTCAAATGGGAAGGTGTGGGCCAATGGACAGCCTGCTTGGGTGTCAGTGGACAAACCTTCCTTCACACTCTCTTCTCCTCCCTTAACAATGGAAGCCATTGTTTTGTTTGGGAGGCAGGAGGAGGTGGAAGTGGAGGTGCAAGAGGTGCTGAGAACAATGACCTCTACCTCCCCCCGCCAGCCAGAAATTGTGCCTGCTACTTTCTCTTCCTGTCCCCCTCAAAGGATTGTGAACTTTACCTTGATCACTACTAAAATCACATTAGAGAACATCACTAGACATAGTTAGTAATTGGCTATTTTTAGTTAATGTGTTCCTATTAGCTTGTTTCTAGTTCTATGGGCCTACTTCCTGATTTGTGAGTTTATTTTAAAGTCAATACATTTATCTCTGTATTTTTATTGCTTTTGTTCTGTGTGTTTCAAATTTATAAAACCAATATGAAGTGTGATTTTTTATATATAAAGTGTGGTTCTTGATATATATATATATACACACACACACACACACACAGTATTTGGAAGCATTTCCCATGACTCTTTGTTAGGATGACTGGACAACACAAACAGATTCTCTTACATAGGAGCTGTGAAAGCAACAACAGGCCTTAAAGTTCCTCTTTCCAAGAACCCCGTGTCCTCTCTTTCTGCTTCTCCTGCCTACCTTGTCATTCAGCTTAATTCTTACCAGCCATAGTCCTTTGTTGTATGTCACCTTCACGCCATTGGATGGCTGTTGTGGGAGCTGTCCAATGGAGTGCCGTGAATGACACAGCTGAAAAGAGCAGCTGGGGATGTGCAGTCCCTGGATTGGAGTCAAGGCCAGCCAGTACAGCAAATGAATAGGAGAGAGCCTACAGAGGCCGCATGACTGCCAACAAGCAGAAGTCCTGTTATCCCATTGAAGGAGGACATTCATTACCATCTATTGTAACATAATTTTGGTTCAGTCAGACTCTCTCTGTCTCTTTGCTTAGATTTATAATTCATAACAGAACAAGCCAATGAACATGTTTCTCCCATGAGGCCATTTTGCCCATGGTGAGAAAGGGCCATGTCAGAAATGAAAGAGGCATACATTCCAGAAAACAGCACTGGTACTTTGTCACTTAGTTGTTTGACACATATTGTGGGCACAACACATTGGAAATTAGCCATCTCTCTGTTGCTTGCTAATTCAGGAAAGGCAAAACAGATGTTTATCTAGCTCACTAGATAAATTCTTCACAGTTTTTCTTGTGTGTGACTTTGCTATAAAACAGAAATGGGCACTTATGTGTGGAGGTGAGCTCCCAGATTCCTGAGAACCTAAGGTTTCATCTGAAAAAGGCAAGTTTCTAGCCCTCATGGCTACAGTTTAATGAAGTAATGGCCTAAAGGATCTAACCAAGAGGACAAATAAAAAAGAAGCTTAGATCATTTATGCTTGGTAACTGGCCAGAACCCCTCCCCCACTGGGTTCATTGTGTTACGTGTGTGTGTGTGGGGGGGGGGGGGGTTAATGTGTTTGTTTTTTACTTTCAGGTCAATTGGCAAATAGCCCAAGATGACACATTGTTTTTTCCCTCTCAGGTTTTTAAGCTGTACTCCTGAAATGAACAGATGGATTTTGTGCTGGGCTCTCCCAAACTAGTGGACCTCTCTCCACATCCACCCAAAAATCACTGGGCTTCCCCCTTGAGCCACAGGGACTCACCACCAGGTCTTGCCCAGTGAGCAGAATTTTTGATTCAAAGAATTGGCAATGGCAACTCCAAATTCACAATGTTTTACAGCTTTCTGAATTTTTGTGTGAAAAGTTTGGGTCCCCTCCCAAGTGCTTAGGCTTATTTATTTTACATTTGAACATAGCCCATACAATTTCAGTAGACCTTACATCCAGGTAAATGTTTCAGAGCAGGGCACTGAAGCCTGTGCAGTGACTGATTCTAAGGCCAAGCCCAAAGTGCAAATCTTCAAACTTTTGGCTCTCAATTATGGAAGTTCAGGGCAAAACGGCCCCCTCAAAATCATGAGTATTTTCATTGAGGAGCAAAATTGGTGAAATAATTTGGGGGGGGGGGCTTCATGGGTAGCTGGTGCTGTGCCTTCTCTGGATGCATCGGGAAGAAATGAAATCCATTGTGTGTGTGTACCAAATGAATGGAGAAGCTGCTGTAAAAAATGTTTTTTAAAAATGTAGTGGAATGTAAAAAATAATAAAACAAAATAGGATGTTGTATGCAATATGTAGGAAAAACTACAACAGACCTAAGAACAAGATTGTACATCCTTATCTGGACAGAGATAGCCTAGCTACAGTTATCCATGCTCTGATAGCCTCTTGTTTGGATTACTGCAATGCATTATACGTGGGGCTGCCTTTGAAAATGGTCCAGAAACTTCAGCTGGTCCAAAATAGGGCAGTGAGATTATTAATGGTGAACATTTTATGCCAGTGCTTTCTCATCTGCACTGGCTGCCAGTCTGTTTCCGGGCCCAATTCAAAGTGCTGGTACTAACATTCAAAGCCCTAACCTACCTCACAGGGTTATTGTGAGGATAAAATGGAGGGGGGGGAGGAGGATTATTATGTAAGCCGCCTTGGGTTCCTTGCAGGAAAAAAGGCGGGGTATTAATAAATAAATTAATTAAAAAACAGCTTGGGGCCAGGGTATCTGAAGGATCGTCTCTCCTCCCATATGTACCTGCCCGGACACTAAGATCTTCGTCAGCAGTCCTTCTCCAAGAGCCCCTGCCAAAGGAAGTGAGGCAGGTGGCTACTAGGAGGAGGGCCTTTTCTGCTGTGGCACCCCGGTTGTGGAATGAGCTCCCCAAAGAGCCTCGCCTGGCACCTACATTGTACTCTTTCCGGCGCCAGGTAAAGACCTTTCTATTCTCCCAGGCATATAAATCATTTTAATCTTGTATTTGTTTTAACCCTATTATTGTAATTTGAACTGCTGCTGCTAGCTAGCTTTGTTGTTGTTTTTAATCTGTAGTTTTAAATCTTATATTTATATTTTATGGTTTTAACTGTTGTGAACTGCCCAGAGAGCTTTATACCAATGGTGGTATAAAAATGTAATAAATAAATAAATAAATATTCCATAGCAAGCTGCCGTAGGCTGTAATTGGGAGCAGAGGAATAGCTGCTTAACCCCTTCCTGCCTCACCCCACACACAAACACACAGTTTCCCCACTCAAAATCACTCTCCTGCCATGGCTGCAGCTGTGACTAAAAGAAGGACATTGATTGGGAGACTGTTCCATTAGTTAGTTAGATAGTAAGTCAGTTGTGTTTCTATCGCCCTTCAGTTTACAAAAGAATCCCATAACAAAACATATTTTTAAAAACAAACAATGACAGCATATGAACAATTAAAACAAACATTAAAAACCCATGGCAGCAGAATAAAATCAGTTCCACCAAGTTTTAAACGACCTGGAAAAATCAAAAGGCCTTTGCCTGGTGCCCAAAATACATGAGACACGGAGCCAGTAACCCCCCCTGAGGTGAGAATTTTTTTAAAAAGTTGAAAAGCCTTGCTCTCTGGTAGCTACGTATTTGCCTAACTAACCTCAGAAGACAGGAACAACTGGAGGAGGCCTCTGAAGAGGACCTTCGTAGAGGAGCAGGTTCACATAAAAGGAGGCAACCCTTCAAGTTCCAAGTAATAAAGGACTTTAAATGTTAGCACCATGACTTTGAATTATGCTTGAAAGTAGACTGGGCAGCAAGTGACAGGCTGCAATCCTATATAAGAGATGCCAGAGTGGCGTAGTGGTTAGAGCAGGGCTCTCCAACCTTGGTTCCCCAGATGTTGCTGGACTACAGCTCCCAGAATCCCTTGCCATTAGCCATACTGGCTGGGTATGCTGGGAGCTGTAGGCCAGCAACATCTGGGGACCCAAGATTGGAGAGCCCTGGGTTAGAGTGTTGGACTGGGACTCGGGAGATCCGGGTTCGAGTCCCCGCTCGGCCATGAAGCTCACTCGGTGACTTTGGGCCAGTCACTGACTCTCAGCCTAACCTACCTCACAGGGTTGTTGTGAGGATAAAATGGAGAGGAGGAGGAGGATTATGTAAGCCGCCTTGGGTTCCTTGCAGGGAAAAAAGGTGTGGTATAAATATAATAAATAAATAAATAAATAAATACACACTTACTAGTGAGCAAGGCCCATGAAACACAGTGGGACTTCTGAATAAACATGCATAGATTGCACTACACATTTAAGTGACAGCGAGAGGTTTTCCAATTGGCCAGTCCCAGTTAATAGCTTAACTTCTGCATTTTGGATTAATTGCAGTTCCTGAGCAGTTTTCAGTATACAGCTTCTGTGTAACATTTAGTTTGGCCCTGAAGCTAGTTCTGTATGTGCAGGGAGCTTTTGATGTGGAGGAGCATTCAACCATGTGATATCCCACACACAGTCTGAAGTAGTACAATCCAGCAACAGATGTGATTCCACTGTGAGGTTTAGCTCTTAATTCAAATTTCAAGCCCTTTATTGACTTCCCTGGACTTTGATTTGGAGCTCACAGTATAAATAGAATTTCAATTTTCTTTCCAGACCCGAGTAAGAATTCATTTCTACTGACTATTGCTAATAGATCTGTCAAAAGTGAAACATGGGTGTCCCCCCCCTTCCATTCTTAGTGATGGAATGTATGGGGACATTAAAATCTATATATTGGTCCTGGAAATATTTACCGAAATGATGAAGCATCCAGGAAAAAAGAGCTAAATAGCAATATTTTAAAGACTGAAATCCTATGCTCACTTACCTGAGAGGAAGCCTATTAAATTACAATGGATCTTACTTCTGAGAAAACATGCATGGGATTGCAGTGTAAATTGCTGTACTGTCAAAATGTTTGGGCCACTCAAAAGATTTGAAGCATGTATTACCATTTTTGCCACATCGGCAGATGGGAAATTTTTGTAAGTTGTAGAAGCCTGTTTTAACAGAATGCAAAAATAGTTCACACACTTCAACAAGAACTGAAGTCACAGGTGAATAGTGTTCCATGCTTTATAAGTTTTTCAAGTGATGCTATTACAATCTAACATTCCTGTAATGTCCTCAGAATTCTAAGTGCTGTAGAGAACACAAAATACAACATAGTCCCCACTCCCCACAAGGAGGCAATGACCTTATTCAAGGATGGAAGTCCCGGGTTCAGATCCTGAGAGGGCTCCTGCACGTTTAAGACAGAGGTGGGCAACTTCAGGAGGCCCAGGGACCATTTTCACCCCCTGGACACCTCTTTCCCCCCTCCCCTGCAGGGAAAAATATAGATTAAAAAGATAAAAATGGTGTCCAGTGATTAGGTATTTTATTTATTTATTTTATTATATTTATACCCCGCCTTTTTTCCTGCAAGGAACCCAAGGCGGCTTACATAGTCCTCCTCCTCTCGATTTTATCCTCAGAACAACCCTGTGAGGTAGGTTAGGCTAAGAGTCAGTGACTGGCCCAAAGTCACCCAGTGGGATTCATGGCTGAGCGGGGACTAGAACCCGGATCTCCCGTGTCCCAGTCCAACACTCTAACCACTACACCACACTGGCTCTTGTTGCAAGCTAATTTTGACCCTTTGGGTGCTTCGTAGCCACTATGGACACCATTTTTTTTCTTTTCTTTTTTAACTGAATTGGAGAGGGGGGCACATGCTGCCTGCAGGCCACATGTTCTATGCTGCTTTCAGAGTTGTGTTGAAGGAAGAATCATACCAAATGTGGCCTCTCCTGACTGTGATGGGGAAATCTGCACCTGTCATCTGTACAACTCTTATAGAGCAATTCTATACATGCCTGCTCAGATAAGTCATATTGAGTTCAATGGGGCTTACTCTAGCTCAGTGTTCTCCAACCTTGGGTCCCCAGATGTTTTTGGCCTACAACTCCCAGCATGCCCCAGCCAGCTGGGGCATGCTGGGAGTTGTAGGCCAAAAACATCTGGGGACCCAAGGCTGGAGAACACTGCACTAGTTAATTCGGTATAGTATTGCAGCCTTAAAAGTGATGAGAAATGGCTGCATTCCATTATTCCATCAGCTGAATAGGAAACTGAAGGCCGCTATTTGGTGATATTATCCATGGACAGGGTTGCCAAATTGCCGGGGGGGGGGGGATAGAAGCTTGATCTTTTTCTGCACTTTTCATAGCAACCTGATCAGCAGAAGAACCATTCTCCACAGCATAGAGATTAGGTATTATTACTTTTGGAGGGTCACTATGAGGTGGGGTGCAGGGTGACAAGCCACACACACCCCATCCTCCTATGTGGACCACCATCGAGTCTTGTTACCAGGGTGAGTTTCACCACACTCTTTGCTTGCCTCTGGACTGGCAACTGGGGAGCCAGGTCCTCAGGGGGTTGATTTGGGCCTGGGACTTCCAGTTGCCGATTCTTGCTATTAGGATAACAATTGCATTCCAGAACAATATTGTTATGGGAAACCTGTTCTCAGGTATCAGGGTTGGGACCTCACCCCTAAGCATGGTGAATCTGCCTCTAACTTAATCTCTGAAGAAAATTATTTTCCTCCACCAGATTTTGAAATATATATTTCAGCAAAAGCTCCTTGATCCAATCACACCTTTACATAACATCATACTGTTCTATATTGAGTTCGGTTCAACTGTTCTATATTATGCTTGCAGAGGAACTCATCAAATGTCTAAGACTACAATCCTAGACCCCAGGAGTGGCCCTCCAGATGCTTAGGCCTACAATTCCCATCATCCCACACCATTGGTTATACTGGCTAGATCTAATAGACACTGCAGACTGAAACTTCTGCAGGGCCACAATTTGTCCACCCCTCCAATCCGCACTCACCTTGGAGAAAACCCCATTTAACGCAGAGGGATTTACTTCTGAGTAGACATGTACAGGATTGCACTGTAAGTGACCTCTTGAATTCAGCTTAATTTGACTCTTGAATACGGTAATTCAAGGAAGAGTGACTGGGGCTTATGATCAAATTATTGCCCTTTGGTCCATAATTTAGATTTTGCTGCACTTGTTTTGATATTCTGATACTTTCTCAAAATAGCTTCTGGCATTGGGGCTTTAACAAGTTCTACTTCAATTATTGATGCTTTATTTACCTACCAGTCCTGGCTCTTTTACTTTGTTTTCATGCTGAACCAGCCCTGCTTAGCTATTGGCAAATAAATCAGAGCAGTCAAAAGTGGTTTTAGGGTTTGTGTTTGTGAGGATACAAAGTTCAATGAAAGTAGGGATGCTATGGTTAAGATTCTGAAAATAAGGCAACTTAATTTTCAAATTATGAGAATTAGATATGCTACTGAGGGTAGATCTAGAGGCAACACCAAATGTGAGCGAGAAAGCTCAAATGTGGTACCCATCTAGTGTGTGTTTATGTCTGGCAGTCAAAGCCCAGAACAAACATTTACTTCATAACAGAGGCTGGTACAGAGTAAGCCAAACCAAACACATGATGGGTTGTTGGCTGTGGAAGTTCCATTGCCCCTTCGTACATTTGAACTATCCTTGAACTATCCTTAAATTAAGGGAGGGGGATTTCCATTAGCAGCCAGGATCAAGAATGCAAGATGAATTTACTAGAGGTTAATCATGCTTTAAAATGATCCCCAATAGGAAGACCAGTTTTGCAAATAGCTTCAACAGAATTGAAAGGGAGCTCTGCTTTTGGCATTTCAGGAGGGAGATCATTGCAAAAGGCTGAGAATTGTTCAGTTCTTAGAGTGATCCTTGATTGACTGGGATCCCTCATGTGATTAGTTCAAGAATCATCGCCCACACTAATGGGTTTAATTTTCCCTTAGTGACATCAGCATATAGTTAAATCTGATTGGCTACATAGCACTGTGATGTAATCACAGGTGGCATGTGATTCCTGATTAGCTGAGATCATTTGAGGTGATATGATACAGGAAAAATGGTCAGCAAAGTAGCAGCAGAGGTGGAAAACAGTGGCCAAGAATAGTTGTGAACAACCACAATAAAGGCAAGATTAAGTGCTCTCAGGGAGGGTTCACCTCTTCTATCATTAATTCTAAAGTAAAAAAAATCAAACCTGGAGAATATTCTGTGCAGCACTACTAAAACCATTCCTTGGCTCATAAGAACTACATTTCCCAATGTTTAAAAGAAATCGCTCCACCCCCACCCTATACACACTTTTCATTATGGAGCTTATGAATGCCTAGTGCTAATCTACCCACCACCACCATTTCCTGCACTTTACCCGTAACTCAAAGGATCCAGCGGCCAAAACAACAACATGCTAAAGTGCTCACCGTCGGGCTGCAGCCAGTCTAATTAATTTTTCATTTGGGTCTGATGTATTAGAGACCAATCAATTGGGGATTATGTTTACAGGGTTGTAGGAAGAGAGGCGAACTGGTCCCCATTTGTTGCCTGGGCTGTCCAAATCAGTCAGTTAAATTATCCCCGGGGATATCATAACAGATACGAATAGGAGTTCTTGTTAGAATCTTTCTTTTAATTACAGAACCAATAATCAACACTTATTTGACTTCCTCAAAGAAGATGGAAGGCATTCTGGAAGACATTGTAGCTCCATCTCTTAATTCCTTTGAAATTAGGAATGCTTAGCTATTTCAATATTGCTGAAATTTAACCAGTGTGGCGTAGTGGTGAGAGTGTTGGACTGGGACTCGGGAGATCCAGGTTCTAGTCCCCACTCGGCCATGAAGCTCACTGGGTGACTTTGGGCCAGTCACTGACTCTTCGGTTCCTTTCAGGAAAAAAGGTGGGGTATAAATATAATAAATTAAATGAAATAAATAAACCATTTCATCTCAGAGTTGTTCTTAACAAATCTCTAGAAGTTCTATATTGAGACCCTCAATATAGTCATATGAATAGAATTATTTTAAATTAAAGTTATATTGTTTATTACTTTGCTACTTACCTGTAGACTAAGCACTTCAACCAGACCCCCTCAGGGCAGCCTGATGAGAACTCTCTCGTGCCTGGGAGTTGTTATCTCCTTTGAAACTTCAGACTCGGGAAAGAGCGGGGAAATGTAGGTTACTTCCCATTCCCCAACTTCCTCAGGTCTTGGTTAGGGACAGATCTACTGCATGGGTCGAAGGGCCTTAGAAAGCCAAGTAGGCTATACCTACTGTACTAATCCCATTGCATACACTCCTATCATGCTGTAGCACACTCTTTTGGGGCTGCGGGGTCTACTCAATAGGGGAATTCTGCATTTTTGGGTGGCTTGGGTGTGTTTGTGTCCTTACTGGCTTCTCCCATGTCTGTAAATCTTAATGGAGGTTGTGCAGTTCCTCAATCCCACACATACAGGGAAAGAGGGAGAGGTGGCATCACACCGGTTAACAAAAGAGTTGTTGAAATTCAGAACTGACAATGATAATTGTTATCATTGAAGAAAATAATCTCAGTTATACTACTAACACTAATACTGGGCTTTGCATTAGCTATTACAATTTGTTGTGATACATAGCCTGTCACTCAGATCTCTGCTGAGGGCAACTAAGGGGCTAGAAATGGTTGTTTAGACAAGAGTTCTGTTGCTCCACCGCTAGTTACTGAGTAGTTCTGTGGCTGTGTGTGTTCTACCTATCCACCCATGCACTGCTGCAGTGTTTTGTCCCTACTTCCTCATTTTTTGTTTACAAATTAATGGTTAGTTCTTTCCTTGCTATCTTACCGACAATGGTGCTGCTAGCTCTTGTTTCCAAATATTATAAGCAATGTTTTTTAAAAGCATGGTCATTTACTCCTGTTAATTTTGCTTTTTTATGACACTTCCATACCCTCCAACATTTCACAGATGAAAATAGGGGACACACATGTGAATGCGTAAGAGGTATGGTTAAGCAACATAGAATCATAGAAAAATAGAGTTGGAAGGGGCCTACAAGGCCATCGAGTCCAACCCCCTGCCCAATGCAGGAATCCAGGTCAAAGCATCCCTGACAGATGGCTGTCCAGCTGCACCTTGAATGCCTCCAGAGTGGGAGAGCCCACCACCTCCCTAGGTGATCACACAAAGAGTAGCTTTGTTTTTTTAAGCACAAGGAGTAACTTTGAGGGGCTGAACAGCTTTGTTGTTATTTGTTATTGTAGAAAGGCCGCAGTTTAAAGCATTTTTTCTGTTCTATTCACACAATTTAGATTTAAAGAAACACTTAAACTGGAATAATCTTACAGAATTTAACTAATGTGAATTAAGTTAAAGCAAACAGTGCAATCCTACGCACAGTTACTCGGAAGCAAGTACAAATGTCTTCAATGGGTCTTACTTACCCCACACACAGACATCCTCAGTCTGTTCCCTCCCTTCCTGCTTAAAGGTGCCATGGGCAAAATCGCAGATAAGCTAAAT
Source organism: Shinisaurus crocodilurus (assembly GCA_021292165.1). NCBI lineage: Eukaryota > Metazoa > Chordata > Lepidosauria > Squamata > Shinisauridae > Shinisaurus > Shinisaurus crocodilurus. The sequence continues at coordinate 96,069,121 of CM037880.1, forward strand.
AACTTGCAGGAGGAGGCAGGGGGATTTGTGGCTCTGTATAACAAATCGGGAATCTGCATAACAAAGTACGAAGTTGTGCGGGACTGTCCCAGCAAATTCAGGGCAATTGGGGGGTATGCACTTCCATTGTATGCATGTGCATACATGCATACATTTGCACTACCCCTTCAACCATTTTTTTTTTAAATTGAGATTTTTTGGTAAACTGTATTCACCAAGACACAGTGATGGGAATTGGGTGCCTTCTGTAAAACAGGAACCTATTAAGAGTGATGATGGGGCTGTGCCAGAACTCTGTCTGAAGAAATTATAAACTCTTGATTTAGAAGAAATGATTTTTCCCCCCCAGGTGCATTTGCAGTGCACTAAAGCAGAGTTTAAACCATTAAACTGCTTTTGGTTATTTTTTTTAGCACTGTTTGTGAAAATAATTACTGACTCATTTATGCTGCCCTGCAATGTCATTGTTTAGCCAAATCCAATCAACTACATAGTATTATGATACGACATCATCCCACTCACTGCGAGATCCCTGATTGGACGGAATCACCATTGTGACCATTGTCATTATTCTAGGGAGGAGGTAAAGGAAATAGTAGGTGTGGGGGAAATGGTGCAGAACAAAAAGATGAACATTTGCATAATCTAAGTTGTGTTAAAGAACATGTATGTCCCACTAAAATTGTTAGTTTCTACCATTCATCAAAACTGGAGAATATTTGGCAAAGTGTTTTGAAGCAGCAGTAGTTTATTCCAGTGGTACACTAATCTCAGCAGTAAAGTGCATCACTTCTGTATATGAAATGAAGGCAAGGCCAATACCATGTAAATTAGAGTCAGAGGTAATTTGGGGAGAGGGAGGTAGACATGCACCACCTTAATTTCTTGCAAAGACAGGAGAAATGTGCATTCCTCAATTTTAGAAGAGGCCTGTGGCTATTTGCCAAGGACTGTGTCACCAAAGCTGGATTTATTTTGACTGACACCTTAAAATAATTTGATGGATAGCCTCACAAACAAGAGCGAGTTACCTTTGCTAAAAATGCTCCCTTGTTAGTCTCTCTCTTGATCTGTTTTTGTCTGGAGATGGGAGGAAACCTCATATAAATGCTTCAGGGATTCACATAAATATTTTACCTCACAAGTTGGCTGATGGTAGTTCACAGCACTATTACAAGAGGAATATTGAAACTGGATTAGAAAATTTTCAGACATTCAATTTAGTTCCCACGTATGGCAATGCAACAGAATCTGAGCAGGATTAATCGGCATGATTTCTATTACAGCCTTTCCTGAGCTGGATTAACCACTTGGCCTCTCTTTAAACTGATTACAGCTGGTGCTAAACTGCCTTCTAGTACAATCCTGTACACCAAATAAACCAGCGAGTACACTCAGCAATGGCCACCTGTGACAAATTTGTCCTTGTCTTAAGGATTTTATGATATGGGATTTCTGTATTCAGCTGGATCATGGATCAGCAGGTAATGTATCCCATGCCATATTCCAGAACACCATGGAAGTTGTAAGTTTACAAAATTCCTGGTATTAACACACAGAATTTTTAAACACAGGACTTTGATATCAGGTGTGTCTTTCCATTTTTACTTGAAAATCTTAAAGCAGTTTCCATATGATTCACATGATATAAAAGCACAAACCAAATACAAAATACATCATTATCACAAACAAAACACATTTTTTAAATGTTCTATGTTTAGGAGCATTGCCTTTAAAGATTAAAGTTTCTCACCTACATGGCATTTCCTGAGCTTGTAGCAAAAAGAAGTGTAGGGAAGTCAGTGAGGACTACTGCCATTATCCTCCGAGGAGGACAGATGTTGCATCCTGGTGAAGACAGGAGGAATGTCTTTAAATTTCCATGTTTTGGCTCTCATATTTAAATGATTTGGTGAACTTGCTTATTTATATTTCCCAACAAACAGAAACTATAGAGCAGCACACTTTAACAGTTATTATATTTTTCAAAATTCGAAGCTATGAGTAATACATTTACTTCATTTGTCATTACTGAAGACATTTCGTTAAATTCCTCAAACAGGATACCACTTGGTTCTCTTCCGTAGGTCTGTTTTATTGGACTATTTTAAATTTGAAGTGTTTTTACTTCTCACAATATATTATGTTATTTTGACTCCTTTGTGTCATAAGCTGAACACATGGACAACAGTGTTTGGTTATCTTTTCTCCCAGTTTTCTTATCTGAAACACCTACTGGTTGTTCCTGAGTTCAGATGTGAAAGTTTCATTTTTCCCATAGCAGGCTCTGAGGTCAGTGAGAGGATACAGCTTGTCAGCATGTCTGTTAGAATGCCTGTTAGAATCACACTGATTCACACTTAATACAGGAATATATCTTAATATTTCCTTTGCTTCTCTATAAAAATTGTAGCTTAGGAGAATGAATTTATGAGAGATATGTGGAAGAAGAATAACTCTATTTTGGATAAATATTTGCAAGGTAGCCTATTATACAGGTTGGTGCAGGAGTCCTGCAAGATGCAAAAGTTTCTGGGGCAAATATTTGCCACATACCATATTCAATATGCACTCAGCCCAGAATGGGGTGGGATGAAATACGCTGCTGCACAAAAACACACACAATGGAGCAACAGCAGTCACATCCCCAGTGCCCATGGCAACACTGCTAGTGCCCACCAATCACAGGCTGTTGCTGCAATGCCCCCAAACCACTCAGACAGTTCCCTGAGCCCACCCAACACTAGGGATTGGCAAATCTATCACTTTCACTTTGTCCTGCATTCAATGTTTTAAAAATTTCAAATTATCTCCTGTATATGAAAAACTTTGCAAATTTTGGTAAATTCTGATAAAAAAAATTAACTGAAACAAATTTTTCACCCATCTGCACCAGCCAAATTCAATAGGTACATAAAATAATAGAGTTGGAAGGGGCCATTTAGGTCTTCAAGTCCAATTCCCTGCCCAGTCCACGAATCCATTTTAAAGCACAGCTGACAGATGGCTGTCCAGTCTCTGCTTGAATACCTCCAGTGACCGAGAGCCTATCACCTCCCTAGGCAGTTAGGAAGTTTTTCCTGACGTTCATCCAAAATCTGCCTTTCTGTTACTTAAGCCTGTTATTTCATGTCCTACAGTCTTGGATGACAGAGAACAGGTTGCAGCCCTCTTCTGTGTGACAACCCTTTAGGTACTTGAAAAGCGCTATCATATCCCCACACCCTCAGTCTTCTCTTCTCAAGGCTAACATACTCAGTTCCTTCAATCTTTCCTCATAGGACTTACATAGTTTCTTACCCATGATCATCTTTGTTGCCCTTCTCTGAACTCATTCCAATTAATCTGAATCCTTCTTAAAGTGTGGTGTCCAGAACTGGACACAGTATTTGAGGTGAGGTCTGATCAGCACAGAGTAGAGTGGAACTCACTTCCCATGATTTTAAAACTATACTTCTATTGATGCAACCTAAAATTGCATTTGCCTTTTTTGCAGCCACATCACACTGCTGACTCATATTCTGGTTGTGATCAAATACAACTCCAAGATCCTTTTTACATGTCCTATTGCCGAGCCAGGAATCCCCTATCTGATACCTGTGCATTTTATTTCTTTTTCCTAAATGAAGAATTATACATTTGCCTCTGTTGAATTTCATTCTGTTATGTTCTGCCCAGTTTTCTAACTTTTCAAGATCACTTTGAATTGTGTTCCTCTCTTCTAAGGTATTCGCTTTCCCACACAATATTGTGTCATCTGCAAATTTGATAAGCTGCTATACTGTCAAGGCTGCTTTAAAGTCTGTCAGGTTTTCAGACAATACAAGCAAAACAGGCTTTGTAGACTGGCAGAAGAGAGAGTGTGCTAGACCTGTTTCAGGGTTTATTGTGGTTAAGGCCAAAGTTTGGAATGAATGAATGAATGTTTTTCATTTCATCATTGCAACCCATTACGTGATGACTTATGTATGTGAAAGAGCCAGTACAGAGCAGGGCTTTCATATCACTTGACTACTGCCTCAGAACAAAATGCATTAAGAATTCTTCAGTTCCATTGTTAACTTCTGAATTTTGTATAATCACAACTTGCTGCAACTTTCCGTTTATTCATGTCTTTCCCACAAACAAATACACACACACACCATTGACGCACATGCGTACACTGATAAAATACTGCACAACCCTCAAACATCCTTTCTTCATTATTATTTTTTATGTTACCAATTTGAGGAGCACGTGCACACATCAGCATATAGGAAGCTGCCTTATAATGAGTCAGACCATTGGCCCATATAGCTTTAGTATTGTCTACACTAGGAATGGGCAGAAAGTAGCTCTTCAGATGTTTTGGACTTCAACTCCCAGCATTCCTGACCATTGGCCATGCTGGCAGGGGCTTCCCGGAGTTGAACTCCCAAACAGCTGGAGATCTATCTTCTCCTCACCCCTGGTCTACACTGGCCGTCTCTCTCCAGGGTTTCAGATGGCAGTCTTTCCCAGCCCTACTTGGAGATGTTGGAGATTAAACGTGGCATGAAAAGCCACGTGCATGAAAAGCATGTGCTCCTCCAATGAATCATAGAATCATAGAATCATAGAAAAGTAGAGTTGGAAGGGGCCTACAAGGCCATCGAGTCCAACCCCCTGCTCAATGCAGGAATCCAGGTCAAAGCATCTCTGACAGATGTCTGTCCAGCTGCACCTTGAATGCCTCCAGACTGGGAGAGCCCACCACCTCCCTAGGTAGTTGATTCCATTGTCTTATTGCTCTGACAGTCAGGAAATTTTTCCTGATGTTTAGGTGGAATCTAGGTTCCTGTAACTTGAGCCCATTATTCCGTGTCCTGCAAACTGGGATGAACGAGAAGAGATCTTTGCCCTCCTCTGTGTGACATCCCTTCAAATACTGGAAGAGTGCGATCATATCTCCCCTCAGTCTCCTCTTCTGAAGGCTAAACATGCCCAGTTCTTTCAGTCTCTCCTCATAGGGCCTTGTTTCCAGTCCCTTTATCATCCTTGTTGCCCTCCTCTGAACCCTCTCCAGTTTGTCTATGTCCTTCTTAAAGTGAGGTGCCCAGAACTGGATGCAGTACTCAAGATGAGGCCTAACCAGTGCCGAGTAAAGGGGAATTATCACTTCCCGCGATTTGGAAGCTATACTTCTATTAATACAGCCCAAAATTGCATTTGCCTTCTTTGCAGCCACATCGCATTGCTGGATCATATTCAGTTTGTGATCTACCACAATTCCAAGATCCTTCTCACTTGTAGTATTGTTGAGCCAAGTGTCCCCCATTCTGTAACTCTGCATTTGGTTTCCTCTCCCTAGGTGCAGCACTTGGCATTTATCCCTATTAAATTTCATTCTGTTGTTTTCGGCCCAGCGCTCCAGCCTATCGAGGTCACTTTGAATTTTGTTTCTGTCTTCCAGAGTATTAGCTGTTCCACCCAACTTTGTGTCATCTGCAAATTTGATAAGCATTCCCTGTACCTCCTCATCCAAGTCATTAATAAAAATGTTGAAGAGCACCGGGCCCAGGACCGAGCCCTGTGGTACCCCGCTCGTTACCCTCTCCCCAGTTTGAGAAGGAACCATTGATAAGCACTCTTTGAGTCCGATTCTTTAGCCAATTGTGGATCCACCTGATAGTTGTTCCATCTAGCCCACTCTTAGCTAGCTTACTAATCAGGATATCATGAGGCACTTTGTCGAAAGCTTTGCTGAAGTCCAGATATATAATGTCCACAGCATTCCCACAGTCCACAAGGGAGGTTACCCGATCAAAAAATGAGATCAGATTAGTCTGACAGGATTTGTTCTTGACAAATCCATGCTGGCTTCTAGTAATCACTGCATTGTTTTCAAGGTGCTTGCAGACTGTCTTCTTTATAATCTGCTCCAAAATCTTCCCGGGGATTGATGTCAGACTGACTGGCCTATAGTTCCCAGGTTCCTCCTTCTTGCCCTTTTTGAAGATGGGAACAACATTTGCCCTCCTCCAGTCGTCTGGCACTTCACCTGTCCTCCATGATTTCTCAAAGATAATAGACAGTGGTTCTGAGAGTTCTTCTGCCAGTTCCTTTATTACTCTAGGATGCAGCTCATCAGGCCCTGGAGATTTAAACTTGTTCAGAGTAATCAGGTGCTCCTTGACCATTTGCCTATCAATCTCAAGCTGCAATTCTGCCCCTTCAGTCTGCACTTCAGGTTTGCCAGGGGGGTCATAGACCCTCTTTTGGGAGAAGACCGAGCCGAAGTAGGAATTGAACACTTCTGCCTTTTCTTTGTCTTCTGTTATCAATTTGCCATCCTCATTGCGTAGTTGAACCACCAGTTCTTTCTTCTGTCTTTTACTGTGCATGTATCTGAAGAAAGCTTTTTTGTTGCTTTTAGCATTCCTCGCTAACCTTAGCTCATTCTCAGCTTTAGCCTTCCTGACACTATTCCTGCAGTTCTGTGCTACCTGCCTGTACTCTTCCCCTGTAGCCTGTCCTTCCTTCCACTTCCTATACGTGTCCTTTTTTGTTTTCAGGTCATCTTTGAGTTTATTGTGAAGCCACATTGGCTTCTTCTGTTGCCCTCTGCCTTTTTTCCTTGTGGGAATTGTTTGCAATTGTGCCTTTAAAATTTCCTTTTTTAAAAACTCCCACCCCTCCTGGGCTCCCTTTCTCGTGAGAGTCACTTGCCATGGGATCTTACTAATCATTGTTCTGAGTTTGTTAAAATTGGCTTTCCTAAAATCCAGGGTACGTGTTTGGCTACACTCAGCTTTTGCTTCTGTTAGAATCAAGAACTCAAGTATAACATGGTCACTTTCCCCCAGAGTTCCTGAAACTGCCACTTTATCCACTAACTCGTCTCTGTTGGTTAGAATCAGGTCAAGGATAGCCGATCCTCTAGTTCCTTCCTCCACTTTCTGTAGGAGGAAGTTATCCCTCTCAGAAAGGGATTCGACTATAGAGAGCTGCTGGCTGGGAAATGCTGGAAATTATAGGACTTTTTTGTCTAAACAGTCATAGAATTGAGTCCTTAATGTTGTCCCCTCTCCACAATATCTGATACATTGATATGTTGCCATTTCCCACTATTTGGAGGTGCTGCATACTTGAAGCAAACTCTTTCCAAGTATATGGATCTTTCCCCCACTGATCAAGTTGTTGTAGACTAACAGCTGAACCCTAAACATGTCTTCTCAGAGGTAGCTCCCACTGTACCAAAGGGACCCACTCTCCCGGATAAGAGTTATGGTCCTCCCTCATCAACTGGTAAAATATGGGGAAAGACCATGCAGAATTGTATGTATGCTTACATCAAGTTCCAGGGTTGCAAAAAATCATGATTTTTTTGCAAAAAATAAAAACAATCATTTTTTTAAAATTTAAATCAATGATTGTTTTTTTATTTAATCAATTCCCCCCCCCATTTTTTTTTTAGTAAAATTAATTTCAAAGTTTCAGGCAACCACAGGTACAAATAGCCTACACTTAATAGTTAAGAACACCAAATTATACAGAAAACATTAATCAAAACTAGGCTACCTACACGACAGGGTTGCAAAAAAATCAATTTTATTGATGATTTAATCATTGATTTAAATCATTCTGATTTAAATCATTGCAACCCTGTGAAGATCCCTTTTTCTTTTCTTTTCTTTTTTGGCAGTGATTTATCATTGTCCACATGTACATCGGTAAATCAGAGGGGAAGAAACATACAAATGAACTGAAGGAACTGAATGCTCTGGTCAACTGTGTATTCCTGAATCAAGGTTAAGAATTTTTTCTAATTAAAGCAGAATTCAAGCAGGGGAATATAGAGTGCAGAGAAAAGTCACAGAATGACAACGGAGCAGCACAGGGGAAAATCCATTCATACCTGCTTGTCATACAGAGGTTAGAAGAGCTTTAGTTTTTAAAATTCTCCTCTCCCCCTCTCCCTCCCCCAGAGCCTGGTCTTCCTTTGCCTCTTTTCATCTTAGGTGATTGGGATCAAACTGGTTAAATATTGGATATTCGGACAGAGTTTCTCTCTTCATTGGTATATGATTTTTAAAGTCTACAGGACTGTCTGCGGGGAGTATTCCATGCAGTTTCCAGCCTATTGATTGCTATGTGCTCCATGTCAAAAATTCCCCAGTGACAAATATTCTCAGTAATGACCTTGTTCTGCAACAGAAACACAGGGCAGCAGGAGAGAATATTGAGAATCAAAGACATCAGATCACTTGCGATGTAATGCAAGTCAACATCAGCTGACAGCAACATTCACTTCCACACCCATGCAACTGCCACAACTGACATTTGGTTCAATTCTGGGAATTTCTTGGCACGGACATATAATAAGCATGGATGATCAATATGTTCCAGGCTGCATCTCTAAAGAAAGGTTGTTACAACAAGGTCAGCTCCATAGATGCTGTAAAATCACTAAACACTGTCAGAATGTCATCTAATTAATTTGTCTTCAACAATTTTATAAGGATAAATGTGTACTGACATGCAAAATACAAAGCAGGTAAGTCACAAAGTGTGCTTTTTATAAAGCAATGGAACAATAATCGCTTCCCTGGCAGGGTTTTATTCACAGGGCCATTTCGTACATTGGGCTGGTTCACAAATCACACTAAACCAGAATTAGAGAATTGTGGCTTATTGTGGATAAGCAAACACATTGGTGCATGCTGCTCGATCACTCCCAGTTGGCTCTGCCTGCCAGCGGGGCCAACTAAACAAACCAGGCAACTTCCATCCGTGGTTTATTTAGTGTGACATCCAAGCCAAGTTCTCTGGCTTGTTGCTCTTCTAACAAGCAAGAGTAATAAGGCATGGTTTGTTCTTGGATTATGACTCTGGCTTCTTAGGAAAGCAACAAGCCAGGGATCCTAGTTCAGACATAATGCTAATCAAGCCGCAGATGGAGGTTGCCCTGATGGTTTAGCCCAGTGTTCTCCAACCTTGGATCCCCAGATGTTTTTGGCCTACAACTCCCAGCATGCCCCAGCCAGCATAGCTGACTGGGGCATGCTGGGAGTTGTAGGCCAAAAACATCTGGGGACCCAAGGTTGGACCTCTATAGGAATGCAAGGCTTGAAGCCAAAGCACTGCTCCTTTAAATCAAGTCCACTCTCTGTTGGGGCTTCAGCAGTCACCACGGCCAGCACTGGGATATAAGGCTTTAGTGAGGTTTGCAACTTGTTGAAACAGATTGTCCGCTGCCTTGGGGATGTTTTTAATCCTGCAGGTGCTGCCATTGACCCTAATTCTGTGGCTAACTACATGTTGCATGCACACATCATATGTAAACATGCAATGGAGCTTTGGTACATTTCTTTAAAAGCAGGTTCTGGAGGGGGGATATTTCCAAAGGAGAAGTGGCAGGCATGAGAAGTGCTCAATCACCACCACCACCACGCCATACCCTCTGGGTGTGTTGGACTACAATTCCCAGCATGCCCCAGCCAGCATGATTGGGGAAGGCTGGCTGACCCTTTCCCTGTCTGCTGCTGCTTCTCTGTCTTGCCTCTCTGCCAAACACTAATTTCCCAGAAAGCAAACTGGTGAGGCTAAAAGAAAAGTAAGTTCCCCGAGAACCTGTTACAAGGCCAAGGTGGGGACTGAGCTCCCAAACACAAAACCAATCTTTTGAACACAAATAAAGATGGCGATGGAGGACAGCACTTCGTTTTGCAGCATCTCAGCCTCACAGTTTAAAAATAGCAGTTTTAATTTTAAAAAAAATGTTAAGACAAAAAATAAAAATCAGGAAGGGCAGGGAGCCTGGCGGGTACCAAGAGAGATGTCCACAGGCACCACACTGGAGTCTCCAGATCTAGGGTCTGTATTTCATGTCTGCTGCTGGACGTGGGACCATGGGCTCTTGCTGTCTTTGGTCAAATTCTCTCTTCTTTAAATAATACGGAAGCAGTCTACCCCCTTCAGACAATATTAAGGATGGATTTCCACCATATGAGCAGGAAAGGCAAACATCATTAGCCATTCCTCTATGTCTTGGCACACCTGAAAAGTGACATTGGGTAACAAGCCAGCATAATTTGTTGCACCTGTACAGGCCCTGTACTACAGGGATATTTGTTCTTCTCCTTTTGTCTGTGATTTGGACATAATGAGCAAGTATGGCTTCTGCATGCTTTTCCTTGGCATGCTTTTCCTTCCTAATTGAGTCTTATTAGAATGTCAATATACCTTAAAAATGGATAATCACATCTCAAGAATACTTGCTTTTGAATTGTAAGGAAGAAAGAAATTCTCTTCCTCTAGCTCATTCACATTCATTCACATTCATTCACACACACACACACACACAGAGAGAGAGAGAGAGAGAGAGAGAGAGATTCTGTAATCAGAACCTTTTAAAGGCTGGGTGGAAAAATGGCAAGCTGATGCTTTCAGACTCTGAATAAATTACCTCCTCCACTGAGCCCAATGGCACGATCAATTTGGTCATTGGAAGTGGATGGATTTCAGATGAGCGAGATGACAGGAATTCATTCAGTGCCCTGGGAATCACAGAAGAGGCTGCAGTGCATGTTGAGAATGGGATGAATTTAAACATGGTGAAGAGGTAGGGTAGCAGTCGTGTAGTCAAACAGGATTGTGCAGGGGAAAGAATGAAGGCTTACTACCAAGACCTTCAAGCTGTCCTAGCAAAGCCTACATTTTAAAGTGAATCAATCATGTCTGCTGACAACTGCATGGTAAACTGCTGAGAAAACATTCTGGTTTCTCTTTGTCAAGGGTTCAATATGAAACAGTGCTTCAGGGACACCTACCTAGTTTCTTACTGTTTTATTTATAACATTAAAAACCTATGAAAGGTATCTGCATGTAGCATTTAGACTTAGCAGTGAAACTGTGCCCAAAGAAAAATGCTAAGCAAATAGGGGTGGGGTGGGGTGGCGGTTCCATTTCAGGTGAAACAACTGTATGAATTTCAGGGAAAGGCAAAAGAGTTTTTCAATAAGTCTAGACAAATTTCTCAGGGGTGGTTGCATATCCTTTCATTGATCAAGCTATTTACTTAGGGAATCAGCCAAATAAATTGTTATTTTGTTCCAGACTCCAACACATACTTGAAACCTTGATCCAGAGCCTGAGTCAGGGGTCGGCATCATTGGGCACATGCCAAGGTCCATTCCACAGCAAGGGTCTGACCCCCAGTATACCCTGGCCCTGCTCCTTCTCCTCACTGTTACTGCCTGTTCTTCTGCAGTCTCCAAGTGTGCAAGTGATGACAAGAGCAAGGAGGAGGAGGAGGAGGAACCTCCACTTGCCTTGCCCTGTATTTCAGGGCAGTAGTGCAAATTGGGCACAGAGGGAAATGACAAGCAAATGTGCAGTAGTGACAATCAATGGAAAAGGGGTGGCCCTATTCAGGGAGATGAGCCCATGGAAAGCATCTTGCCCAAGCGCTCCCCCCAATCTGGAGCTGACACTGCCCTGCCCTGGCCTTACTTATTTGGATGCATTGACCCCAATGCCAACCAACAGCTTAGCAGCCCACCTATGCATTGTTCTTAGCCCACCTCTTGACTGGAGCATCGTCAGTACCCTCTGTTCATTCTTATCAGACTGCTGCACACACAGTTTAGAGCAATTCTCAAGAATGATCATGAGCAGCTGAGAGACGGGGCTCGGATGTATTCCTGCTGCACACTATAAAAAGTGCAGCCTTCCCCAACCTTGTGCCCTCCAGATGTTTTGGGCTACATCTGCCAGCATACCTGAACATTGGCCATACTGGCTGGGGCTGATGGGAGTTGGTGGTCCAAAACATCTGGAAGGCACCAGGTTGGGTGAAGGCTGCCTTAGTGGGTCCTAGACCTGGTGCCTGAGGGATGTCAAGCAAGGACTTAGCCTACACTGCTACCACCCAACTCTGTCCAAAGGAAGGATCTGCAGAGAGACCAGCTACGCCAGCCACGAAGGTCTCCTTACCAGAAAGGATCAGGAGATATTCATATTCCATGGAATCTTATCTAGATCAGTCTTGCTAACTGGTCTGAGCAACCAGGAGACTGCTGACTGTTATCTGTACTTTGTGTCACCCTCATTATGTTTTCATCTTTGTTTCACTTCACTCATGCCTCTGCCTTGCTTTGCCATCAATTTGACAGTGAATGGTGCGACGACAGGGTCCCTTACACTTTAGGACCAGGCGCATAAACCCTTCTCAGCCTAAGCATCAACACTTAAAAACCTGAGGGGAGGATCACATGAAACCTTTCCCCTACCAATGAGGGAAAAGATTAATGCTGGTTATTAAGAATCTAGCTTAAATTTATGATACTGTGGGTACAAAGGTGTGTGTGTGTGTGTGTGTGTGTGTATTTAAAAGTAATGCAGGTTAATAACACCAAGCTGACACCTAGGATTTGGGTAGCAAACAAAATAAAAATAAGTTTATTTTAATTCTCAAAATCTTAGTTCCAGAAAATAACTTTAAACCTGCCTACCCCAAACACTTTGTAATTAACCTAAGTCTCTATAATTCTAAATACTTTCACTCCTCATACAAGCGCTGATTTCTCTCCAAACTCCTGACAGACAAGACACGAATAATCCAACTAACCTAACTCCCCAACTCCCAACTCTTCCCACACTCCAAACACTCTCCCATAACACACTAACTCAATTACCTCTGACATCACTCAAGCACTCCTTATATACTCCTCCCCCCACCCTTTCCAAGACATCACAAACCACACCCACTCAGTTCAACATTCTAGACACACTAAACATACTAATGCAGACATACACCAGGGAACTGAATTGTGGGGTTACGCCACAGATGGATCTGACAGCTTGACTCCAAATTAGGAGCCAACTTCATTTTTATGGCGGAGGGCAGATTTTTAAAACTCTCTGCAGCTGCCTGTCTGTCTAAAGAGAGTAGTACACTGGATTTCTAGCATTGTGGCCAAGGTTTGATGGAACCTTGGTAGAACCATAAATAGAACTTTCTTAATTGCAGAGTTCAGCTAGGGGACTGTAGAAGGGCAGCTTCAGATGCAACACTGCCACACAAGCAGTGAATGGGCATTCATGTCTATGTTTGGTGATGGTGTAGGATCATCATACCCAAGTGCACCCATGCTTAACTCCGCTGGATCATATTATAGAATTTGGAAGGTGGCCACCAACTCCACATCAGCTTTGCATGGGAGCTTCCAAATGCAATTGTTTTGTAAGATAAAGCAGCCTTTTGTCAATTGATGTAGTCTTTAACTCTCCCAGGGTATTGGATCAAGGGCCAATTTAAGATCCACAAAGGCTACAAGTAGCCTCATATTGGCAGAAACAGAACATTTTTCTGCAAGGTGTGATAGAATAAAACAACGATCTATGGTAGAACCACCTTTTCTGAATCCTGCCTGCTCCACACCAAAAATGTTTCCAGTCTCAAACCAAGCCTCATATTTAGTATAAAGAAAGCTGGCATATAATTTATCAATGACAGACAGCAGGCTTATTGGTCTGCCAGAGTTACACCCCTTTTGTGAATTGGAATGATTATCACCTTATAACAAATTTCAGGCATATGGCTGGTTTTGTTAATAAAAGTGAAGAGAGCAGAGAAAAGTGGAGCCCACCAATCCACATTGACCTTAAGTAATTTGTGGGGGCGGGGGATAAAATCAGGACTAGGTGCTTTCCCTGGTTTCAATTATGAGATCAAATCCCTAACTTCCTGAATGGTAACTGGAGCCCATTCAGGGAGCACCAATAGATTTTCTACTCTTTGGTCAATAAAGGTTTGTATTATTAAAGATCTTATAGAAATGTTATTCCCAGACGCACAAGGGAATGCAGCCGTCAGGGATTCCAGATCAGCCAAACAAGATATGATACTATATATGTCTTTAGCACATTCAGCAAAATGTGATTGCTAAAGCCACATCAGTATTTGCTTCTTTTTTAAAAATGTAGCAGGTACAGGGTGGGGTGATTTTCATCTGGACCACAACAGGGGAGGAAAGGGTGAAACCTCCGCTCTCCATGTGCTGTGGTTCTGATGAAAATGCCTTTCCCCTCCCTGTTCATCATCATCATCAGGCGATCACTCGTGACCGAGTAAGATTGTCTTCCAGGATAAAAATTTACAAAAAGGAAATTTTAAAAGGAGGAAATTCTAAATAAAAATTGTGTAGACTCTAGCGATGGGTCCGTAAGTGACTGTGGAGGCCAATTCTAGATCCACACAGCTTCCCACAGTGAGGACACAGGTTACCAGATGGAAGATGGTCCTGTAAAGGATTCATTTGACGTGCTTTTCGCTTAGCACGTTTCTCCCTTTCGCCTTGCACTCAGGCTTCTTCAAAGTCCATGGAACCTTTGTGAAAGGCCAACCTCCAGTTAGATCGTTCATGGGCCAGAGCTTCCCAGTTTTCGATGTTTATATTGCATTTTTTTTAGATTAGCGTTAAGAACATCTTTAAACCTCTTATATTGACCACCGATATTCCGCTTTCCATCCTTGAGTTGGGAATAAAGTAACTGCTTTGGGAGATGGCAGTCAGGCATTCGAACAACATGACCGGTCCACTGAAGTTGGCGTTGAAGGATCATTTTTTCAACGCTAGTAGTCTTTGCTTCTTCCAGTACACTGACATTTGTTCGCCTATCTTCCCAAGTAATTCGCAGGATTTTCCAGAGGCAACGTTGATGAAATCTTTCAAGGAGGTGGAAGTGAGGTTTATAGATAGTCCATGTTTCGCAGGCATACAATAAAGTTGGTAATACAATGGCTTCATAAACCAGTGTTTTGGTCTTCTTACAAATATCCCGATCCTCGAACACTCTATGTTTCATTCGAGAAAACGCGGCACTTGCGGAGCTCAAACGATGCTGGATTTCACTGTCGATGTTAGCTGTAACAGAAAGATGATGATTTGGCATCTAGTTTAACTGAGGGCCAAACTACCTGCCTCAGTTTACATTCATATTCAAGCCCAGGACCAGGCATCCCACACAGGTGGGGGAAGTAAATGTCTCCCATCTCTTTGCTAAGCAATGAAGTTCCTGATACTTCATTTTTCTTTGCTTTTCCTGTTTTTTTTTTAAAAAACAGCTCAGTATAAATGAGACGGCAAAATGGGATAAACATGAACCTCTCTGCTTGCAATGGAGATTGGCAACAAGTCAGTGACGGGCAGGGCCTAATGGGGGCTTGCAATGAGACCACAAAACTAATTTCTTCTGTGATATAATCCTGACCCTGAGCTAGAGGAGAAATGCTAATGCATTTATCTACATCACTAATGCTGCTGCTTTAATTTCAAATATTACCTAGAAGATAAATCTCTGAATACATCCTGCATGAATAACATGCTTTGTTATGAATTTGCTAATAAACTAGAGAAAATTAACAGAGGCCTTGCTAGCAGCTTCCTTTCAGAATATGAATGCATCTTATTGTTTTATAAAACGTAACGCCACACTCATCTATGAACAACTTATGATATTTGTGCTAATTTTCTCAGCCCGCCATGGGACAGATTATAAACTGGATGTGTTGTCTGGCATGGACTGCCGCCTGTGCATGGTTTTTAGGGATTGTTCATGTCTCAGATCACACAGCCCTTGTGCTCTACTTTTCTCACCCTGCTGAAGTAGTGAATGCACATAATTTGCTAGATTAAAAGATGGCAACCTTATGCCTGACACAGTTTCTCCCACCCAGAGAGGATTTTAGAGGCCAGCTAGTCCAAGGACATCAAGAGCTAAAGCATCCTTCAAGACAACCTTCCCCAACCTGGTGGCTTCCAGATGTTTTGGACTTCAACTCCCATCAGCCCCAGCCAGCATAGCTAATGGTTAAGAATGCTGGGAGTTGTAGTCCAAAATGTCTGGAGGGCACCTGATTGGAAAAGGCCGCTTCCAGCAAATGGATATCCAACCTCTACTTGAAGATCCCCTGTGAGGGACAATCTACCCCACTATATGAATGTTAAACTGCTTGGACTGTTTCTCCTTATGTTCAACAGTAAATTAAGCCCAATAGATCTGGTCCTGCCATTGGGGACAGCAGAAAACAAGTATTTGCCCTCTTCTATGACAGGGACAAAAAGAGGATAGATCTTTGTCAGCACTCACACAATGGGCAGGTTCGCACGCCACCGTAAGCTGCCCTTCGTATAAGCCACCACGGGCTGGTTGTTCGCTGAACAACTCACGGTACTCCCAACAGATGATCAGGCTTACCAGGGGTTGTTCTCCCTATCCTTCCCCCTCAGTCCTCCAGCGGGCTCCAGCACGTATCCCAGGTGCCTTTGCAGCAGAACTCATTGCCCCGGTCCCTATGTCAGCACTAGGGATGACCGAGAATTTCGAGGCAGGAAGAGTGGAGCAAAATCGCCCCGCTCTTCCCCCCCCCCAGCTCAGTGAGACTTACCTGGCCCCGGCTTGACCCAAGTTCCCGCGGCGAAAGGAGCTTCCAGGTCCCTGGCGCTGTGTTTTTTACATAAATACCAAGGTAAACTTCCTTAAAATGGCTACGAATAGCAAATCGCAGCAGTTTTAAGGTAGTTTACCTTGGTATTTACGTAAAAAACGCAGCGCTGAGGACCCGGTGATGACGCGCTGCGGACCCGGAAAGCCGCAGAGTGCCACAGCTGCCGGGCGCCGCAGGACAAGTGGGGGGGAGGGGTAAGTGGCCATCCCTAGTCAGCACCCTTTCTACAATTGGTCCACTGGGGTTGCTGGCTACTGAGGGAAACTCCATCCTCCCGCATCAGTGTACCAAACGGAATTCATTTGATGAGCCCTTATGAATGCAGTAACCCATTTGCCAGCTTTTCCCCTTCTTTTGGAGACTTTCACAGTCTGTTGCGCAAGTCCACCTCTCCAATATTTAGCCAAGGATCCCTATATTTCCCTCCCTCTTCCACTTCAGCGTTTACATTGCTAGCAAGCAAAAAACTTTTAAAAAAAAAAGAGAGAGAGAGGCTGCTTCATGTCGCTCTAAAGGAAGCACACCCCCGCCCAGAGAAAGAACACCCTCTGGCAAAGCGCCTCCTCCCCAGCCGCTTTCAGCTCCCCCCCCCCCACACTTCCTGCTTGTCACATCCCTCCGTTGCTAGTGGTCACATCTTGATATGGGTTACAGAGCAGTGAGCGGGATCGGGAAACAGGCACAAACGTCATGCCAAAGCAGTAACACGGAGGGGGAAAGCGTGGAAATGTAAAGGCAGCTGTCAGCTGAGCAGGGGTGAGGGAGGATGGCGGCGGCACGAGTGAAATCGTGAGGAGCTGCTGGGGGGCTTGCTGCTCTGGCCAGGCGGCTCTCTAGCCATTCCCGACAATCCACGATAAAATTGCCCTGCCAGGTTCGGATGACACAACAAGCTACCACGGGTATCAACAATCCCAGAACAAACCATGGGTTCTCAGGGTAGCTTCTTCGTGAAAGAATAAAGCAGCCTGCAGAAACCTGGGTTTACACGACACCGCAACTCACCATGGCTGATCACCATGGTCGTTGTGTCATGCCAACCAGGTCAATGTTTTTTGTTGTGTTCCATTCATGCTTTGGGAAGGTGAGTGAGCAAAATGGGGGAAATTGCTTATATCGGGAATGGGCAACTGGTGCTGTATCAGTAAGATCCTAATCCCAATATAGCGATTAAACAAAAATGGGACCATTAACAGAATGCTTCTCAGTCATCCTCATTTCAAGCTCAACAGCCAGCGACTGAACCTGCAAGGGGGATGTTTTCAACTAATGTTGGACTTGGAAGGGATCCTGGCTGAATGGGACTTACTTCTGAGTAAACGTCATAGAAGAAACTTGGCTATGGGGAAGGGCACTGCTGGATAACAGAAGTGCTGTGAGGAACCTCTGAATTCTGCTTCCAGTTGATTGCAGAAAAGCCCTACACAGGCGTTCACCTGAACACAGGTGGGCTAAAATCGTGTATGGGGCAGAGGCCCACACACAAGCCCCACCCCCAAGGTCACCAGGCATGTGGGCTTCTCTTCAGATCATCGCACTTTCTGCACAAAGGTCTACAAAGGGTTTCTAAGCATGTTTGGCTGAACATGCTTAGAAACCTCCAAACAATCAAGAGCTCGGCCTTTTCAGGGTTCCCAGTCATATGGAGGCTTCTGTGAGCCTCCAGCCTTATCAGACACAATGGTCTGAAGAGGAGCCCACGTCACGTGCCCAGTGACTTTGGGGATGCGGCTTGTGTGCATGCCCTCCCCCCTACACAATTTTAGCCCACCCGTGTTCAGACAAATGCCTGAATAGGGCTACAGTCAGTACAGCAGTGCGGAAGCAATCCTGGCATGGCTCCTGAGAGGATCTTTCAGGAAACGCATCCATTTAGGACTAGCTAAACACCCCCTTGCTTGCCCCCAAAATAAATTGGGCTACTCAAGTATTCAACACACTCCTTTTTAGTTTTTTAGTGTTTGACTTGAACACTCAGGATGCCCAGTTTTCCCCTGCTCACATTATTCTCCCTTCCTGTTTCCCCCCTTGCCCCAAGAAAAATACCCCTGCCTCTGGGGAAAGGAGGAACAGGTACTGGAGGACAGGAGAGTGGGGCAGATGGTAGAGTAGTGTTCTCCAACCTTGGGTCCCCAGATGTTTTTGGCCTACAACTCCCAGTAGGCAAAAACATCTGGGGACCCAAGGTTGGAGAACACTGTGGTAGAGGGAAGAAATGTCAGTCACAGAGAGACCATGTGGCTCGCAAGCCACATGCTCTCCAGCTTCAAACGGGGGCGGCAGAGTGCAAGACCTAATTTGAATTATAGAATCATAGAAAAGTAGAGTTGGAAGGGGCCTACAAGGCCATTGAATCCAACCCCCTGCTCAATGCAGGAATCCAGGTCAAAGCATCCCTGACAGATGGCTGTCCAGCCGCACCTTGAATGCCTCCAGAGTGGGAGAGCCCACCACCTCCCTAGGTAGTTGGTTCCATTGTCTTATTGCTCTGACAGTCAGGAAATTTTTCCTGATGTTTAGGTGGAATCTGGGTTCCTGTAACTTGAGCCCATTATTCCGTGTCCTGCAAACCGGGATGATCGAGAAGAGATCCTGGCCCTCCTCTGTACGACAACCCTTCAAGAAGAGTGCGATCATATCTCCCCTCAGTCTCCTCTTCTGAAGGCTAAACATGCCCAGTTCTTTCAGTCTCTCCTCATAGGTCCTTGTTTCCAGTCCCTTTATCATCCTTGTTGCCCTCCTCTGAACCCACTCCAGTTTGTCTACATCCTTCTTAAAGTGTGGTGCCCAGAACTGGATGCAGTACTCAAGATGAGGCCTAACCAGTGCTGAGTAAAGGGGAATTATCACTTCACGCGATTTGGAAGCTATACTTCTATTAATGCAGCCCAAAATAGCATTTGCCTTCTTTGCAGCCACATCGCATTGCTGGCTCATATTCAGTTTGTGATCTACCACAATTCAAGATCCTTCTCGCTCGTAGTATTGTTGAGCCAAGTGTCCCCCATTCTGTAACTCTGCATTTGGTTTCCTTTCCCTAGGTGCAGCACTTGGCATTTATCCCTGTTAAATTTCATTCTGTTGTTTTCGGCCCAGCGCTCCAGCCTATCGAGATCGCTTTGAATTTTGTTTCTGTCTTCCAGAGTATTAGCTGTTCCACCCAATTTTATGTCATCTGCAAATTTGATAAGCATTCCCTGCACTTCCTCATCCAAGACATTGTCTCCCCTGGCTTACATCACTGGTCTTCAGCTGGTGGCTGTTGGTCTACGTGCATTGCTCCCTGATCTATGATTGGGCCCACCAAAGGCACCTGCCCTGCTTTCCTGAGGCTCAGGCTTGACTTACAGACCAAGCTCAATAACCAGGAGATCCTTGGGAGTTCCATACAGATTAGGAACAAGCAGATAGTAGAGACAAGGCAGCCAGCAGGAGGACCAAGGCACCACAGCAAACAGGGTTCAGGCAGGGAGAGTGGTCAATACAATAGGCAGTCCACAAGGTACTCACGAGAGATTCAGTTTAAGGGGGAGTCAGGTAAGACACCACAGCCGACAAGGTTCAGGCAGGAAGCATAGTCAAAAGGCAGTCCAGAGGTATTCATGAGAGGTTCAGTCCAGTGGAGACTGAAGGCTTGAGCCAGAAGAGTAGGATAGATATTGCTTTTGACTTCTCTTCCAGCTCCCAAATGCTGTTCTTAAGCAGAGGCTGCCAGAACCCCACCCAGGATCCAGCTGCAGCTTGTGTCTTCTGGAAAGAGTCTGTATGTGAGGATCCCCTTACTCCCAAGGACTCCTCTGCTGCAGCCTGGCACTTCTCCTGGGCTTGAGGAGTCTGGCCTGCCTTTTCAGTCTACATTGGTCCTGGGACGTGGGGATCTCTCCTCTTCTGCTTCCAAAGTGGATCCCCCCCCCTTCCTGTGGCGTTAGGTCCTGGGTGGCATTACTGAGGGCCCAGGTTCCTTCAGGCCTTCTCCCTGCTCCCCCCCGGGACTACACAATTATATCACTGCTCTCCCCCCCCCCGGGACTACGCAACAATGTAATCCAAGCTTGCCCCCCCCCGGGACTACCCAACAATGAAATCCCAGCTCCCCCCCCCCATAGGCCCCAGGTGGCTGCAGTGCATATGAACATTCTGTTTTGACGTAGGAGAGATTTGCATATCCGCTCCTGATTGGGCCCCTATGGTGGCAGTTCATACAAACATTCCAAATGTCATTGGAGTGATTTGCATAACCGCTCCTGAATGGCCCCTGCGAACATTCCAAGTGACGCCATTGGCTATCATCTATTTTGGGCTGTACAGGCGCAGTGATGGCTTTTTCAGAGATTTGAACCCACCAGTCTTTGTCCTTGGGTGATGGAGAGTATACGTGCCAGGTTTGGGACGGATCCATCCAACCGTGTAGGAGCCTATGTGACGCATGCAAACGCCGGCCCATACACACAGACTCATGGACACCCAGACACACAGGATTTAGGATGCCCCACACACAACAGTCATTCTCTGACTGAAAGTGTAACGTTTAGGCTGGGTGCTGGCAGCAGAAAACTTTTCTGACAGAAATATCTGATCTTAAAGAAAAATCAGGTTAATCCTGAGAGTTTACAGGTGATGAAGAGTGACTGTGCCAAGTCATACACATTCAGTCATACCCACACACATTCAGTCATTTAAAAAGTTTCCCTCCCTTTTCACCCCCTCAGAGAACATTCTAAATGGCCTAGGGGAGATTTGCATGGCCACCCCTATTGGCCCCTGCAGGAATTCATACGAACATTCTAAGTGTCGTATGGGCTATTTGCATAACTGCTCCTATTGGCTCCTGCAGCAATTATGAGGTGAGGCCGACTTGCATAACTGCTCCCCTGTTGTTTTGCCCATAGGAGATATGAGAGTGGGGTGATTCCCCCCCTTTTCACCCCCTTAGGGATGGAATTTCCAAATATCCTTCCTTAGTGGGTGTCTACATCATAAAAGCAATGTTCCTTCAAAATTTCACGTTCCTAGATTAAACGGTTTGAGCTGGGCATTGATGAGTCAGTGAGTCAGTCAGTCAGTCAGGACTTCTTCTTTTATATATATAGATAAATAAATAAACATTCAGGCAGCTGTGTTGATCCATAGCAAAAAACCAGTTGTACCAGTTTTCACCTCTGTCAAGAGCAGGTCTTTTGTAGAACTAATGGGTCTAATTGCCCATTCAAGACCAACCTAACCCAAAATAATTTGCATTACAACATGGTATTGAGGCTGGGGAAATTCATTCCCCCCCCCCCAGCTACTGTGAGGGCTGCAGCTAAGCTCAGGGGGAATTCTGAGGGGGAGGGGTGGCGGATGATGTCAGAGTCCCTGCTAATCAAGACCGCCCTGCATCCCTGGCTCCACCACACCACTGAATGCTTGTAGGCTTGAGCAGAGGCACAGAATGTTTTTAGCCACAGCCTTTTGCTCACTCTCACATTACTCTGAGGTCACCAGGAATTTGCACCAAGTTCTTAACTCCACCTATCACTGAGAGGAAACCAGGTTTTAGTTCCAAAATTGTACAACTGTAGTCTATAGCAGAGACCTAATGTGGAATGAAGAATGTGAGACTGGCTGGGAGGAAGAATTAATTTTCAGTGAATCCGACAAAAATGCCAATAAGCAACCAAAGTCTTAATCTGTTGAACAGTCCCAGGGAGGAAGTCTCAACAAGGCTCAGATAACGGGTGAGTTTGGAAGAGGGATGTGGCTTTCCAGGCAGAATATTTTGAAACATGTTCTCTTTTTCAACCTGCTCTAATAGATGTCATGCAAAATCCTCATGTGCTTTCTCAGCCAACACAGCCAACTGAAGCCTCAAGGACACAATGGCATACAAAGCTTGTTGCTAGTGAACACCCACCTGACCTCGCCACCACCCAGTTAGGTACCTCTTCTGTATTACAACAACCTAGTTCACCTGTCTCACACTCTTGCTGAGACAACGGTGGTGGTGAGGAAGATTCATAGATCATAGAGTTGGAAGGAGCCTACAAGGCTATCGAGTCCAACCCCCTGCTCAGTGCAGGAAACTAAAGGAGGGGTCTCCCATCCAAGTAACAACCAGGCTTGACCCTGCTTAGCTTTCCACGCTCAGACAAGCTGAGCCAGCGTAAGAGAAGCAGTAGATGTCACTGCCCACTTGCTCTCTGTCAAGCAAGCAAGCAAGCAGTAGCAATGATGGAAAAGAGAATGAGGAGCAACCATAGCTGGTGACAATGGAATGGAATGTTGGAGGATATGGTTACAGGAGTTATACTGGTTAGGACACAGCAGAGTTTCCTCCTTATGCATGCAGCCTGGGTACTGAAACTGGTAATCACCACGTGAGTTGCTAAACTCTTGTCTCTTAAGGCTATTAAAAGGAACGGATTGTCCATACAAGGTTTAAAACTAATAAAGAAATTTATTAGTTTTACTTACAATTCCTTAATAATCCTATATGCAGGATGCATATAGGCAGAGTCTGGAGATCGCTGGCTGGAAGCCAGCTCAGACCGTGTGTCCATCTTGGAGAGAGGCGGGAGAACAAAAGCAAGAGCACCTCCACAAAGAAGTAGGGAGGAGGGGTTACAAAGACAGGCACCCTGGGAATCTTTAGTTAACCCATTCCTCCCACTCTAATCAGTGGTTACATTCCTTGCTGATTTTAAGCAGGCAATATTACAGTTTCTAACATGGAGAAGGTAGATCCACTGAGGGAGGGGGGCCATTGAGGGTGTCTTGCCTAAAGGCCCCCCCTCAAACCTGGAGCCACCACAGAACCTGGGCCCCAATTCATAGGGTGACTTATAGATCATCGAGTTGGAAGGGGCCCACAGTGCCATCGAGTCCAACCCCCTGCTCAATGCAGGAAACTAGAGGAGGGGTCTCCCATCCAAGTAATAACCAGGCCTGACCCTGCTTAGCTTTCCACACTCAGACAAGCTGAGCCAGCGTGAGCCACAGGCCTGCTGTATATATCTTGCATAAACCCCACTGCAGTGTGGCCTTCGGCAGGTTTCATTCATTTCGGTGAGGATCCTGCTCAGGGCCGGCGCTACCGCTAGGCCAACTAGGCGGTTGCCTAGGGCGCGCGGCCGAAGAGGATCCGTGGAGGCCGGCAGCGGGGTGCGCGCGGCCCAATGGGGTGCGCGCGGGGCCGGCGGGGCTGGCGGGCGCTCCAATGGGTAGGCGCCGCGTCCGGGCTGGAGGCGCCACGGAAGGAGGTTCAGCGCCGCACAGCACTGAGGCAGCGAGCGAGCGAGCAGAGCTCGATCCTGATCTGTGGAGGCCGGCAGCGGCGAGGAGAGCCAGCCAGCCCTCGCCAGACGCCCTCAACGGGCATCTCCTCCAGCCGCGGGTGCGTTCCCGGCTCCGCTCCCGGATCGCTCGGCGTGGGGTGGGGGCCTCCCGCCCTCGCTCGCGGCTCTTCTGCCGGGCCGGCGCGGCTGCCGAGCGCCACGCGGGGCACCTGCCTCCCTTCCGGCCGCCGCCGCCGCCGCAGGAGTTGCCTCGGCCGGGCCGTGGTCGGCCGGCTGGAGCGCCGCGGCTCCCCAGCCCAAAGGGCGGCGCGTCCCTCCCGCGGGCGGGCGGTGGTGGGTGCGAGGCGAGGGTCGCCCACCCAGCCGATATCCTCGCTCGCTCGCCCGCCCGCCGCTGCGCCTCCACCCGCCCTCCGCCCTCCCGCTCGCTCGCTGCCGCTGCGCCTCCCACCGCCATCGCCACCCCCCCAACCCCCCCGTCACCCCCAACCCCCCCGTCACCTACCTTCTTCGCGGGCAAAAAACAGCGCGGGGGTCGCGTCGCGTCACTTCAGGAGCAGCAGCAGCAGCCGCCGCCGCAGCCAGGGCGGGGGGGGGAAGGTAGGTGCAGGGTTTTGTTTTTTTTTGCTTTGGAGAGGGGCGGGCGCTAAATAGTTTTTCGCCTGGGGCGCCAAACTGCCCTGCACCGGTCCTGATCCTGCTGCAGCAGGGCATATGAGCCTGGGGTGGACCACTGTGGGAAACCCAACCTGAATCAGTCCTGGAGAGTGTTTCTGCGCGTTCCAGGCAGGGATGGGCGAACCCGTGTCACATTCTCCCGCATTCACATTTTTGAGAATCTCAAATTCTTTCTGTCCCATTTATGAGGAAATGTGTATATTTTGGTAAATTCGTATAAAAAATGAACTGAATGAAATTCTCACCCATCTTCACAGGCCAAATTCAGTTTGCAGAGCTATTCCCAGTACAGAGAGGACCATGCTCTACCTGCCTGCCTTGTAGCTGTTAAAGATGAGGGGCCTGTCAGGAAAAAGAGGCAGCAACCCTAATCCAGCACCACATACACATGGCTAAATGTACAGACTTTTAAGAGCTAAGCACTCAAAGCCCTGGGCCTGGATGGATTTTTGAAACCCCGCCCAGCTCTCCATGCCCCCAACATGCGGGGAGGGGGAGTTTAGACCAGCCTGAGAACTGATCTAAATGTTTCCGACCCATTGATTGCAATGGTGGGGAAATAGGGTGTTTTTTAAAAAATAAAATAAAAATCAAAACCAGAAGGAAAGGAGCGGCAAACACCTCAGAGCTCCAGATACCCAATAGGATTGCCCTGTAAATCATTTCCGATTTTGCTTGGTGGGGCAGGTGAATTCTAGGGACAGGACTAAGCTCTCCTGACTCTGGCTAGCTGCTCTTGCCACCTCGGCTGGTGTCCAGGGTAGGTATGGTCACTGGTCAGGCACCTGCAAAGGGCCCAGACCCCAGCCGGGAGCACTGACAAGAGGTCCCTGGAGCTGCTCCTCCACTTCAGCACTGCAACCTGCTTGTTCACCTACCTCTCTCCATGGCCCAGACAATGGTGGTGGTGAGAAAGGGAGCAAGAGATGCCACTGCCTACTGGTTCACTGGCTCTCTGCCTGTCAGGCAAGCAAGCAAGCGGTAACAATGATGAAAGAGAGGCTGAGGAGCAAGAGCAGCTGGTGACAGGGGCAGTGAGAAGGTGGACTCACTGAGGGAGGGGCCCAATGAGGGTGTCTTGCCCAACGACCCTCAAAAACCTGGAGCTGGCACTGCAACCACCAGTATCACGAGTACGGTCTAAAACCAGGCACACATTTTTTTCCCCATGTGGGTGGGAATCCCTTTATCTTCCTCCACTGCCCACACCAGCACCCACTCACGAATGGCCACTGCCCCTCTCTGCCTCCGCTTCCACCCTTGATAGATACTTCAGCATGCGTAAGGCCCTCTGGACAGGCACACATGCACTGCCTCTTTAATTGGGTTCACTACTTGCTTCACAACAAAGCTGAGAGAAGGTGTGAGTGCTTCAGTC
This sequence comes from Shinisaurus crocodilurus, assembly GCA_021292165.1. Taxonomy (NCBI): domain Eukaryota; kingdom Metazoa; phylum Chordata; class Lepidosauria; order Squamata; family Shinisauridae; genus Shinisaurus; species Shinisaurus crocodilurus. The sequence continues at coordinate 96,094,922 of CM037880.1, forward strand.
CATTCTCCTCATCATGTGCTGGTCAGCCAGGGTGCTCCACTGCTCCAGCTTCAACACCCCTTCTTTGTTCCTATCCCCTCACCACACATACACCAAGCGGGGAGGCAGAGGGCAGGGACATTGTTCGGTAACAATATCAATATGAGCAAAACTGTGCATAGTCCAGGTCTCGGGAAGGAAGCAATCCTTAGTATGAATATGCCAGGGATGGGGACTCGGACTCAAGGACTCAACTCGTGAGTCGGACTGAGTCCCCCCTCTGACTCAACTCGGACTCGAGTCCCAGTATTTTTAATGGGACTCGAGACTCGACTCGGGACTCGAGACCAAGGACTCTTCAACATCCCTGGGCTGTGCCAGAAGGAGTGGAGAGGAGCGTGACTGCCGGCGAAGAGCGCATGGAAGCGAGGTGTGCCGCTGCTCGGCCACTATGGATGGCTACCAGGAGTGCAGCCCCAACAGTGTGTCAAGATTTATTTTGATTGATGTGTTGCGTACTTGGGAGAGGCAGGAGGAGGACCTGAGATGACTCTGTGTGGCTGCTCTGAGTGTGTTTCTGGTTCCAGCAAGTTCATCACCAGTGGAGCGGGTGTTCAGTGAGGGTGGAATTGTGATGAGACCTCACCGTTCCAGAATGGGGGCCAAACATTTAGAAAAAATCATGTTTCTCAAATGCAACATGGATAAGTTTTAGGAAGTACAACAAGTTTATTTTTTTAAATCATTTTTCTAAAATGCAACCTTTCAGACATTTTGGGTTTGGCTGCCTCTGCCTGCCTGCCTGGGGTTCCCAGCCTCCTCTGCCTGCCTGGTCTCTTCTTGACCAGTTCAACAGTTGAATTGTCCAAGACAAAGGCCTATGCCTCCCTGCTTTGGTGTTCCCTGCCTCCTCTGCCTGCCTGGTTATTTTGGGTTTTTCTGCCTGGTCTGTTCTTGCCAAAATCAGTTGCAGAGTTTTGAAATAAGAAGGCACACTTGTGCCTAGAATTTATTTAAACCACACATCTGGAGTAGCCTTATTTTGTTGGGGAAAAACCCCATTGATTTTAATAGAGTCTCGTGGAGTCAGCTTTGGGAGTGACTCGTGACTCGTGACTTGTGAGTCACCATTTTGGACCAAGGACTCGGACTCGGACTCGAGACTCGGGTCCAAAGACTCGTGACTCGACTCGTGACTCGAGACCAAGGACTCTTCAACATCCCTGGAATATGCCTAAACTTGGCTCATGGGCAAGCAGGTCACACTTGTACCAGTTAGCTAATGCACCTAGATTGCAGAAGAATATTGGCATCACTGAGCCACAGAAATATTAAAATACTTGGATTAGCAACCTGCATGTAGTTCACATTCAGTGGAGAAGAAATTAAATGGATTGTAGATGATATCATATATTAACTAATGCATTATTTAAATGACTTTGTAAATCACATAATGATTTATGCGGGGGGAAGTCACATAATTCTAGGTTCTTTAAAAAAAACATAGCAATATTCATTCATTTATACGGTGTATAATTAATTCTGAAAACATTACAGCCATGTCTCAGAGATGCAGATAAATAATTTTACTTGTATAGCACCCCTCTGTGAATTGGTATTCAGCTTGCTTTATGTAAAAGTAATTCAATACAATAAAATCATATTTAAACATTTAAGAGCTAATTTTTAAAAGAGGCAAGGGAACGATACATCCAAAGAAGCCAGCGAACGGTCCACACCAGTAGCAGATCACATGGCAGAATACCCTCTAGACTGACTGAACCACTTTAGATTGCAAGTGTGGGAGGTTCTGATAGTTTGAGAACATGGTTATGGGGCAGCATATACATATTTTAAATAAATAAATACATTTTAGATATTTATACACCATTTGTAGGTAACAGCCTGACAGAGTAGTTTACAATCATCATCATCATCATCGACTAAAAGTCGACAGTTATCTCAAGTACGAACTTCGTACATATGAATCAGTTGCTCCATTTGAAAGATTCTTACATGGAAAATCATGACGAGGTACAGAACAGGATGACCTTGTGACACTAGTACATAGCTAATCAGATTTGTTTATGAGATGTAGTCAGTAAGGGCAAATGAAGCCGTCTGAGACAGAGAAAGCAAGGGCAGTGTAAATGAATAGGCAAACACATCTCCACAGTTGAAATAAATGGAGGGGAAAACTTTGACATTGTTGGAAATGTTTCCCCAAAATAGTGACTACTTGAAGCTCACCCTAAGCAGGACCATGCCCACTCATTCCATGTGTAGTCCCATAAGCCCTGCCCCATATTACCCCCTTGCGTTTGTTTGTTGTGCCATGTAAACAATGCACACACACATACCTTTCAACGTCTGTTATCTTGATATCGCACAATTCTGGCACCTCAAAACTGGGGGGAGGCGGTGGTTCAAGTTGGCACATTCCAGGGTGTGGAATGCAGCCTAGAATCTCATCGTGCAGGATCTGCCTAGCAGCAATGAGGAATGGCTCAAGGAAGTCCGTGGGCCAGAGGGGCCCAGTGCTGGGTGGAACAGGTGAGGTAGGCGCTTTTTATTGGTTGAAAATGCACACAGGCATTCCTTCTCTCTTCCGCACTAGCTGTCTGGTTCTCCTCACCTCTCTTTCCTCCATGAGGCCAGGGCACATATAGGGGGCGGGGTTTCTTGCACCTTCTCATCCCACCTGCCAGGCACTGCCAAATCCCTCTGGCGCAGAGTTCATTAGTGCTGGGAAGCTGTCCATTCCCAGTAGCTCTTCCCTTCTGCCCCATTGCACTGTCCAGCCATTGGCCCCTCCTACCCCACCCACATGAATGCTCACCTCCCTCATTTTTCACTCCAGGTTGGCCAATGACCCAACAGTGCCACCAGATGGCATCAATTGGGGTGACTGCCTGGTTCATAACCAGGTTGGTCTACGGGATGGTCCTGTGGTTCCCAGGTACACACTGCAAAGATGTGGTGGTGATACAAGACTGGGGCGGAGTGCATAGGGTGGCCCATGGATCCTCTTTTGAAGAGGACAGGCTTCTGATTTATTTATTTATTTATTTATTTCATTTTTATACCGCCCAATAGCCGAAGCTCTCTGTCTTGTTAATTGTTACAACAATTAACAAGACAGCCCCTGCCTGCAGGCTTACAATCTAAAAAGACACGACACACAAGGAAAAAGGAATGGGGAGGGAAGAAGGAGGAATATTAATACTCCTGGCAGGGCTGGTGGAATGGCCCTGTGCTCCCTCTCTTCTCCCTCTGTTTGACTGCAGTTTAAAGATAAAGAACCATTGGAAGGGTTGCCCATCAACAGTGAGCACCTGGACAGCAGATTGAACAGGCAGGGACACGGCTCACCTGGTCACAGCCTTCCCCACTAAATTTTAATACTTGTTTCTAAATTTGCTTGTGGATGTGTGCAGATGTTATGCAAATTGCTGTCCTCTTTTTTTGTGATTCATATATGCCCACCCTAGTAGGGCAGGATGGGTACGACCCTGGTGCCTTAGTGTTTCAGCCTATACACTTTGCACGTGAAGGGGCTCATATTACCAGGGATGTTGAAGAGTCCTTGGTCTCGAGTCCCGAGTCGAGTCTCGAGTCCCATTAAAAATATTGGGACTTGAGTGGGACTCGAATAAGGGGGAATATGGGGGTCCAGCACGCTGGAGCAGGGTCCCATCATGTCACTTTCGCCATGTCGGAAGTGACGCGACGGGACCAGTGCGGACGGCGCGGACGGCTCGGCACGGATGGTGAGGAGTAAGGTAGGCCCACGCTCGCTGCGGAGAGCACGCGCAGACACGAGCAGGCCGAGTTCGGGCCTTACTCGTGCCCGCGCGGGCAAAAGTAACATCCCTAGCTCGAGTCAGAGAGGGGGGACTCAGTCCGACTCACGAGTCGAGTCTTGGAGTCCGAGTCCCCATCTCTGGATGTGACTTCCTTTTTGAAAGAACATTTCTCCCAATGAATAACTGAGTGCAGTTCAGAGAGTATATTAGGCTTATGGGTACTTGTGGAAGAAAAGGCAAATCTGCCCCATACTGCCGGCACGCAGCCTCCCGAGTCCTGACCAGGTGACAATGGCCCAAGCACAGCCTGCAGAGCACATGCCTTTTTGTGTAACTATTTTTTATCTTAGCTACCCAAATGAAGAGGCACAACATAAGAAACGAGCTGATGTTCTTTTCTCACTCTCTACAAGCAGGGAGGAGGCGCTATGCGTGACAAACAGGCACCCTGCATTTCTTACTCCAGCCGCAGCAATAAATACTGTTTATTTATTTTAATAGTATGCTTAGTGAAAGTATTACCAATATTTCCTCGGCTTAAGAACAACCCGAAATGTAGGGCTCAGCATTTTCTTAGTAATTTACAACTTTAAAAGGGTAAATTCTATTATTTCCTGTCAGAGCTGCAACTGGGTAAGTGCAGATTGTTACCAGATGACAGAGGATTAAATTTATTGCTGCAGTCATTAGTGTAGATTGATTTTGTTTATAACAACCCAAAGGGAATAGTAAGCCCATTATGAATGTGCTGGAGTCTCTCGCTTTGTATCAGGAGCCCCGGCATGTCAGTGCTATGCGTCAAAACAGACACCACTGGAAAGTGTTTCAAAGAGGAAGCTTCTCCAAAGACCAGTGCCAGTCTTCGGTCTTGGGGCTTGTTCATGTATGCATTAGGTTGCAATCCTAAACACACTTACCTCAGATTAGGTACTTCTGAGTAGACACGTATATCAAAAAAGAGATGCTTGTTCTCAAGCCCGCCTGCTTGCTTAGCTGGGAGATTTGCCATCTAATGTGTGTGAGGTAACTAGAACTTTCAAGGAAAGATCTGAAGGAGCAGAAACTTCAGGCAGTGGTGCAGCTAGGTAATTTTAGACCTGGGATTAATGGATTTATGGGTGGGGGGGCAGAACCCTTAGGCAGTCATGTGCTTTATTTATTTATTTATTTATTTATTTATTTATACCCCGCCTTTTTTCCTGAAAGGAACCCAAGGCGGCTTACATAATCCTCCTCTCCATTTTATCCTCACAACAACCCTGTGAGGTAGGTTAGGCTGAGAGTCAGTGACTGGCCCAAAGTCACCCAGTGAGTTTCATGGCCGAGCGGGGACTTAGAACCCGGATCTCCCGAGTCCCAGTCCAACACTCTCACCACTGCGCCACACTGGCTCTCATTACTTTAATTGTGACGCACACAACTAACATCTCTCTTCCCCACAAAGCCCAGCTGCCATTCCATGCTTTACAACTGCTTCTACATTCCTGATATGCTAGAACAAAATTGTTTACTAACCCTAATCTAAAAAAAAAAACTTTGAGCATTGTTTGCATTTTAAACTCACTTAAATCATAGCACCATCATGACTATATAAATAAAATAAAGTTTGCTTCTTCTGTCCTGATGCCCTTATCACCTGCTGCTGGGGGGGGGGGCGGGCTTAGTCCCCAAGGTGCACCAGCGAGTTCAGGAGGGTATTCCACCACAGTCAGTGTTCAGGAGGAAATTCCAGGTGTAGAAAGGGCAGGAAGGGAGAGTGGGCAGGCGGAGATCTAGACATCAGGAGATCTTCAGGTAGGTACAAGAGCAGGAGGCAGCAGTGATAAAAAGCGGATGAAATTGAAATGGTGACCAGCAGCATGGGGCAGAGTGGATTTCCATGCTAGGTCCTCCCATAATATCGTGTGTACAGTGTATGTGCAAATATGTAGATAATGTTGAGACAAAGACTTGCAAATATTCAAAATTTGCCTTTTCCATTTTTGCCAAAGAAATTTGGACCATGAAATTTTACCTAAAACTTTGAAATCCAATTGCTTTAGACTTACTGGCACCTTTTTATTGATATGCCAGGCTTCAAATATGAAATCTCATATTCTGACAACTGTCAAATGCTAAATACTGTTGTATCTCACCTATCAAAGACAGTCAAACAATAAAAGTCACTGCATGTTACTAACTGTAAAGTATCTAATATTGAAATAAAATGGCATAGAATGTAAAATATTCTGTGAATACTTCATGGGCTTAGTGTGTGTTCTTAGTATTCAGAGAATATCTGGATAATTGTCTATCAAAATTGACATTATACAATGTTGGGGAGCAAACTCATTTTGGCTCTGGCACTTCAAGTTGCTTTCAAATTAGCCACTTTGGATGCTAACAGAAAAGCAAGATACAAATGTTTTAAAATAACTCTAACGTAAGGCTGAAAGCCACAAAGCATTTACTCCTGTGTAATCTCAGACGTGGCCCACTAAGATCTGAGCACGGCAGTCTGGAGGTCGTGTGTTTTGGAGCACTTAGACCAGTGTTCTCCAACCTTGGGTCCCCAGATGTTTTTGGCCTAGCAACTCAAGGTTGGAGAACACTGACTTAGAATGGAGCTGAGTACAAGGAGACAAGGGGGGGAAAAGAGAAGAGAACAATGGTCTTCAAAAATCAACAAAGAAGAGGAGGGGCAGAATCACGAAGCCTCCTGTGCTGATGGATTCCTAGCAGGGATGTCAGAATCAGAAAAAGCTAGTCTAGCCCACTCTTGTGCCCTTAACAACAGCTTGATCTGCAAGCACCAATAGCTGAAGCTCTTCACAGCGTGAAGATAACCTAAAGCTGGTCCAAATACACACACACAAACACTTTCATAGGACCGTTTGTCCCTCATGAGAGCGGGAAGGCAACACTCAGGGGGTTGAAACTCTAAGACTTTTCAGTCTGATCTAACTTTTTAAATACAAGGTGCCAAAGGGGTCTTGGTCCCTTTTTTTTTTTTAGACCAGGCTCTGCCAGTCTTCTTAAGGCCTCAGTTGACTGGGACAACAGCTCCTTATGGGAGAATACCCCAGCCAGCACTGCATACGGTGTGCTCTCCAAGGTCCTGCCTGGAATGATGTGAATCCTGCATGGCACGAACCAGAACAGACAGTGAGCACTGTTGCACAGTCCCCCTCACTTGGGCCTCATAGTAGGCGATCACTCGTGACCGAGTAAGATTGTCTTCCAGGATAAAATTACAAAAAGAAAATTATATAAAGTAGGAAATTGTATAAAATTGTGTAGACTCTAGCGATGGGTCCGTAAGTGACTGTGGAGGCCAATTCTAGATCCACACAGCTTCCCACAGTGAGGACACAGGTTACCAGATGGAAGATGGTCCTGTAAAGGATTTGTTTCACGTGCTTTTCACTTAGCATGTTTCTCCATTTCACTTTGCACTCGGGCTTCTTCAAAGTCCATAGACCCTTTGTGAAAGGCCAACCTCCAGTTAGATCGTTCATGGGCCAGAGCTTCCCAGTTCTTGATGTTTATATTGCATTTTTTTAGATTAGCCTTAAGAACATCTTTAAACCTCTTATACTGACCACCAATATTCCACTTTCCATCCTTGAGTTGGGAATAAAGTAACTGCTTTGGGAGACGGCAGTCAGACATTTGAACAACAAATGTGTAGAAGCAGGTTATCTGCTAGAAATACAGGTGTTCTTCAGGCCATGGCTCCTTAGTGACTTCTCGAAAGGACACATCTGGAAAGATTGTCAGAATCAAGTCACTCAAATGTTTTGAGAACTAATTGTTTCCTGTTCTTTTAAGCAAAGCTCACCAACCTGGATAATTTGTTAGTTCACACTGAGTAGGAAAAAGAGAGAGGAAATTGCTTTAAAGAAAATAAATCACTGCACAGATTGCATTAGAATTATTTTGCACCCAAAAGTAAGTTAAGTAAGTTTTCTACCTGGGTCAGAAATCTGGAGAGATTAAAAACTCAAGCTGGTCTTGCTTCAGAATATGCATCTCTATATCCATCCCATTCTTCAGTGAGTTATTACATCCAGTTTGGCTGCTTTTGGTTCCCTGAGACGGAACATTGCTTTGAACATTTCCAGAGTCAAAGAGAGGCTATGTGGCTCACCAGATTTAATTAGTAGAACGATTAACTCAATTTCATTGGTGAGGGAAAGTTGTAATTGATGGTGGTCCTGTTTGTTTGTTTTGGGACTGTTTTCGGTCCTTGTGCGTTATTTGTAATGGGAATGAAGAAGATGTTTTTTTTCCCTCCTGAGGAACATAGGAAGCTTGCCTCATATGGGGTGGCAGGAGAGGAATCTCAGGCCCAGGGGCCAAATCTGGCCCACCCGGAGTCCCTATCTGGCCTCCTGGCATTCCTCAGATGGCCACGCCCCTTACCCTGGCCACGCCCCTTACCCTGGCCACGCCCCTTTCCCCAACCACCCACCATTTGGCTGTTTCCCAGCTTTTGTGCAATTTTCCCCACGTTCTAAAAGGTTGAGAAGCCTCTCCTGAGGCTTAATCACTGGCAGAAAGAGCTTGAAGCTACAATATGCTGGTATTTTTTGTACTTTGGGCCACACCCCTCTTGCCTTTGTGCCAGCCCCATTTGCATTCAGCCCCATCCAGCACCGGAATGTGGCCCCAGAGAGTTTCGCAGAAATTGGCCCTGAAAGAAGTTCCCCGCCCCTGCCGTATACCAAGTCAGGCCATCTAGGTCAGTACAGGCTCTGAGGATTGGCAGGTGCTTTCAAGGTGTTCAGCCAGAGGTCTCTCCCAGCCCTACCTGGAGATGCCGGGGATTGAACCTGGGACCTCTTGCATGCAAAGCAGGTGCTCAATCACTGGAGCTATATGGTCCCTCCCCACTCTAAGCACGAGTGCTAGATTCTGTTTATTAAATCACAACAACCTTACATTTCCGTCAAGGTCTCAAAAAGGCACCTGCATTGATATTGTGGTAGTATGCATTCATATTTAAAGTTAAAAGATCATCCATTAATAAGTTAGAGCAGTGTTCTCCAACCTTGGGTCCCAAGATGTTTTTGGCCTACAACTCCCAGCATGCCCCAGCCAGCATAACTGGGAGCCAGCATAGCTGGCTGGGGCATGCTGGGAGTTGTAAGCCAAAAACATCTGGGGACCCAAGGTTGGAGAACATTGAGTTAGAGGACAGATGATTCATCAACTAAAATGATTTCATCAGGACAGCCTTACTGCATATACATTAACTCAGAATTTTTTACAGCAGCCCTGTAAGGTAGACCAGAAATATTATCCTCATATTGAAGATGGAGATGATGGAGCAAGAGAGAGAGAGTAGCTTGTTTAAGGCCACCTAATGAGGTCATGGCTTAAGTGAGATTTGAAGCAGGAATTTCCTGATCCATGTAAAACACACCCTCTCAGCCACCGTAGCACACCAGCGGCCATATGACCAGTAAATATGAGAGGAGCTCTACTTTGCTCTGTGATGAACTGCAGTGATTACTCAGTTACTTATTTGTTTACAGCTGTTAATGATTACATGGCAACACATGCTATCATGTCAGTTCATCACCTAACAGAGGGAGGGAAGTTGAAATAAACAAAATGGTGTTTTTGAAGAAAAAGCATCTCTGATAATGGCTTCATGTAAACATGCAGGCTGCTTCCAGACTGGCAGCTCCTAGAGCTACTCATCATTGCTCTTCAGCTGTAAGCCACAAATGCAATTGCAATTGACTTTCCGCACTATTGGAGATATTGCCCTTTTTCTATGTGTATATCTCGCTATTTTCCATCCACACCTGTGGGCGTGACATAAAAGGGGTGGTTGTGGGTGGGGAAGGAAAAGGTCCAATTCATCTAAGTGGCCATTCATTCCAAAAATATTAAATTTAATTTTGGGGAAAGGGAAAATCTTTTTTGGTATTAACAGTTTTAGGGTTTTTTTCATTTTCCAATACAATACAAACAGTAAACCCTGCCCCATTCCCTCCCCTCTAGATTTTCCCCTCCCTTCTTCATATCATCCTGTATTTAAAGAGTAAAGCTTTCATGTCTATAAATAAAATCATTAAGCAAAATTTGCATAACTTAAGTTACATAGAAAAAATAAATTGGGAAAAAATACAGGGGTTGTGTCAAGCACTTCTCTTTGCTGGCCTGCATTGGTTTTTGCAATAGTTCACATTACTCTGCATATAATTCAAGAAAACTTCCCCATATTAATTGGAATTTATTTTCTTTTAGTAATTCGGTGTAATATACCTTTTCATACTAAGATCAATAGATCCTGAATCCAACTGTGTATATTTGAGGTTTTATTTGCTTTCTAGGGTTGTATAATAATACACCTAGCTGTTACTGGGGCCTTACTGAACCTCTGCCAAGTCCCAATTGCATGGAATGTATCCCATGGATTACCTGACTACTGCCCATGAGACCTAACCCACCCACCCCAAAGTGGGTTTTTAGACCAGCATTCATTTTAGACCAGGAGTATAGATAGAAAGTGTTTAAATGGGGGGGGGGACCCTTGTTGCTAAAACTGCCTCCCTTAGGTTTGCTCAGGGGGAGAAAATGCTGCATTCCCACAAATGGCTGTTCTGGGGGTGAGGGGTAAAGGTCTACCACCCAACAAACTTTTCTCCCCCTATCATGGGCGCTGCTAGGGAGAACACATCAGTGCACATGCCCCAAATCATGTTAACCGTGGTCATAACTAATTTTTCATCTGCAGTGTTATCCCAGCAAGTTGCTTTACATGCATTGCAAAAGAGCAAGGCAAAGAGTAGGTTAACTCTGGCCTGCCTTACCCTTACACTCAAACTTTACAAGGGCTTTCCACTTTTATTTATTCAAAAGCACTTTTCTTCACAAATGATGGGTCATGGGTGCATTGACATGTAAACTCCCTCAACTTGCCAGACTTCCCCAATACTGAATTCACCCTACCCTACCTGTCACTCAACAATCATGCTACAGTTTCTCTCACCCACTCCTTTCTCAGTCTCTTTGCTCTATCATCCCTCCTGCGAGCACCTGCTTTCACTGTTAAGGAGACAGATGTGATCTCCAGGTTGTGCTCTGGCAACCATACCATTGTTTAGATGTCCAGTCTTTCCTGAGTGTGGATTTTACTGATCATCTGGAATCACTGTCTCAAACCATTGGAAATGAGCTGAAAGCTATTGTTGCCATCAACATACAGGATCAAGAAGACATGAACAGTGACCACCAGTGAAAAGATATTAACCCTGAGACAGCAAGCAACCACACTGACTCCATAATATTTTTCTCCTAAGAAAATAATAGTTCTTAGTCTTCAAAGTGGGGTGGGATGCTACCCCACTTCTTTTCAGACAGACATAACTGAGTCTGGCCTAACCACCCCACCTCCCCTTTTCACTCACTTCAGCCACTGGCGTAAACCTTGTCTCGGAAAGACTTCATTTTCCAAATATCTCATAAAATGTATTTAACTTTCCCTTCTTCCCTGTCATCTGGTGTGTGTTTTTTTAACATACAGCTGGCCACAAGCTAAATTCCTCATAAAGCAGATTTGCTGCTGACTGTTCTCCACCTGTTATCACATCACTGCTAATTAAAAACTGCATCAATTAGTGCTCCAGTGGCATCTCAATGAAGCCATTCTCAACTCTCAGCAATCCTGAGCAGACCATCTCCTTAATAAGGATAATGATGCCTGTAAATATTTGCCTCCAGCAACCAGCCCAAGCGTGGGGCAGATCATCTGTTGACAACGCAGCTAATGGGCCTTACAGGTTTTAATCCCAGAGCAGAGCTTCTGTCAGGCACTACACAAGCATCTGACTGAGAAAATGCTGGGTCAGAAGCCTATGGTTATCTTCCTACTCAAAAGTCCCTAGAATACTAGCTTGTGCTTTATTTACCCCACTTTGGCAAGTGGTAGGCTGTTCAGGAGATAGCTTTTTACTGGGTTAATTTCCTTATGAGAATACTAGATACACAGTATTCTTTTTGTAATATCCATTTCGTTCATCCCAGTTTGCAGGACACGGAATAATGGGCTCAAGTTACAGGAACCTAGATTCCACCTAAACATCAGGAAAAATTTCCTGACTGTCAGAGCAATAAGACAATGGAATCAACTACCTAGGGAGGTTGTGGGCTCTCCCACTCTGGAGGCATTCAAGGTGCAGCTGGACAGACATCTGTCAGAGATGCTTTGACCTAGATTCCTGCATTGAGCAGGGGGTTGGACTCGATGGCCTTGTAGGCCCCTTCCAACTCTACTTTTCTATGATTCTATGATTCTATGATTTGATTATAAATACACAAACTGAGTAGTAGATAGGCAGACAGACACATGAAAAAACAGTATTCACCTTGACAGTAGCATCTATGGCAGTGTTCTCCAACCTTGGGTCCCCAGATGTTTTTGGCCTACAACTCCCAGCATGCCCCAGCCAGTGCATGCTGGGAGTTGTAGTCCAGCAACATCTGGGGACCCAAGGTTGGAGAACACTGATCTATGGCCTGTGGCTCACACTGGCTCAGCTTGTCTGAGTGTGGAAAGCTAAGCAGGGTCAGGCCTGGTTATTACTTGGATGGGAGACCCCTCCTCTAGTTTCCTGCATTGAGCAGGGGGTTGGACTTATAGAATCATAGAAAAGTAGAGTTGGAAGGGGCCTACAAGGCCATCGAGTCCAACCCCCTGCTCAATGCAGGAATCCAGGTCAAAGCATCTCTGACAGATGTCTGTCCAGCTGCACCTTGAATGCCTCCAGAGTGGGAGAGCCCACGACCTCCCTAGGTAGTTGATTCCATTGTCTTATTGCTCTGACAGTCAGGAAATTTTTCTTGATGTTTAGGTGGAATCTGGGTTCCTGTAACTTGAGCCCATTATTCCGTGTCCTGCAAACTGGGATGAACGAGAAGAGATCTTTGCCCTCCTCTGTGTGACATCCCTTCAAATACTGGAAGAGTGCGATCATATCTCCCCTCAGTCTCCTCTTCTGAAGGCTAAACATGCCCAGTTCTTTCAGTCTCTCCCTCATAGGGCCTTGTTTCCAGTCCCTTTATCATCCTTGTTGCCCTCCTCTGAACCCTCTCCAGTTTGTCTATGTCCTTCTTAAAGTGAGGTGCCCAGAACTGGACGCAGTACTCAAGATGAGGCCTAACCAGTGCCGAGTAAAGGGGAATTATCACTTCCCGCGATTTGGAAGCTATACTTCTATTAATACAGCCCAAAATTGCATTGATGGCCTTGTGGGCCCCTTCCAACTCTATGATCTATGAAATCAATTTCCTCTAAAAGCAAACTCTTGGAGTCCCCCCCCCCCATCCTTCCTTGCTAACTAACTGCAAAAAGTCATGCCTTTCTCTTTTTGCTTGATACATTCCAGCTGTTTATTTGTTTTCATCACAAGCAAGCAGGTGGGGTGTGCTCAAAGACTAGTAGCCACCAGTCATCAATGCTCATTTAAGCAAGAATCTTCAAACCATCTGTGCCCATTACAGAGACATCTTCAGCTGTTAGCAATACACAATCCTAAAGAAAAGGCAAACTCCTCACTTTGTACAAACGTAACATCTAAAGGTCTACTTGTTGTGATATGTATCATTTTACCAGCTGCAGTACATTGTTTACAAGAAGAAGGTACAGTGTGGCTCTCTGAACTGGTCTGTTATGTCTAGACACACAGGGTCTATTCTCGGATGCATGAGAACCTGATCTCTGGGAAGGGAATGAAACTAGCTGGTCACATGGTTTGTTGTTCTGATGACGTAGTAACTTGTTCAGGCAGAAGCCATTTTAAGGGGAAGGATTTCTTCTTCTCCATCTTGCTCTTTTCCTTGTTCCTGCAACAATGTAACGCCTTTGCTGAGGTGGAGTGAAGCTCAACTTCTCTCCACTGGACTTAATGCTTGCTATGCATTTATACTCTGCACGTGGACTGTAGCTAGGAAATGCATGCTCTTGAGAGCTTACTTTGTATAAGTAAATAAACAGGTAGATTTAGAACCTGTGGTGTTCCAGAGTGTTTCCTGACTCCATGGATTTATCTGCAACTGGGGAAGCTGAAAGCAAATGTGATAACGAGGGCAGGCAAGCAATCCGTTGTGGGGGAGGCGAACTCTGCTAATATCTGTGTGTGGAAGTCCAAGCAGGTGATAGCACACAAACTGGATTATAAATCTCCCAACCAGCACCAACACTACTCCCTATTTTTAAATTAAAAAATCTACTTCTGTTTCCACATACTCAAAGGTCTATGATAAAACTATGTCAAAAAAAAAAAAAAAGCAAGGTGGAAAGGGTGGAGAGCAGGAACCTGGTACCTTTAACAGTTGCATAGAGGAGGAATTGTTAGCAAGCACATTTTTTGTCATGCCTGCATGACAGGCTACAGCTGCTAAAATTTTCTCTTCCACACCAGTTGTTAAAGGTACATCCAGTTGCATTCACTTGTTAGGGATGCCACATTTTCTTGGGCCTGTTTCTGCTCCTTTAACAACAGCCAAAGAAAAGTAAAAGAGATGTCTGAACCAAAACAAATTAAAAATTATGTGATATATTTAAAAATGTAAGAAAATGGTTTGGATCTAGATTTAAGTTGTACAGTCATGCCTTGGATTGAGAGTATAATTCGTTCCGGAAACATGCTTGTAATCCAAAACACTCTTATATCAAAACGAAATCCCCCCAAAAAAATTTGTACAGAGATTTTTAATTTAAGCCATACTACAGTACTCATATTGCAAGACGTCGCTTGTATATCAAGTAAAAAAAAATTAAATAAATATTTAAAAATTTGCTTGTTTTGCAAAACGCTCTCAAACCAAGTTACTTGCAATCCAAGGTATTACTGTACTTAAACTCAATCACTGAAATCAATAAGACATAATAATAAGACATACACTAATCATGCCTAACTTAAGTCCTCTTAATTTCAGGGGGTTTACTCTAAGTATGACCTGTCTTAGAGTAATGGGTTTATTTTAAGTATGACTAAACCTGGATCTATCCCAATGTCTATAAAATCACTCAAATACAAAATTCAGTCACATTCTATGTATAAAGATGGATCCATCTCAAAATATTAAATGTCAATAGCACATTACTGTCAAGAATAACTACACACAGTTCATACAGTAAGTGAAAATGAATCAGCATCCAAAAGATTTCTAAAATCTTTTCAACTCAATAAAATGGTCTAAATTAAGTTGTAAGCCATTTGGGCACAGCCTATATTTTTATGTGTTCTGTGAAGTGCCTACTTTTTAGGCAATTCATGAATTATTATTATTATTATTATTATTATTATATTAGTACAGTTAGTCCATACAAAATTGAGCAGCAGATTTGGCATAGAGTTGACATGATGGGGAAAGTACCAACTGTTTAATTTCTGCAATGCCCAGCTGCTGCTGACCGAAGTGGCAACTCTATGACTGTTAGCCTCTCTTTGTTACTCATTTTCAGGGCTGCACTGTCTCACCTTCTTTCTTCACCTCAGACTGTGAAAAATGTCAGGGATTGTAGAGAGAAGAAGACTCCTGGGGATGGAGTTTTGAAACAAAAGCTGCAATCGGGAGCAAGCTACTCAAACTGAAGACCGTGATACTGCAGAGTTCAGGGTCACTCTGTGTGGATCTGCAGTCTCAGATAACTAGCAGAGCAGGCCCTTCTAGTGGTTTCCAGATGGTACGTGGGGGTGTGTGCACTGTGGGCCCAGGAGAGCTTTGGCTATGAACCATTAGGCTGCCTGTAATTCTAGAAGTTGCAAACTGGGCATGTGGTTAAGCACCTGAATAACTGCTTCACCATGTGCTAAATCACTGCATGGATCCATTCAAATGCTCAACATGGCAATTTGGTGGTGAATTGGCCCTTCCTGCAGTCACAAGAAGAGAAAAGATGTCATTGCATTAGAGACTTAATATGTGTGTGGCATGACCTACTGTAGCTGATGGAGCAAGCTGTTGACTATCAAAGGTCACATCTCAATAAACTATGAGGATGAGTTCATTGACCGGATAACCATCATTCATGTAATAATCTTATGGCAAGTGAGCTTTCCATTCATTCACAGCTACTGCCACAGGGAGAACAGCCAGCGTAAGAATGACGGTTGATACACGTGGAGCAGCGTTTCCCTTGATTGTACCATTCACCCAGCAGGAGGCATTCTTTTTTATAAAATGCTAGCATGATGATGGGATTCTAGCCAAGCAGCTCCCCTGACAAACTAGTTTTCTGTTGAAGGGAATTCAAACACGTAGTTCCCTCACCTACAGTCTAAAATAATGCAGTCCAAGAAAAATAATGCAATTGTCGCAACTGGCAAGCTGCAAGTACCATCAAGGCAGGGCTCTCCAACCTTGGGTCCCCAGATGTTGCTGGCCTACAGCTCCCAGCATACCCAGCCAGCATGGCTAATGGCAAGGGATTCTGGGAGCTGTAGTTAGAGTTGTACTATAAAGCCTCGGCGGGGCAGAACAAGGCTCTACATGGCTCCGCTCATGCCCCGCCGAGGCCTTACCTTTTTCTTCGGACCGCTTGAAAAAATCAAGGCAAAAATCAAGACAAGTGGGAGCGGCAGCGGAAATAAGGCTGGGCAGCACCCCCACCCTTGAATGCATCGCTAGCTGTAGTCCAGCAACATCTGGGGACCCAAGGTTGGAGAGCCCTGATTCAAGGCATAAAGCAGAATGTAGACATCCTGGAGGACAAATAAAGGCAAACAGAAAATGAGGGCTCCAGCTAAATTCTTACTGTTGAGACAACTTGCTCAAAATGAAGAGCCAGCCTAGAAACCATCTAGCTGTGAGTCCTGCAAGACCTGGTCCCTGCTTCCCTGGCTCATTAACCTGGCCAGGGAGGGTGGGGCCTGACTGACTCCAGCTACAAAAGCTGCTACTGCTTTTGCCTTCTTCTTTTTTTACCTTAGTATAATTATTATTGAATTGTTTATGGTTATCTGTAATTATTTCTATTGTATTTTTTGAATATTATATTTAGTGTTCTTTGATGTTTTGTATATTATATTTACTGTTATTTATTTGCCATGTTGTGAGCCGCTTTGGGCACAATTTTTGTGGGAAAGTGGCATACAAATAAAATATGATGGTGATGACTGATGATGATTCTAAGCTGTTTTGGTGGGGTGATCCTGTATCAGCTCTTTGTGCCATTTGACAAACTGCTTAAGTCAGCCTGGGCATCTCTGGCAGAAGACTACACCTCCCCCCGGCTAGCGAAATTGGTGGCAGAACTGGCGAACAAGTGATGTTCCAGCTTGCCACGGTTCTCCGAACAACAGCTCACTGCTCTTCCCTCCTTGATTTGTGTGTGCTGCTCGTTTTGAACGAATGGGGAAACTGTGCAAAACAAACAGCTATCAAATGTGAAAGTTGCGCAAACAATTCCCCAATTTGCACAAATGTCCCCTATAAACTAAAGCGTGGGTGATTTAAAATGTGCATGTTTTGAGAAAGTAGCAAATTTTTCAAGTACACATTTTGCGAATGTGAAGGTGAGTTTGGGAATTTGTGAACATTTTAGGAGAAAATGTACTCCCATTCACATTCGGGATTGCAAACGATCATTTTCGAGTGATTTGCAAACTGAAATGAAATTCTCATACATCCCTGCCCCGCTTAAGGTACCAGCAGCTCCCTCTTCTGGCAAACTGTAGTGAGAAAAGGTCCAAAGTCTGAATCTGAGACCTCCTGGTTCAGGATCCCTGTTTTCTTAGCGTCATGTGATCAGTGGTGCAGCTAGACAATTTTAGACCCTAGCCTTAATGATCTTGGGGGGGGGGGTCCTTAAGAACACCATGGGTATTGTCAGTCAGTCAGTCAGTCAGGCGATCACTCGTGACCGAGTAAGATTGTCTTCCAGGATTAAAAAAAAAAAAGAAAATTTACAAAAAGGAGATTTTAAAAGGAGGAAAATTCTAAAGAAAATTGTGTAGACTCTAGCGATGGGTCCGTAAGTGACTGTGGAGGCCAATTCTAGATCCACACAGCTTCCCACAGTGAGGACACAGGTTACCAGATGGAAGATGGTCTTGTAAAGGATTCATTTGACGTGCTTTTCGCTTAGCACGTTTCTCCCCTTCACCTTGCACTCGAGCTTCTTCAAAGTCCATAGAACCTTTGTGAAAGGCCAACCTCCAGTTAAAGCATTCATGGGCCAGAGCTTCCCAGTTTTTGATGTTTATATTGCATTTTTTTATATTGCATTTTTTTATATTGCATATTGCCTTATGAACATCTTTAAACCTCTTATATTGACCACCGATATTCCGCTTTCCATCCTTGAGTTGGGAGTAAAGTAACTGCTTTGGGAGACGGCAGTCAGGCATTCGAACAACATGACCGGTCCACTGAAGTTGGCGTTGAAGGATCATTTTTTCAATGCTAGTAGTCTTTGCTTCTTCCAGTACACTGACATTTGTTCGCCTATCTTCCCAAATAATTCGCAGGATTTTCCGGAGGCAACGTTGATGAAATCTTTCAAGGAGTTGGAGGTGACGTTTATATAGTCGCAGGCATACAATAAAGTTGGTAATACAATGGCTTCATAAACAAGTGTTTTGGTCTTCTTACAAATATCCCGATCCTCGAACACTCTATGTTTCATTCGAGAAAACGCGGCACTTGCGGAGCTCAGACGATGCTGGATTTCACTGTCGATGTTAGCTGTAACAGAGAGATAGCTGCCAAGATAGAGAAAATGATCGACATTTTCCAGTATTGTCCCGCCAAGCTGGATAGTTGGCATCACCAAAGGGTTAGCTTGCACTTGCTGATGAAGCACTTTGGTTTTTTTGATGTTAAGTGAGAGACCAAGTTTTCCGTATGCTTCTGCAAAAGCATTTAGGATAGTTTGGAGATCATCCTCTGAATGTGCGGAGACCACATTATCATCAGCATACTGAAGTTCCACAACGGAGGTTGTAATTACCTTACTTTTTGCTTTCAGCCTGCTGAGATTAAAAAGCTTTCCATCTGTTCGATATATAATTCCCACACCAGTGGGAAGTTTCCCCTCGACAAGATGTAAAATCATGGTGATGAAAATAGCAAATAATGTTGGGGCAATAACACATCCCTGTTTAACACCTGATCCCACTTTAAATGGAGCACCATGAGAGCCGTTGTTGTCCAAGACTATAGCTGTCATGTTGTCATGGAGAAGTCGCAAGATATTCACAAATTTATTGGGGCATCCAATTTTCATAAGGATAGTCCAGAGAGCTGTTCGGTCTACAGTATCAAAGGCCTTAGCAAGATCAATAAATGCCATATAAAGGGGTTGATTTTGCTCCCGGCATTTTTCTTGGAGCTGACGTGCAGTAAAAATCATGTCTACTGTCCCTCTAGAGGGGCGGAATCCATATTGAGTTTCAGGGAGGATCTCTTCTGAAATAGATAGAAGACGGTTTGCGAGAATCCTGGCAAATATTTTACCTGCGGTAGCTAAGAAAGAAATGCCCCGATAGTTTCCACAGTCTGTCCTATCACCTTTCTTAAAGAGGGTGATAATTATGGCATCCCTGAAGTCTTCTGGGATCTCTTCTCTTATCCAGATTTTTTCGATGAGTTTATGAAGATGTTGTACAAGTTCGGGGGGGCCTTCTTTAAAGATTTCAGCAGGAATCCCATCTGGTCCACTAGCTTTGTTATTCTTCATGGGTATTCTTCATGGGTATTATGGGTATTCTTCATGGGTATTACTTCAATTGTGAAGCGCACAACATTTTTCTTCCCTCCACCCACAACTGCCATTCCATGCTTTACAACTGCTTCAACATTCCTAACACATTAGAACAACAAAACTGTTTGCCAACCCTGATAGATAGATAGATAGATAGATAGATAGATAGATATAAGTACTCTGAGCATGTGCAGTTTTGCATTTTAAACTCACTTAAATCACAGCAGTATTATGAATACAGGAATAAAATGGAGTTTGCTTCTGCTGCCCTGATACTAAATACATTTAGTTGGAAATAAGCACCCCATAGATAATAATATACATTTAATGTAAAAAATAACAAAATGAGCATCTGTAACCATGTACATGCCCAGTCAGCTGCTCCCTAACTATAAAATGTTTACAAATAGGAAGGAAGGATGCTGCGGTGAGCAGCGTCAGCCCTGGCCGGCCCTGGCATGCCCGTGCCAGCCCAGTTGCTGACGCAAGGCCTGCTGACCACTGCCCCCTCAGTCTGCTGCTCTCCAGATAGATCAGCTCTTACACAGACCTCTAAACCCATTCCTGGCCTCTAAGGGGCAACAGCATACAATGGGTAAAGTAGAAGAGTAACTTTTGCAACAAACAATAGGATGAACATACAAGCCCCAGGTGAATAAACAAAGAATAAACTCCCGTGCCACCTTGTTCCAGTGAAAGATGCTCAAGAACCATTTTTAGCCCATTGCCTGCTTTTCCAACGGTGGAAGGTTCACTTCCCACAGGCCTGTGGCTTACGCTGGCTCAGCTTGTCTGAGCGTGGAAAGCTAAGCAGGGTCAGGCCTGGTTGTTACTTGGATGGGAGACCCCTCCTCTAGTTTCCTGCATTGAGCAGGGGGTTGGACTCGATAGCCTTGTAGGCTCCTTCCAACTCTATGATCTATGAAATCTATGAAATCTAGTCAGTGTTGCAAGATATACATAAAGTGATCTCTAAACAGAGAGGGGAGAGTGCTTGGAAAAAATGTTTAGCTGAAAGGTTTACTTTTCTATGGATGTTGCTGTAATAGTTTAGGCTGCTTCTGGAAAACAGCCCTTCTTATCTCATTGATTGTTTCTTGCCTACAGATAAACCTGAGTTAAGGCTCCCATTGATTTATGTCCAGTTAACAAATCCAATTCTCACAAGTCATTCCAGTGCTTTTCAGTCCAAGTATTTTTTTCTTTCTTTTAAAAAAAATGGACTTCTGATTTTCTCTACAGCAAATATAAGTAACAATATTTTCTCTTACTCTATCATTACATAGAAAATTGTAATGGGGTATGAATGGGGTACATCTTCCCCTGAAGGACCAGGTCCGCAGCTTGGGGGTCATTCTAGACTCCCAGCTGTCCATGGAGGCTCAGGTGTCAGCTGTGAGCCAGGCGGCGCTGTATCAGCTCCATCTGATATGGCAGCTGCGCCCCTACCTTCCTAATCATCTGCTCCCATCAGTGGTTCATGCCTTGGTCTCCTCTCGCCTAGACTACTGTAATGCGCTCTATGTGGGGTTACCCTGGAAGACGGTTCGGAAGCTACAGCTGGTACAGAACGTGGCGGCTCGCCTGGTTAAAGGCAGCCGCCGGCGGGATCACATCATGCCAGTGCTTAAGGAGATGCACTGGCTACCAGTTGCTTGCTGAGCCGAATTCAAGGTGTTGGTTTTGTCCTTTAAAACCCTACACGGCTCCGGCCCAATTTATCTCAAGGAGCGCCTCCAGCAGCATCAAGTAGGCCACTCAACAAGATCGGCCACGGACGACCTTCTCCTTATCCCATCAGCCAGAGTAGCCAGGCTGGTGGGGACTAGGAAGAGGGCCTTCTCTGTGGTGGCTCCCAAGTTATGGAACTCCCTCCCCAGTGACCTTTGCCATGCCCCCTCCATGATGAGCTTCAACCGTGCATTAAAGACGTGGCTTTTCAGGTGAGAATATGGGGTGGGTTAGGATTTTAAAAGAATTTTTATACTGTTTTAATTGTCATGTTTTATTGTATTGTTTTAATTGTACATCGCCCAGGGTGGCCGGGTGACCAGCCAGATGGGCGATTAACAAATGAAATGAAATGAAATGAAATGAAATAAATAAATAAATAAAATTCCCTTTTTTCTATTATCTCAAAAAAAAATCTTCTTATTCAACAAACCCACAAGTGAACAAATAATTATTTTCCAATCTCTGCAAAAAGACAATTAGAGGTTTCCACTCCACGGTAAACGTAGATATTGTCTTTTCTTTAATTAATGATGTGAGTTTAGCCGTCTCTGCCATCTTGAGCAACTTCACCACCCATTCTTCTGTTGTAGGTAATATTGAACATTTCCATTTTTGTGCATACAATAATCTCGCAGCCATTGTCATATATAAAAATAAAGTTCCATGACTTCTTTCCAACTGCTTGTCCTTTATTCCCAAGAGAAAAGACTCTGAATTCAATTGTATATTAGTCTTACGGACCATCGTTAGAGTCTACACAATTTTCTTTAGAATTTCCTCCTTTTAAAATCTCCTTTTTGTAAAAAAATTTATCCTGGAAGACAATCTTACTGGGTCACGAGTGATCGCATGATGATGATGATGATGATGATGATGATGATGATGATGTCTTTAAAGATTTTTGGATTAATGAGAGAATTTGTATCCAATTTTTTAAAGCTTTTTTACATGTCCACCACATATGGTAAAATCAAATGTCCCTTCTTGTTGTTCACATTTCCAACTAACACCCGAAGTGCCTCTGTACATTTTTGCCAATTTCTCCAGAGACATATACCAATGATACATCATTTTATAAAAATTCTCTTTAAGGCTAGAACTTAATGTAAATTTCAAACTTTTTAGCCACATATTTTCCCACTGTTCCATTAGTATATTATAACCAAAATTTTGAGCCCATTTTATCATACATTCCTTCACTTGTTCTTCTTCTGTCTCAAATTTTAACAAAAGTGTATACATTTTAGCAATAACATGTTCATCATTTGCACATAAATCCCTTTCAGATTCAGACTTACTTTGTTCAAAATCATAAAGTCCAAGTAATTTTTCAGGAGGGAAAATTCATGGTGGGTATAAATAATAAAATAAAATGTTCTAACACTGTCACCTGCCATTTGGATTCATAAGAAATGTGCTTCAATGCTGAATCATTTTGCATCAGTGACTGAATAATCCAATCACATAGACCAGGGATGCAGATCCTCCAGCCTGCAGAAGTTCTGCATTTGGCTGGCAGAGCTTCCTTGGGTTCCTCTAGGGGGTGGAGCTTGGTCTCCAAGCCCCACCCCCTGGAGGAATCTCCTGGATAAAGCCCTGCTGCTAACACCGATCTCAGACTGGAGATTACAGTGGAGATGCAGGTGGCCATGATATGCTAGGAAGAGCAGCTGCACAGGCCAGGTCTACCTTCATGCACCTCTCACCACCCCAAGGAGGCACCCAACTTGTCCAGTGCTTGGAAGAGCAGCCACTCTTCCCTGTGACGGCCAAGTCATCCTTCACATGCTGCTTGCAACCCCCAATGGGGATGGATAGAGGTGCACAGATGAGGTGCCCAACTCTGCCTGCGCTGGGAGGAGGAGCTCCTCGCTCCCAGTGCTGACTGAGTCCCCAGCTTTGCCTGCTGTCCCAGTGGGGATGACAAACAAAGCACAGCTGGTAGCTGCCATCTTTATTTCCCTTAAGTCCCCTGGGAATGCAACTCTGTGATGACAACTGTTATTCTCTGGGAACTTGCAGGAAATCATCACATATCTAGCCACTCCTTCACATTATAATGTAGCAGCAGCATTGTTTATCTTGAAATGTTCTGGCGTCTCTCCGCACCAGCAGTTGATTCAGTGGACTGCAAGGGTAATTCCTACTTTGTCAGTGGTTAGGAGTATTCTTCACACTGTAACCCAGTGGTTCCACCCACCCCCAGGTATATGACAAGCCTCACTTTTTTCCATAAATAAAAACTGGAGACATGTTTCATTCGTTCTTATATCCCAAAATATTTATGATTACTTAGGTCAGCCTTCCCCAACCTGGCCCCCTCCAGATGTGTGTGTTGGATTACAACTCCCATAGTTCTCAGCTGGAAATGATGGGACTTGCAGTCCAATACATCTGGAGGGCACCAGGTTGGGGGAGGCTGACTGTGGAACAGTAAGACTCACCCACCCTCAGAGGTCCACCACCACCCCACTCTGTCTTCCTTGCATGAGTCACTGGTCTGAGTGAGCTTTCCTGTTAGGAGGCAGCAACTCAGAGAGAGAGACACAAAGGATGGCCTCCTCTAAGGGCCGCTGGTTCTCTGCATCAGGTGTGGCTGAATAATCCAACCATACCCAATGTGCAGTGCAATCCTACACATCATCTACCCAGATGTGAGCCCACTTGGGCTTAATGGGACTTATGGCAGGTAAGTGTGCATAGCACGGGTGGGCCACTTGTGGCTCTCCACATATTTTGGCCTAAAACTCCCATAATCCCTCACCATTGGCTAGGGCTGATGGGAGTTGTCAGACAAAACATTGGGAGGGCTATAAGTTGCCCAGTCCTGGAGTATAAGATTGCATCCACAGAGACACGTCAGAATGACCATTCCCAGCACAGGCTGAATGGAAGGAGGCAAATCCAGAGTACCGAATCAAAGAGAGATGCACCAGGCAGCCTTCCCTGTGGGTAGTGACTTTGGACTCAAAAAAGTCTTTTGAGTATTTCTTGCAGCGCACTGACCGTTTTCTCGCAGCACGTTATTATGTGCCATGGCACACAGTTGGTGGATTGCGACTTTCATCTTTTAATTTTTGACACCTTTGTGATGGCTTTGAGTAGTGGCACATTTCCTCCCCCAGTGGTACTACTATAAGCCCCATGAGTGTGAAATGAAAATCATTTACTGCGAGTCATCCAAAATGTGCTCCCCTCTCCTTGCTATTGATTACAGACGAATAATCAATTGACATTTCACACAGCCTTATTTGTAATAATTCACTTGAGCAACGGGATAATTTAGAAAGTGGCTACCAAACATGTGCTGGTAATGAATCAGATCCATATGAGCAATTCAATTCTCTCTCTCTCTCTCTCTCTCTCTATATATATATATATATACTGCTAAAGCTGTGATGGCCTAAAGGAAGCCAAGAAGTCAGTGCAAAAACATAATAATGAAGTACTGTGCGTACAGAGCCCTTAGATCAGGGCTCTCCAACCTTGGGTCCCCAGATGTTGCTGGACTGCAGCTCCCAGAATCCCTTGCCATTAGCCATGCTGGCTGGGTATGCTGGGAGCTGTAGGCCAGCAACATCTGGGGACCCAAGGTTGGAGAGCCCTGCTTTAGAGCATTTGAAGTGCTTCACATACATTATCTTCTTGCAATCCTTCCTTACAACAGGGATGTGGAACCTCTGTGGGCCTGTAGAGGTTGCACATCTGGCCTGCGGAGCTTCTTTTGGTTCCTCCAGAGGGTGGGGCTTGGCTTCCAATTAGGAGGGTGAGTGGGTGCAAGGGAATCCCCACTGTTATCTGTGATCATCTGAGAGTGGAGATATCAGCAGGGATGTGGGCGGCGCAGGACTTGACTGGCACTAGGAAGCTGGCCTGGTCTCTTTCTCCCTGCTGAGAGGTTCACAGAACCCTGGGCCTCCCTCAGCATGGAGAAAGGCAAAATGAGGGGATTGCAATGACATCAGTGAGCATGGCCACACCCACTGGCATCCTCTGGCTTCCAGAGGGCCTGGTGGTGAGAAGTTTGACCCACTACCACAAAACAGTTCTGCACCCCGCCTTACAACAACCCTATGAGGTAGGTCCTGGTTTCTCCCCCCCCCCCAAGCTTTCTCTATTTCAGCAGCCTAATTTGGGATGGGGGAATTGTTGCTATTGTTAAACAACTGGGAGTAGGGATATACAGATTTGCCTCTGTTTTGAGGATTGTCAGGCATTTTTCATTTTGTCATTGACAATCAGATTATTTTTAGGGATGTACGAGAATTTCGTTCCATTCACAGCACGAGTGTGAATTTGCGCTAATGCAAATTTGCGCAAATCCCCCCCACAACATTGTGTTGGGGGTGGGGGTTAAAGGCCGCAAGTCCATGGAATCCACATAACTTGGAAAAAGCTCATCTGCTGCGGAATCTGCAGGTCAAATTCATAGAAATCCAAACTCATTTGAATCCATTGTGAGCCTGTAGCCAGGGGTGGGCTACGGGCGGGCTAAATTTTCTCTGCCCCCCTAATTTTTTTTAAACAAAGAATTAAAAAACAGTTTACAATTTTGTCTTTAAAAGGCCTGCAACCAAATGAACTGACCCACCCTACTTTTTTGGTAGAACTTTTAGACTGGCTGTGGGCCTGATCCATTGTGGATCTCTCTGACATCCCTAATTGGGAGTCAGAAATTCTTGGTAAACTACTGCAAATCACCTAGAAACCTACCAGTAAATCCCAATCTATCTTCTGCCCCACCAACACTCTGCTGGTACCTTGAAAAATGCTTCCGAGATGAAGAGGGCTATTCCCTTCACCACTGAAAGGACTGTAAAGGAAGGAAGGGAAATTGGAGTCCAGGTATGCGCGCCCCACATCCTCAGTTCTCAGTCCTCTGCCCTCTGAGGATGGCATCCCCTCCAACATCTCACAGTTGAAAATAGGGTCACACCTGTGAATTTGTAAGAGGTCTGGTTAAGCAACATGAAGGTGTGATCAAGAGAGCGTTGCCAGGCAACAGGAGGGCGTGGCCAAGGGTATGGCCAGGCATCCAAAGGGCATGGTCAGGTACAAACGTTATTTGAGGAAACACACAAAATCTTATATATTATAATTGTTACATTATTATATTATATATTATTTATTTATTTTATTATATTTATACCCCACCTTTTTTTCCCTGCAAGGAACCCAAGGTGGCTTACATAATCCTCCTCCTCCTCTCTATTTTATCCTCACAACAACCCTGTGAGGTAGGTTAGGCTGAGAGTCAGTGACTGGCCCAAAGTCACCTGGTGAGTTTCATGGCCGAGCGGGGACTAGAACCCGGATCTCCTGATTATTTTATAATATTTTATTAGTGGCTTTTGTAATATTTTTTACCTTACTTAAACCTTTAATTGTTGATATCTGGTGTTTTTCATTGGGGGGGGGGGTCAGTGCTTGCAAGGCTGGGCAACCTCTTTCTTTTTCTTTTAAAATAGTCAGGATTGGTCCCAGCATTTTCAGGGCAGTTGCAGAAGGAGAAGAAAAGGAGATGCGGAGGAGGGGGAGCTTTTGGGTGGGGGAAAATACAAAAAGACACATTGGGGTTTTGAGCCCCTTCAGCGTTTTGCTCCAACACCTCTACAGCTCTGGTTTTTAAGCACAAGGAGTAACTTTGAGGGGCTGAACAGCTTTGTTGTTGTTTGTCATTGTGGAAAGGACCCAGTTTAAAGCACTTTTTGTGTTCTATTCACACAATTTAGATTTAAAGAAACATTTAAACTGGAATAATCTTACAGAATTTAACTAACTTGAATGTATTATTATTATTATTAATAATAATAATAATAATAATAATAATAATAATAATAATAATAATAATATACTGCCCAACAGCTGAATTAAGTAAAAGCAAAGTGCAATCGTATGCACAGTTACTCAGAAGTAAGTACAAATGTCTTCAATGGGGCCTGGTTAGAGGCAGCAGGTAGAGCACATACACATCCTCGGTCTGTTCCCTTCCTAGGGTCCATGGTCAAAATCGCAGCTAAGCTACTGGTAAATAGCTTGAGGGAGGAGGCAGGGGGATTGGTTATGCAGGCAGAGGAATCTGCATAACAAATCAGGACTCTGCATAACAAAGTAACAAGCTTAAGTGTTTGCAGGACTGTCCCGGAGCAATTGGAGGGTATGGGTATACAGGCCTGTGGCTTATGCTGGCTCAGCTTGTCTGAGTGTGGAAAGCTAAGGTTATTGCTCGGATGGGAGACCACTTCTCTAGTTTCCTGCACTGAGCAGGGGGTTGGACTCGATGGCCTTGTAGGCTCCTTCCAACTCTATGATCTATGAAATCTATGGATGGTGGCTTCAGCTGTCAGTACCCACCTACTAGGATCCTTTCAGCAGTGAAGGGGGGCTTGCCAAAAGAAGTTTAAGGGAAGAGGAAACTGGGAAATTCATCCCAGTGACTGGTTAGAAACATGGGGAAGAGGTCATTATTAGTGATCAGGAAAAGAGAGCAAGCAGGAGAATCTGCCTTCTACCGAATCAGATCCTTGGCCCACCAAATCCAATATTGTTTATTCTGATTGGCAGCTGCTTACACGGTCTCAGGCAATAGTCTTTTGCGACTGTTGCCTGAGATCCCTTTAACTTGAAATGCCAGGGATTGTGCATTGGGCCTTGTGAATTGAAAGGAAGAACTATAGCTCTCTTTCACCATGGCTGCACCAGCAAACAGCTACTAGTGTTGGTGTGGAAGACCAGCAACTGGGTCTTCTGCGTGAGTTCGGCACTTAACGGGTTAACTGGCACTGAGATATAGCCCATCAAGCAATTTAAAGCAACTTAAACTCAGCCGCGAGCTAAAAAGCACACCAGTCCATTCATAAAACAAGAATAGACACTTTTATTTACTACAGGTTAAATGGAGCGGAACTAATAGACTTCTAGGAATACTACACATAAACAAGACCTGATCGTGACCGCAGATCTATGAATGAGTTGGTTCCCAGGCTAGCGTATTGTAGTAAAGCTGTACCTTAGACCAAAGACTTTACACCGTACTGCTTCTAGCCTGACTCCGAGCCCGCCTGGCTTGGGGAAGAGAACTGCTTGACCCAGCCGGAGCTGGACTTGGACGTTGTCGGCTCGCCCGTGTTCCCAACAACCCTTCTCGGGTGGGTAGAGGGGTTTTCTACCCCATCCCTCCCCCTCTCCCACCCCTTGCTGATCAGGTGGGCTTATTCCTGCCCCTTTGCGGTCAGGTGGGCTTATTCCTGCCCGGGAAAGATGACGTCTGGCAGTTACCGGTGCCTTCAGGGGATACTTTGCAGCTCTTTGAGACTGCCCTTTACCTCCGGATGATCCAGGTGTCCTCTTGTGGATTCGAGTAGATGTTCCCCTATTGTATCCCTATCTGGCCAGTCCTGCATCTCCTGTTTTTCCCCCTGGTGGGGGATTATTCAGACAGGGGTTGTCAGGGGAACTATGTGTGGTTGCTAAAGGGGAAACTATGTTGGGGTTCATGCCACTGTGGGTGCCCCTGTGGGTGTGCAGGCTTTCTCCACAGTTGGACTAAGGCTTGTGCCGTAATAGCATGCTGCAGTCGCTCAAATCGCCCAACAGTGGTAGAACTGTTCCTGCACTGCAACACTAGACTGTACAGGGGGATGCATTTTAGGATGCTCCCTCACAAAGAGAGAAAACCTGTTTCTCCACATAGAAAATCAGCATGTCGGGTAGAAAACCAAGCTAGCTAGAACCCTTCTTCCTGGCATCTAGCTTTCTATATGAGAGAAGAGTGCTTGTTTTGTTTGTTCGTTTTAACATTCAAGCATATGATTTCTCTCACTACCGCCTGAAAGTGGCACAATTTTATAATAGGATTGCTGTTGATTTAAATTAACCCACAGAAGACATGAAATGGGAGCTTTCCATGCTTACCCTAAGAAAGCATGTATGTTTGCAGATTCAAGCACAAATGGTAAATTCAATATATTTTATGGTATTTAAAATAACTTGAAGACAAATGCAACATCATATCCTAATGGCACTACTTTTCATAGAAATAGCTTGCCCATTCCTTATTTTCACTCTCACACATGAGGTATCATAAATGATATCATCTTTTTCCAGCGATAATGATTGCATTCTTCTTTTAAGAGTTGTGGGTTTAAATAAATAAATAAATAAATAAATAAATAATGCCATTGTTGCTGTTACAAAGCCAGCATGGGCTGCTGTCCTGATCTTATCACATTTTCTGGTTTACTGAATTGACAAAGGAACTGTGCTCCATTTATCCAACTTATAAGCACCAAAGGTTTGTTGATCTATTAAGAATGAAACTCCACAGGACACCTGGGTTCAGTGACAGATGCCAAGGCTCATCTCCTCTTTGGCTGCTTCACCCACATTGGCAAACTCCCTAAAGTAAGTTCCTCAACTCGTTCTTCTGAATAATTCTGGTAAAACATTCACCAGCAACTACAAGCAACTTGGGTAGGCAACAAATGGCTGTTGAGGGATTCCACAACAAGTAACAGGATTGCTCAGTTTAATCAATGAGTATTCTCCTCCTTGATTTCTCTAGGTCAGTGGCTATCAGCCAAAATTTTGAACCTCTCTGAAACATCTAGCCAAAACCATTGGTGGATGGATTCAGAGTTAGTAGACAATTGGTTAACCAAGCATGGTGATGGTTAAATACCTTTCTCCTTTAAACTGAAGTAAAATTTGGGCATAGCTCACAACTGAAGATTCAGGCACATGCAACTGGGGTGGTGGAAGCAGACGTCCCCAGCTGCTCCTCCCCACAGCAGCTCCTCCAGCCCCCTGCAAATGCTACACAGAGTGTTGAGGGATCCTGCTGAATGGGGTGAGCTGCGTAACACCAAGACTGACGTGGATATGCTAATGTTCTCCAGGGGTTTTCCTGGAACTATGTTCAGTCTGAAACCAGAAGATTGTACAGCAGACGCTGCCAATGGTGTTGTGGTACATTTTGAAATGCAGGTGCTCATCATGATGGTCCCGATAGCCATGCCCCCAAGGATTGTCCAAAAATGCAGGTACTAGTTGATCCATGTGTGTGTGCGCGTGCGCGGGTGGGGGCAGGCATGGAATAGCTCTCGTCGAGGTGCTAATGGAGTGTGGTAGGCCACTCTATCGCCAAAGTAGATTAACAGCAAGTCAGTGAGATTCAGTATGGGGTAGTGGATGGAGCACTGTATTTAGACTGGGGCGACCAAGCTTCAGATCTGAGTACAGTCGTAAAGCTCAGTGTGTGACTTCAGGCCCAGCTCAAACTGAGACGGCAGACCAGTGTCCAGGCTGCACTGGTGCAGTTCAGGGCTCCTACAACTGAATCTACAATAATAAGAATAAGAATAAGAATAAATGTCCATCCACACTCAAAGCTGGGATGTCAAGGGAAAGAATCTAGCCTTCTCTCTAAAATGCCAGGCTTCCATGTGCAGAATCATCATCATCATCATCATCATCATCATCATCATCATCATCATCATCATCATCATCTATATAAATAAAAATGTAAATGTCAGTTCGTTCAAAATCTTAAATCTCCAAAAGTTCTTCACCGATCACTTTGAAATTTTGACACAACGTTGCATTCGCCTCTGCACGTGTTTTTATATACCTAGATTATATAGATGTCACACCTGTGACAGGTAAAAACATGCTTTTCTTGAATTTTGTTGCAAAACAGTGCCATCTGCTGGACGTAACAGCGACACACGCAATACTAAAAAGACTAAAATGGTGTTGCGGCAAGCCGGGGAGCCTGCCTCCCCATCCACTGGTCTCACTGCGTCCTTCCTGCGAGGAAGAACTGACACGACGGGACCCCTGCGCTCTGTTTTTGGCCGGGGAAACCAGGGCGACAGGTCTGTTTAAGCCCTGTCGCCCTGGTTCCCCCCGCCAAAACAGAGCGCGGGCAGGGCTCCGGCAGCAGCGGAGGCGGCGGCGGCGGCACGGAAAGGTAGGCTGCGGTGGGGTGGCGGGGGGTGGCGGGGGGTCCAGCGGCTGTGGGGGGGTGGGGGGCAGGGGCAGCGGCGGCGGCAGCTCGAGCGGTGCAGAGAACGTTCCGTGCCGCACGGGCAGGGCTCCGGCAGCGGCGGAGGCGGCGGCGTGGAAAAGGTAGGCTGTGGTGGGGTGGGGGTGGCGGGGGGTTTCTGGCGGCTGCGGGGGGGTCCCGGCGGCTGCGGGGGGGTCCCGGGGGTGGCGGGGGGTGGCGGTAACAACATGCTTTTTTTGAAAAACACCGCCATCTGCTGGACGTGACGGCGACACACGCTATACTAAATATTTTACGATTCCATTTCAATGTTTCTGATTTACGATCCATATACGATTTCCCACGGATTGCTTCTCACATGGACAATTCTGTATTGCGTGCTCTACAATTCTGTGTCGCCAAACCAGATGATGGGACAACAACAGAGATTGTCTGCCCAGAAGCATTGTGAAATTAAACATCTTAGAGACGTGCGCTTTCTCTTTTCTTTCTTTTCCATTTACCCAGACTGGGCCACAGCAACACGTGGCCGAGTATTGCTAGTGGTGATAATGATAATAATAATAATAATAATAATTATTATTATTATTATTATTATTATTATTTTGTACAGAAGAGCATTAAATCATGTGAGCCCACACCTGCAGTCTGAAATGGTACATCTCGTACACTACTTTACGTCCTCCATGAGAACTAGGAGTCTTTCTCTCTGCCTAACCTACCAACCTCACTAGGGTGTTGCAAAGATAACATGGGATAAGCCCACCCATGCCCATGTAAATTGCGGGAGCTCTTTGAAGGAAGAGCTGGCTACAAATATGACCAAAAATGATAATGTCATGAATATAGATGCCACTGCCCCCCACAAGGCATCCTCTTGTTTGTAAGCCAGTGTTCTCCAACCCTGGGTCCCCAGATGTTTTTGGCCTACAACTCCCAGCATGCCCCAGCCAGCTATGCTGTCTGGGGCATGCTGGGAGTACTTGTAGGCCAAAGACATCTGGGGACCCAAGGTTGGAGAACACTGTTCTAAGCTGACAGCTGAGTGCCAGATGGAAAGCCCTCAGCAAGGTCCTGGGGCTGCCCGTTGATTCATACTGCAGCATAGTCACATCACCATAAAATGTAAAATTTGGCTCACTGGCTAGTGAGTTTCAAGTGTCAGGGGTTTGGGGAGTGGCATTCCAATTAACTATCAAGCCTTCATTCAAATCTCTAATTGTGGATGTTTAATCCCTACATCCTACTGCAGGGAGCTATAATTCACATACAAATCAGGCTCATGCACCTATAATTAAAGTTATCAACATTAATTCCAACAGCTCTTACACAATGACTTTGAAATGAAGCACTGGAAATGCACTGAGTCTGTGATCGGGAATGCTCTTGCTTTGTGAGATCACTGGTGTTTCAGTGTAGAAATGTGTTCACCTTTTTAACTATTAGGAATTCTAACAACGAATGCCGTTACTGAGAGACCATTCAGAATATTTTAATAGCTTGGGCAAAAGCAACACCAACACCAACACCTGCTTTTTGGAGATTTCACAATATTCTGGTTTTCTTGCCTCCGTGAGGATGTCCACTACAATGCCAATGATGAGGTGTGGCAGAATCACATGCCCTCCAGGAAGTCCACCTGCTGCACCTTTGTTGGAGATGCTGCTTTGGGCACATCTCACGGTTGGGAGGATGGACGTGCAGACCAGTGATTCATGCAATAGTGCGAAAGGCCAGGGCTGAGTGGCAGAGCACACGGTTTTTCGCAGAAGGCTCCAGGTTCAGTCCCCAACATCTCCAGGTAGGCCTGGGAAAGACTCCTGGCTGAAACCCTGGAGAGCCACTACCAGTCAGCGTAGACCAGGGGTGGCCAGACTGCCCCTGGACCAAGCCCAGTGGGCCAAATGGTGTCAAGGGGGTGGGCACCTGCCCCAAAGCCCCACCCCTCCCACTTTTTTTCCCATGCAGAAAGAGGCACTCTCTGCCTCTCTCTGCATGGAAAGCGACTCGGGTGGTCCTTGCAGGAGCTGGCTTCTGCAAGTTGAGCACCTCCTCCCTGCCCACTCTGTTTACTTCACTTATTTCCTCCAACAAGAAACCGGTTTGATCCTCTTGTTTCGTTGCCTTTCTCAAGGATTATCACCGACTATGTTTAGAAGCTATCCCGAAAGAAACAGAAGCCATCCCGAAAGAAAAAACAGAGGAACGCTCATTCCGACTTTGTTGGAAATACAGCAAAGTTAGGACTTTTGTACGCCAAACCCCTGAAAGATAAGGGATGGAAGGCGATGTATTGATTTGATTTAAATTTGAAATTGTAGCATGCTTATTGTTGAGAATTTAAATGTGTATGTAAAAACTTCTAAAGGGTGAAAACAACAGATTTTTTGTGAATGATTCTGAGTAAGCTTGATCACGGTGGCATTTGCTTTTTTTCCTAACACGATCTTAAGACCCAGGCTGGTCCTTATGAGATGTTCTTTCAGTTATTTAGGGTTTAATATCAATATCAGTTGTTAATATAAGTTGTTTAGGGCTTTATATTAACAGCAGCACCTTTTTACGAACAACTGGATGTTTTGGTTCCTCAGCTTTGGTCTTCTTGGACTGATGCTCCTTTTCTGATAGACTACTCAGGGTGCAATCCTATGTCCCTCTGACCTTGTCTGGGGGGGACATAGGATTGGGGTTGGAAGGAAGTCCCTGCGACCTCGGAAATCTTTTCTGAGATTGCAGAGCAGTGGAGCACCTGCCCACCACACCTCATAGCCAAAGTGCTTCTTTCAACACCAGCAGGGAACCGAAGACGGTCTTCTGTGTCTGGCTCCCTCATTGGGGTGGGGAAGATCAAGGCTCTGCTGGATTCCAAGGAATCCAGGTGGCACCTCAGCCTCTCCTCCTCGCTAGGAGGGGGAAAACATCTAGACGGCCGAAATTGGCCGTCTAGATGTCTCTGAGGACAAGGGGAGCATGGCGGATATCCTATCTGCCGCATTCATTCCTCCTGCCTTGCATAGGATGCATGCAATCCTCTGGGTTCGGAGGGTTGCGGGCACCCTCATAGGATTGTGCTGTTAGCCAATCAGATTTGGCTATGTGATGACATCACTAAAGACAAATAAAATGAGACCTAAAGAGCAAGAGAGAGCCCATGTAAATGAGTCACGTAAATGAGCCCATAGATTGGTCACGAGTCAAACTCTCCACATGATTGGGGACCCTGCTTTACCAGTGTCCCTGATCATGTGGAGAGTTCTACTCACATTCAAGCAAAACTGAGAACTCAACACAAGGCTGGAACTAAGGGAGTGGGGCTATGTACACTGGGTCATAGGGGGCAGGACCAGCATGTATGGGCCCATGCCCTGCTCACACATCATCGCTGTTGCTAATAACTACTACTACTACTACTATTATTATTATTATTATTATTATTATTATTATTATTATTGAATTTTACTTGCTTAGTAGTGTTTTATAATGGATGCATTTCATGGCTGGTGGAAATATTTTTTAAAATAATTTTTAGCTATTTGTTCGGTTGTGTTTTATGTATGATGTATTGACTGCAAAGGCAACGCGCGCGCACACACTCAGGCACTGCCATACCCTGTTCAGGTTTAAGGGTGGGGTTGCTTTTCAAAAGGGAAGCCCAGAGCCCACCTCCCCGCCTGCTCGTTCGCCTGTGTCCCCCTCTCGACAGGCCTGTTCAACACCGCCTGAAACGTTCTGGGAAAATGATGCGGGTCCAATGTACAATTCTTTCCTTCAGAATATTAGAGGAGGGCAAATGGTCCCAGCATGAGACTCTACAGTGCATGTAGTTATCCATGTATTCATCTGAATGGGGTTCTTTAAAAAATAATTATAAATCTGTGCCTTGTATGGAGTTTAAAGGCTTAAATTGCTCCTCACACTCACAGATGCTTCTGTCCTGGTGGTGCACCACCATGCGAAAGGACACTGATTTCAGGTCAGGTGCGCCTCCAGCACCACCCCTTGCCAGCCATTTTTATTCTGTTGCATTGGGAAGCAGATTCCCCATGCACACTTAGTACCATTAATGAGGTGGAGGCAGTGATTAATTATCGGCTGCCCTTTTGTAATGATCTGTGCATAAGATACCTCATTTGTTTTGTTTTTAAAGTGCAGTGGCTTCCTTGCACTCCAGCATCAATCAAACGGAAAAGCAGAAGGGTTGCTAACTCTACCAGGTGTGCCCAGCACCCAGAGGATGGCTATAATGAATTGACATCCCCCCCCCAATCATATATATGAGCATATCTGGACCTTATCAAATAACAACAAAGCAGAGCTTGGTCTCAATGGATACATTATGCATGCCAAATTTTAACTTAGTAGCCTACTGCTAAACTATTATTATTATTATTATTATTATTATTATTATTATTATTATTATTATTTAAGTGCGGGTGAGTGGGAAGCACCCTTTGAGGCAGAATCTTCGGGGGTTTGGAGAAAGATCATGTGCCCCTGCGCTGCCCTCACTTTCCAAAGTGTGGATAACATGGAGGCACAAGTCACCCCCTGGAAAAAACCGAAGATCCTGTGGAAAAGGGTGTTTGGGGGACACCCCCTCAATTCCACCCCCTTCCAAGCAGGATCCCTGAGGTTTCTTTGGGCTGCTGGGAAGCCCCAACTGTCCCCTCGGTTTTGCAATTTATCCTGAGCAGATAAGTTCTTGGGAAGTGGCAAAACATGAGCGGAAAGCAGTGTTGGGGGGGGGGGAGTGGCTTGGATTTTCAAGCCAAAACTCTTCTTCCCTGCACTGCTGTTCCCCCCAGTTCTGAAGACCCCCACCACTGCTAGCAATAGGGGGCACTGTCATAACTGGGGGACACACCTGGGGCAGCAGAACTCCCCCAAAGAAACAAGGGGAAGGAAGCCCCTGTTTGCAACGCTCTCTCCCTCTTGCAAAGCTTGGCATGAAGCCAAGCTGTGAAACACAATTTGTTAAATATTAAAAAACCCTCCAATATTCAGTGCAGCAGCCTGCACTCAGTACTGGACTTTAAAAAATTTGTTAAAAATAGGGGGGTGGACAGCCCCCCAAGATACCGCTGATCTACAGGATCATGACAGCAGCTTTTGCAATCTGGAAAAAAAAAGGTGTGGTTTTGTGTTTTTTTTAAAGTCAAGGCGCTGCGAGCCCAAAACAGCTGGTGGCACCTGTGGGGAGGGGGGAGCCTTTGAGAGCTCTTCCAAAGTGCCTCCTGGGCACTTTGGGGGTGGCTGCCAATGGCGGTCACCAGCCAGCCGCTTGGCTAGAACAGTAGGCAACTCTGCCGCTCTTGCCAAGCAGCTTCTCCCCCCCCCCCCGGCTCAACCATGGCTTGGTGTGTCATCTGGGTTAGGACGACACGCTAAACCTAAGTAGGGTAAAACCCTACTGCAAGCCATGGCTTAGTAGGGTGGTTAAGGAGACTCTTCTTAACCACCCTCACTAACCCTTCCCAGGTTCGGATGACACTTTATTTATTTATTTTATTTAATTTTTGTAAACTAAATACAGCACAATATAACAAAAACACACAACTAAACCTGTATACACAAAATCATAACGTGCACCCCCCCCCTCCTAGGGACCAATTGCTATGCTTCCATCCCGTTAATCAATTACGTACCTTCCATATTCCAAAAATATAACATATCCTGACAAGGCATACTCCCCTTCCCCTTTATTAATATATACCCTAATAATTGATTCCAAATATCCATAAAATTATTTTTTTTTAACTGTCCCTTTTTGCATTTGATATTACAGGTTAAATTATCATTTAGGGCTATATCCC
Source organism: Shinisaurus crocodilurus (assembly GCA_021292165.1). Classification (NCBI taxonomy): domain Eukaryota; kingdom Metazoa; phylum Chordata; class Lepidosauria; order Squamata; family Shinisauridae; genus Shinisaurus; species Shinisaurus crocodilurus. Next base: position 96,131,963 of record CM037880.1, read on the forward strand.
ATACTTCCTTATACCAATCAGTAATTAAAAAGACATGTTGTACTTTCCATTTTCTCGGACGACACTTTAAACCTACTGAGGTTTACCATGTCATGCAAAACCAGTCAATGTCGCATATATAAAAACATTTAGTGACATTTCACTGAACTATATAACCATGAAGAACCGAAAGGCTTGACCCAATTCCTCACGTGCCCTTTCATCCGCTCCTTTCCCATAGCCTACCCCATTTCCTTGTCTCCGCTTGTCTGTCACTGTTCTCTGTTTGAGAACAGAGCAGGGCTTTTTTTCTGGTGGAACTCACCGGAACTGAGTTCCAGCACCTTTTCTTCTATTAATTGCATTACAATTTAATCGCCATCTACTCCCGAGGAAATGTAATCCAAGAGTTCCGGTACCTTTTTCTCCAGAAAAAAAGCACTGGAACAGAGTATCAGGGAAGGTGCAGGGAGTATATTATTTTTTTGTTGTTTGAGTTCCTATTTACCTGGAGCCTTTCGATTTGTTTACGCTATAGGTATTATCACCAAATCAACTTAAAACTGTTGGCTGTCTGGAAAAGCATCCTCTCTCAATGCCCTCAGGAAGTTTCAGCCTTAGAGGAACTTCTGTAAAGTATAGAGCAGTGTTCTCCAACCTTGGGTCCCCAGATGTTTTTGGCCTACAACTCCCAGCATGCCCCAGCCAGCTTAACTGGCTGGGGCATGCTGGGAGTTGTAGGCCAAAAACATCTGGGGACCCAAGGTTGGAGAACACTAGTATAGAGAATGATTACTTCACAGTATTTTAATAGCATTAGAATACAACACACGAGAGAGCCACAGGTGAGGAATGGCAGAGAACATTTATCCCCCAACAAGACCTATTAATTTGCATGTCACTTCTGTTTTCAAAACCCCCATTTAGAGCTATAGATGTTGTGTCACAGTCTTCTATTACAAATTACATTTCTACAACTCCTTTGATAATAAGGACCTGGTTAATTATCAGTTGCTTTAAACAACCATAATGGCTAGGGCGGAAAGAGCTTGCCATCATGGGTTTTAATCATTATCAGCCCTGACTTATTTCTCCCTTTGAGTCCTCCCAGTTGTGTCCTTATGGCTGCATATCAGCAGTTACTCCAATTGTACCCCTTTAAGTTCAACCAACTCCTATTGATCCTGGAACCTTATAAGCTTGTATGGTTATTTGATAAGAGAACAAGAAAGAGTAGAGGATGACATGCAAAGAATTGCAAAGGTTTCTTGCTGTGCTGTGATTGCAAAGGTGGGAAAGGAAATAGAAATGCCAGAGAAAAGAACTGTCAATTGCAACAATATAACATAGGAGAGAGTTGGCACCATTTATTTTTGGTTTTTAAACACAAACAAACTTATATCCTGTATTGTTGGGTTAGGTGCAGGATCCGCCTTCCGTCGGTGGAAGGGCTCCACTCTCGGAAGGTGCCTCCTCCACCGCACACATAGCTCACCCCATTCCGCAGGGTCCCCATACTTTCTGTGTACTGCGTAGCACGTTCGGGGGCTGGAGGGTCTGTCGTGCAGAGGAGGGGCTCAGGAAGTCTGCCTCTGCCACCCCACTTGCGCTCGGCTCGCCTAAATCTGGATCCAGCCCACAATATTTAGAAATATATATCACCCCACCCTTCCAAAAAACATCAAACAAAAATATTAACATAATAAAACCAACAAGAATAAACCACTTCTGAGAGGAAACTGGGGTAGCGTTAAACAAAAGTCCTGTTCATGCATTAGGTCTGAACAGGGTATGCCAATGCATGAGGAGGGGCACAGGGCCATGCATGCTGGCCCCACACCTTACATGCCAGCGTGAGCGGCCCCTACCACCTCAGCTCTGATCCTGCTGGGTCCAGCAGCAAGTTCTGGAAGGGAGTTCTGTTTTATTCATTCATTCATTCATTCAAGCTGCTTCTACACTGCTTGACATCCCAGGATTTCCAAGTAGTTTATATAAAAACGCATGCAATCTATATATATAAAAGAAGAAGTCCTGACTGACTGACTGACTGACTCATCAACGCCCAGCTCAAACCGTTTAATCTAGGAACGTGAAATTTTGAAGGGACATAGTTTTTATGACGTAGACACCCACTAAGGAAGGATTTTTGGAAATTCCGTCCCTAAGGGGGGGGGCATCCTCAGCAAGATCTTAAAAGGCCCCTATCCTCAATGCTAGGGTTCCAATCCAGATCAAGGGTTTTGCACCTACTCTAGAGTAAAAAAAATTTTAAAAAAATTTAAAATGTAGCTGCTAGATATGGATTTAAAGTAATGTCTGTTCGGGGCCATGGATAGCTGGCAAAGCAGCATTGTCACCAAAGCAAGCAGCATAGCCTTGAAGGCCCCAGTCAGCTAAAAAATCTAAGATTTCCATCTTTTTCACTGGTTGCATTCAGAACTTCAAACTGTTTCTCTCCAGCTGCACATATACATAGGGTGCATATTGTTCCCAGCCCCTACCCTGCCTTATAGGCAAGCCTAGTCCACCAGCCATCAAAATCTATTGAAAAACATCTTCTACCCCATTCACTTTATAGCTCAGTGTTCTCAAACCTTGGGTCCCCAGATGTTTTTGGCCTACGCTGGTTGGGGCATGCTGGGAGTTTTAGGCCAAAAACATCTGGCGACCCAAGGTTGGAGAAGCATCTTGAGCTGTTAGCTAAACAAAGGCCACAGGTGGTCTGTCTTCAGCTCATACCACACAAGAGCATTTCTGTCACAACATTATGCGTACATATAGTGGGGGGGGGTTTAAATAAATTTTATTTAGTTATTATAAACTACATACAAAACTATAAAACATAAACATACAACTAAAATAAATCATAAGGTGCACCCCCCACCTGCCTAGGGACCAACTAATATACATCCATCCCCTTAATCAATTAAATTCCACATTCCAGAAATATAACATATCCTGACAAGGCATACTCCCCTTCCCCTTTATTAATACACAGTCTAATAATTGATTCCATATATTCATAAAATTCTTCTTCTTTAACTGTCCCTTTTTGCATTTGATACTACAAATTAGTTTATCATTTAGGACTATATCCTAAACTTCCTTATACCAATCAGTTATTAGAAAAACATGTTGTACTTTCCCTTTCCATATAGGAGATGGAAGGAAGGACAGGCTACAAAGGAAGAGTACAGGCAGGTAGCACGGAACTGCAGGAATAGTGTCAGGAAGGCTAAAGCTGAGAATGAGCTAAGGTTAGCGAGGGATGCTAAACACAACAAGAAAGCTTTCTTCAGATACATGCACAGTAAAAGATAGAAGAAAGAAATGGTGGTTCAACTAGGCAATGAGGATGGCAAATTGATAACAGAAGACAAAGAAAAGGCAGAAGTGTTCAATTCCTACTTCGGCTCGGTCTTCTCCCAAAAGAGGGTCTATGACCCCCCTGGCAAACCTGAAGTGCAGACTGTAGGGGCAGGATTGCAGCTTGAGCAGGAGCGGTGCAGGGCTGTTTGGTGCCCTAGGCCAAATTATATTTAGCGGGGGGGGGGGCTCGTGCCGTGGGGGGGGGCTCCGGAGCAAAGCAGCCCTGCATGGTTTCTGTAGAGATTTCTCTTGGCCCGTTTTTTTGTTTTTTTTTAAGATGATCAAAAGAGGTTCATATCCCAAGAAAATAAGCTACCTTCTTTCATTATCCACACTGTACAATACATCACTTAACTTTGAAAGCTCCTCAAGGGAGCGAGGGCTGGACAGAACTTGTCAACACTGTTGGCCTCGTTCTGTATTTTATTACGTTTCCGTCAGAGGCTGAATACTGCAGGATTCTACATTATACAGACCCCCCCAGGGTAAATGTTTGCTATGTCTCCACACTATCACTGAGCAGCTTTGTGTAACTTGGGCTGCAATTCTATGCACACTTACCAGGGAGTAAATCCCACTGAACTCAATGGGACTTACTTCCGAGTAGACACGCATAGGATCGTTTGTAACTCATTACACAGGCTAGCTCTCAATTTGTACTGAGGTTTCACAACAAAACTAAAGAGATACCTGCGGCGCTGGTGCCACGCCCACTCGGAACGCAACCCTAGATCTAAGACTGCGTGTGTGTGTGTGTGTGTGTGGTCCTTTAACATGGATTTTAAAGAAAATGAGACAAGCCAACCCACCTTAGGTAGGCAAGAGAAGAGGCTCGAAGACTGGGAGCGGCCAAATTACAAAGCTCCAAAAATCGGGAGCGAGAGAAGGTCGAGCTTGGGGTTCTCCCCCAGGATCGCAGAACTAAGGGATCTTTTCTAACATAAAAACAGAAGTCCAGCTCTGGCATGGCTCAAATATAGGCGTACTGCAGGAAAACCAAGGAGACGCTGCTGCTCTGCAAACCCCCCCCCGCGCCGCCACCGCTGCCACCGCCACCACCACCTACCTTCCCCCCGCCCCCGCTGCTGGCTGCTGCTGCCACCGCCTCCTCCTCCGATGCGATGGGACCCCCGCGCTTTACGACGGGAAGGTAGGTAGGTGGTTGGCGGGCAGGCGCGCGGGCGGGCGCGGGGGGGAGGTGCGGCGGCGGTGGCGGCGGCCGGCAAGCGGGCGGGGAGGCGCGGCGGAGGCGGCAGGCAGGGCAGGAGCACGCCGGAGGCGAGGAAGGGACGCAGAAACTGCACCCTCTTCCGCCACGCGCCCTAGGCAGCCGCCTGGGTCTGCCTAGCGGTAGCGCCGGCCCTGAGCTTGAGATTGATAGGCAAATGGTCAAGGAGCACCTGATTACTCTGAATGAGTTTAAATCTCCAGGGCCTGATGAACTGCATCCTAGAGTAATAAAGGATAGAAGAACTCTCAGAACCACTGTCTATTATCTCTCAATTCAATTTATTGTTTGTAGCCAATGGCCATCACAACATAATATAAAACATTACAACATTAAAACAGTTAAAACAGTCAAAACAGTTAAAACAGTTAAAACATTAACATCTAAGCAAAACAACAAATAAATGCACATTGTCTTGAATTAATATAATATACCTTTTTATATTATCAACCTTGCTCGGGATCAAGGTCTACACCTGCCAAAAAGGCTTTTCTTAACTTTGATGCTGCTAGGGCAAACAAAGCTACCCTGTAGCTTACAAAGTTGTCTGTATCTGCCAGCAGCCACTTGATTTTAAAGTCCTCCGAGTGTCCTCCCAAGAAGTTTTGAAAAGGGAGGATGAATTTAGTCCGTGGTGATCTATAAAGCCGGCAGTATAGGACATAGTGAACCACATCCTCAACTTGGCCTGCTCCACATACACACAAGCGTTCACTTACAGGGCGGCTACAGAATCTCCCCTTCAGAAGTTCCGTAGACATCAGTTGGAGTCTTAATTGCGTAAAAGCTCGCCTGACAGGAAAGAAGGTTAGTTCTTTAAGATATAGAGCCATCTTGTGATCCAGCTTAAATTTAGGATACCAAGTGGCCAGCTTACATTTCTTGACATGTTCTAAATCATCCCTAGCATCAGTGCCAAATATTAAATCGCGAATTTGGCGATTAGATAAATCATATAAAGTTGAATCCAAAAGAGGTGAGTAACTGGACATCAGACTTCTGCCAATACGTACCCATCCCTCCCTATCCTGTAGATCCAAAAGGCACATTTTTGCCAGGTGTTGATCAGGCAACTGCGAGAGCTTTTTCACATAAAGAATAACAGATTTATGTATACGGGCTCTCAGAGAGGGGAGGCCTATTTCTGTTCTTAATAGTGCTCCAGGAATATTATGCGCCACTGCCAGGAGGGTACACAGGAAATTATTCTGTATGGGTTCTAATTCGTTTTTATAGTAAACACCCCATATTGCAGCACCGTACAAGAGATGTGCTATTATCTTGGCAGCATAGACTTTTACTGTGGGTTCAACTAGACGATGTCCCTCCGTGTAATACAACTTTTTAATAGGGCCTAGAAGGCGAGTGGCAGAACATGTAATCGCTTTAATGTGGGCATGCCACAAGGTGTTCTCTGAAAAATGAAGGCCCAAATATTTAAAGGTGTGAGTTTGTTCAATATCTTGCCCATCTAAGGTCCATCTATGGCGAATATGTCTCTTAGCAAATACAACAACCTTGGTTTTATTATGATTGACAACTAGGCCCTCCTGCTTACAATACACTCCAAGTTGGATAAGTAATCTCCTCATACCAACTTGGGTTAGCAAGATGAGAGCCATGTCATCAGCATAAAGCAGGGCCGGGACCTTCAACTTTCCAATTGCAGGAGGGAAAAAGGTAGGGGCGTAGACAGGACCGGTGCAAGGCAGTTTGGTGCCCTAGGCAAGATCAGATATTTAGCGCCCCCCCCTTCCCACTTGAGAGCGCTGTATTTTTTTTCAAGGCGTTTCTGGCGCCCCCTTTAGCCCTGCGCCCTAGGCAGCTGCCTAGTTGGCCTAATGGTAGCACCGGCCCTGGGCGTAGAGTTTTTGAGTTATGTCATTGATATACAGGTTGAATAATAGCGGAGCCAAAATACAACCTTGCTTGACTCCCTTGATGTAAAAATTGAATCAGAAAGGGAGCCCGCTGTGCCATAACGGATTTTAATGTCTGCATTAGAATATAGACGCTGTATGAGGGATAGAAGACGCTTCTCAATTGAGAAAGCCTGTAGCTTATTCCATAACCTGGAGATAATCGAATGATTGTAAATAGGGGATAATAGGGGATAAGATGATATTTACTTAGGGTCCCTTCCGAGGGTACCTGTTCAGCATCTTCCCCTTGATCTTTATTGGCTGGTTGAATCATGCTTAGGTTCTCAGCATTGGCTTGGACCTCATTGGGGCCATTTATTCCTTTTTGTCCGTTTGTCATGTTCACCGGATGCGAGTTAGGGCAGTCATATCTTCCCAGGGTCTCGCTCTGTATAATATGTGGTGGAGTCTTGAAAAACTCTAGCAAACGTTGCTCCTCCATATCATGGGAGACATCGGATTGTTGATGGTCCATTGCTTTGTGGGGTTCTAAATCTTTATAAGTGATTGTTACCTGTCCATCAATATCCAGGTAACCTGTCTATTATCAATGTTACATCAATGTTGCCTGTCTATTATCTTTGAGAAATCATGGAGGACAGGTGAAGTGCCAGATGACTGGAGGAGGGCAAATGTTGTTCCCATCTTCAAAAAGGGCAAGAAGGAAGAATCTGGGAACTATAGGCCAGTCAGTCTGACATCTATCCCAGGGAAATTTTTGGAGCAGATTATAAAGAAGTCAGTCTGCAAGCACCTTGAAAACAATGCAGGGATTACTAGAAGCCAGCATGGATTTGTCAAGAACAAATCCTGCCAGACTAATCTGATCTCATTTTTTGATCGGGTAACCTCCCTTGTGGACTGTGGGAATGCTGTGGACATCATATATCTGGACTTCAGCAAAGCTTTCGACAAAGTGCCTCATGATATCCTGATTAGCAAGCTAGCTAAAAGTGGGCTAGATGGAACAACAATCAGGTGGATCCACAATTGGCTACAGAATTGGACTCAAAGAGTGCTTATTAATGATTCCTTCTCAAACTGGGGAGAGGTAACGAGTGGGGTACCACAGGGCTCGGTCCTGGGCCCAGTGCTCTTCAACATTTTTATTAATGACTTGGATGAGGAGGTACAGGGAATGCTTATCAAATTTGCAGATGACACAAAGTTGGGTGGAACAGCTAATACTCTGGAAGACAGAAACAAAATTCAAAGTGACCTCAATAGGCTGGAGCTCTGGGCTGTAAACAACAGAATGAGATTTAATAGGGATAAATGCCAAGTGCTGCACCTAGGGAGAGGAAACCAAATGCAGAGTTACAGAATGGGGGACACTTGGCTCAACAATACTACAAGTGAGAAGGATCTTGGAATTGTGGTAGATCACAAACTGAATATGAGCCAGCAATGCGATGGGGCTGCAAAGAAGGCAAATGCTATTTTGGGCTGCATTAATAGAAGTATAACTTCCAAATCGTGGGAAGTGATCATTCCCCTTTACTCGGCACTGGTTAGGCCTCATCTTGAGTACTGCGTCCAGTTCTGGGCACCACACTTTAAGAAGGACATAGACAAACTGGAGAGGGTTCAGAGGAGGGCAACAAGGATGATAAAGGGACTGGAAACAAGGCCCTATGAGGAGAGACTAAAAGAACTGGGCATGTTTAGCCTTCAGAAGAGGAGACTGAGGGGAGATATGATCGCACTCTTCCAGTACTTGAAGGAATGTCACACAGAGGAAGGCCAGGATCTCTTCTCGATCATCCCAGTTTGCAGGACACGGAATAATGGGCTCAAGCTACAGGAACCTAGATTCCACCTAAACATCAGGAAAAAATTCCTGACTGTTAGAGCAATAAGACAATGGAATCAACTACCTAGGGAGGTGGTGGGCTCTCCCAGTCTGGAGACATTCAAGGTGCAACTGGACAATCAACTGTCAGGGATGCTTTGACCTGGATTCCTGCACTGAGCAGGGGGGTGGACTTGATGGCCTTGTAGGCCCCTTCCAACTCTACTTTTCTATGATTCTATGATTCTAATCCATCCCCTACATATATAACCGACCCCCCCCCTTCCCAGCCTTAAATACTTTCTTCATGGTCATGGCCTGCCACACCTGGGGGGGGGAGACGAACCCACCCTCAAGGCAACTGACCCGTAGTTCCCTCCCAAGTAATCATTTATCCTTATCCATCCAGATTATTACCTTATTCTAATCATTATTACCCTAATGTATATATATTTACTAAAAAAAAAAAGGAGAGAAGTACAGAGGGGAGAGAGAGGAAAAGAGAGAGGCAGGAATAAATAGAAAAATAAAAGGACAAACATTGAGAAAAAAAATCTTCTTTCACTTCTTTCCGGTTCCTTGCTCATTCCTCTTCTCTTCTACTCCTCTCCTCGCCTCCACACATCCTCCCTCCTTCCACAACGCCTTACTTGGCTGCTCCCTCCGGCACCTGATCACCCGTTGCTTCGCTCGAGGTCCCTGCCATCAATCCCAGTTCTTCCAGAAGATCCATTCCTTGTTTGCAAGATGTTATCTTGTATCTTTTGTTGTTGATAATTTAAAAAAAACACATCACAGGGGAACCCCAGTTATATCTAATTCCATTCTTGGACAGCACAGCAGTACATAGTTTCACACTGCGTCTCCATTCAATCGTTTGCTGACACAAGTCATTGAAAATTTGGACTGGGATACTTTGATATTGCAATTGTCCTGGATGTTTTTTTAAGGCTTGCATAAACCCATCTTTTTTATAAAAACTGGCAAAACGCACCACAATATCACTGGGGGTAAGCCCCCCCCCCCTTTCTCCTTGAAACTCTGTGGACTCTATCCAAATCTTCATCATGCCAGTTCATCTCTGGGACAATCTTCTTGACCCAGTCCAAAATTATTCCTCTCACATTTTTTCCCTCTTCCACACCAACCTGTGGGAAAAGGTGTGAATATTAGAATGCCTCTCTTGGTCTTAGATATTAATCATTTGTAACTCCAGTGCATCAAATCTTAAATCTTGTTGCTGACTTTTACATTGAAATTCCTGCTGAACGACAGCCACTTTATCATCTAAGCTTTTAACTTCCTCTTTAATTTGTTTGAAATCCTCTTGAACTTTCTGAAATCCTGTCTTCAATTCCTGCTTGACTTGGGAGAATTCTCCTCTGAGTTGGGAGAGTTCCCCACTAATTTTATCTCAAAAAGCGAGAGAGAATCGCCTCCATTTCTGTGCTTTGTGCTTCCGAGAGGCTTTTCTTTGGAGAAGAGGGAGGTACTTTTTCTCTGACATCCACCGCCTTGGCACCCGATTTGCCATTTTTTGTTGTTGTCAGCCATAGTTAACTTATCTCTACTGCCGTAAAGATGAGGCTCCATTTTTTTCAAGTCCATTCCTCTTTTAACACTTGTTCCAGTCTCAGCAAGTTTATCCCCCCCCCCCATCTCCCTCAGGCCGTTCACTCCTAACTAGCCTTTGGATCCGAGAAAGGCTATGGTCTGAGGGGTGTGAACTTTCAGATCAGCTCCAGACAGGGACGCCCAATTTTTCTCTCTCTCTCTTCCACTCCATATTTATAAACTTAATCAGTGGGAGTAATTTCTCTCTCCTTGTTAGATTTGTAAACTGCATTCTTTTAAAAACACAAAAGCCTCCGGCTCTTTCTATTTGATCTTGACTGCAATAAACAAATTTAGTGCTGCGAGGCTTGTCCCCTCCTCCGTACTGCGAGCCGCGTTTGAAGTCATAAAAGAACTATAAATCCGTCTAAAACATCAACACAACTCTCGCCGGAGGTCAGCAAAGCATATTCCAAAAGATAATTAGCAAACTCTTAAATCATATATCGGATTGATTCTTTACTTTCAGCCCAAACCCTTTGGGAGGTTTCTATCAGACGTCTAGTCCACCATGATGGCTGGCTCCTCCCGCCGTGTACATATAGTTATATCCAGCCCACTAGATTTTTCCCATTTTCCTTACCCAGGAATGGAACCCAATGGGGCCCAACACACGCTGGGACCATGGTGTTGCATAATAAAATTAATCTGTGCCTTTTAGTTTTACCTCTGCTCTCCTTCCCCCCTAGAGACTCATGCCATTCTATTGGCTCTTGTACCCAGCCTGAACTAAGCAGATGACATTGCTTTAAACCAAGGTCTACTGTGTATTTGTAAGAGACCCAGCACAAGATTGACTGATGTGGCAAGATATCTCTTTAACTGCACCATAATTATCAAAGCATTACTCCCCCCCCCCCCGCTATTCCCTCCAAATGCATGGCTACCAGTTGTTAATAACAGATTTGTTTAATTAATGGCACGAGGCAAACCAAGGTTGATGTTCTAATAAACAGGCCATTAACTTTGGTAATGACCAATTTGGGAAGATGATTACAAGCTGTATTCTATATCTTATAAAAGAGCAAGAGTGCAGTTTTAAATCCAATAGGCAGCTGGGTTTTAGCAGAAGTGATTTGCCTTGAAATGCCATCCTCATGGTTACAGCTCTAGTTTGTCATGAGAGAAGTAACTTGTAACTGAGAATTACAACAGGTTCATTTAAAAATAAACACACAAACTGAGAATGAGGTAAAAGAAGATCCAAACGGGAAGTGGAAAACAAATGCTCTCTGGTCCAAGTGCTGATTTGTTTTCTTAACATTTTATTTTACATGAAATTAGAAGACAACATAACATACTAGTTCACATTGTTATGGCTGGCATCAATGATGGATATGGTTGGGCACCTGCTAAGGGCTCACATCCCAACAGGAGCCCACTGACAAGGGCCCCCTGGGCTAGCTCCTCCTCCTCCTCCTCCTCCTCCTCACCATTGCAAGTTTGCAACCTAAGCAGGTGAGGAGGAGGAGGAGGAGGAGGAGGAGGAGCAGCAGCAGCAGCAGCAGCAGCAGCAGCAGCTAGTTGTTCACCTGCCTCTTGCCCTAGCCCAGACAACAGTGGTGGTTGTTAGGAGGGGCAGTTGATGCCACTGCCTACTTGCTCTCTGTCTGTCAAGTAAGCAAGTGGTAGTAATGATGAGACAGAAGATGAGGAGCAGTAGCAGCTGGTAATAATGGTGATGAGAGGGTAGACTCATTGAGGGAGGGGACCCATTGGGGGTGTCTCGCCCAAGGGCCCTCCAAAACCTGGAGCCCGCACTGCACATTGTAATCCTGTCTCCTGAATGATGCTTCCTGATGGATTGTCCCAGTTATAAGACGAGATCATCTAACCCAGAAGCATGCAACCTGGTACCTTCCTGTTGTTTTGGACTGCAACTCCTATAAGCCCCAGCCAGCATGGCCAATAGTCAAGGCTTATAGGAGTTGTAGTCCAAAACCTCAGAAGGGACTAAGTTGCCCACCCCTGATCTAGCCCATATGACAATCCAAGAATGTGAAGAAAGGGTAAAAACTAGGGGCATGATTGACAGACCCCCTGCCAGCACAGCTCTGTACATGGGAACATAGCAACATAAGGCTCAATAAATTAGACTATGGCATTTTTTCCACAAGCCATTTCAATTATATATACACAATCTGAAATGCATCTGGTGCATGGAATTCCTAAGCAAATGTAAACAATTTCAAAGTGAGCTTGAAATTTCAAACTTTAAATTCTGTTTCCAGAACCTGACAATCTGTACTGACCAATCATTTTGCATAGCACTTGCTGTTTTCTATGTGGATTTCTAATATTTCTACTTAGATGTTTAATTGTAACCTCAAATTAAATATGTCCAAGACCAAAGAGACTATTTTTTTCCTCCCAAGCTGTCCTCTCCTCATATGTATATTTTTGGTATCTATTGACAACACCATCTACCCTATTGATCAGGCATGATCATCTTTATCTTCTTTGCTACCGACTTTCCATCAATGCCCAAATCATCTCAGGTACCCTTGTATAGCATTGTGAAATTAAAGCCCTTCCTCTCTTCCCCCACAGTGAAAACTCTCGTTCGTACTCCAGTCATCTCTTCCCTCGACTACTGCCGTCTTTTCTCTGGCCTCCGATTGTCACACTTCAGCTTTCTCATCTCTGTCTAGAACTCTGTTGCCAAAACCATGCATAATCATCATCAGGCGATCACTCGTGACCGAGTAAGATTGTCTTCCAGGATAAAAGGAGGAAATTCTAAAGAAGATTGTGTAGACTCTAGCGATGGGTCCGTAAGTGACTGTGGAGGCCAATTCTAGATCCATACAGCTTCCCACAGTGAGGACACAGGTTACCAGATGGAAGATGGTCCTGTAAAGGTTTCATTTGATGTGCTTTTCGCTTAGCACGTTTCTCCCTTTCACCTTGCACTCGGGCTTCTTCAAAGTCCATGGATCCTTTGTGAAAGGCCAACCTCCAGTTAGATCGTTCATGGGCCAGAGCTTCCCAGTTTTCGATGTTTATATTGCATTTTTTTAGATTAGCCTTATGAACATCTTTAAACCTCTTATATTGACCACCGATATTCCGCTTTCCATCCTTGAGTTGGGAATAAAGTAACTGCTTTGGGAGACGGCAGTCAGGCATTCGAACAACATGACCGGTCCACTGAAGTTGGCGTTGAAGGATCATTTTTTCAACGCTAGTAGTCTTTCCTTCTTCCAGTACACTGACATTTGTTCGCCTATCTTCCCAAGTAATTCGCAGGATTTTCCAGGAGGCAACGTTGATGAAATCTTTCAAGTACCGGTAGGTGGAAGTGACGTTTATAGATAGTCCATGTTTCTCAGGCATAAAATAAAGTTGGTAATACAATGGCTTCATAAACCAGTGTTTTGGTCTTCTTACAAATATCCCGATCCTCGAACTTCAAGGTGACGATCCGGCGAGAGGGTACCAAAACCATGCACCTCTCTTCTGTCAGACCAGGTAACACCCCTCCTTAAATCTTGATGTTGTCTTCTTGTCTGCTCCCAAAATTTGCACAAAAAACTTGCCTTTGCCTTAAAAGCTCTCCATGGGTTGCTCACCTCCCGTATCCCCACACGCATATCTGGAGCCATGCTGGGAGTTGAAGTCCAACACATCTGGAGGGCACCACATTGGGGAAGGCTGGGCTAGGTGGACCATTTCGGTGTACGTCAGTCAAGAAGCTTCTGTTTGCAATGGTAATAAGAGATAATTGAAGAAAAGCTCTCAGCAAATGTACTCCTGGGATGGTTTTTCAGTTCTGTTTTCTGGCCATTTTAAATGTCTGTATTCCGGTATTCGGAATACAAAAATTACCCAGTATACAGTGTTCTGGAATGCCTCCCACCAATTTCAGGATACAGACTACATTATCACTGATCCTACCAATGAGACTTGGGGGCAAGCAGAGGAATGAGTAGAATGGGAAAGAAAATGGGGGCTTCCTCCATAATTGCTGGAACTGCTGTCTTCCAAAGTTATTGGAGGTTCACTGAGACACAAATGGAGTTGATAGTGGGGTCTAGCAGTGTAGATTGCCAGGGCATCCATTAGTAGTAATTCTTTAGGGGTTTTCTGTAGATTATTAAACATTTCAAGGGAATATTGAATGACCTGCAATCATACCACTTAACAGCTGCTAACATGTCACTTGCCAAAAGCAAGAAATGAAAAAGTGCTATTTTCACCAAATGCACAGCTGGAGTCCCAGAGATTGCAGTTGTGTCGTGAGCCATGGCAACAGCTTTAATTACTGCAATGCAGCATACAAATATTTGAACTCATAATCATCAATGCAATGCATCCTTCCTCTAATCAACATTTGGAAACTGAAGAGTTGGAAAACTGACTTGATTTCCAAAACATTCAACACTCAACATTTCTTTATGGGATAATTCTAAAAGCCCCAAGTAAAGGGATATATGAAAAATTTGTTTCAGTTCATTTTTTGACCAGAATGTACCCAGTTCGCATCTCCCTGAACCAAATGCTGAACTGGACACAAAGTCCAGTACATTTCTGAGTTTGTGATGCAATTCTCAGAACAAAAAAATGTGTTCAACAGTGTGTACATTTGACCAATGTGCATGAAGAAATGCATGCATTTAAACAATGCAGGCAATGTTGCACAATGTTCATGGGCAGTTCCACAAAGAGTGCATTACAGCAGTCCAGTTTTGAGGTTGCTAGAGCATGAGTGATCATGGCCAGATCTGTCTTTTTTAGACCATTAAAGATCTAAACAGTTTGGGCCCAGGATTCCCTTTCCCATATGAGAAGCCCCATTTATTTCAGTGAGACCACTCCAGTAGGACTAACATTGGATACAACCCTATCCATATAATATATATATCCAATATAACCCATTGGATATATTCCCTTTCATTATGGAGATATGCAGGGAAGTATCATACCCAATTGCCCCACAAGGATGGGGAAGGGGAAACTGATGCTCCAAATCTGGTTCCTGTTCTGAAGCACAACCCATTACTGACCAAACCTATTCTTGTATCCCCTGTTCCATAAGTCTTGGGCCTGGGTGGCTTTTGCCCCATTTCAGGATTTGCCCAATTGGGTGATGGGGGGTGTTTAGGCAAACCCTGAAATGGAGACTATGTTGAAGGGAGGAGAATGGTACCCTCCAATATTTCATAGATGAAAATAGGGACACACATGTGAATTTGTAAGAGGTACAGGTTAAGCAACATGAAGGTGTGATGAAGAGGGTGTGGCCAAGGGTATAGCCACCCACCCCAGGATGCTCTAACCGTTTAAGGGCTCTGACCACTCTGAAGCCACCATCATCCAGACCCATGATGATGATGGTGATTGCTGTTGTTGTCATTATTATTACTGTACTATCAATGTGCATGGTGGTTATGAAATAAGACTCCTAGTTGGCTATGTACCCCCACTGTAGCCTTCTATTCATCATATATAATAGGAACACTTATCTTGGTGTTGGCCGTCCTGCCCTCCACCCTTTTTTTAATGGTTTAAAAGCCTGCAGCTCTGCCCACAGCTTCGCCCATAGCAAAAGGTGGGTAATGTGTCCACACTACTGTGGCCGTGCTATCATCATTCCAGGGGCACTCTGGGAAGAAAGAAGTATGCTAGTTACACCTGCAAATGGGGCTGGTGAATTAAAGGGCATTTTGATTCAGTCAGTCCTACTTCCTCTTTCTTGTTCTTCCTTCTATCTACCTCCTATCTTTATTACGACATTTCTGCATCATCCATTAACAAAAGGTTCTCTGGGCAGTTCACAAATAATAAAGGTTAAAGCCATGAAGTACAAAAATAAAAGAGACACAAAATCTTAAACAGTTAAAAGAGCACTAGAATAAAACCAGCAACAGAATACCTCTCCTCACTTATTGCCGCTGATGTTAAGGGAAACCATGGGCAGAACATTTGTGCAAGATCTATTCTGTTTTGAGATTGCCCCCTCTGTCTGGATGAAACTTACCTTGTTCCTTGCAACTCAGCTTGCTGTAATGCCTGGGTGAAGGAGTCTGTGGCCCTAAGCACGTGCAGAATGCCTTTCACTCACTCATGACGAACTACTGTCAAGCCCTTGTCTTAAACTCCCCCAATACCTGGGATTAGGCCTAAAGAGGGAAAACACACACAGAGAGAATTAGATAATGTGCTTCTATTTATTATTATATATTAATTGATATCCTACCTAGTTCTGTTTTAGAGGGTCTGGCTTGAAAGCAGGTGGGGCACTGGCATTTCTTGCTTTAGTAATTAAAAATACTTAATTATTTAGTTAAATAATAAATAAATACCGTAGCCATCTCCACCTGCTCCCCCACCTTTCTCGACAGTTTTGGATCCTGCCCTGTGCGCTGCCCCAGGCTGATGTTCTCCAGTATCTTTGAAAGAAAAACACAGGGGCACAGATTAAATCAGCAAAGGGCTCACCTTACGATTGCAAGAAACCCACTCCTTGCTGGCTAGCTGAGAATATGCCATGTTATAGATTTTTAAATATATTAGCTTCATAAACCTCAAAAGCAAGTTTTTACATTTTAGATGTTTTAAATGTATACTCTTTGGGGTCTCACAACTGTGCCCCTGTAAAAATGCTTTTTAAAAAAAGAATTTAAAGATAAGGAAATAACTAGCAAAATGTGTGATCCAGTTCCCAAGGAAGGCAAAAAAGCATTCTATAAACCAGTGGTTCTTGACCATTTTTGAGTCACGGACCCCTTTGAAAATCTGGTGAAAGCTATGGACCCCCTCCCTAGAAAAATGCATACATAACATCTGGTATATGTTGACAAAAACAACAACTTAATATAAAAATATAGTGCATATAAATGTCAAATTTTTATTTGACTTTCACAGACCCCCTGAAGCCCAAGAACCCCTGCTATAGACTGAATAAGAACTAGTTGAATGATATGCTCTTCTAGTATCATACTCATTTCTGTCTTCCCCATTAACTAAATGACCAAGTTCTTCATAGAAGCTACTTTTGAGGAGGAATTCAAAACACATTTCTGCATTACTGTTGTTCTTTAAATTGTTTAGAAACTATCAGTTACCTACCATGTAGCTGCATAAAACATAGTTACACTGGATGGATAGAGATAACCTCTCTGTTTTGAATGGAAGATCAGTATCTAGAATCAACCTAGACGAGGACTTGGGTGCCAATGTACTTAAACCCTAATTTGATCTCAGTTAAGAAATTAAGTAATTTCAAATGTTAAAAAATACATAATTGTTTAGCTCATTGTTCTTTCACATTGACTTGCCACCAGACTTGAACCGGAAAGAACCGGAAAGAAGTGAAAGAAGATCTTTTCTCAATGTTTGTCTTTTTATTTTTCTATTTATTCCTGCCTCTCTCTTTTCCTCTCTCTCCCCTCTGTACTTCTCTCCTTTTTTAGTAAATATATACACATTAGGGTAATAATGATTAGAATAAGGTAATAATCTGGATGGATAAGGATAAATGATTACTTGGGAGGGAACTACGGGTCAGTTGCCTTGAGGGTGGGTTCGTCTCTCCCCCCCCCCCCAGGTGTGGCAGGCCATGACCATGAAGAAAGTATTTAAGGCTGGGAAGGGGGGGGGTCAGTTATATATGTAGGGGATGGATCAGAATCATAGAATCATAGAAAAGTAGAGTTGGAAGGGGCCTACAAGGCCATCGAGTCCACCCCCCTGCTCAGTGCAGGAATCCAGGTCAAAGCATCCCTGACAGTTGATTGTCCAGTTGCACCTTGAATGTCTCCAGACTGGGAGAGCCCACCACCTCCCTAGGTAGTTGATTCCATTGTCTTATTGCTCTAACAGTCAGGAATTTTTTCCTGATGTTTAGGTGGAATCTAGGTTCCTGTAGCTTGAGCCCATTATTCCATGTCCTGCAAACTGGGATGACCGAGAAGAGATCCTGGCCTTCCTCTGTGTGACATCCCTTCAAGTACTGGAAGAGTGCGATCATATCTCCCCTCAGTCTCCTCTTCTGAAGGCTAAACATGCCCAGTTCTTTCAGTCTCTCCTCATAGGGCCTTGTTTCCAGTCCCTTTATCATCCTTGTTGCCCTCCTCTGAACCCTCTCCAGTTTGTCTACATCCTTCTTAAAGTGTGGTGCCCAGATCATATGTAAAACCAGCAAAATAGCCATGAAATGTTGCAAGGGAACATGGGCAGGAACATAGCCATTAAGCTTTGGACTTGTTAAGTATGGCAGTCTTTGCCCCTTAGTCATTAGGCATAGAAATAGCTATGTGGCAAGGGTGAGGATAGATTTAATGGCAGCTGATGTCACAAAGGCACTATTTGGTCCCTAAAACATTAATATTATCCTACGTTGTTCCTAGTGGGGAGGGCCTCTCTACCAAACAAAAGGTTGCAGGTTCCCCAAAACAGACCATTACCTACCCTTCCTTTCTTCTTAGCTTTCAAGTGGTATATCTCCACCACATCAATGAAGTAGTTCAGGAGGACAAACTTACAGAAGTGTGGGAGATCCTTACATAAAAAAACCCGGGAAAGAAAATATGAGTGACCATATTTTCTCATTGTTTGTATAAGCTATCTATTCCAACCAGGGTGTCATTTTCTCTCATAGAATATAATTCCAAAAAGCAGAATATAACTCATCAAAATATATTCAGACAGACAGTTCAGTAAACACACCATCTCCTTTAACTTGCAAGACAAAGAACATGGAACTGACACAGAGTGATATTAAATTAACAGGGATGGACCATGGACTATAACTTTCAGTCAACGTGGCAATGAAAACTCATTTTGGGTATAGATGGGGATTTAGTAATATGATGAATGAGGGTATAAAGCAGAACATCATGCTGGTGGGAATATAAATGACTGAATACCTAGGTTATCACCCAGTGTAGCAATCACAGGAGAGACATTCCAATTTTCCATCTTTTAAAAAATGGTTTTCTCTCCAAAGGATGCCTTAAAATGTATGGAAAAAATAATCAATGGGAAAAGTGGAATCTGGAAGCATCATCTTCAATCTATCCCAAAACAAGTCAGAGTCTATTAATATGCATACAAAGGCAGGGGGGAGAAATCAAACTAATAGGGGTAATTTCATCAACAGATTACTCAACAAGCATAGCACAATCCTATGTCCCATGTTTACATACTGCAAGGGTCACATCAGCGTAATGCTATGCCAGCACAATACCAAAAATGGGCAGCAGAGGAGTGAGACTTAGATCCCTAAGTTCCCCCTACTTCATCTCCACAGAACCACAGAGCATCGGTCTTGGTTATTCCAACAACCAATCACAGGACTACACCGACAGCTGTACATATATAAACTCCTGAGTTGGTTGGGGCTATAAGCAGCAAGCATAGACAATCACACCAACGAGCATAAGGGAGGTGGGGCTGGATGGAACGAAAGGTATTCTGGAAAACTTGGGAGAGTGGACATTAGCTAAGTAGC
This sequence comes from Shinisaurus crocodilurus, assembly GCA_021292165.1. Lineage (NCBI taxonomy): Eukaryota > Metazoa > Chordata > Lepidosauria > Squamata > Shinisauridae > Shinisaurus > Shinisaurus crocodilurus. The sequence continues at coordinate 96,151,324 of CM037880.1, forward strand.
TTGCTCAGCACATGCTACACACCCTCTGATTGGCCCTTGCAATCACCCTGCACCCTCAGGACTCCAACCTGAGCACAGATTGTGTTGTGCATGCAGAATCTGTGCTCTTCTGCTCAGCAATTCCTCTGCAGCTTCTTCAGTTCCGATGTATATAGCTGGGTTGACGGGTTGGATAGCTGGAGGGATGATCAAAGGCCCTGTGTTGTATGTTCCTCATGTTGGCTGTGGCTAGGGAGCTGCTTCGTCCATTTTTACTTCTGGCCATGTAAAAGGTGAGTTTTATCATAATTCCTCATCTCTCCCCACCCTGGCAAAAAAAGCTCCTACCCCCTCAGAAGGCCAGTGTTCCCATAACAGGGCTTGAGCCATTCTCCCGGGCTTGCGCCATACCTGCTTTCTGCCAAGAGTGCAGTCTGGCCAGATTGTCCGCCCTTCCTTCCCTGTGAACCCCTGTGTGTTTTTCTTGTCAAAAGGGTCATAGCTTGCAGGGTGTGTCCATATAGTATGTGGGAACTCAAATGCCTGTCTGCAGTGCTGCTTAAATTATGTGCATGACCAGGGCCTGAAGGGAGATGGTCATGTCAGACTCAGTTACATCTAACTTAAAAGGGAGACAGCATCCAACCCCTTTGAACGCTGCATGGCGGATCTTGCTCTGGCTGACACTACTGAGGTCACTGTGTTCTCTGTGTAACTAGTGGATTGCATCTTCTAGAACAGGGCTCTCCAAGCTTGGGTCCCCAGATATTGCTGGACTACAGCTCCCAGAATCTCTTGCCATCAGCCATGCTGGCTGGGTATGCTGGGAACTGTAGGCCAGCAACATCTGGGGACCCAAGGTTGGAGAGACCTGTTCTACGGGTGACAGCATTTGCATTTCCCTGTTGCCATTCATGGCTTGGCTCCTTCCGGGCTTAGCTCACTCCACTGGCACGCTGCTCCCTGTCCAGTCTCTGTGTTTGTAGTTTTGCCATGGTCCCTAAGGGAGCACCTGTCAGAATTGATATGTGCTCTTTTTGCAGAGCTGTGGTTTTCTGCTCCTCTTTGCTGCTGCATGTTCATAGGGTCAAAGCAGCAGCACACCAACATTAAGCCGGCATTAATGGGCTGCCGGCAGATTGAGACCATTGGATTGCTCCCTAAAGCTTCAGTTGATTAAACAGCTGTGCAAAGAGTTAAGGGCATGTTCAGGCTATTACAGGTCCAGTGTCTTGCTGTAATAAGAAATGGAAGGGACGATATCGTCTTTCATTCAAGCAATGGCTGCTTTTCTCCCATCTAAATTGTAAGGTCACACAATCCATCCCTCATTTGGGCATAGCCACAAACATGCATGTGCCATTGCTGAGAATGGGAGAGCCATGTATGCTAAGGAACAGCACTCACTGTGGGAAGAAAGGTTCCCTTCATGGTCTGTTGTGGACTTCTCAGAAGCATCTGACTGAGAAACAGGTTGTGGTTGTTGTTGTTGTTATTAATTTCATTTCTACACCACCCAATAGCCGAAGGTCTCTGGGCGACTCACAATTCATAAAAGCATGGACCACAATGGACCTTTAGCCTGATCCAACAGGGCTTCCTTTTAGGTTATACCCATCTGAACAGGGATATGCAGATCATATCCCCATCCAAAGAAGGAAAAATGGGTGGGGACAGCACCAAACACAAAGAAGCAAAAAGAGAGAGAACCCCGCAAAATGGCACTGGAAAACTGAGTTTTGTAGAATACTAAAATGCCCTAAGTGAAAGCAATCCTGCCAGATCAACCCTTCCAATGTTGAAATTAAACAGCAAATAGAAAAGTCTCTGTGAGAAACCAAAATTAACATATCAATATATGGTCTGAATGAAAAATTTTGCAACATTTAAACAGAGAAAACAGTTTTCCAACCCCAAATCAATAATAATAATAATAATAATAATAATAATAATAATAATAATAGACTAATACAGGCACTATACAGTTTTCCACTAAATAAACATTGTCAATGTTTATCTTTAACGTGAAGAAAATCCCTACACTGTTTTCTGAAAGATGGCTGAGGCAGACCTTTGCTTATGGGTGCCACTACTGAGAATGCCCCACTACGTCTCCCCAGGACCTTGCAGACCCAACTGTGCAGGCGTGGAGAGGGCGATCAAGCCTAACCAGGACCTCTCCTACTAATCTTAAAGACGAGGAGGGGTACCTATGAGGAGAGATGACTCCCAGCTGAGGGCTGAGGACTTTTGAGGACTGAGTTGACATTTACAACACTTTCTTCTGTTAACAGTATACTCGTTGCAACAAAACGGAATTAGCAATGCTAAGTACTAGGGATGCCTTGAATATCTGATTTTTCCACTTCCCCCAAAAAAAGCCAATTTGCTATTACAAGGTGCTGTCAGAGAGATGGCTCCTAGCACTACCAATCAAAAGGCGTTGTGTTTAACCAATTTCTTGTGGTAAGAAAGAAGACAGAAGAAGCAGAGGGAAAACACAGGAAATTTCAAAATGGAAGGTGACCTCATCTGGACCTCCACCCCGTTTCATAAAAGCCTGTAAATGAGGCAAGGGGATTACACAATTTCATTTATTTATTTATTTATTATATTTATACCCCGCCTTTTTTCCTGCAAGGAACCCAAGGCGGCTTACATAATCTTCCTCCTCATCTTGTCCATTTTATCCTCACAACAACCCTGTGAGGTAGGTTAGGCTGAGAGTCAGTGACTGGCCCAAAGTCACCCAGTGAGTTTATTCAGACAATAAAAGCCTTGTCTGGACTCTGGAAACACCCCCACACAAGTATCCTGAACAAACAGCAGATTCATGAATATTATCAATGGGTTTGTGGGGGAAAATCAGTGACCTACAGGGCCGGTGCTACCATTAGGCCAACTAGGCAGCTGCCCAGGACGCAGGGCTAAAGGGGGTGCCAGAAATAGGGAGGGAGGGCTCAAGTGGGAAGGGGGGGTGCTAAATATCTGATCTTGCCTAGGGCACCAAACTGTCTTGCACCGGCCCTGGTGACGTAATTGCACAAGCTACTGTGGATAATATTTATTTTATTTCCTTTCTCTATTTAAACATAGGAAGTGGCCTTTTACCAAGTCAGACCACTGGTCCATCTAGCCCAGTATTACTGACTGACAGTGGCTCTCCAGAGTATCAGGCAGGAGTTGTTCCAGCCCCACCTGGAGATGCTGGGAATTGAACCTGTGACCTTCTGCATGCCAGGCATGTGCTCCACCACTGAACTGTGGCTCCTCCCAAGTCCTCGGACGACTTGTCTCCCCTGCAGGCTCTTATGGTGGCTAATAATGAAAAGTTAAAATCCAGTTACAAAAATAAGTATACTAACTAAGCATGCAATGCACACCAATGATTTGAATGCACTTTATAGTAACGGCGTATCCACATTTAAATATAGCTGTTCCCAAGCCTAGGATGCCAGCAAACAGGAAGGTAAAAAATATCCATGAAAATAGAAGGACTGGGTTTTTTCACACATTCTACAGTTTATTTCTTTGGCCCAAAGAGGGTTTGGGACTAAGAACAATGGTGACGCTTTCATTTATTTAGAAGAACATAAGAAGAGCCCTGCTGGATCAGACCAAAGACCTATCAAGTGTAGCATTCTTGTTTTCTCTTGTTAAATTAAATTTAACCTGTAAGTTAAACTTTAAACAGTATTTGCCACCATCACAGCAAAGTGGCCTCAGCGCAGGTGCTCTGCAGGGCCACCTCGCGCACAATGCCTTGCTTTGAGGAAGGACCGTTTCCTCAGAGTGAGAGGCAGGGGGTGAGTGTGCTGGACAGTCCTCTAGACCAGGGCTCTCCAGCCTTGGGTCTCCAGATGTTGCTGGCCTACAGCTCCCAGCATACCCAGCTAGCATGGCTAATGGCAAGGGATTCTGGGAGCTGTAGTCCAGCAACATCCGGGGACCCAAGGTTGGAGAGCCCTGCTCTAGGAGCAACGCTGGCCGCTGTCCAGCAGTGGCAAATACCATTTAACAGTATTAGCCACCACGGTAAAAAGCTGTGATGCTCCATGGCTGGTGGGCGGGGACACAGACATGGTGGCCATGTATTGATGGCAGTGAAGGTAATAGAAGTATAGCTTCCAAATCGCAGGAAGTGATAATTCCCCTTTACTCGGCACTGGTTAGGCCTCATCTTGAGTACTGCGTCCAGTTCTGGGCACCTCACTTTAAGAAGGACATAGACAAACTGGAGAGGGTTCAGAGGAGGGCAACAAGGATGATAAAGGGACTGGAAACAAGGCCCTATGAGGAGAGACTGAAAGAACTGGGCATGTTTAGCCTTCAGAAGAGGAGACTGAGGGGAGATATGATCGCACTCTTCCAGTATTTGAAGGGATGTCACACAGAGGAGGGCAAAGATCTCTTCTCGTTCATCCCAGTTTGCAGGACACGGAATAATGGGCTCAAGTTACAGGAACCTAGATTCCACCTAAACATCAGGAAAAATTTCCTGACTGTCAGAGCAATAAGACAATGGAATCAACTACCTAGGGAGGTGGTGGGCTCTCCCAGTCTGGAGGCATTCAAGGTGCGGCTGGACAGACATCTGTCGGGGATGCTTTGACGTGAAGATGACCCTGCGGGCAGTGGAGGGGGGCACAATTCACCATCACTCCTAATCTGTCGCCTGAACCATGTGGCTCATCATGGTGGGGCTAGCCTGTTGTTCCCCAGCGACTGGTAGTCAGAGGCATACTGTCTCTCTGACTCTGGAGGTAGTATATAGCCATAATGACTAGTAGCCATTGATCATCTTCCAGACTAAAGTGAAGAAAGCGTCTCCTTGATTTAGCATCTCTTAGGCAATGTTTCCATACATAACAAGGAAAGAAGTGCAGTGGGTGAGGTCATAAATGCAGCTGCTCCAGCCAGCAGTCATTAACCCTTGTTGTGATGAACTTTTGTACACCAAGTGATAAATGAGAAATGCAAGTTAGTCTTCACCTGCCAAAAGGAGAGGGAGGGCAGCAAAATGTGATGTCCATTTGCTATGTCAAAGGTACAAATAGGCTTCTGCCAGGCTTGTGATTTACTGACTTGTAACCCATGAGTGCATATAATTAATGTTTAAAGGAAATGTGAATGCCATTGTTGTAAATCTAACCATTCTCTATAATCACAGCATCCATCCAGCAGGGCTTATTTATACGCCCACCCGCTACCCCCGTCTGGCGATATTGATTAGTTATGAGCATATAGACTTGCATTCATGACATTCCATCTATTAAACCTATGCTCAAAATGGCATTGCTCTTAAAACTCCGCTGAACTCTTTAAACAACACTGAGAAACACAGGGTCAGCTGCAATTCCACATACATTCACTAGCCACTGTACATATGATGCAACATACGAAATAATATGAGGAGTTCAGGGGGAAAGGGGGGGGGAGAAAAGTGTGCCCCTCCCAAAATATGACACCACCACACACAAAAAAGAGAAGGGCACACAAACGTTAAAAACATAGAACCAATAAGTTGCAATGTAAACTAACAAAGGAATATTTTCGCATACAATAAGGCATATAAAGCTACATAAAATAATGTATAATATACAGTATTATAATACTGTGTTGAATGCTCCCTTTAAGGCTTGAGTGAAAGATCCAAGCTCTCCAGTATGCTACACACTCAAGCTAAATGGGAGGCCGGTCTGAGAACCCATTTCACAGAATCTTATTCATGGACATACAACTATCACATGCAACAAAAATGCTCATGCAATATTCAGTTCCTCACAGTATGCTGGCCATTAACAGAAGGAGGAAGTCTTCCCCCACATCAATCTGCCCACCTTTTACAATTGTCATCAGAGTCACTGTTCCTATGTCCCTTCACCTTCAGAGTCACGGTTGGGACACAGGACATGGCCTAACATTTAGGCAAATGCTCTAGTCCAATGGTTCCTCAACCTTTTTTGCCCCATGCACCCCCTTCACCATATGTCAGAATGTCATTCCCCCCTTTCCAAGATTGTCTGACTTAATCTGTGCCATACAATAAAGTGTGATGTCCTGTAGATTATGTACAATCTGTAGAACTGTAATTTGTAGAAAGGTCAGTATTCCAACAGTTTGGGTCTGTGGTCCAAATTCCCCCCCTGAGACCCTAAAATCCCCCTGGGGGAATTCCCCCCTGGTTGAGAACCCCTGCCCTAGTCATTCTTAGTTTGTCAGACTTTCTTATATATGCTTTTCATCTGTTTTGTAAGGTGCCTTGAGGACCCTTGTAGCCGAGGGATATACATGCTCTAAATAAAAAAGTCTGTATGCAGCAGTAGACCAACTCATAAGCTCCATCACTTAGCATTGACTTCCTTCCAGCATGCTCAAAGTTCAAGTGTCCCTATATGATCCTAATTTATCCCAGGAGTTCTGTTGCACAACTAAACGTTCCAGCAGTTAAAACAAACAAACACCGTTCTCAAGAATCATCAACAGCCCTGCGGGAAAGAATCATAGAATCATAGAAAAGTAGAGTTGGAAGGGGCCTACAAGGCCATCGAGTCCAACCTCCTGCTCAATGCAGAAGGAGTGAAGGAGGCAGGAGCAGGCAAAGGGAACATCTGGGCTCCCTGCGCTCCCCACCACCACCACCCTGGGAGATGAGAGGCGAACCAGAGCCACAGGGAAGCCAGTGTTTTTGTGAATTGTTGTGAACCGCCCAGAGAGCTTCCGTTATTGGGCAGTATATACATTAAATAAATAAATAATGGAAAATTACAATACGTTAAAAGGGTTGTGGTGGTTTTGCTTCCTGAGGAACTACTAAAGAAGCGTTCCAGAATTTTGCTAACAGTTGTTGGGTTTTTTTCATTAAAGGATGGAGTTTAGCGTTACTCTGTCATGCCCTCAGGCCTTCCAGTTTGCAGCAGAGGATTCTGATGGTAGTCGGTGCCTTATTCAGGGCCCTCCTGGCCAAAGGACACAGCCCTGCCATTGTCCTCTGGCTCAGAGGACGAGTCCCCGGCAGGAACTCCCATCTCCCTAGCCTTGCACACGTCCCAGGCTACATAATCAGGCGAGGGCCCTTTAACGGTCCAGTCAGCCCCACCAAGAAATAGGGGTGGGGGCAGAAGGGGTAAAAACTACACCTACCCAGAGAGCAGAATGAAGTGGGAACAACATAGAAGAATGTTAAAGTAGCAGAATGAGCTGTGCCACTTCAGAGTGCAGGAGGGGAGTCACATTTTGGAATGACTCCCTACATCGAAGTGGCGCTGCGGGGGGGGGGGACCCTCCCTACAGCTAGAAAATTAGCACAGGAGGGGAAAGGCTGGGCTAGAACTTTTCTTCCTTGGGTGGGTAAACTGCCCCTGAACATGGAGGTTCCATTTATGTACCGTGGCAAATAGCAAAAATACTCCATGAATCTGCCATCTCCCTTTTAAAGCTATTTAAATTAGTGTCCATTTCCCTAGCCCCAAACAGAAAAGCAATCTCAGAGGCCGTACTCTTGCAATCCATTTCTGATTAAAAGAGCTTTTACAGTTCACTGCTACAAGTCTTGCACCCCATGTTGGGCAAACTGATCTGGAAAAAGGAGTTGGAAAAAGTATGTTGTGAGATACCTGGCATAAAGCCACAATGAGGAGAGGGGGGGGGGGGAGGAAAACCTTAAATGATACAGGGGAAACCCAGTTCTCATTTTACAGAAGGAATGGAGAGTGTCAAGAGATTCCATTCAGTCCCTTAACACTTTTGTCACAAAACCTCTATTGTTTATTTGGCAATACCGGTAGTTTTAAAAGAGTCAGGTAGAATCAATAGATAATGATCAGCCAGAGGTTCTTTTGAATTCAGTGTAGAGGAAAAATCCTGCTTGCCTAAATCCGTCCAAAGTATTCCTTTCTTCAGAATGAAAACAAATGGCAGCAGAATTGGATAGACAATTCTAGTGCATTGCTGGCCCACTGACCTCAGTTTCATTCCAGGTGATTGATAGGGAACGAATGGATGCCACAAGCCTAATGGAAATGTTAAAGCAAACATCTGTCAAAGGAAGTGAGTAGCTAGTGAAATGGAAACACAGGTTTTAAGACCCTGTGAATCAATATTTTACTAATTGGTAAATTAATTACCATCTCTCATATCCCAAAGTACCTGCATCTGTTGAAATGTTGCTCACATTTGTTGGCTGTTAAAAAGATGTACGGGCACATTCCAGTTCAGTCCAACCTGTTTCATTTTTATTTCACACGGAAGTAACATCTCTTAATACCCTTTTAAAAAAAACACACATCAGGGGTGGGGCAGCAGTAGCAGCCAGGATCGAGCTTTAAGAGGACAGACTTATGCTGGTGTTTACCGGTTCAACTGGTTGTCTCTCTTTACAAGTGGTAGTAATGATGTTCATACTGCAAAAGCAATTGCATATAAAATTAGTTGCCCCAACTCAGTGTGGGAGACACAAGGCAGAAGCAGCTTCTGTGTACGGGTTCCTGTTGGAAATTGTAATATTGCCTGCTTAAAATCAACAAAGTGATAAACCACTGATTAGAGTGGGAGGAATGGGTTAACTAAAGAATCTCAGAGTGCATGTCTTTTGTAACCTCTCCTCCCTACTTTCAGCCACTTTGGTCAGAGCTCTGCTGCTCTCTATCTACTTCCTGCTTCTTTGTGGAAGTTAGTTTGGTTGCTCTCTGCTCTTCCCAACATGGAGGATGCAAGACACAGCTGGCTTCTAGCCAGAGATCTTCTACAATGAAACTAATCTGCCTATATGCATCCTGCATATATGTGAGTGATCTACAGTAATACCTTAGATTGCAAGTAACTTGGTCTGAGAGCGTTTTGCAAGACAAGCAAAAATTTTAATAAATTTTGACTTGATAAACAAGTGACGTCTTGCAAGACAAGTTACGTAGGGATGTAACCGCTTGCCTCGAGCGGGCGCAGCGGGCCGAAATTGGCCCCGCTCACGCCCGCCAGAGACTCACTTTGATATAAGAGTGTTTTGGATTACAAGCACGGTTCCGGAACGAATTATGCTCTCAATCCAAGGTATTACTGTATAAGTAAGAACTGATAAATGTCTTTAGTTTAAACCTTGTGTGTGGACATTCTGTTCCTTTTAATAGCCTTAAGAGACAAGAGTTTAGCAACTCACGTGGTGAAACCAGTTTCAATAAAGCAGGCTGTGCTTAAGGAAGAAACTCTGCTTTGTCCTAATCAGTTTAGGACTGACTCCTTTTAACCATATTCTCCAACAGTTCCCTTCCTGGATGTGACTGCATGGCGATGGACATTCAAGCATGAGCTATCTAAACCCATTTACTGTATGCTACAGGGGGGTGGGAAGGGTGCCTTTCCAGCTGCATTGAAATGTGAATAGATACAGGCGAGGCGCAGCCGCTCACTCTGCGGGCGCCTCGCGCTGCTGCGCCAGCTCTCTACCTGGGAGCCCCATGGAGGCGAGGCCGCTCGCTGTGCGGGCGCCTCGCTTCGCTGCCTCGCGCCAATTTGCCAGCTCCCTCTCGCTCTGCGTGCGCCTCGCGCTGCCGCTTTGCCAGCTCCCAAGCAGGGAGCAGGCAAAGCGGCAGCGCGAGGCGCGTCAGAGCGAACGACGGCCAGGGCTCCTTCGCTTCACCTCCACGGGGTGCTTTGCTAGCGTGGAGACGCTCCAGCTGCTTCCTACCATTGCAAGCGGCGGCTCATGGAGAGGCGAGCTGCCCGCGCTGCCTTCGGTCCTGTCGCGTCACATCCGGCCCCATCATTGTCGGGGCCGGATGTGATGCGATGGGACTGCAGGCGGCGCGGGCGCCGCTTGCGACGGTAGAAAGCAGCTCCATTCTTCGGCTCGCGCCTCCATTCTTCGGCTCCCTACTTGGGAGCCGGCATGCAGCAGCGCCAGGAGCCTCCAAGCACCCCGTGGAGGTGAAGCGAAGGAGCCCTGGCCGTCGCTCGCTCTGCGTGCGCCTTGCGCTGCCGCTTTGCCTGCTCCCTGCCTGGGAGCCGGCAAAGCGGCAGCGCGAGGCTCACGCAGAGCGAGGCTGCGCCTCGGAGGTGAAGCGAAGGAGCCCTGAGAGAGCGCTTCTCTCTCTCTGCCCCTCCCCTTGCTTCCCCCCTCGCTCCTTTCCCAATTGGTTTGTCCCGCTTTGGGCCCGGTGGGGCTTAGGTTGAGTTCTCTCTCGGAGGGGATCATTAAACACTGAAGGGGGGGCAGGTGGTGGTGTAGGGGAAGCGAGAGGACGATTTAAAGAGACAGGTGCCCGGGTGAGCGCTTAGCTTGGTCGGAGTTGAGAGGGAAGTGAAGGCGAAGAACACGCCCCTCCTGCCGAGCGAGAGGAAAGAGAGCGGCTGCCTGAGTGAGCAAGAGGATCCTCCTCCTCCCCAAGCGGCGGGGGAGAGGTCCCCCGTCCCCCTCCCTCTTCCTTTACCCCCCATGCCCCCTCTTCCTTTACTCCCCTACGTCCCCCTCCCTCTTCCTTACCCCCCCCTTTCCTTCCCGCCTGCCCCGTCCCCTTTTCCCACCCAGCACTATCAGCAGCGATTTGGGATTTCCCTCCCTCCCTCGCCCCAGCCCTGCTATTGCTGCTGCTTCTGCTTCTCCTTCCTGCTGCTCCGAAGTCTAGAAGAAGCCGTGCCAGTGGGGCGGGCGGATTGATGTGGGGGGGGTCTGACATGAGTCCGCCGGGAGCCGGTATGGCAGCGCGCGAGGCGCGCCCGGGAGCCGGCACATCAAAGCGAGTTTCCCCATTAGAAATAATGGGAACTCCGCCGATTCATTCCACAACCATTTAATCACTGCTTTGCCGGCTCCCTTCATGGGGCAAAGCAGTGATTAAATGGTTGTGGAACGAATCGGCGGAGTTCCCATTATTTCTAATGGGGAAACTCGCTTTGATGTATGAGCATTTTGGATTACGAGCATGGTTCTGGAACGAATTATACTCGTAATCCAAGGTACTACTGTACCTTCTAACCCACTGTTTCGGGCTGTGCATTGTCGTCTGTGACTATATCTGAATTGGGGCCAATACATATTAATTTTAAATGGATTATTGTAGCCACTGGAGTGGTGGGGGTGGAGAATCACGTGAAAATATGAAGCTACCTTATAACAAGGATGCTTCCAGGCAGAGGGCTTAGTGTGCAATTGCCACATTTGGGTTACTTCAAGTGACTTCTTCCCCTGTGTGGAAGACACTGCTCCCTGCTGTTGTTGTGAGGGGCAGGGGACTTTACAGCAACACAGTTGGGGCAAGATGCAGTACATATGGTAAAGGGGTTGTGGGGCGAGGCATGGGGAACACCACTTTGTGGGTGTTATATACTGGTGATGACTGGATTCTGGGTTACACCCTATCCTGTATGCTGTCATTTCAGGGTGGGTGTGGCGGGAGGGGAATTGTATACACCAGGCCCAACCTGGTGTAAAGTTCCACCATTGTCGTGGGCATGTCCATGAAATGAGGGCATATCATAGTCTCCAACTGCCCTGAAAATGCTGGGACTGTCCTGAAAACCCTTAAGCCATCACGGCTTCTCATTTTGTCATGCAGAGTGCAGAATTCCCCTGCCTCCCCGCAGCTGCAAGCTACATTAAGCTGCCTTAAAGGGGCCATGGGCAAAATTGCAGCTAAGGTAAAACTTTTAGCTCAGCTGCAATTTTGTCCATGGCCCCTTTAAGAGAAGTGAGCAGGGAGGGAACAGACAGGAGGGTGTGTGTCTGTGCACACACACACATGCGCTCTACCTACTGAAAAGCTGCACCCACTGGCCTGGACCAATGGAGAGGTGAATGAGAGAATTTATCACATGATTCCTATCTTTATATTGCAAAAGATTTTATTTCCTACCAGAGCTGACTCTGTGCCTCTAACAGGTGAGTTTACATTGTTAGAAGGAAATGCAAGAAACTTCCCCTTCTCTCTGAAGCTCCATGTTTGGGGGTGTGGGGTGGGTAAGCTTCACCTGTTGAATTTGTGCCAATCCTGACAATTTTAAAACAAAAAGAGATTGCCCTGCAAGCACTGACCCCCCCCCCCCATGAAAAACACCAGATATCAACAATTAAGGATTTAAGTAAGGTAAAAACAATACTACAAAAGCCACTTATAAAATATTATAAAATAATATATAATATAATAATGTAACAATTATAATATATAAGATTTTGTGTATTTCCTCTAATAACTTTTGTACATACCCTTGGCCACGCCCTCCTGTTGCCTGGCCACACCCTCTTGATCACACCTTCATGTTGCTTAACCATACCTCTTACAAATTCACAGGTGTCTCCCTATTTTCATCTGTGAAATGTTGGAGGGTATGGCATATAGAATTGGTGTACCTGTGTCCATATCCCCACACTATTTTCACCCATTCTGCTGCCAGTGTGTTAGAGTAATTCTGCTGGTTTAAATGTCATGTAGCTCTGAATCTGCTGGCACAGTGGGGCTTACGCTGTTCCTGAATCTGCTCAGCTAGCGGATCTGGAATAGGGTTGCACCCTAAATGTAATATATAATAAAAAGTAGGACTAAAAGAAAAAGAGGCGCCCAGAGTTGATGAATTTACTCAACTACTATTTTTCATTATTGGTAAAGATTATGGAAGATTTTGGTAAACTACTGATAAAAAAAGAAAAGAATGCTGCATTCTTTTTAAGCACAGTGATTATAAGGAAAGTTCTCACTGGCAGAACACTTAAACTTGCAAACAACCCAATGAAATGGTATAGTCCAAAAGCTTTTTACCACTTGATTCTGCTGGTTGTATAAACTGACTGTTTTTTTTTTTTTGTGGCAGCTATAAGGGTAAAAAGAAGGGATCCGCTGGTGGATGAAAGTGTTTTGCTCCAGTCAGGGGTGGGTTGTGATGTTGATCTTGCTTAACTACAACCTCCTTAGGGAGGAAAGGATTCATGATGGTCAAGTGAAAGAAATTCATTTCCCAGGGTCAAAGCTAAATTTGAAAATAATTACACCGGAACTCCAGGGACTGAGATGGCCATATGAGTTCTGTGCATTCAAAGACAGGGCAGGCTGCGTTGCTGAGGAGACTGTTAAGTGAAGGGCTGTAACAGAGGGAACATGTGTTTTCTCAACTGTGCAGTATATAGATTGGGATGAATAATACTTAGTTGAAGACCAGAATACTTATTCCTGCATTCCTAGGCGGAATTCATTAAAGAGATATTTCACACTTTGTTAAGCGGGTTTACTTTTCAAAATAACACTCTTCATTTAGCCTGCTAAAAATACTTTACTCCAGGACTGGCATGTTTTGTTCAAAGCCTAAGCTCTTGTTCACAAATTACAGCAAGGTAAAAGCAGTGTTACAGATGCAGAGATAATTTTTACCTCTAGGCTTTAAGCACATATTTTTGAAGGTCTTTAGCAGATGCGTTTTATTTTCTATTTCCTAAAAATCCAGCCACAAAGTGGCCTTTAGAACAGTGTCTCCCAAGAGTTTGTTGTCTGGGACACAGTTGTGTGGTTGTTGTTGTTTTCCCCAGGATTAAAAGTGGAGGTACACTTCACTCTAAAAGAGTCCCAAGAACACTGGGCAGGCGTCTTCTTTGTGACTGTATGATGGCCCCATTAATACTTCCACTTGGCATCCCACCTTCCTCTTTGACCAGTCAATCAGGGCTCAGAGATGGGACCATGGTTTCTTGGAAACAGTTATGCTTCTGAGATTTCCTGACATCGGTCTGTTGTTCTGTAGCTTGGGCTACCTCGGGAAACCCTAGTAAGTCTTTACTTCCTTCATCAGGGTGATGGCATTTGTGATATATTGACCTGAGGAGCACGAGGCCTTTCTGCTCCAAGGGATGTAGAGTGATGGATGGTGACTTAATTATTCAATGGACAGAAGGAAAAGGAGACCTCAAATATGCCCTGGGGTCAATGTATCAAAGGGCCAACATGTTCTGAGTCATATGACTCTTCTTTAGCAGCAGTTGAATCAATCTCATTAGGAGAAACTAAAACAATCTTGCCTGCTAATTGAGAGAGAGAATAGTATGCAGATTGTTTTAGCTGTTCCTTGATAAGATTGTTTTGTTTCTTCCTGAAGAAGAGTTCTATTATTTAAAACATGTTAGGGCTTAATACATTGTGGCCAAGGCACCCTTGAGGTCAACTCTTCCCTTGTTCTCATGCTGATGGGATCCCCTCACAGAACAACACTTCATAAGGTTCCCCAGGGAGAGGGACTGACTATATTAAGCTGACATGATCTTTCAGTAGTCACAATTCAAGCCAAAGAACATGCAGCAAATTTGAAGGAATCTGGGGAAGCATTCATTTTCATGGCTATGACTACTGAGGAGAATGGTTTTTACTAAGGGTAACTTTAATAGATATTTTTTAAAGGACCCGTTAAATTAGATTGTTTACCAACTCAATGGTGGGTCAGGATCTGGCGATGATGATGATGATGATGATGATGATGATGATGATGATGATGATGATTCATTTGTTCATTTCTATACTGCCCAATAGCTGAAGCTCTCTGGGCAGTTTACAACAATTATAAAATTTTACAATAAAATACAATTTTACAATAAAAATACGAACAATAAAAACATTGAAAAATTTGCAATACACATTTTAAAAACAATTTTAAAATTACTGAAATAGCTAAGACAAGATTATAAAAAGTAGACTGGATAAAAAAGGTGACATAACCACCACCCTGTGTATTATTTGGAGCTGTTCAATGCCTCAGCATAGAGGGCAGTCTTAACCTGGCGCCGAAAGGATAGTAAAGTTGGCGCCAAGCAGGCATCAGTGGGGAGCCTGTTCCACAGTTGTGGAATAACAGATATGGATGCCCTTGGAACTGAGAAAGAAACCAGTGTTGCAAAACAGGAGATACCTGAGGCTTGCAGCTAGGGATACATGGGAATTTGTTTGGTCTCAATTTTTATACAAATGGAGGAAGTGATTCTATGGCCCCTAGACACTGTCTGAGGATTTTTTTTTTATTCCTATCCACTGAGCTCTGACCTTGGACCTGGGGATTGGAGCTCCAAACCCACCCCAACCCCTCACAGCTGGCAGCAGAAAGAACAGGCCTGTGGCTTACGCTGGCTCAGCTTGTCTGAGCGTGGAAAGCTAAGCAGGGTCAGGCCTGGTTATTACTTGGATGGGAAACGGTCCCTCCTCTAGTTTCCTGCATTGAGCAGGGGGTTGGACTCGATGGCCTTGCAGGCTCCTTCCAGCTCTATGATCTATGAAATCTATGAAACCACACCGGCTGCTTTTTGAGGTCATGAAAGTGACCTCAGAGAGGGGTTAAAGGGGGTGCTTTGGGGGCGGGGAGGGGAGGAGACTGGGGAGGCCAGGATATGAGCTATCCTGGGGCCTCTGCAGCCTCATTCCCTCCCGCTTCAAAACACGGTTGCTAGATGGCCGAAAATGCAGAGCAGGAGGCTCCGTGTTCAGGGGGTTATGTTCATTGCCATGGGATAGCGCCCCTTACCCAATTTACACCTCCTAGTCCTAATGCTGTACGTGAACCAGAATGCACTTGTGTGCCAATGTCTGCACTTTTCAGAATTTTGTGATTCGATTCGCAACTTCAAAATGTATATATTGAGGGAAACGAGCACACAGAAATGCTCATATCAGGGGGAAGTATGCACAAAAATGCATTATATTTGGAAAAATTGCTTGCAAAAACTGCAAACAGTAGGAAATGTGCAGGAAAATGTGTAAAAATTATTTTTGTAGATTTTTTTTTTGCCAGATTCGCAAACTGACGTGGCAATGGGTCAAAACAAACATTGAAGGCATCAATCAACAAGCAGTGATGAGGGAAACTTCTTAACCTATTCCATATGCCCACAAAGACACTTCTTCTCCCACAAAGAAGGCACAGCCACACTGCCAGAAATAGTTCACAGTAATTCCAGGTACCTACCAATGCTGTGACCTGTTTCTCTAACTTTGGAAGGAGTGTTGTCTTCCTGTGAGGAGGAAAGGGACACACACACACAAAGGCTGGGAACTCAGAGGTGGAGTAGAAAATCCTTGTTAGCAGTTTAAAAACAAAGGTGGCGCTGGAAAAAGGGAGTCCTAACGTATTGCCAAAGGCCTGCTGTTGAACTGGCAAACACAGAAGCCTGAACCCATATTTCGAACCCATTTCTTTCACGCCACTCCCTAAGTGGCTGCAATCTTCCCTGTTTACCTACCCTGTTAAACTGCCCATTTGTTAGCTATGTGTCAGAGCGTTCGCTGGAGGAGCCCACCAGCACTAGTACAGCGGTTGCTAATGCGGACGTGTCTCCAGCACCTGCCTCCAGTCCCGGTTACACAGCCATGCTATGGAATGATAGATCTGAACAGTTTGAATCCTCTCTGGCAGCTTGAGCAAGGCCAATAGTCCTTTTGCCAGGAGAAGGAATGCCATTCTAATCCCAAGAGAAAGATAGCTACGCAGCCTTGTGAGTGGGAGACATGCAGGGGAAACCCTGTTTTAGCTAATGAATGGTCCCTAAATGATTGGCATTTGGGGGGCCATCAACATTTTAAAAAATGGTAGAGTGAAACATCCATTTTCTGCAGAAGGAGGGCAGGGAAAGACCCATCTGGTGAGTCTCAAAATTACTCCTGTCTTTCAGATGCCTGTGGTAAGCCTATGGTTGTCAAGCCCCCACAGTTTTCATCTCCCTCCGCCTAACCCCAGATGCCACCCACCCATAATCCCCAGCCCCATTCTTTTCACCTGCATTCTAATCCCAGATCTCACTTTCCTCCTGTGCTGTTCCTAACTCCTATTCTAAAAGGACTAGGGAAAGTTTGCATAAAGTTTAGTAACAGTACAATCCTGTACATGTGTACTCAGAAGTAAGACCCACTGTGTTCAGTAGGGCTCACTCCCAGGAAAGTGTGCATAGGTTACAGCTTTAGACTTCTTACAACATATGACTGTCTAGTTTTATTTGGCCTTTACAAGTTAAAATACACATTACAGACAAAAAAAATTAAGAAAACCCAACCCTATCTATAAAGCAACTTTGAAAGGGGTGATTTGGAGTGGGAAACTAGCAGGGGAATGAATGGTTAACATTTTCCCAATCCACCAAATTATTTGCACAGTTGGCAAATAATTGCATATTGTGCCAATGAGGCTGCCCAATTTTGGGAACTGGAATATGGCAACCCTAGTCTGGCAACAACATTTGTAGATGGAAAAGAGGAGGGAGTAGGAACAGAATACTCCCATTTATTGGCTACATTTATATCGCGCCTTTCCTCCAAGGCAGTACATGATGATCCTCCTCTCCATTTTATTCTCACAGCAACCCTGTGAGGTAGGCTAGGCTGAGAGTCCGTGACTAGCCCAAAGTCACCCAGTGAGCTTCATGGCCTAGCGGGGACTAGAACCTGGGTCTCCCCAGCCCCACTCTCACACTCTAACCACTACGCCGCACTGGCTCTCCTGTTCCACAGAGCAACACTCTAACCATCCAGACACATACAGATCACCTGAGCCACAACACACACACACACACACACTTCCCTCCCCACCAGCACCAGGCACGAGATGATGCCAGGCATATAGCCTTGAACTTCACAGTTCCTATATGGAGCTGTAGCTCAGAAGAATAGCTCAGGCAACCCCCCAGGTTTAGGGAACAATCCTATGGACCCTAGACATTGTCTGAGGGGCCATAGGATCCTGGGGATTTGCTCCAACCTCGGAAGGGGGAGTCGGAGATCCGCCCTGCTGCCCCCTCGCAACCAGCACAGAAAGAACCGCACTGGCTGGCCTCCGAGGTCAGAAAATTGACCTCGGAGAAGGGGGAAAGGGGGCATTCCACTGGGTGGGGAAGGGAGGAGACTGGAGAGGCCAGGATATGAGTTATCCTGAGGCCTCTCCAGCTTCCTTCCCTCCCCCTCTGAAGCACCATTGCTAGACGGGCAAAAAAGCCCATCTAGTGAAGAATGCAGGGTGGGAGGACAGGGGGGCGGAGACCACCTCCACTGCTCCTCCCGCCCTGCATTGGATGATTGGGAGCCTCCGAGTTTTGGGGCTTCCGATCATCGAGGGCACAATTGATAGGATTGTGCCCTTAATCTCTAGCTTCAAACTCCAAGGAGAAAGGGCAGGGAAGAAACCAACTGAAGGCCATGTACAGCTGTAGCAAAACAGAGCAAGGGAGGGTGATTGCTTCACTCAGGTAGCGGCCCCTCTTGCTGGAATATAGTGTATGTGGGTGGGTGGGTGTTGTTGGGTAATTGTGTCTGGAGTCCCAAGGCAAGGAACCTATTGGGGTTCTAGGAAGAGAAGTGTTAGCAATGTGCTCAGGTTGCCATGAGTGTTGGAGAGACAGGCCATTTGTGCAAAGTACCTACTTTCTTGCTCTGCAAAGCCCCCTAACTGCATAGTTCTCGTTGCCAGAGTTCCCCCTTGTGTGCTCTGAGTGTGCACAGCATGATGTCTGAGAGAGATGGCCCCAGGCTGCACACCCTGTCATCTGAGTGATGGTCTTCCTGTGTGGAGGTTGTATATTGGTGGTGATGTGCTGTGATTGGGGGCTGGCTTGCAGCATATCCTATTCTCTGTTGTGGTGAAGTGAGCAGGGAGGTTGCCGTTGGGGTTGGTTATTTTAAAGTTATTTTCCCCCTCGCTGAACTCAGTGGGGAGGATTCCTTATGTCAGGTCTGGGGCTGGTTTAAAAAGTTGCACTGTCGATGGGGATGTAGTCATGGGTTGAAGGAGCATAGGGTTCGGGGGGCGTCTTTACCTCCCCTGTGCTTCATCCAGCTGCACCAGTGGAGTGTTCTGCACATCAGAGCAGTTGCACCCATGCATGTTCCATGGCAGCGGTGTATCTGGTGTTGCACTGGCATCATGGGATTTTCCACCTTACCCTAGAATTGTGACCGTAACGCTGTAGTTTGGTTTTGTGATTAATTTTTTTTAATTCCTGAAAACATTATTGATTAATATTTAATGTTCATTTAGGAATTGGTGTAAGAATATAGGGTCTGTCAAACTAATAACATTCATCTTTCTAAGGCAGCATATGGCTTGTTTTGCCCTATACTTTATAATTATATAGCCTTTTATTCTGCACACACCCTGGAATGCACCCCACAAGTATAGTCTCTTTTTAACAGGGTCTAGTTCTTTTGCAAATGCATCCTTCTCAAGCAAGATTGCTTAGCTTACATTAGAAATCTATCTGGGCAATGTTACTAGCTGGGCCAGTCGCAGTGCGTATTAGATCCTCGGCTTTAAAGAGCTATTGCTTAATGTGGTGAAGATTCACTTCTCCCTTGTTTTCAATCCACTTTCTGTATCTGTATATCAGAAAATAGGAAATTTAAGGGAGAAAGGAGATTTGAGTTTTGTGGAAGGAAATTCAAAGTTCCATCTAACCACTGATCACCATAGCAACTAAAAAGAAGAAGATCTTTAACCTGCTTTCAATCAAGGCTCCTTGAACAATATGAGTGTGGCTTTATCTGCCAAGGCTGGGATGAAAGATCATCAAAACAGCTTATTTTGAGGAGGAAACGTGAATTCCACACCCCCAAGCAAGTTCTTGCTTTTATTTCTAACCTAATTTAAATTCAAGCCAATGTAGCTGATGCTGTTCTAATGTGCTACGGCATTTCCCAATGTACAGTGTGGAGAAAATGTCCTTTGTTTAGCCAATGCTATTTGTGGCATCATTAAAAGGTGAACGTCCTAATTATCTATTCCAGCAGTCAAAATCTTTTACTCAACACTTTCCTGCATCCCATCACTCAGGGCTGCCACCTCCCACTGCAGCTCTTATGGTTCCAGCCTCCTTCATCCATGACCATTTCTACCACCCCAGAAGTAGCTGTTTAGGGGGAGGGGCCATAGCTCAGTGGTAGAGCACATGCTTTGCATGCAGAAGGTCCCAGGTTCAATTCCCAGCTTCTCCAGGTAGGGCTACGAAAGTGCCTCTTGCCTGAAAGTCTGGATCGCTGCTGTCAGTCATTGATGACAAGACTGAGCTAGAATGGACCCATGGTCTGATTCATTATAAGGCGGCTTCCTATGGTCTGAGAGTCGCAAATATATATTTTCCATCACATATTTTCCTATGTTCCTAAAGCTGCCTCCTGACTGATCTACTGTTTGCCTCTGATCCCTGGCTACTGAGCCCTTCTGCCCATCTCTAGCCTGATCTGCAACTGTCTGGCACCACAAGTAAAGTCATCTGTGCGCTGAGCACCACAGCCTCACCATGCAGATTCCCCACTAGGTTGCAGTTGAGGCACAAACCAGCAAGCGGACCCCCACGGGTAGCCCACCATCTCACAACCAAGCTCATAAGCCATCCTGCTTTTGTCAGGTCACGTCACCAACTCCTTTGGTCTGCCCCATTTGGGCACTGATGTTACCATTGTGCTATCCTGGCCTCATCAAAAACCCACAATCATTTCATGGTAAACTGGTGCTATGTGCTACTGCAGCCTTCCCCAACCTGGTGCCCTCCGGATGTTTTGGAGTACAACTTCCAGCATTCCTTATCGCTGGCTGGGGCTGATGGGAGTCAAAGTCCAAAACATCTGGAAGACACCAGGGCTGGATCCACATTGCACTGTATATCATCAAGTTAGCAGAACGGTACAGCTATATTCACGTTCCACAGTCACTCCTCACAGGGCACACTCTCGATAAATGTAGTGCAGTCATCCCAGTTTGCCACCCCACACCTAACTCTGTAGTCATAGAACTGGGTGTTCCCTTGAACAGGGTTTGGGGGGGGGTTGCTTCATTGTCTCTGTGCAGGTGCAAACAAGTGCAGGAGCAATCTTTAAAAGAAAGGAAAAAGCTCTTCTGGCACCTCACAAAGAAGAAGGAGATGGATGATGCTGCTGCCATCACCACCCCACGGGGTCAGGGTGAAGCCAGCAGGATCAGTGCACAGTGCCCCTCCACCCAAATGCAGTTTCCCAAAGCAGTGTTCCTCCCATTCTGAGTTTCCCAAGCACAAGGCTCCTGTCAAATCAGTGTGATTCACTTGGGGGTAAGGGCATTGGAGAGAATGTGATTTACTTCTGAGCAGACATGCCTTCTGGCTAATCATAGATTCATAGAAAAGTAGAGTTGGAAGGGGCCTACAAGGCCATCGAGTCCAACCCCCTGCTCAGTGCAGGAATCCAGGTCAAAGCATCCCCGACAGATGGCTGTCCAGCTGCACCTTGAATGCCTCCAGATTGGGAGAGCCCACCACCTCCCTAGGTAGTTGATTCCATTGTCTTATTGCTCTGACCGTCAGGAAACTTTTCCTGATGTTTAGGTGGAATCTGGGTTCCTGTAACTTGAGCCCATTATTCCGTGTCCTGCAAACCGGGATGATCGAGAAGAGATCCTGGCCCTCCTCTGTGTGACATCCCTTCAGGTACTGGAAGAGTGTGATCATATCTCCCCTCAGTCTCCTCTTCTGAAGGCTAAACAGCTTCCTGCTCTTTGGCAGCTATTTAAAAATGGGGGGAAGCCTCCCGCTCCTGTCCACCTCTCAAACTCCATGGTGGTTATCGTGGAGGTACTGCCTATCACATGCAGGGGAAATGGCCATTTCAGAAGCAGGGGTTCTTTGTTTCTGGTCTGCCACTTATGCGGAGGTGCGTATGTGTGCAGCAGCAAATTTGTCTTAAAGGAAAAAACAACAACAGGCAATTCTCTGAAGCAGCCTGCTCGGACATGCGGAGGTGCGCAGCGACATTTACAAACAAACAAAAAATTAAGAAGCTTCCAGGGAAGAGGGCAAACTGCCACACAGCAAATGGCGGACACCTCTCTTCCCCACCAGACGCTGCATTCCTCCCACCCTTCAAAAACTATTGGCTAACTCCAATGATGACACTTTCGTGGACACACCTCTGACGGGCAACTGCAACACAAGTTTAGCACACACACTGGCCACGTACTGTGACACTGAACTGCAATAACTGGAAAAACCATGATAAACCTAGTCTGGGAAATTCTGAAAGAAATGAAGAATGATTACGCAGGACTAGCACGACCCATACTTAAAAGTGTGTGCGTCGTGTGCCTCGCAAGTCACAGCAGCGATACAGTCCTGTAATAAACCTTACCTGTGGATCCAGCCCATGTTGGGAAAGGCTGTAATATTAGATTTGTCCTGTCTTTTCTCCCAACTCCCCCTGATCCTCCAAAGTAAAGCTAGGTAAAGTGTGGCATAAAAATTGGTACTAGAGTACATGTATTCCTTCCTCATAAATACGCAGTAAGTAAGGAGCTGGAATTTACTTCAAAATAATGTGTTCCGAATCTGAGTATAAGCTACTAATTTACAAAACATCTGCCAAAATGTTGTTCTAAAATGAGTGACAGCAGGCATCTGGGTATTATTAAAGTGCAGTACTTTTACACAGATAAATGTTTTCTATCACTGGTGGGTAAAAAGTACTTTTGCAACGAGCATTTGGAACTAGTTCAATTGAATTTATATCCTGAACGGGGATGTTTGTAAGCTGTAGGCTTGTGTTTTTATCTATTTCTGATTAAATATTGCCCACATAAATGGCATGCACATTTTTCATATTTAATTATTATGGCTGAGAAGGTTTAATCTATACAGAAATTCAATAATATATGTTAGCATTGGCCGTCCATGAGAAATCTGATGTGATAGTTCTGTACAACTGAGAAAGCTGAGTTGCTCGAGTGAGGACTTGTGGTCTTCCTAGGTGCATTTGGCTGCCCACTGTTGGAAACAGGATACTGAACTAGGTAGACCTTTGGTTTGATCCAGCAGGGCTGTGCTTAAGTTCTTTTGTAGAATAGATTCTGCTGTTGCCTTCCTATGTAACCCTAGGCAGCTTTCATCTGGGTTCCCTCCCCTCCTAAAACCTTTGTTCTATCTATCAAGAATGTAATTTTGCTAGGGGAGTCTCTTGATATGTGTATTAAAAATGGATCCCCTAAGGTAGAGGACAGACAAGCATGCTTCCCCCTGTGGCTCATGCTGGCTCAACTTGTCTGAGTGTGGAAAGCTAAGCAGGGTCAGGCCTGGTTATTACTTGGATGGGAGACCCCTCCTTTAGTTTCCTGCATTCAGCAGGGGGGTGGACTCGATGGCCTTGTAGGCCCCTTCCAACTCTATGATCTATGAATCTATGAATCCCCTCCCCTCCATCTTACAAACTCCTTTCCGTCATGTGATGGAATCGCCATAAATTCTGGTTAATTTGGGGTGTGTTTGCACCAGTTATTTTCCTGGGAAACCTCTTAAGAAAAGCTGGTGCTGTTTGTACCAAATACTGGGCACAGTCCCTGTTTACTGCTTCTGAGTTGGTCACAGGAAAGTGTGTTTCTCATAAAAGTGGAACTCAGTTCCGCAACAACATTTCATACAGTGTCTGAACAGATGTGGGAACATCTGATCTGCCAACTGTCTGGGACTCCCTGTCAGCAGATCTACTTATACTCAAGCACTCAGGTTGCTTTCTTATGAATAAATCCACAGGCACAAAAGAGGACTCCTGTCTGCTGCAGACAACTGCTTAAAATATAATCCATTTCTTGGTGCAAAATGGCATTGCTGCTGCATCCTACAGCCTAGCATTCCCCAACCAGGCACCTTCCAGATGTGTTGGACTACAACTCCCATCATATGCCAGCCACCATGGCCATCGGGTGGCAGAAGTTGTAGTCCAATATATCTATCTGGAGGACACCAGAATGGGGGAGGTTAATGTAGCCCATACTCTACCTAACTACTTGTCATCCACCCCTTGAAGTACAGCCCTTCTGGTTCATGAAGGGCTGCAGCAGATCTGTTGGCTAAAAGGCCTCTGTTTCAAGTGGAAGACAGAATCCCTTGCAGTCAACTCACAAATAAGATGCCTTGTTTGCTGAATCACATGGCAGATTGGGCTGCTTACTTATTTGTAGCTGTTCCGCGGCTCTCTGCAGGTACAAATGGCAGTTCTGCAAAAAGCAGCAGCATCAGGACATACATTCTGGAAGGAGAAAGGGGAGCAAGGAGCTTTGCCTTCCAGATCCAGAAAAGAGCTACCTGACATGAATGCACCCATAGAGATGCTGCCCTGCATGTAGTACAAAGGACAAGATTTCATCCAGCATAAATCTAAGCGGTTCTGCGCTCAGAGCACAAACACCTGCCCTTTGGGCTTTGTTCTGTGTCATGGTGTGGTGGGTTTGTCCAGCCATCAAGGCATCCTGGGAAAACAGTGAATGAATGTACAATAATGATGACAAACAATAAGAATAAGTTCTCTCTGTGGTTTCCTAATAATTATATGGCTCCATTATCTCAAAACCATATCTATATATCTGTCCAGAGGAAGCTTTACTTTCTTTACCATGAGACATATTTTAGGGCATTTTTCTTTTTAAATGCGTTTTGAAACAGTCACATCAGTCCTCCGAAATCTAAATGTGACTTCCTGTTGCATCTATCAAAACACTGGCAGTATTCAGCTGCATCCATGCTGCACAGCAAGCTTACTGGAGCCCAGTGAGTGAAAATCAACGGGACTAGCATACTTCTCTAAAAGGAATGCCATTGTCCACACAACAAAGCACATGCAAGAAGAAAAATAGAATGCCCTTTCCTTTCATTCCTGGCGGGAGCTGGGAAGAGACCAGGGAAAGAATTACTTCAATTTCCCTCTTTCAAATATAAATGTAAAGGCAACTGAATAAAGAGTTGAAGAAAGGGCTGTGTCCCCAGTAGCAGCCAGCTTCTCAAATATGGGGATTGGGGAACATTTGTGTACCGTAATAGAGGATGAAGTGTGCCTTAGAAAATTAAGCTACCCGTATTGCAGTGTTCTCCAACCTTGGGTCCCCAGATGTTTTTGGCCTACAACTCCCAGCATGCCCCAGCCAGCATAGCTGGCTGGGGCATGCTGGGAGTTGTAGGCCAAAAACATCTGGGGACCCAAGGTTGGAGAACTGCCATATTGGGAGTATCAACTACTCCAGCATTCCCCAGCCTAGTCCCCTCCAGATGTTTTGGTCTGCAACTCCCACCATTCCTCACCATTGGTCACGCTGGCTCGAGCTGATGGGAGCTGAAGTCCACAGCATCTGGAGACTGGGGAAGGCTAGTTGGGGAAGGCTGAACTACTCAATTTCCCCTTTCCATCAGTATATGAGCAGTGGTGTCTTTCTGAGGGTGGGAGTTTGGATGTATCAGGATTCCCAGATGGAGGACATACTTTCAACAGTACCTTCAGTTGACTTCTGTTGCCCTTAGAAAGATGTTTACCACCCATCATTTTCAAACAATGTCCTCAGCATATTTGGAGGCCAGGGCCAGCCCTACCATTAGGCAGATCAAGGCAGTCCCCTCAGGCAGCAGGTGCTGGGTAGTGTGGAGGGAGCAGTGGTAGCAGCCCCCTTGGTCACTTCCTCTTCCTGCCATTGGAGGACAGGCCAGTGTGTTCCTGGCAGCCTGCCCTGCACCCTCTGAGCTAGGCTGATGCCCTCAGATGTAGTGGAGGGTGTCCCATCAACAGTGCCGAAGTAAAATTCAACTGCCAGTCCAGTCAGCTTTTGTAGGTGGAATGGCAAGAGGCGCCATCTTGTTTTTCGTCTCTGGCCATTATTCAGGTTTTTTTGGGGGGGGGGCTCCCTTCTGGTCTACAGAAGTTAAATCTCAGCCAGGGTCTGCCTCTAGGGCACATGCATGTAAATGCTGTGCACACGACGAACACGAAGGTTCCATGTAATGTGCTGCAGCTGGGGAGGTTCACTTTGAACTGTTGAAAACATCCTAGAAAAACAGAACTGCCCTATTTCTAATCGAAAGGACAAATGACCCCAATTTGCTTTAAATGACTGCTGGCATGCTTTTATAGGGTAAATAAATTCAGCGCACATTTGACAGCATGTTAGAGGCAGTTCAATGTGAGAGGTTCAGGCAGTGATCCATGGAATGAGAGCAGGAATGTGACAAGTACACAAGTGTCCGTATTTTCATCTGCGAAATGCTGGGGAATGTGTGGGGCACTGAAAGCAGACTCAGCTAGATTTTGTCTGCAGTTGCATCTTGGGGTAGCGCCTGCTCCTGCTCCTTTCTACATGCTCCGAGAGTCTGCAAATGCCTTGTTCTCTGGTCCCTACATCAAAAAAGCCTAACTCCGCCAAAGCCTTGCCTTGCACCCACTTTCAAAAGTCAGGCAGCCAAAGTCAACCACTGGTGACCTGCCGAAGAGGGCAGGAGGTAGCATTTGCAACCTGGACACTGATTATTGACCTTTAAATCTCCTTCTGGAACAAGAGGGAAAGTGGCCAACCTTGATTCCACCCCCAGTCCTGTTGTCCATCTCTCTTTCTGTGCCACCACAGGAGGGTGAAGAGGGCCGATGAATGGGAGGAAAACCTCATCTTCCACTTCAACAGGAGACAGAAAGAAAGGTCTATTTCTGGTAAGTGGGCTGCAAGGTGGCAACCCAGTAGTAGACCTCTCATACCTTTACTATGTGTGTGGAAGAGGGAATTTCAGCAAATGCATCTTGTCTCAACCCTGCATGACAATATTGTGCAATGCAGAGCTCTCTCTCTCTCTCTCTCTCTCTCTCTCTGACTACAATCCTATCCTGACTTACCTGGGAGTAAGCCCTATTTAACTCAATGGGTCTTACTTCAAAGTAGACATTTATAGGACTGCAGTGTAAGAATCTTTCTTTACTACACACACACTCAAAAATGTCATGCCACTTAAATGAGACTCCCTTTAGTAAAATCTCTCTCTCTCTCTCTCTCTCTCTCTCTCTTTCTCTCTGGTTCCCCTACCCGAATAACCATTGAATAACGTACACATCATCTTCATATGTGTATTAAGCTCATCTGATATATCCCTTACCATGCTTCACAAGATTTGACATCATAATTTGAAAAGAGTTCACATGACACATTGGATAACTGAGTGAAGAAATTCCTCTCAGTAAATAAAAAATACTTTTTCAGTCTTCTAGTGAACTGTCTAATTCTGCAGTCAACAACAGAACAGCAGCTATGGTAATAACTTCAAGCTATTACAGTACGGTAATAAGTGTTGTAGTAATAACTTCAAGTGAAGATGTCAGCATCAACTCCATATTATCCTCATCTCTTCTCATTCTAAATTCTAAATCAGATGCTTCTAATGTACACAGGCCATGTCGTGACCCACGGCCACAAAGAAAGTATTATCAAAATAGCAAATTCTGGTGTAGTTTTAGCAGCACTGTCTGAGTTTTCAGAATATTCCAAATCTAGAAGAAGTATTGCCAGAGAATGGAGATGGAAGACATCTATAGTATCTACCTATGGACATGTTTCATTCACACCTTCCTCCTGGTAGACCTGCTTGTCATCTTCCATTCCTCACAGAGTGTGATGCAATATGTGCTCTTTCAAGCATACGAAACAAATTTGTGTGGAAGGCACAGATGTCATTTCAAGACATTGATTGTACTTTCCAAGAATGGTCCAGAATCTCTACAATGTTTGTTTGGTAACCACAAGTAATCATTTTAGAAGCAGATGGCAGTGGAACACCGCTCACTGAAAACACATGCATTTTGTCACTGATGTGTTTATGTGCACAATAAATAAATGATTGTGTTAGAAATCAATATAATGAGGGTTGGATCCAGGATCTGCCTTTTGTGGACAGAAGGGCTCCACTCACAAAGGTGCCTCCACCCGATTTTCAGGAATCCCTCTTCCCCTTGCACCACAGCTGACCCCATTCAGCAGGGTCTTCTGACTCTGTGCAGCATTTTCTGGGAGCTGGGAGCCCAGTTGCACCCACCTAAATCTGGATCCGACGATGAATGATTATGCATGCAGTCTCACTAATTCATCTACTATTTTATGTCAAATATTTGAGGCATGGTAAGGAGCATATCAGATGAGATGCTTAATACACATCTCCTGAAGAAACCTGCCCTGGACCCGGAAGATCTTAACAACTTTAGGCCAGTAGCAAATGTTCCTTTTCTGGGCAAGGTCCTAGAGCGGGTGGTGGCCAACCAGTTCCAGGCGCTCTTGGATGAGACTGATTATCTGGATCCATTTCAGTTGGCGTTCAGGCCAGATTTTGGCACAGAACCAGCTTTGGTTGCCCTGTATGATGACCTATGTCGGGAGAAAGACGGGGAGTGTGACCCTGTTAATACTCCTGGATCTCTTGGCGGCTTTTGATACCATCGACCATGGTATCCTTCTGGGGCGGCTGTCTGAGTTGGGAGTGGGGGCACTGCACTGCAGCAGTTCCGCTCCTACTTGGATGGCCAGTTCCAGGTGGTGGTGCTTGGGGAATACTGCTTGGCCCCGTGGACTCTCCAGTATGGAGTTCCACAGGGGTCGGTCTTATCCTCCATGCTATTTAACATATACATGAAACCGTTGAGTGGGTTCATCAGGAGTTTTGGAGTGTGTTGCCATCAGTACGCTGATGACACACAGCTCTATTTCTCCTTTTCATCCCCACCAGGTGAGGCTGTGGATGTGTTGAACCGGTGCCTGACTGCAACAATGGACTGGATGAGAGCTAACAAACTGAGGCTCAATCCTGACAAGACTGAGATGCTGTTAGTGGGTGGTTCCTCTGACCGGATGGACGGTGTTCAACCTGTTCTGGAT
This sequence comes from Shinisaurus crocodilurus, assembly GCA_021292165.1. Lineage (NCBI taxonomy): Eukaryota > Metazoa > Chordata > Lepidosauria > Squamata > Shinisauridae > Shinisaurus > Shinisaurus crocodilurus. Next base: position 96,179,923 of record CM037880.1, read on the forward strand.
GTGGTTGCACTCCCCTTGAAGGAGCAGGTCTGTAGCTTCAGGGTTCTCCTTGAGCCATCTTTGTCACTTGAGGCTCAGGTTGCCACAGTGGCACGGAGTGCCTTCTACCAGCTTCAGCTGGTGCCCAGCTATGCCCCTATCTGGACAGGGATAGCCTGATTTCAGTAATCCACGCTCTAGTAATCTCAAAGTTAGATTACTGCAATGCACTCTATGTGGTGCTGCCCTTGAAGACTGTTCAGAAGCTGCAGCTTATGCAAAATGCGGCGGCCAGATTAATCACTGGGACCAAAAGGTCCGAACATAACATATAACACCTGTTCTGGCCTGCTTGCACTGGCTGCCTATATGCTTCCGAGCCCGATTCAAGGTGCTGGTTTTTTTAACCTATAAAGCCCTACACAGCTTGGGATCACAATACTTGATGGGACGCCTCTCCCAACCACAATCTACCTGTACACTATGTTCAACATCTGGGGCCTTCCTCTGACTGCCACCTCCGAGGGAGGCTCGGAGGGTGGCAACAAGGGGGAGGACCTTTTCTATGGGAGTCCCCCAACTGTGGAACAAGCTCCCCCATGAGGCCCTCTACTTTGAGGCTTTTAATAACTAAATGGTATACGGGGTGGTGGTAAATTATTTTAGCTGTCATGTTTTATTAACTTGTTTTTAGTTTTTGTGATATTTTTAAATTTGGTTTTAAATTTTCATAATGTTTTTATTGTTTATATTTAATTGTATTTTATTGTACTTTTTAATTGATTGTTGTACACCACCCAGAGAGCTTCAACTATTGGGGGGTATAGAGAATGAATGAATGAATGGATAAATAAATAAATAAATAAATACACATATGAAGCTCAACAATACTACAAGTGAGAAGGATCTTGGAATTGTTGTAGATCACAAACTGAATATGAGCCAGCAATGCGATGTGGCTGCAAAGAAGGCAAATGCTATTTTGGGCTGCATTAATAGAAGTATAGCTTCCAAATTGCGTGAAGTGATAATTCCCCTTACTCAGCACTGGTTAGGCCTCATCTTGAGTACTGCATCCAGTTCTGGGCACCACACTTTAAGAAGGATGTAGACAAACCGGAGAGGATTCAGAGGAGGGCTGGGCAACAAAGATGATTAAGGGACTGGAAACAAGGCCCTATCAGGAGAGACTGAAAGAACTGGGCATGTTTAGCCTTCAGAAGGGGAGGCTGAGGGGAGATATGATCGCAGCACTCTTCCAGTACTTGAAGGGTTGTCACACAGAGGAGGGCCAGGATCTCTTCTCGATCATCCCAGTTTGCAGGACACTAAATAATGGGCTCAAGTTACAGGAACCCAGATTCCACCTGAACATCAGGAAAAAATTCCTGTTAGAGCAATAAGACAATGGAACCAATTACCTAGGGAGGTGGTGGGCTCTCCCACTCTGGAGGCATTCAAGGTGAAGCTGGACGGGCATCTGCCAGGGTGCTTTGACCTGGATTCCTGCATTGAGCAGGGGGTTGGCTCGATGGCCTTGTAGGCCCCTTCCAACTCTACTTTTCTATGATTCTTTGATTCTATGTTTGGGTTATTTGATGGGTGTGGGGTTTGTGACTAAAGCACAGTGACATTTTGCTCTACAGTGCATCATTGTCCCATTTATGGCCCACAGTGGTTCTAACAGTGTTCAACCAACCCACTCTACGTTCACTACTGTGTGTGTGCTGTCTTTGGCTGCCAGGAAAGATTTGAGGGCTCTGTCCCAGTTCCAGCTCTTGGACCCCAATCAGGTGGTTTGCAATAATAATCAGAGATGCCTGTTGTGGCTACAGAACGGTAGAATTCTGATACCTTTCTGATTGCTGTGCTCCTCTCTTGTGAAAGGCCTCTCTCTACCATTGGCTGAACTGCTCCGATCCTAAGGAGGGGTGGGACAGGGGGAAATGGTAAAAGGAGCAAGGGCCTAGGAAAGCAAAGCTGGGAAAGGGAGTGTTCCAGGAGGAGCAGGAGGAAGTGGAAAGAAACCGGGGAAAGAGGCAGAGAGGAGAGGTGCACATGGCCAGGAGCTGCAGAGGCGGGGAAATGTTCAAACATCAGCAAGAAGTAACCAGCTGAATATTTTGCTGCAGATCTCTTGTACACTTTGGATACTTTGAATCTGGAAAAAAGATATTTTTTTCACTCCACAGGGAGCGTTTTTCCCCCCAGTAGTAAACATTAGTTTTTAATTATGAAAATCAATCTTATAGACTACTACAAAACACAAGATTCTCAGTTACAGATGAGGAGAGGCAGGTTGGAGAACACTCTTATAAATTAAAAAAATCCAACAATGATTTATGTATTTTTAAAACCTCATAAATGACCCAACCCAAACCATTGCTGGTTATGTGGCAATGGTGTCATCTCTTATCTGTTGCTGGTTGAATAGCGATCTCTGCCACAGAGATATCCGTTTTCTTGCTCCTTTTCTTTCTGATGCCTTTTTCTCTATGTTCAGCTCTTCTCTTCTTCCTCAGATCCCCTTCAGCACCTTCCCTCCTTGTCCACTGACCTCCACTTTGCTTTTTCTCAGCATTCTAAGCACCTCCCTTCACTTGCCATGCCTTCTATGACCTCACAGGAGTAGGCATTATTCGAGTGACACGCATCATAACCACAGTGGTGTGTTAAGGATTTTTTCCCCATCATGGAAAATATCTGTACTTTTTTCTAAGTTCTTCCTATCAGGAACCTTGTTGTTTTATGCTCTGTAGAAATTACATTTTCCTCAGTCTGGAAAGATAAAGGCAAAAACACAGTAAAGAGTATTGGCTATCCATGCAAAAAGCGTTCTTAGTCTGAAGGCTACACTAATAAAACATGTAAAATGTCACTTTTATTCATTGGGATTAATAAATGATGTGTTTTAAAAGGTCAGTCTTTGCTGTAGTCATTGCTGTGAGAAAGTAAAGTGTGAGATGAATATCAATACTCAATATGGAGAATGGGATTTGGTGGCAATGAAGCCCCTTGCTGTAATTGGCTGAGCTGCCTTGATGTCACAGAGGAGCGAGACAGGAATAATGGTGTCTGGCTGTCATTAATCAGAGAGATAGAGAGGGGCTGTAGGCAGAAAGGCCTAAGGCAGCCTTCCCCAAACTGTTGCCCTCCAGATGATTTGGACTTTAACTCTCAGCATCTCTGAGCATTGGCCATGTTGGCTGGGGTGATGGGAGTTACAGTTCAAAACGTTTAGAGGGTTCCAGGTTGGGGAAGGCTGGCCTAAGGAAAGAGGGTGGGAAAAACAGGAAGGACGAGGCAGGCCCAACACAGCCAAGTATTTTGGCCAACTTTGGAGAACACTGAATTTAGACAACCAAGAGGAGAATTCTAGAACCTGAGGAAGAAGACAGTCAAGAATATGCGTCCCAGAAAGTGAAGTACCAGATAAATTTGTGGGTATGGCAAGAGATTCCTGGCAATCACTGGTTCACAGCCATGAAATTAATTTCAAAGTAACTCAATACTTTCTAAAGTGTGAAAACAGCACTGCTGAGGAAACCTGAAAGCTCTGAGAAGTATTTCAAAGGACTTGATTTTTAAAAATTGTTTATGTATTTCCTGCTGGGTAGGACCAAAGTAGTATTATGGCTGTACTCTCCTTGAGGAGAGTACCTATGTGCTGTTCTTCTAGACCATTGCTCTGCCTGTTTTAAACTAGGATGTTTCCTTGTTGCCTTTGCACAATCATAAATCCCTAGACTAGTGTTCTCCAGCCTTGGGTCCCCAGATGTTCTTGGCCTACAACTCCCAGCATGCCCCAGCCAGGCTGGGGCATGCTGGGAATTGTAGGCCAAAAACATCTGGGGACCCAAGGTTGGAGAACACTGCCCTAGACCCTTTGAGCTCCTTCCCCTATATGTGTGTGACAAAGGCTGCAACCCAAGGTCAAACTATAGAGATAATTTCCTGACCAATAGAAACCAAAGAGAAATAAGAGATCAGGAAAGAACTGCAAATTTTATATACAAGTAACAGTATTATAACAATTACTTAAAATTGATAAAATCTATATATATAAAAGAAGGTGTCCTGACTGACTGACTGACTGACTGACTCATCAACACCCAGCTCAAACCGTTTAATCTAGGAACGTGAAAATTTTGAAGGGACATTGCTTTTATGACGTAGACCCCCACTAAGTAAGGATTTTGGGAAATTCCGTCCCTAAGGGAGTGAAAAAAGGGGGCAAAATCGCCCCACTCTCATATCTGCAGTTCTGCAAATAGGCCTCACCTCATAATTGCTGCAGGAGCCAACTTGCTGCAGGAGCTAATAGCAGCAGTTATGCAAATAGCCCATACGACACTTAGAATGTTCGTATGAATTCCTGCAAGGGCCAATAGGGCTGGGTATGCAAATCTCCCCTAGGCCATTTAGAATGTTCTCTGAGGATGTGAAAAGGGAGGGAAACTTTTTACATGACTGACTGACTGTTGTGTGGGGGGCATCGTCGCATAGGCTCCATCACGTTTAGACGGATCTACCCCAAACTTGGCATGCTCACTCATCACCTGTAGACTCTCAGGATTAACCTGATTTTTCTTTAAGAACAGATATTTCTATCACAAAAGATTTCTGCTGCCAGCACCCAGCCTAAACGTTACACTTTCAGTCAGAGACACTGCATCTTTTCCATACATGTTTCTTTTAAAAACAATTATACCAAATCCTAAAATCCATGCGAGCGCAGCATTAACTAGCAACAGCTAGTTAATTTATAAAACATAGCTAAAATTGCACAACAAAAGGTGCAGGTAAAAGTAATAGAATTATAGAAAAGTAGAGTTGGAAGGGGCCTACAAGGCCATCAAGTCCAACCCCCTGCTCAATGCAGGAATCCAGGTCAAAGCATCCCCGACAGATGGCCGTCCAGCTTCACCTTGAATGCCTCCAGAGTGGGAGAGCCCACCACCTCCCTAGGTAATTGGTTCCATTGTCTTATTGCTCTAACAGTCAGGAAATTTTTCCTGATGTTCAGGTGGAATCTGGGTTCCTGTAACTTGAGCCCATTATTCCGTGTCCTGCAAACTGGGATGATCGAGAAGAGATCCTGGCCCTCCTCTTTGTGACAACCCTTCAAGTACTGGAAGAGTGCTATCATATATCCCCCCTGCAATTATTGGTCAATTATTGAACCAACTTCTCAGTAATATACAAGGGCTATATAAGGACAGGCGGAACACAGTCGCAGCCCTCTTATGAACTTCACAGTCTCGAATTACAAGGGCAATTTGCTGAATTTAATGTTGTTTGCCAAGCACATTTCGACTGTAATGGCAGATTTACAAGACTTCAAATGTCTGCTTTAGCATGGATCCAAAAAACCCAATATCCAAAATAGTACCACTCAGGATATATGCTTGTTGGGAGTAAAGTTATATATATACAATATATATAGCTTTCATGCACAAGTCTATTTACCTATCATGTGAATCCCTAGATTAAAACTAACACTCAACACAAACCCATACCACACAAAGTGTGGGGCGGGAGATTTCCAAACAACCCCGGGTTCCCTGGAAAACCAGTCATTATTTCGCACAACAGCCCAACTTAGCTAGAGAGATTTTCTTTCATCCCAAGCTGAAGACTTCAGCCACTACTGAAAATGAAGCAATTATAAGAAAGGGCATTTATTAAACATTGTCTAGAAGGCCAAGATTTTATCACAAGCAAAATCCTAAATTCAAACAAGAACAGATTCTGCAAAATGCTCTATGCACAGAAATTGGACCAGGTGGCATGACCTGACAGATGCTTGAAGAATTTGTTGTCCTTACACCAGGTCTGGGGAACATTTGGCTCTCCAGATGTTGTTGGACTGCAACTCCCATCAGCCCTAGCCAGCATAACCAATAGTGAGGGATGATGGGAGTTAGAGTCCAACTACATCAAGGGCCACACATTCCCCATCCCTGACTTACATGAAAGAACAGAAATGCATTGGAAATGCAATTTGTTGCCATGCCTACTTTTACAACCTTAGAATTATTTTCATTTGACAGACTCTGTAGGGAAGGAGCTCTTAATACCCTGGGATACAAAGTTTTGTTTCAGAAACTAGAAAATGAGCAACTGATGTTATGGGGGCGGAGGGGAATCAAGGAACTCCACATTTCCCATAACAGGTTGCAAGGGACTTTAAAAACTGAGTGACAGCCCAGTCCAAGAAAATCAAAGCAAGCCAAAAGGGAACAGAGGCGTACAAGTCCCTGGATTTGCTTCATTGTTTCCATGGCTGGAGCATCGTTCTGAGTGACAGATAATTCATCTTTTACCACCTGCCATTGCCTAGAGATCAGCCTCGCAGTTGTTTCCGGCTAAATGTACATAAACTGAAGCATTTTCAGGCAGGAAACCAGATGTGACAGGGACAACCCCAGAGTGTGACAGGGACACCTGGGTTAATGATGACTGATGCCATAATGCTTTTCATAAAGTGTGCGCTAGCTATGCTGGGCATTTTTGCTGTCATTTATGGAGTGTTGCCAAAGACTTCAGCTATGGGCTCTTTAAGGTCAAGGAGAAAGGAATGAAGGTGTAAAATAGCAAATTAGACTAGGCTGGAGAGGGGGAGAGGGGGAGAAGAGATAATATGACTGCAGGTTAGCTGATATACATAGCGCATTGAAAATAGTTTCAACTTCAGGATTGTTTAGAGGCTTACAAATCCAGTACCAGCTGAACAGTTTTTAAATATATATATAATGTCCAAGGGATATACTGTATCAAATTACAAACAGAAATGTGAGTTTAACTAGTGCTGGGCCAATGATAGATCATTGGCCCAGCACTAGTTAAACTCACATTTCTGTTTGTAATTTGATACAGTATATCCCTTGGACATTAAGCAATGATTTTCAAGCGTTTTGCTTTCAAGGAACCCCATCCACATCGATGTCTGCTGTGGAACTATCTAAGCCAGTGGCCATCACCACCACACCTTGTGTCAGTGAATTCCATAAGTTAGGCTTCAACCTTATGCGCAATTACTTGGGAGTAATTCGATAGGACTTACTTCTGAGCCAACATGCCCTAAGGTGGGTTGCACTAGTAATTACGGTATGTGTTGTGTAAAGTACATAATTGTGTCCTTCCTGAATCTACTGCAATCAATTTCATTGGGTCACCCACAAGTTGTAGTATTAGGGTTGAATGTATAAACTGTGCCTGTATCCTAATTCAGATGTGATGCATAGGGCACTATCCAACAGGGCCATTGCACAAGCGGCACCTCCCACCAATTCCAGTGCACAAGCGAGAACCAACACTTGCCCAACAGAGATTTAACACTTCCTATAGAAAGCCCCAAAATGAGCGGAAATGCTCGTTTCTGGATTGAGACAGGTTGGCAGGACTCCTTTATGTGACCTCCACTGATCTGCCCCATTTCAGAAATGAGCATTTCTGCTCATTTCCACATGTTCCCAGAAGTGCTAAATCTCCGTTGTACAAGCGGTGGGTCTCACTTGCGGAGGAGAATCAGCGGGGGCACAACAGAATCAGCAGGGTTGCAGCGCCCTGTCGGATATTGCCCTTGGTGTGTCAAACAAACTTAACTCTGTGGGGTTATATGCAGCCGGCACCACACTTAATAGGGTCACTGTGATTGCAGTGTTGGGGATGCATCATGTGCCATTGGCCATGTGTAACCCTGAACACATCCAGTGTCTCAGGCAGGAGCAATGTCCACCTTATATGTTGTCCACTTCAACAAAATGGTGGCTGATCTTCCACTGCAGTCTCTTTTTGAGGTATTTCAGTTGTCCTGCCAATCCCTCCAAAGCAGTGTTCTCCAACCTTGGGTGCCCAGATGTTTTTGGCCTAAAACTCCCAGCATGCCCCAGCCAGCGTAGCCTAATTGGCCAAAAACATCTGGGGACCCAAGGTTGGAGAACACTGCTCCAAAGTGTCCATTAAATATGCCAGGCTGCACAGTATGTTCCCCCATTCCCCCCCCCCCTATTGCGCAGAATATGTGGTAAAATTATTCGCTTACTTTATTATAAATGTTGTTCTTCCAGAAGAATGTTGGTAGGGCAGGATCTGAAAGGGGGGGGGGGATAACAAACAACCTTCAAATTAGCTGCAGAAATGAATTACACACTGTTTGTAGCCCTTCATGAATAATTCAAATCCCCCCGTCAGTGGATCTAATTAGTAATCATCCAAACTATTCTTAAATTATCCTGTTTTAAGTTACCTGCATAGCAACTATCTTCTATTCCGATATAATGATTAATCCATTTGCAAGGCAACAGCCCATGCTCCTTCAGTTTGCTGCTGGAGACACTGCCCCTGCGAAAAGCACACCATCCATTTAGGTAACGAGCGGTCCTTTTAACAAGTGACCTTTTCAAGTACTCGGGGCCACGGTGTGTCTCCCAGATGAATGGGTACTCTTGAGGCTCTATCAGTGCATATCAGAGTGTCCTGCTGGTTCAGCGACCTAGACATGCAGAGAATTTAAGGGTAGCAAATCCAAATCACACAATGACCTGCAACTCTATTAACCCTTCAGGATGACACGGAGGAAAACAGGGACACACTTGAGTTGTGATAAGGGATGGGGGAGAAATTCGGTTTACATCTCACTGCGAACTTGCCCAATTCCGCACTTTGGGGCCAGCACGCAAGCCAAAGCTCAGTTATCATTTGAAAATCACACTTCCCCCAAGTTTTACAGCGGAGTTCTCCAATCAAAAATGGGCACAAAAATGCATATACTTCAGAAAACAATGTTCAAAAATGCATTATATTAGGAAAATTGCTTCCAAAAAATGTGTATATTAGGGCAACAATACGTAGAAAAATGCATGAATGTATTTGGAGAATTATGAATTATGAATTTTCATGTAAACTTTAAAAAAAAAAAAATTCCATTTCATTTCATTCATTTCATTTATATACCGCCCCACAGCTGAAGCTCTCTGGGCGGTTCACAATACTTTATGCATAAAAACAACAATAAAAACATACAAAATAGTTTAAAGAATTAAAAACCAAATTTAAAAACACAGTTTAAAATAACAGCACAAAAGCCAATAAAACTGAGCCTACAGGTGACAATCCCCCCCCCCCCCGGTGCTATTCCAAGCTCTTAACTAAATGCCTTGGCATAGAGGGAGGTCTTAACCTAATCTCAACGTTCAGGACAAACTGAACTTAAGACTGGAGAAATTCTCAAAGTTTGAGATGAACTGAAATTAAAGTTGGGGAAATGGGAAACTGAGAGGAACTGAAATTGGCAGATTAATCCATCCCTACTTAACACCCATATTCTTGTACCATGGATCACTGTGTAATTGTAAACCCCTCCAGCAAACACTAGTTTGTTGCTAGTGCATGCTTTATGCTGCATTCATTTGTTCTCCACTAACCTGTACTTCACTGATTTAAAAGCCAAGACACATCAGGTTTAGATGTAACCAGAAACCACATTCCAAGCTATGTAAACAAGGCAAGCCCCCAGAAGAACTCACCCCCTCTCCTCCTCTCTTCTCGTTTTGCAGCTGGAAGGAAATCAGAAGCATCTGCCTCGTTTTGAGCAAACCAAGTTCCCTGTTATGTCCAAACTTAGTGAGAACAAGCAAGGCTCAACCATTGTTTCCCATTACATCTGAACCTGGCCTGTTTGTCCTTTTGCTTAAAATCATATTAGAAAAAATATATTTTTGCTTGACACTATGTTATCACCGCTCAAAATATATCTCAGCAGCTACAGTATGGAGCAGCTGGCTGTATACTGCATGGAACCTTAGGCTTGGATCCTAAGAAAAATTAACTTAAAGAACTTAATTGATAGAAAGTTTCATGCCCCTTCCTCCCCATGCAGCCATGCCCCCCCCCCCATATGCCTCTCTGGAGTGGTGGGAGGGCTTATGAACAATGTGGGATGGGAATTGCCCAACAATTTCCTTCCATGAACTTCCTTAAGTTAACTTATCTTAGGATTCAAACTTTAGTGTACATATTCCACATGCATTGACATGCATATGAACTAGAGATATGACACATCCACTCCCAACTTAGGGCTAAGTTACACACTTAAATACGCAGCATGCAGCTGATTCTCCCTCTTTTATACACTTCCGTGTAAGTGCACAGGCTCCCAATCTGGATTGGGACCACCATGTGCAGATAAGGGATTTAAAATTTCGAAAGTGCTGTTCAGCAAGCGAGAATATGCTTTGTTCATCTGTTCGCGATCGTTCGCGATAGTCCTCCCTTTCGTCCAGTTGTTCATCTCAAGGTTTGCGAACGAGATTCGACGATCATAAACAGTTCGCCGGGCTCCAGCCAAAAAGAGCTCAGAGAGAGATGCCTTTACTTTGCAGTCCTTTACTGTGTGTGACGTAATTTCAAATTGATAAGAGGAATCACATTTGATCAACTAAAAAGGCAACTCCTGAGTCCTATATTTATGTCATATTTCTTAAATTTCTCCCCTGCGTGAGCGGTTCACAAACAATAACGCACAAAAATGAACAACACTTTTTTGCTACACTTGCAAACAAGTGTGCGGGGGAAGGTGACACTCGTGTGATCCGTCTGTGAACACAAAAAACCCGGAAAGTTAGATCCCTAGTTTAAACTATCCCACCCAGCTGCTTTTTTTCTTTAAATCCACACCACCACCACCACCACCCTGTGCTGGGGTTAAAAAAAGAGAGAGAGAAATCTCCACTTGAGCCAATAGAGGTTTTTAAACTTTTTTTAACGCCCATGCAGAGAAGGAGCAAATTTAAAGGGGGAAAGTGGCTGGGTGGGAAGGTTTAAACCTCCCCTACCCATGCATGTTGGTCCTGGTCTGGATCAGAGGCTGATGCACCTACAAGGAAGTACCGTATATACTCGACTTTAAGTCTAGTTTTTCAGCACATTTTTTGTGCTGAAAAATGCCCCCTAGACTTATACGTGGGTCAGCGGCCCCCCAGGACCCCCGCCGTTACTGCAAGGGACCGCCAGGCACCCCCCTCCATCCCCAGGACCCCTGCCGCCACCCCCAGACACCCCACCCCCACCCCCGTACCTGCACCCGTCGCTGCCGAAGCCCCTCCCCCGTCGAAGCCGCGCCGCAGCCCCCCCAGACACCCCCATGCCACCCCCACGCTACCCCCAGACACCCCCCAGACACCCCCCGTCACCGTACCTGCTCCCGCCGCCAAAGCCCCACTTCTTGTGGATTCGCGGAGCGCAGCGGAGAGAGCGCGTGGTGGACCGGCGGCTCCGTCTGCGCGGCGCCGAGGCGAGCGATCCTGCCAAAGGCGAGCGATCCAGGGGGGCGCCTGAAGTTTCCTTCCCCCCCCCGCCTCTCTCTCTATTTTTCTTCTGGCGGGGGGCGGCGTTTGCTTTCCCTGGATCTAACGCCGTCCCCGCTTGCCCGGGCGCTGCTTGAGCGGAAGGGAGGAAGGGAGGAAGGACGAGCCCCAACCGTCCGCCCCGCCTCGCCTGGCTCCGTGGCTCGTCCTTCCTCCCTTCCTCCCTTCTGCTCAAGCAGCGCCCGGGCAAGCGGGGACGGCGTTAGATCCAGGGAAAGCAAACGCCGCCCCCCGCCGGAAGAAAAATAGAGAGAGAGGCGGGGGGGGGGAAGGAAACTTCAGGCGCCCCCCTGGATCGCCCGCCTTTGGCCGGATCGCTCGCCTCAGTGCCGCGCAGATGGAGCCGCCTCCGCGATTCAAACGTAGGTTCAGGCGGGAAGAGGATCGCTCGCGCCCCTCCCCTTCTGAAGTGGGGCTTCGGCGGCGGGAGCAGGTACGGTGACGGGGGTGTCTGGGGGTGTCTGGGGGTAGCATGGGGGTGTCTGGGGGGGCTGTGGCGCGGCACGGCTTCGATGGGGGAGGGGCTTCAGCGGCGGCGGGTGCAGGTACGGGGGTGGGGGTGGGGTGTCTGGGGGTGGCGGCAGGGGTCCTGGGGGTGGAGGGCTGGGGTGGCGTGGGGGTGGCATGAGGGTGTCTGGGGGGGCTGCGGCACAGCGCGGCTTCGGCGGGGGAGGGGCTTCGGCAGCGGTGGGTGCAGGTATGGGGGTGTGGGTGGGGTGTCTGGGGTGGCGTGGGGGTGTTTGGGGGTGTCTGGGGGTGGCGGCGGGGGTCCTGGGGAGGCTTTGGCAGTGGCGGGGCTTCGGCGGCAGTGGGTGCAGGTACGGGGGTGGGGGGTGTCTGGGGGTGGCGGCGGGAGTCTCCCCTCGTACATTTCCCACCCTAGACTTATACTGGGGGCAATAAGTTTTCCCAGTTTTGGGGGGTGAAATTAGGGGCCTCGACTTATGTTAGGGCTGACTTAAAGTCAAGTATATACGGGTAAATAAATAAAAGAGTGAGGATCAGCTCCACACTATGTATTTATTGTAGCATGTAGTTTAGCCCTCAGGGGATTAATTTCTAGAGCAGTCTTTCTCCAACCTGGTGCTCTCCAGATGTGTTGGACTGCAACTCACATGATTCCCACCCAGCCAGCATGGCCATTGGCTGGCAATTATGGGAGTTGCAGTCCAACACATCTGGTGGGCACCAGGTTAGAGAAGGCTGTTGTAGAGACTTGGAAAATGGAACTCAACCCTGAAGAATGACCATTGTAGAAACACTCTACAATTCCAAGAGCAAAAATAGGGAGAAAATAGGGACAAACATCAGAAAATAGTAGGGAGGGGTGTGCATCTAATCTTTGTAAACTGCCCAGAGAGCTTTGGCTATTGGGCGGTATAGAAATGTAAGAAAGATGAGGATGAGATAAGATTCAGCCAAATCCTGAATCCAGAACCAAATCAGGCTGGTTTGGACAGATTCAGGTGATATCTGAATCGAAGCACAGCTCCTCTGAAGCAGACCAAATCTGAATCTCAGCACTCCTGAAGATCTGGGATTTGGAGGGCCAGAGAGACACAGACAGTGTGCCTCCAAAAATGGATATATTTGTCCATATAAGGAAAATACCAGGGTGGGAAGAGGGGTGAGGGAGAGGAGGGGGTGTAGTTTGGTGACTGGCAGTTCTAGCTTCTAATCACGTCACAATGAATGGTTTCCAGGGTTCACCAATAGCAGCACTTTGGGGGTGAGATATTGAAGTAATGAGTGAGTTTGCATGAGATGGCAACCCACCCTGCAAATAAGCTACGCAGCATGGGTTGTTTGTGGAACAACCCACAGTGCGCATGACAGATGATCAGGCTTGCTGTGGGTTGCCCCCCTCCTTCCCCCTTGGTCCTCCAGGAAGCATCCCGGGGGCCTTGGCAGCTGGCACCACCTTGTCCCCGCTCCCCAGTGCAATCGTGAGCCCTTTTGCGCTCCCCCATTCCCTCCCCTTTTTCTTCAAAGATCATTTTTTTGCGATGTGCCAAGCGGCACATTGGGAGGGCTGTCTGTCAGTGCTTTGCCACTCCCCCCCCCTTCTTTCCTCCTTTTTTTTTTTTGTTTTTTTGCATAACTGAATGTGCGCAAATATTTTCGTAATTATTATTTTTTTGCCAGTTTTCCGGAGTTGCGCAAGTGCACAACTCCAAATAGCTGAAATGGGAAGGTTTGGCCGGGCAATGTCCTGGTAAGTGCCTGCTGTCAAAGTGCAGCAGGTACCAACCATGGACATTCACCAAGAGAGCCTGCAAATTGGTTATTTTGTTACTTTGCGTTCACTTGACAGCTGTCACACAGAGAGCTGTCAAGGGAAAGCAAAGCCGTGAGGGAACTTTGCTCATGAAAGGGGGTGGCGACTTTTCCCCCACTTTGCACTAAGATCCTCAGGGTTTTTAGTGTCTGTCCATCCCCCCAATTCCCAGTGCCCCCACCTTTTCCTCAGTTTCCCGAGTCCCCAGCTACTCAGGAAAGTGAAGATCATGAAGCTGCCCCCTTTTCACAAACACTTCTTTTGACTCTCTGGCAAATCTCCACACTCGTTTTTGTGACAGGGAAATATACCTAGATTCATATCCCCGGGTGGGTGGGGGAAAGCTGCACCAAGCGCAAAACAACTCACAATCACAGCAGGGGAGAGCAAGCTTGTGATGGCCGCTCCAAAGTGACGCTTGGGCATTTGGTAGACTGGATGTCACTGGCAGTGGCTCAGGCAAGCTCAGCAAAAGTGGCAAGGGCTTTTCCCCACTTTTGCCAAGCTGCTTGCTCGCCTCTTCCCTGGACCCATGATGGGTTCAGTCACTTGGGTTCAGACAGCATGACAACCCATCGTGGGTCCAAGCCATGGGTTGTCAGGGTGGCTTGTTGCCAACAAGCAAGTCACCTTGCAGGAAGCAGTCCGGGTTTGGAAGACACACCAACCCACTATGGCCAGTTACCCACGATGGGTTACTGTGTCATGCAAACCCAATCAATATATTGCAGGACTGATCCAGTGTTCAGTGTGCTTTGCTAGTTCTCTCTACCAAGGAACACGAATGTTAAAAAGATTTTGGTGGAGTCTGTGGGACCTGGGAAGGTTTAGCATTGGTTGCTTGCTTGAAAAATGCTGGATGATCAAGTCCTTCTGCCTCTGCCACTTTCCATCATCTACCCTTGTCCTGTTGTAGTTTCTGTGACTTTGGTGTCAAATGCCAATTGATCAGAAAACAACAAAGTCTTAAACTGTTTTTCATTCATCATAACTCTCAAGACCCTATACCCATCTTTCTGAAATTCTGCAGGTTTCTTGCCCAGGGATGCCTCTATGACACATGCCATTTTCATACAAATTGCCAAACACACACACGGGGGGGGGGGGGGGGAATAAGGGGAAATGAATCACTTAACCTCCCCCCTCAAACTTGAACATCCAGTTCCACAAAGAAACTGCAGTGCACTTATCCTTCTGAAATTTTTGCAGGCCTCTTAACTGGGGCCACCTCTATGCTATACATCATTTTCATAACAATTGCCCACGGAAAACATAGGGGACAAGTGAATCCTTTTTTTAAAAAAAATTCCTAAGCTTTAAAGGCTGCTTTAACATTAAAAAAAAACACACACCTCTGCTCCTATTCATGCGAAACTTGCCAGGCTTGTCAGCCCCACAGAAGGGGCAACTATTCCTGGAAATCTACATCCAATTCTGCCAAGAAATGAAATTCAAAATAAAAAGCACATAGCACAACAACCCCTGCACCTATTTGTCTGAAATTTGGCCGGAATAACCCCCGCATGAGGGACTAATATGCCTGCAAATCACCACCAGTTCTGACAAACAGAAAAAGCTATTGCCTTTTGTTAATTTCCAATGATAGGCAAGGGAGGCATGAAGGTCTGGAGTTCCGAACTGAGATTTGGATTTGGACCTGAGTCAAAGCTGGCAGCCTCCAAATTGGTCTGAGCCTAATCAGGATGTTTTATGGATCGTCACATTGGAGTCCAGACTGAATCTTCTGATCTGTGCAAACCCAGGGACTGTTTCTGCTAAATATGGACAGTTGGAATGTAGTAAGCTAAGCAGCAATAGCGCTCCCTCCCTCCCTCCCTCCCCTAAGGGCGAAGCTAAACGGTCTTGGATTATTTACTTCAGTGTAAGTGTGTGGCACTAGGGGTGGGGAGATTTAAGCTTTCCCCTTCCCATTTTATCTCAAAATTCCACCCACTTCCCTGGGGGGGGTAGAAAAAGAAAAATGCCCCCATTGGAATCGAGACTTTTTTCCCCTTTTTTTAACCCCCGCCACAGTGGGTGTGTGTGGGGGGGGGGGTGGAATTTCAAGATGAAAATGTAGGGGAGAAAGCTTTAATCTTCCCCTTCCTGGAGTCCCATATTCTCGATCTGAATCAGGGCTGTGTGCACTTACACTGAAGTAAAGAAGCCAATCACACATAGGTCTACTATGCATGATTGGAAGAACGTTTAATTTGGCCCTAAGGCAGGTCATGTTGTTATCAAAATTCACTGAGTGTAGAATTCCAAGGAAAATTGGGAGGCTTCTGCTCAGGGAAAACATCTGAGGATTTTTGAGGGAAGAAAAAACTCACTAAGAGCAGAGAAATGTATACTTGGGAGTTCGCGAACGCACATCACTGCGTGAGACCCACAGAAATCATAATGCAGGGTTAAACTACACAACAAGACATGTAATACATAGCATGCAGATGAGCCTCACGTTCTCACCCCCCCCCTCCTTCTGCATTCCTGGGGGCAACTGTCAGCTGGAGCCGAGTGTCCTTTCCGGCAGGGAGGAGGAAGTGAGTTCCCTGCAACTGCTCCTTCTCTGGCCGATGGGTCACCCTTAGCCTGATGTTATTCCTGGGAAGCAGGGGGTGCAGACTCCCTTAGTTCCCTGGCTGATGGCAGAAGCCAGAGTGCGCTTTCTTTCTGCTCGCCAGTCCCAGGGCAACTCAGGTTGGAGACTGCTGCCTCGTGTCAGGTGGAGAGGGGAATGCTCATATGTAGCATAGACCTATGTCTGGCTGCCATTGAGCTGCCACTTTGGAACTGGGCACGGACACACACACACACACACGGACACACACATTATAACCATTATAACTAAGCTCTCTTGACTGCATCCTACTTAGAGCTTCTCTAGAATTTGGCAACTACAACATGTTTTAAAAACTACTTAGAGTTAACTGAGTACATTCTGAAGACAATGCCGCATTCTAGAGTTAATAAAGGCAAGAGAAAGAAACAGAACTGTGATTAATTAAAAATTTGTGAATGCTTCCTCATTAGCTCAATATGTTTTGCCAGAACTGGCCATTTGGAAAAGTTCTGCATGATAAACTACCATGCACTCACTCAGACACACACAAATAGAATGGATGCCGCCAAAGAAAAGCAGCAATACTTGTAAACAGATTTTGATGATCTAAGCCAAACAGATTGCATGACACAGCCAAGAATATTAAAGAAAAATCTGTTTAGCAGGCAGTTCAAAATCAGTGTTGCCCACTGGGCTGTTGTATTAATCAATAAATGGATCTGATCAATCAATTAAAAGTGATGGGTTCAATTAAATTACAGGGCCTGATTAATGGGGTATTGCCCCTACATCATCCAACATGACAGTCACACTCTAATTTTAAGGCCTCGTGGCTCTCAGCTTCTCCTTGCTGTAGCCAGGATTCCCAAGAAATTGGAGATTGCCCCCAGAGGACCCTGCAATGATGCTGGGAAGCTTCTGGGGAAACCTCCCTTTTCCTGATGGAATGAACGCACAATCTCATGTACTCCAAAGAACTAGCAAGGCTAAAACAGTGCAAGAGAGTCATGCTTTACTACCTCCAGGCACCCCACCCATTGGGAAATGGATGGAGTGCCTAGAGCAGTGTTCTCCAACCTTGGGTCCCCAGATGTTTTTGGCCTACAACTCCCAGCATGCCCCAGTCCATTCCCAGCATGCCCAGTCCCAACTCCAGTTGGGAGTTGTAGGCCAAAAACATCTGGGGACCCAAGGTTGGAGAACACTGGCCTAGAAGGTGAGCCACTACTCTTTCACACTTCTTAGCCCCACCAGTGCTAACAGGGCTAAAAAGCGTCTGAAAGGTCATGCTCCACTCCCTCTTCCAGGCACTCCTCCCATGAAGGAATGGGGGAGCTGCCAAGAAAGGAATTGGTACGCTCTGCTCCCTACAGTGGGTCCATGATGGGGTGGGTGAGAATCTGCAACGGGAGCTACTCACACACACACCACGATCATGCCTCTTGGTGATGTAAGAACATAGGAAGCTACCTTATACTGAGTTAGACCATTGGTCCATCTAACCTAGTATTGTCAACACTGACTGGCAGCGGGGACTTCCGGTGGGGCGAAATGGCAGGCTGACGCTTGCACTTTCAGTGCAAGAACGACACCACTGTTAAACCGATGGGGGGGGGGCTCCTCCAGTCGGCAAATATATCCCTTGATAGAGGGATATCAAGAGATCGATCTTTTGTATCTATAAATTTTGCTTCCAGCGAGTGGAGTGCAGCTGGCAGCCAGCCCATGAGGAAGTAATCTTTGTTCGGAATTCCAATCTCACTCAACGTGGCGCCGGAGTCTTTTTAAGACATGAAGTCTGCCGAAACCCCATTTCTTAAGATTTATGGATTTAATTGTTTAACAAAGGGTTAAACAACAACAAAGAAGTATTATCCTGTATTATTAAGAAGTATTATTTCTACATGGAAAGCAGGTGCTCTACCGCTGAGCTACAGCCCTCCCTTCTGAGCTACAGCCCTTCCCTTGCCAGCCTCCACAAGTCTAGGGTTATGCATAAGGACTTGCAAGGTGAAGAGCATAAATTCCTGGAAGGCCAGCATTCCAATTCAACAATTAAGGAAGTGAATAAGCAAGTTCATAATGGGTTCGATGGCAAGAAATAATTATTGAGCTGCTTTTGGTATATACCAGTGTTCTCCAACCTTGGGTCCCCAGATGTTTTTGGCATGCTGGGAGTTGTAGGCCAAAAACATCTGGGGACCCAAGGTTGGAGAACACTGGCATATACTATATGCTGTGATTATGTAGCTGGTTACTCACTAGTTTTACTGTTTGGCACATTATGATAATGGACCATTAGCAGCGGTGTGTTTGTTTAATGAATTACATTTTTCTCTCACATTTCAGCCAAAAATGGGTCCCAAAGCAGATCGCAGCAATTAAAATCCAATAGAAATAACAATTAAAATGAAATAGAAAATTAACCTGGGGAATGGGGTTCGGAGCTGAAACCAGGCAGGTTGTTGGGGTGCCCTGCTGCTACCTCCCCGCTTTCTAATGGCCTTACTTCCTGGGGATATCATATTACAAGCTTAATCAAATAAGTTTTTGTAAGAGGACCATATTATCTGGTAGGCATCTCCTTGATCTCTCTTTTGGTACATTATATAACATACCCATGGACAGCCGATGGTACAAAGTTAGGAGGTGCTGAAGCAGTCTCTAAGCAATTATGTCCATGGTTAATGATAGTGAGAGATGAATACATGAAGGGTCATGACTTTGGGTCTGCTGTCTTGTATATAGAATATAGTTTTGATTAGGTAGGGGTGCTGGATTAGAGACCGCGATTTTTAAAAAACTGCATGAAATTCGTAGGAAGAATGGAGAGAACTGTGAATGTATTCTGTTGGCCAATATTTATTTTGGTAAAGCAAACTTCATCAGTTGTAGCAGACCAGGGAAACAAACAAGACTGACTGCATTTCTGGGGCTGTCATGTCATGAATTCAGAATTTAACCTTGCTTTGCTTTTTAAGAGCAGGTGAGAAGATTCTTGAAATAACTCAATATATAAAGTATGCTTTTTAAAAAGCCCTCATTTTGTGTAATATATGCAATGAAGAATTCCCAGCATACTACTATTTAGCCTCAAATAAGCCAAGGTTAATAGCTATAATGGGAAATAAGCATCCACAGTGAAGCAGTAATTAGGTACCCTAGAAACAATGGGAGCAAATGGTATTCCAGAGGGATGCAGAAATTCTTCTCTAAGGAAAAGATGTGCTGCATTCTCAAAACTTGAGGAGAAAGACATTCCTTAGTGGGATTCAATGTATGTTCTTGAATCTTAACCCTTCTGAAAGGATTTGCTGGGGGCATGCATCTTCCAGCAGCACTTTTGGTTGCTTTGTAACACCAGGCAAATAAAGAAAACCTGTTTTAAAAGTGATAAGTGTGTCATGGCACGTTTGTGACCTCTTCTGGGGTTGCAAAAAATCATGATTTTTTTTTGCAAAAAATTGAAAAAATCGATTTTTAAACATTTAAATCAATGGGTTTTTTTATTTAATCAATTTCCCCCAAAATATTTTTAGTAAAATTAATTTCAAAGTTTCAGACAACCACATGTACAAATAGCCTACACTCGATAGTTAAGAACACCAAATTATACAGAAAATATTAATCAGAACTAGGCTACCTACACGACAAGGTTGCAAAAAAAAAACACCTGCCACTTACTGAGCCAGTCATATGTAAAATCCTCCCACATGGTGAGAATTGTGCACATATCCACACCGGAAAGGGAATCTGGGGCAGCAGTGAAATTTTCATCCATCCTTGGCATAACATCAGACTCTCCCATCTTACCAAGTGGTCACATGCACACTGTGCTAAGTTACCAGTTTATTTATTTATTTATTTATTATATTTATACCCCGCCTTTTTTCCTGCAAGGAACCCAAGGCGGCTTACATAATCCTCCTCCTCCTCTCCATTTTATCCTCACAACAACCCTGTGAGGTAGGTTAGGCTGAGAGTCAGCGACTGGCCCAAAGTCACCCAGTGAGTTTCATGGCCGAGCGGGGACTAGAACCCGGATGGTAGAATAATGGAGTGATAAGAGTGGACTTCAGAGTGCAGGTGTGTTTGCCATTTTTGAATGCGGCAAATAAAAGACTAGCACTGGCAACAATTATCCTGCAATTAGCACACTAGGACATCTAAGAGAAGGACAGGTTGCTTACCTGTAACTGTAGTTCTTCGAGTGGTCATCTGTGCAGTCACACATATGGGCTCTGCGCCTGCGCTGAGCTTCCTTCGGAAATTCTTTAGCTGAGGTGAATTGGGCGGGAGCCCCTCCCCCATCGTGCCTGCTCCTCAGCACGGCTCCCGCCCATTCCCTCAGTTCCCTGAGACCGCCTATTGCGGCCCCATGAACCGAGAGATATATGTTGGTGTAATCTCTGACTGTTGTGGAATTACACTAAATAACATATTCATTCATAATATAATGAACTGGAGCGACGCACCCAGTCTCCACTGGCAGGTCCATCGAAATCGATAATGACGCCGAGCGGGGACGGATGGGTGGGTTGTGTGACTGCACAGATGACCACTCGAAGAACTACAGTTACAGGTAAGCAACCTGTCCTTCTTCTTCGTGGTCTCTGTGCATCACACATATGGGCAGAGTAACAAGCTGACTTACCGGTGGCGGGACGGCGGCCCACGTCACTGCAACACCGATGAGAGGACTGCCCGGCCAAAGGCGTTTGCTTCCCGAGCTCGAAGGTCAAGTCTATAATGCCTTATGAATGTCGTTGGCGTGGACCAGGTGGCTGCTCTACATAGGTCTGGTAGAGGGATGCCTTTTCCAAACGCCACTGACGTAGACTGCGCTCGGGTTGAGTGTGCTCTCACTGAACCAGGTAACTCTTTGCGCGCTATCTGGTATGCGAGGGTAATTGTCTCTACAATCCATTTTGAGAATCTTTGCCTGGACACAGGCTGACCTTTTGATTTGCCTCCATAACAGACGAATAGCTGCAATGTTTGCCTGAATGAGGCAGTTCGATCTTTGTAAAAAGCCAGGGCACGTCGCACGTCTAGTGCGTGCATCTTCCTCTCCAAGTCAGTAGTTGGGTTCGGGAAGTATGCTGGAAGGACTATGTCTTGATTAGCATGGAATTCAGACACCACTTTTGGGACAAAAGAAGAGTCAGGCCTGACAATTACTTTGTCTTTGTGGAAGACCATATAGGGAGAGTCTTCTCTTAGCGCACAGAGTTCACTTGACCTCCTTGCTGACGTGATGGCGACCAGGAAAGCTGTTTTCCATGTCAGCAAGCGGTGGTCTATGGTGGCAAGCGGTTCAAATGGTTTTTGCTGGAGAGCACGTAACACTAATGGTAAGTCCCAGCCGAGTATTAGGTTTTTAATTGGAGGGATGATGTTCCGCAGGCCTCTCAGGAACTGTTTTGTTAACGGGTGAGTAAAGACTGTTCCTGTGGTGGTATAAGGTCTATTGGCTGAAATTGCTGCCAAATACACTTTTATCGACGATAATTTTAAGCCTCTCAGCATCAGCGTGTGCAAGTACTCCAAAATTGTTTGAATTGGGCAAGTTTTTGGGTCTTGTCCAAATTGGGACACGAAATTCGTAAAGCCTACCCATTTTCTAGCATAAGACACCCTTGTAGACGGCTTGCGGGCAGCTTGCAAGATACTACGGATGGCTATTGGCAGGTTTTGTACCATCAGCGTCGAATCCTCCATGCCATGAGGGAGAGGCTCTTTAGGTCTGGGTGTTGAATCTTGCCTTGCGCTTGTGTTAGTAGCGTTGGGATGATTGGAAGCGACCGGTATTCCCCTCTGGAGAGATGCAGAAGTTGAGGGAACCACGGCTGTCTGGGCCACCACGGCGCTATCAGGATACAGTCCGTCCTGTCGGTCCAGACCCTCGAGACGACCCGTGTCAACAGAGGAAGAGGCGGGAAGATGTAGAATAGATGCCCCGACCACTGCATCATAAAGGCGTCTGTAATGGAGCCTGGATCTGACGCTGCTCTGCTGCAGAAGAGGCGGCATGCAGTGTTCTCCGAGGTGGCGAAAAGGTCTACTTGTGGGTGACCCCAGATTGAAAAGATCCAATGGCGTATCTCTGGATCCAGCTGCCACTCGTGGGATTGCAATGAGACTCTGCTGAGAGTGTCTGCTAAGGTGTTGTCTTTGCCTGCAATGTGGATCGCCACTAGGGAAATGGATCTTTGTATTGTCCAATTGAAAATTCAGAGGGTCAGCCTTGACAATCTCAACGACCGTGTTCCTCCTTGCTTGTTGAGGTAGGCAACAACGGTCGTGTTGTCCGTCACCACTTGGATATGTTGATTGTCCAGGTGCGACTCCAGTGCTTTCATGGCCTTCCACACTGCTAACAGCTCCAGCATGTTGATATGCATTTTGCATTGTATATGGTCCCAAGTGCCTTAAGCTGTGTGCCCTGCACAATGTGCTCCCCAGCCCAGGAGGGAGGCATCCGTTGTCAGAATTCTTGTTGGCTTCAACGGATGGAACGGTACGCCCTGAACGAGATTTCTTTCGTGTGACCACCACAGGAGTGTCGCCTTGATGCTCCTTGGGATAGATAGGCGAACTGAAGGACACTGCTTTTGAGGGTTGTATGCACGGATAAACCAGTTTTGGATCGTTCTCATGCGCAGACGGGCATGGCATACAACTTGCACTGTTGATGCCATGTGTCCAAGAAGACGTTGAATCGTCTTTGCCGAGCTGGTCGTGGCACGATACACCGTTTTTGCTATGGCGATTACTTTCTTTACCCTGTCTAGGGGTAAGTACGCCCGTTCGTGAGTAGCATCCAGCAATGCTCCTATAAATTGAATTTTTCTGGTAGGAGACAGTATAGACTTTTTGGTATTGAGGCACAAGCCTAGCTCCTCGAGGAGGTTCAGAGTTGTGCGAAGAGCTGACCTGAGGCGAAGTTTCGACGAGTCCACGACCAGCCAATCGTCGAGATACGGAAAAATCCGAATCCCTCTGGCACGTAGGTTCGCACAGACTGCTGCCATGCACTTTGTGAACACCCTTGGAGCGGTGGAGAGACCGAAGGGAAGAACCACAAATTGATATGCCTCGTCTCCTATCTTGAACCGTAGGTACTTCCGACTGTCTTGGTGAATGGCGATGTGAAAGTATGCATCTTGTAGGTCTATCGATGCAAACCAGTCCGTCTTGCGAAGCAGAGGCACTATAGACTGGATGGTGACCATTCTGAACTTCTTTGCTGTTATGAAGAAGTTGACAAGTCGGAGGTCCAAGATCGGGCGAAGTCCTCCTCCCTTTTTCGACACTGTGAAGTACCGAGAATAGAGCCCCTCCTGGAGGTGATGTGGGTGGACAGGCTGGATGGCGCCTTTCTGCAACAGAGTGTCCACCTCCTCCAACAATGGTGGAGTGGGCTGCGTGGTACTGATGCCGAGAAAAGGGGGGAGGACATCGAATTCGATCTGGTACCCTTGCTGGATGATTTTGAGAACCCAGCGGTCCTTCGTGACAGAGCGCCAGGACTGGAGGTACGCGGCTAGTCTGTCTGTAAAAGAGATTGCTGGTTCTGGGTTTGTCATGTCCTTTAGGTTTGTCATAGCCAGTGACTTTGTTGTGTCTGGTTGATCGTTTTCTTTCAGTACGGTGGGGGAGTCAAAGGCGACGTTTGCTTGTTGCTCCACCCCTCCTAGGGCCTTGGTACCTTGCCTGCTGGGATGGTCTTCTTATTCTAGCAGACTGTTTGTCTTGAGGGCGTGTGTCCTGCCCTCTTTGTTGGTATCTCGGCCTAAAAGGAGCTGAAGAGGAAGGGAATCTGGTCCACTGCCGCTGTTTGAATTGTCTTTGCCGCGGCAGCGTTCCAAGGCCCATCTTCTGTGCTGAAACCTTGGCCTTCTGGGCGGCGTCTAGAGAATCATCCATCTTTTCGTTAAAAAGACCTTCTCCATCAAATGAAAGATTTTCTATGCGGGCCTTGACGTCATTGTTTAGCGCTGTTGACCTAAGCCACGCGTGACGCCTCAACGAGACAGCACCAATAAGAGACCTGGCATGGCAGTCCGTTTGGTGCCTGGCATTGTTCATCTGCAGCGTTGAGATGCTCATCGCTTCCGCTTGCAGGGTTCTTGCCAGGTCTCTTCTTTCCGGCGGCAGATCGTCGCAGATGTTCCCCAACTTTTCTATCAAAAAGTGTTGGTAGCGAGCCATGATTGCCTGGTAGTTGCTGACCTTCAACCCCAGGGAACCAGATGCGTAGATACGCCTGCCACAGGTATCCAATTTTTTCCCCTCCTGGTCTGTGGGGGTAGTGTGTTGTTTAGACGACGACGACTGGGCTGATTCCACAATGATGGAATTTGGCGCAGGATGGGAGAAAAGGAACTTTACCCCTTCAGGCTGCACCTTGTATAGCGACTCCAGTCTCTTGCCCACTGGTGGAATTGCTGTTGGGGTCTTCCACGTGTTTTTTACTGTTTTCAGCAAATAGGGTAGATATGGGACCAGCGTGGGTGACGTTTGTGTAGCCAGGATGAAACTGTACACTGGGTCCTCCACTTCTGGCTCCTCAGTTTGCGTCTCTATCCCCAGCGCTGCCGTCATCCTCATAACGTGGTCTGAGAAAGTACCCAAGTCCTCTGTTGGAGAAGTGGACGTTTGGGGTTCTATCCGCAGATCAGGCGAAGAATCTGGCACACCTGATAATTCAGAGTCACTTGCGGAGTAAGGCACCTCTGAAGAGGACTCTGATGGTGGCGCTTTTGATTTTGTAGTAGCACTTAGGTGCTTTGTCTTCGCCACTGATTTTCCAGTCTTTTTCGTCGATACGGGGCTTGCGCGGTGCCAAGAACGACGGTCTCTAGCGAGAGGGCTTCGATGCCGTGTCGAGCGCTCGACCTCGAGCGGGCTTCGATGCCGTGTCGAGCGCTCGACCTCGAGTGGGCTTCGATGCCGTGTCGAGCGCTCGACCTCGAGCGGGCTTCGATGGCGTGTTGAGCGCTCGACATCGAGCGGACTTCGATGCCGTGTCGAGAGCTCGCTCTCCACGGAACGGCGACGAGACCGAGACCGACGTTCGCTGGCGACGGGGCTCGCTCGGTGTCGCTGGCGACGCTCGATGTCGAGAGGGCTTTGATGGCGACGCTCGATATCGAGAGACCTTCGATGGCGATCGGGGTGCTCTGTGGTTAAGGATCACTGCTGTGATCGAGAGTGGTGGCCATCATCAATAGAGCTGCTCTGATCTCGATGACGGCGGCTGGAGTCGTAAGAGCGAGATCGAGATCGATAGCGTCGATCCTGGCCCGCATCGATGGTAGCGCTCTCTCTTTCCCTTCGATCTCGAGGAGAAGTGCGGCGCCGTCGATGGCGTACATCGTCCCTCCGATAAGTACGCGCGTACCGACGTGGAGAATAGCACGAAGACGATGTCGATGTCGAGCGTGATTCGCCGCTTCGGTGTCGAGACGGAGTCATCGAGATGGAGCGGCTTCTCCGTGGCAGTTGTGCACGCTCGGGCCTCGGGGAGGCAGTTGGCACAGGCGTTGGGGAGTCCAATATTTCCCCTTCAGAAATCGAAACGACATGCACCGAAGAATCCTTAGGTCTTTTTGGAGACGATGGTGCAGAGGTCTGTTGCCTGGCCGGTGAAAGCAGCTTCGACCGATGGGACGAGCTCGAAGCTGGTCTTTCGACCCGAGGAGGTGATTTCAATGCCGCGCGACTCATGGCCGACTGGGCGGGAGTTGCGGGCTCAGAAAGAGGTCGGCCATGTTTTGGGCTCCTTGCCTTGGAGGCCTCTTCCTCTTTTCTCTCCTCCCTGGAGCGTTTCTTGGCCTTTTTGGCCTTCATCTTAGGGGCGGCTTCCCTGTGAGCCTCAGGCTGAGGTGTAGCCGTTTTAGATGTGGTCGCACGAGGCATAGACGGGCCTGCTGCCGATAGAGTCTGTTGCCACAGCGAGGTCTTTAACTTTAAGGCCCTCTGCTTCCTTGTTGGCTTCGTAAAGGCCTGGCAGTGCTTGCATTTTTCCACAATATGCTCCTGGCCTAAGCACAGCAAGCACAGAGAATGCCCATCGGCTGGAGGCAATTTAGCTTTACAGCCGGAGCACTTTCTAAAGGGGGCCTTAAGAGCCATTATCGACAGATAAGTATAACTATTACTAACAGATAAGGAAAGCTTTGAAGGGGAATAAGGTTAAGATAGAGCAACGGGGATTAACTTTTTTTTTTTTTTTTTTTTTGATAGAGACAAAGAGTGAAGGGGGGAGGATTAAAGTTGTGAGGAAAAAGTAGGGAAATAACACTAATTTTTTTGTACTCAGCCAGGAGAAGAAGGAGAACCTCGAAGAAAGACTATAGCAATAGGCGGTCGAAGAGGAACTGAGGGAATGGGCGGGAGCCGTGCTGAGGAGCAGGCACGATGGGGGAGGGGCTCCCGCCCAATTCACCTCAGCTAAAGAATTTCCGAAGGAAGCTCAGCGCAGGCGCAGAGCCCATATGTGTGATGCACAGAGACCACGAAGAAGAACGTTTCTAACCTAGTGTGTGTCCCTGTTGTGCTAATAATCTACTCACAGGGAGGTGCCTTTTTTTTTAATCCAAGGGGACATTCAAAACTGTGAGTCACCCACCTCACAGTCCATTCTATTACCTCATTATGCTGCATGTGTAAACCAGGCCTGTGTTCACCTTGGAGAGATGAAGTACTCTGAGATAGTGCTGCCATCATTCCCATCATTCTGGAGGGTATAAATAGATACCATACCTATGTAGTTCTTGTTGGAGGATATGGAAAGGAGTCAGTCCAATACTGGTTAGGACGAAGCAGAGTTTCACCCCTTATGCACAGCCTGATGATTGAAACTGGTTATCACCATGTGGGTTGCTAAACCCTGCTAAAAAGGCTTTTAAAAGGAAACGGATTGCCCCAACAAGGTTTAAAACTAATAAAGACATTTATTAGTTTTACTTACAGTCCGTTTATGCATATATGCAGGATGCATATAGGTAGATTAGAGTCTTTGGTGTTAAGAGTCTGCTTCATTGGAGATCACTGGCTGGAAGCCAGCTCAGACTGTGTGTCCATCAGGTTGGAGAGGCAGAGAGAGAAAGTTGGTCGCAGAGAGGCTGGAAGTAGGGAGGAGGGGTTACAAAACATGCACCCTGGGGATTGTTCAATTAACCCTTTCCTCCCACTCTAACTAATGGTTATATTACCTTGTTGATTTAAGCAGGCAATATTACAATTTCCATCAGTTCTCACTCCAAAAATCCTGCCTGGAATTGGCTTACCTGCACCTAGAAAAATAGCATATCAGGGAAACAGGTTCTAGCCACGTTAGCTTTCTATGTGCAAGGAGTCATTTTGTACAGAGAAGCATTCTATCATCATGTGAACCCTCACCTGCAGTCTGAAGTGGCATAGGTACAACCCAGACACAGGTGATAACCTCAGTGTGAACTAGGGTCTATACATGACTTCAAAAAAGGGAAGCGCAATATTTTAAAAAATACTATTAAAATAGATTTAAACAAATGTGTAGTCTAGATCAATACCTCTTGGTTTTTCAAAAGTTACAATTCCACAGATTCCTTAACCAAATAAAATATATATTTATCCCCACTTTCCCTCTCAGCAGCCCCTGAGGGAACTATGGGACCTGGGTTCAAAATGTAGAGGGATGGATGAGTTGGAAGAATGCCAGGGCCGCAAAACAGTGCGCAGTGCCACCAGCCCTCACATTTCCTGAAAGGAGGGACAGGAAACAACCAGTGGACTATTTGATACCAGGAGTTAGGAAACCAAGAGTTAGGATTTATTCAACCAGGGGTGGGGGGAAGAGTGGAGGAAGTGAGAGGAACAACCTAGGTGGGTATACAATTTAAAATACACCTCTAGCACACAGGGCAGAGCAAACCAATGGAATAACAAAGGAACAAGACAAAGGAAATCCACTCATCCCTGTGTAAATATTATAAATGAACATTTTAAAAGCCAACAAGTAGCAGAGGCTTGTGTGATCATTACTCAGGGCCCCGTAACTCTTTCAAACGCTGGACAGCTGCCCTAACAGGATCTGAAAATTATGCTTTTAGCACAATCAATCTTTCTTGCATTCACATTTTGCAGCCATAATACCAGAAATTTATTGTTGTTTTTGTTTCCTCACATGTTTTGTCTAATTAATCTTTTGCATGGATGACACTTCTGGAGATAGTACATTTGCTATATCTCTGCCCCCTCATTCTTAAACAGTAGGGCCCCATCAGGCTTTATATATCAAATACAACACAATCTATTAACTCTACTGACCATAATTCAGGCACAACACATATCCATTCTGAGACTCATTGGGTGGGTGCGGGGCAGTAAGTCAATACAACCTGAGTCAAAGCTGCCTTGCTCAACACTTATTGATCTGTCTGCTAGCTCATTGTTTACAGCAAAATGCTCATTGTCTGTACTGGTTCTGTCATCATTGTCATGAAACAGAGCATACGACTTCAATGGGCCGGCCAGCCAAGGCCTGCTGATAATGAAAACCTATAAAATATCTGTAGATGATGATAACATTCACTTTGGATTTACCCTCACACTGAGACAAAGATCTTTGTGTTATACACATATATCAAGAAGGATCACTATATTTGTAGCCTTTTCCAATGGAGGGATGTAAACAGCGGGGTCCCACAGGGATCTGTATTGGGGCCAAAGCTTTTCAACTTATTCATAAATGATCTGGAATCAGGAGTGAGAAGTGAAGTGGCCAAGTTTGCTGATGACACCAAATTATTTTGGGTGGTGAAAACAAAAAGGGATTGTGAGGAGCTCCAAAAGGATCTCTTCAGACTGGGAGGATGGACATCAAAGTGGCAAATGCAGTTCAGTGTAATCAAGTGTAAAGTGATGCAAGTTGCGCTGAAAAATCCCAATTTCAAGTATAATCTGATGGGATCTGAGCTAGCAGTGACTGACCAAGAAAGAGATCTTGGGGTTGTGGTGGACAGCTTGGTGAAAATGTCGCCCCTGTGTGTGGCTGCCGTGAAAAAGACAAACTCCATGTTAGGCATAATTAGGAAAGGAATTGGAAATAAAACTGCCAAGATCACACTACCCTTATACAAATCTATGGTGTGACCTCACTTAAAATACTGTGTACAGTTCTGGTCACCGCACCTAAAAAAGGACATGACATTGTAGAGTTGGGAAAAAGTGCAGAAAACGGCAACTAAAATGATCAAGGGGCTGGAGCAACTCCCCTATGAAGAAAGATTGTTTAGCTTAAAAAAAAAAAGGCGAGTAAGGGGAGACATGGTAGAGGTGTACAAAAATAGGCATGGTGTGGAGAAAGTGGACAGGGAGAGACTTTTCTCCCTCTCTCATAATACTAGAACCCGGGGTCATCCCATGAAGCTGATTGGTCGGAGTGGATTCAGGACAGAAAAAAGGAAGTCCTTCACCAATTTGGACAACTTTAAAAAGGGATTGGACAAATTCATGGAGGAGAAGGCTACCAATGGCTACTAGTCCTGATGGCTATATGCTACCTCCAGTATCAGAGGCAGTATACCTATGTACTCCAGTTGCTGGGGAACATGGTCAGGAAGGTGCTGTTACACTCATGTCCTGCTTATGGGATCCCATGGGCAGCTGGTTGGCCACTTGTGAACAGAATGCTGGACTAGATGGACCTTTGGTCTGATACATCATGGCTCTTATGTTCTTAATAACCACCCTAAGCCTATCAATATTTAAACTTTATTAGGTACCTATGTCCTATATTAATAACTAGAAACAATTCTAGTACTGTGCTGCGTGTGCGTGCATACACACACACACACACACACACAACGGTGATACGATTCTCACATTCCTATTTTTAGGATAGTTATGGATAATATTAAATTAATAAGTGTTTAATATCCCACTCCTTGTTAATAACAACTCTGAGCAGCTTACAAAAATGTTTTAAAATCAATAAAGATCAAATACTTAAACAACCGGGCAGTCAAAATGTCTCAGCATGAAACAGAATTAATACGAAAAGATCTAAGGTCTAAAAAGCCTGGGCAAATCAAAAAGTCTTCACCTGGTACCAAAAACAGTTATCAAACTCACTCAA
The DNA here is from genome assembly GCA_021292165.1 of Shinisaurus crocodilurus. NCBI lineage: Eukaryota > Metazoa > Chordata > Lepidosauria > Squamata > Shinisauridae > Shinisaurus > Shinisaurus crocodilurus. Next base: position 96,210,240 of record CM037880.1, read on the forward strand.
CCGAGTGAGTGGTGGCAGCTACCTGTAAGTCAGTCAAGGAAGTACCGACCACTGGGCAGGTGGAGTGGTTTTCTCCACAAGGGAGAACCCCAGTATGCATCCAATACCTTGGAAGAGGATCATTGTTCATCAGTACTGGATGGGTTTCAGTTGAAATTAGGTCAGCCTTCCCCAACTTGGTGCCTTCTAGTTGTGTTGGACTACAACTCCCAGCATCCCCAGAGTTAGGGAAGGCGGAATTCATGTTAGTTTGCAGATCTTTACACAATGTCATGATCGTACAGGGCTTCTCTTGTTCTTTGCAATGATTTCTGCAGGGGGGTTTTAGAGCAAGGAAAGTCTGGTATTATTATCTGTGAATGGCAGCATGAAACCCTTGTGTATTTGTGCAATTCCACTATACTTTATTAGCCAGTCTTAATCTCGCAAAGAATCTGAAAACAGAAGCCTCAGTAAAGTGGAAGGTTAAAAGCATCATGTAGAAAAGCCCTTAGTCTTGCCAGTTTGGTCTTCTGGGAAATTAGTGTTTTGTGACTGGCCATGCTGAGCATCACAGCCATTTAAAGTCGAAGGCAGGGTGTTGAGCCTCTATTAGCTTGAAGGCCAAATTCCATTTTGCAGAAGCTCTTGGGGGCTGCACTCCAGTGGTGGGAGGGGCCAAAGGGGCAGGGCCAAAAATACCATCCTGGTCTCCCTTAAAAGCTCTTACTGCCAGTAACTGAACCTTGGGAGGAGGCTCCAGCGGGAGGGGGCTGCACAAAAGCCAGACACGAACGATGACAGCAAAATGGGGAGCTCCACAAAATCCCCCCCCCCCAATTAGCAGGGTGAGCAATTTTAAAAGGAGAATTGGTTTGTTTGCAAAATCTGCAGGAAAAAAAGGCGATCCAGGCATTCTCTCCCCACCCCCACTGCCCCCCCACCTGCCCCACTGTTTGACAGCTTGCTTTGTTGATCTGGGCACTAATCCTACAAATGGCCAATTAAAAGCCAAGCACTGAAGATTAATAAGACTGACTGCTTTCAAGTCCCACTCCTTCACTCCAATGCCTGAGAGGATCTACAAAGCAAGGCTACTGGTTAAGGGTCCCTGGTTCCTTAAACCTTAAACCCCGACTTTCATGGTGCAATCGAGGTACTTGGAGAAGTAAATCAGTTGACTTGATACATCACTGGAGGCAAAAAAGGAGAGAGCCCAGGCTGGAGAAACAGTGCTGTGTTTCTTGTCTCATTTCTAACCTCATGCCCCAACATAAGCTCCAAGAGATCACACAGAGGCCTGTGAAGGACTCCAGAAAGCAGCTCTTTAAAGATATATAAAACCATGAAAGCCAGAAAGCTGTGCTCAGAGGCATGGGTGAATGTCTGGCCAAGCTTTTATATAGCTCATCTCAATCTTCAAAGTGCATCTTCAAAGTGCTTCAGCTCAATTATCTGGCAAATCTTTACAATGAGCTTGTAAGGTAGACCAGAGTTATTCTTTCCCCCTCACTTCCAGTCATCGCTGTTGCACAGTCCTCCTCTCCATACACAATATGGGAATAATAATACTGGCCTACTTGACCAGGTTGTTGTATTTCTGAGAGATAATATATGAGAAATGCTTTGAAGTTTGAACCCTCAGATTTATTATCAGTTTATCATCACCATCGTGTACTTTTCTTTGCATTACATTTACAGAAAACTTGTGAGGCAAATCTATGTTTCCAGCAACCAGCTACCAGTAAAGCAGAAATGGAGGGGGAAGGAGACACAAGCAATCATCAGAGGTTGCTTGGGAGAAGCTAGAGAGAGGCAGATGGCCCTTCCTTGCAAGTTGCAACACCAAAATCCTGCACCTACTGATACTGGTGCGCCAGCTTATCAGGGGGTTCTTATGGTGGAGCTGTGTGTGGGGGGGTAAATATATGCTGTTGCAAAGGACCTTGGAAGCGGAAGGTGGCAAAGGCATGAGGGCTATTAGCTCAGAACTGTGCTGCTACGTGACTAGCAGTCCAAATATGGGCTGATGACTTCATGGCCCACACCCATACTGGGTGGAGCTAGTCTGGATAGCACTGACACAGGAGTCCAACATTATAACAACAGTCTCTAATAATTTTGATGGTTCTCCCCAAAACCCCTAAAGTGCTCAGCAAGGAAAACAGTGAGGGTGGTAGGAAAGAGACTGGAAATGATAAAAGATCATGCTCTAGTAAAAAAAACATGAACTCAAAAGGGGGGGGGGGAGGAAACTCCAACCAAAATTACCTTTAATTTTTTATTTAGCTTTTATGCCGAAGCTTTTTTATACACACACACACACACACACACACACACTCCATATGAGCAATTTCTCTCCTGCAGGAAGACCCCCTGCTTAAAAATTATAACAATTAAAATTAAAAAGCAACAGTCTGCTATGTTGTGCAAAAATGAAAATTAAAAAGCAACTATTATGTTGCACAAAATTGCACAATTAAAAAAACACCCAATTTCTTTTAAAGGAAGTAACAAACTGGGGTTTATTTGTTTAGCTACTGTGTTTCCTGTAAAATTCCAGGTTCCACAAGAATAAAAGTTCTAACAGGTGGAATTCCATTTCAGAAAACATATCAGAGAATACAGAACCTCAAAATTCAGGGTAGAACCCAGTAGAGGCAGATTCCACATTTGGACTCTGGAGTTTTCATTAAAATATCATTGTCGATCTGAAACTAGTAATATTAAAGGTCCCTGCAGATGGAACATTCCCCATCTTCACACTTTCAATGATTCCGATTGCTCCAAGGCAAGAACATTTTGTTAATAGCTATAAATCTTTTAAAGCCCTGCTCAGTGTAGAGTGCTGTGATTGACAAGGCAATAAAAGTGTTAATGAAGGAAGCTGGCATGGCCAGAGAAGAACAGCTGCCAGTAAGAAAAGCAATTCGGATGTCCAATTGTGTAGACCTCTTCCAAAGTGCTTGAGAATATTTTTTGATAAAAGGACTTTTATCATTAAAGAAATGCTCCTTCTATAATGTTTCCAGACAGGAGCTAAATTAACTAGAAAAGGAAAGTGGCTTGGGTGCACACTCCAACGTTTGTGTGAGAGCTAGCACATGGCTAAGAGTATGAGATGGGAACCAAAGAATTCCCTTACTGGATCAGACCAATGTTCCATCTAGCCCAGTTCAGGGCTTCTCTACATGAAGTGTTTAACCCAGTGCTTCACCAAGGCTCCTTCCTCCATTTTCTTAGTGGGAGTAAGAGTGTGTTATTTACATGCGGGTTTTTTCCACAGTTTTCCCTTTCTCTGCCTTCCTATTTCCTATTGCCTTCCTATTCTATTACACAACCACAAGGTGCTGCTGCGGTATAGCACAATTCCGGAAATACAGAGGCTTTTTTTAGCGTGATAGCAAAAGATAGTTGATTATCCTTGTTCTAAAAAAAACAGCAGGAAAATGGCTGCAAAACATGGGAGAGGCCTTGGAAGATGACAACGTTGTGTAAAGCCCCCACAAACTACCCTGAGTAAAGAATCAGGAGCGCTGCGCGCAATACGTGCCTCATGTAGAGAAGCCCTCAATCTCCAACAGCAATCAATCTATCTATCTATCTATCTATCTATCTATTTGTATACCCCTTTTCCATACCGTATGCTCACAACGGTTTACAACAATACATTATGAAAAAATAATACATTTACAAATTAAAGAAAAACCAAAACAATTTCATAACAACTACATAATAAAACATCAATATCAAAGCAATTCATTAATAATTCCATTATCCACAAAGACCAAGTGAAACATCCCCTGACCTTGCTAGTTAAACTAGCAGCAGAGTATGGCCTTTTAAAGAATTTCAGAGGGAAGCAGGGCGAGGTGTCATAGAATCATAGAAAGTAGAGTTGGAAGGGGCCTACAAGGCCATCGAGTCCAACCCCCTGCTCAGTGCAGGAATCCAGGTCAAAGCATCCCTGACAGATGGCCGTCCAGCTGCACCTTGAATGCCTCCAGAGTGGGAGAGCCCACCACCTCCCTAGGTAGTTGGTTCCATTGTCTTATTGCTCTGACAGTCAAGAAATTTTTCCTGATGTTTCGGTGGAATCTAGGTTCCTGTAACTTGAGCCCATTATTCCGTGTCCTGCAAACTGGGATGATCGAGAAGAGATCCTGGCCCTCCTCTGTGTGACAACCCTTTAAGTACTGGAAGAGTGCGATCATATCTCCCCTCAGTCTCCTCTTCTGAAGGCTAAACATGCCCAGTTCTTTCAGTCTCTCCTCATAGGGCCTTGTTTCCAGTCCCTAATCATCTTTGTTGCCTTCCTCTGAACCCTCTCCAGTTTGTCTACATCCTTCTTAAAGTGTGGTGCCCAGAACTGGATGCAGTACTCAAGATGGGGCCTAACCAGTGCTGAGTAAAGGGGAATGATCACTTCACACGATTTGAAAGCTATACTTCTATTAATGCAGCCCAAAATAGCATTTGCCTTCTTTGCAGCCACATCGCATTGCTGGCTCATATTCAGTTTGTGATCTACCACAATTCCAAGATCCTTCTCACCTGTAGTATTGTTGAGCCAAGTGTCCCCTATTCTGTAACTCTGCATTTGGTTTCCTTTCCCTAGGTGCAGCACTTGGCATTTATCCCTATTAAATTTCATTATGTTGTTTTCGGCCCAGCGCTCCAGCCTATCGAGGTCGCTTTGAATTTTGTTTCTGTCTTCCAGAGTATTAGCTGTTCCACCCAACTTTGTGTCATCTGCAAATTTGATAAGCATTCCTTGCACCTCCTCATCCAAGCCATTAATAAAAATCCTGGGTGTTAATAGGAACAGGATGAAACACTCTGTGGCCTAGATGATAAACAGAAGGTAGCAGAGCTCCCTCCTCTGGTGATGGCAGAAAAAGCAGAATCCAAATGAGTCCTTCTGAAGTATTGCAGAGGCTGGCAAATTTTGATATGTGATCTGTGTTTCCTTTCTGGGGCTTCTGTAAGGTGCCATCATTGGCACCTAAATAATTCCGAATCCTGTCTTTCGACATATAGGGGGAGGAGATGGGGCTCTCCGTTGGGTCCAATGGGAGTGTTTTTACTTACACTGCCTACTGTTCCCATGTTGGGATTGGCAGGATGGACCCCTGAGTGAGCATATGATCCCAACAAAGCCATGCCCCTTCCCCACGGCCCCTGACTCAGCCTAGATTTCCTTCTTGTGCTGGCGGCATTCTGTGGGTGTCACACAGCCACAGGGGTGTTGAACCTCTTTCAGCCCATGGACTGAATTCCATTTTGGGGAAGCTCTTGGGGGCTGCAATTCCAGAGGTGGGTGGGGCCAAAAATACCAGCATATTTTAGCTGGAAGCTCTTGCTGGCAGCAACTAAGCTTTAGGAGAGGCATTTCAAGCTTTTCGAATGGGGGAAAAACTGCACAAAAGTTAGGAAACCACCACATGGCTGGTGATCAGGGGAGAGGGGCGTGGCCTTCTGGGGAACCCCTGAGGACTGAACTGGAACCCCGGTGGGCTGGGATTGGCCCCAGGCCTGAAGTTCCCTACTGCTGATGTAGCGGTTACACCAACAGCATCCATATCAGCATAATACCTTCGTTAGGCCAACTCGAAGGTCACAAAATACTGGACCGCTGATTCAATGCCAGTGTAAAAGACCTCTTCGCTGGCCTGGTTTCTCCTTCCATTGGTGCTGTGAAATTTATTAGAGATCCAATCCCCACCTAGCAGGCATAAGCTGGGGATGGGATCACACTGTTCATTTCTTTTCATCCCCATGTTGGGGGCTGTGAAGGATTGAGGCCTACACAGGCTTTAGTTAGTTTGAGGCCAGTAGGCCCAAACATCTCCTGATGGGAGGGGGGCATTCATGAGTTTCATTTTCCCCTCATGAAGTTAAAAGTTTCCTTTTCCCCCTCATTGAGAGAAGTCTCTTTCCCCCCCAATGGAGTTAAGTTTCATTTCCTCAGTTTTAGGTCACATGATTGTAACTGTGGAGGAAGAGGGGGGGCTGGCTGGCCCGCCAGACTCCCAACCCTTTCCTCCCTGCAACGGGAACCCCAGCACTTGCCACCATGTGGCCAAGAAGGGGGGGCTGGCTGACCCGCCACCACCCCACCCTTGCCTGCTGGCAAAGGAACCAAGACCCCCAGAGATCTCAAGGTACCAGGTTGCCAGCCTCAGCTGTCTCTGCAACCCTACTTGAATCTCTGTTCAGGGACTCGCCTTCAATTCTGTAACCTGGATTTAGATACTGAACCAACAGAGTACTACAAAACCCATGTAGAGTGAACTCAAGACAAGGTTTATTTCTGGTAGCATCTTACAACAAGATTAGGCAATAAGAGAAGCACACAAAATAGAGAGACACTTTAGTACACAGTAAAGCTGCAAAACAATAAAGACCTGATTCCTTAAGATCTCTCAGGCACACGCACCTGTTACCTGAGGGTGTCTTCTTCAAAGGGTTAGATCCAGCACAGCCTTGCTGCCTGATGGAGAATTACCACACCTACCCGAAGGTCCAAGATGGGTAAACCCCTACAAGGCTTGCTTTCAGCAGTCCTTCAAACCAGCCAATTTTACCAGGGCTGCCTGGGGTTGAGTCCTGAGGGGGGCCCCCCTAAAGGCTCGGGCCCCTCGCTGGCGCGCTGCCATGCCAGGCACGCTACCAAAAAGGACTGACCAGGAACAAAGGCTTCCACGTGGGGAAAAAGCTCATCCCCCTCCCCTTTTCTGTAGCCTTCTTTCTTCAGCCAATCAATTTGAATTTCACCTGGCCATGCAGGGGGAAAGGGAACTGTGAGTCATGGCTTGAACTATCTGCATGTGAATGCCTTCAGCCTGGCTCCTCCAGACTTCTAGACACCAGGCCCCATCTCATGTTCCATCACCTTTTGCTTCCTCCCAGCCCCCACCTGGTTTACTCATGAGGAGGCGTGTGTGTGTGTGTGTGTGTGTGTGTGTGTGTGTATGTATGTGTGTTTGTTTGTTCCTGCATGCATGCATGCAGGAACCCTAAAAACTCTTTTCTCTACACGCTAACTATGCACACCCCACCCCAGCCGGTTCACACATGAGGTGTGTGTGTGTACCCCCAAAGGCTCGTTTCTCCACAGTAACTTTCTAGTTCTGTGGGAGGGTATATAAAGAGGTGTGGAGAAGCTGCAGAGAAAGAGAGAGAAGTTGTGGAGGAGAGGTTCTGCAGGCACCAAGAAGCAGAGCCAGCCAGCCAGAGAAGTGGAGTCTGAATATCACTGAAGAATGCAGAACAGCCAGGGCTAGGCTGAGAAGGAATCTCTATTAAGGTTACAGGTGAAAGAGTAGCTAGGTTAGAGAGAACTGTGTTATTGTTTCTTTTATTTCTATTATACCTGCTTTTTGAAAGTATACAGCTCTATTTGTGTAATTACCTTTATTGTGAATCTATACCAAATTTACTAAACAGTTATTGTTAACTTCAAGTTGTTTGGAGTGTCTTTTGCACCACGCCTAAGGCCTAATCCCAGGTTATTGGGAAGAGAAGGTAAAAGGCAGAGAATTGGCATCCAGATACAGGAGGGTTTCTTAAAGAGGCAGATATCTTTAAGGACTGGATCAAGGTGTCCTGGTACAGGGGGAACCTTGACAGGGGCACCACTTGGATTTCCTGCCTCAGACACCAAACTACCTTGGGCTGTCTCTGTTGAGCAAACTTTGCTTCCAAAAACAGAAGGCCATCATTCACACCAAATGAGGGATGACTTCCCTCCCCCACCGCCACCCCAATTTGGAAAAGGGCCAATCTTTAGGCACTTCCTCAGAGACTTTGTGAAGAAAACGTGGACTTTTTCTGAGACAGAGCAGATCTAAAAGCTATACCCAAGGGTACTACAGCCAGACCTCATGTCCCCAGTTGGGAAATGCACGGGAGGCAAACTGGCAATAGGGAACACAGGAGACATCTCTGTGCAGAAGTGAATTCATTACAAGCCTAACCAAGTCAAACTTGGCCAGGGGTTGGCTCACCTTGTAAATGATATGGGTTTGCTAAACCGTGGGACTTCATTCTCATTCTCTCTCTCTCTCTCTCTCTCTCTCTCTCTCTCTCACTCTCACACACACACCGATACACACCACATAGATTCCAAAGCTCAACACCATCCCTAGGACAAATCAGTGTAAAAGACTATCCACATATCATGAAACAAAGAAGTTTATCCCTTTTGTTTATGCTCCTTTCTCTCTGCTTCTCTGTTGATGGGCTGCAAAACCCCAGCTTTGTGTCACCTCATCATTATGATGGTTCGGAGGTCAGGGCTTTTCACCATGCATTTTCATTCTTGTAAGCAGGGCCGGATTAAGATAGGGGCTATTGGAGCGGAAGCTCCAGGCCCGTCCCCCAAAATAGGCCCACACCAATAGGGACGTGCGGCGCATCGCTCATCTGTCCTGCGGGGCGTTGCCGGAGCCCAGAGCGAGGCGAGCACGCCGAGCGGCCGGCCGGCTGCCATTGATATTCCCACGCTCGCGCTGATTCTGAGGCTCTGTCTGAGCTGTAACTGGGCTGCTGCAGCACAGCCTGCAGAGAGCGGCCGCTGGAGAACGACGGAGAAGGGCCGACCCGTGCGAGCGAGGCGCAGGGAGAGGACTTCTTTAGCCACTCAACACAACAAGGTAAGGTGGTTGTTGCCCGCGTGTGTGCCCGGCCGCCTCCCTCCTCTGCCGCCAGCCGGACCCGGAAGACCCAGCTCCAGGCAGCAGCGCAGCCTCGCAGCGACCCTGGGCCACAGCCCTCGCCCGCCGTCCCGTCCCCGCGTCCTCCTCTTCTTCCTCGCCGCCCCCCGCCAGACCCCGGCATGGACGGGCCCGCCACCGAGGCGCTCTTGGGCCTTGGGGGCTTGCTTCACACAGCTGTGTGTGCCCAGCCGGCCAGGCGAGCCACGCCGCCCATCCCGCCCAGAAAGTTGGAGGCCGGCCCCTTCGCCTTCCTCCTCCTCTTCCCCGCGGCTCCATCCCTCGGTCCGGCCAGGGCGGTCCCTTCAGCCGCCGCCACTCGCTCGTCCGCCCACCCACGCCGCGCTTCCTGCCTCGGGGCGTCGTGGTAAGGCGGTGGGGTGCTCCCTCCCGGGCCATGATCAGCTGGAGAGGTAAGGGGGGAGGGGAGGGGATCTGTCGTGGCCGGCCCCCTGTGGAGGGGGGACACACCTGGCACCCACAAATCTGGGCCAGGGCTGTGCTTGAGGGGGCCATCTGGGCCCCCCTCCCCATCCAGAGAGTGGACCTCCATTAGGAGGAGGGACTTTCCATGTGGCCGAGATTCCTTACAAGCTTCGGGGGTGGTAACTTGCCCATTCCTGGTAAACTGCCCCGTTCTCTTCCTGGCAGAGTTGCGGTCAAGCAGGAATTCAGCCGGTAAAGCTTTTCATGACAGACCCCCTGACGCGCCGCCTGAACTTCTGAGGCGGGGCGGCGGCGGGTGCAGTTGGCAACCTTTGTCCCCACCCCCACCCCCTGCAGCTCGTGTAGGCTTGCACCTGGTCCCGCTCAGGCAGGCGGCGCCGGTGCGGCAGCAGGTGAGGTGAGGCTTCAGCCGGCTGTGAACTGGGCGGGCCTCTGCCGCCTGCCGCCTCGCCCCGCCGCCTCGCTCCACACGGCCGGCCCGGCCGGACCCGGACCCAGCTCCAGGCAGCAGCCTCGCAGCGACCCCGGGGCCCGGGCCACAGCCCTCGCCCGCCGTCCCGTCCCCGCGTCCTCCTCCTCTGCGTGCATAACCCTCCTCCTCCATTTTTATTTTCACAACAGCCCTGTGAGGTAGGTTAGGGCATCGTTCTTGGGGTACATATGTGGGGGCGGGGTGGAGGACTTTGTTCCCGCTTTACTGGGCTTCCCATCTGTGGGGTCTCTCAAGCTCTGGACCTTGGTTCTTGAAGGGCTTCTTCTCTTCTTCCCCACCCAAATACTTTTAGGGTGCAATCCTATGCATGTTTGGACAGAAAAAAAAGCCTACAACTCCCAGCATTCCCCAGCCATCTTGGTTGGCTTGGGAATGCTGGGAGTTGTAGGACTTTTTTCCTGTTTAAACATGCATAGGATTGCACCCTTAGGCCATAATCGCAGAAAGATCCAGAACCTACTTCTGAGTAAACTTGTATAGGTCTGTACAGTACTCTTGAGCTAAGGATGCTCAGTGAAAAGATGGGGATGTCTCTGGATAGCCATTATATCTGAATCTCTGGGTGGGCTTTGCCTAGAATTCTGTGTTTGCAGACGAAATTGTACAGTTTTCATCTATTTTCAAAATGTACCAATCTTCCACTGCAAATCAAGACATTCATGGGAGTCAAGAAACACAAATGTACAAGTTTATGATTGCACAATCTCTAGTCGGTGCATTTCCAAATACATTTGTGACCCTCCGCATGTATTTGTGTTTAATGGCCAGCAACTGCAGTGGTGAGCGTTCATTTTCAGCATTAAAACGTGTGAAAAATGAACTAAGGTCTTCCATGGGTCAGGAGCGTTTAAATGCGCTCTCTCTGTTGTGCATTGAAAATGGTTTGCTGAACGAGCTTAATCTTGATTCTACAATTGAGGAATTTGCAAGTAAAAAAGGAATTAAAGTTAATGTGTAGTTTTATTTTAATCTACCAGCTTGATTCATTTAGTTTAAATGCAGGTTAGAGTTCAGTGAATAACCTGTTTGTGTGTTTAAAACTAGTGGTTGCTATTTATTTCAAGAGTTACTCTCTGCACCATTATCATAACTCAGGCTGTATTGATTATGATGCAATAATAATAATAATAATAATAATAATAATAATAATAATACTTTAAGGAACAAATATTTATGAGCCAAAGATCATACACTTATATTTAAAATTGTTTATATGGTTTATGTTTATTTAAAAATGGTTGTTGTGAATGTTCTATTTATAACGGTTGTATTGAGTTAACAAGCTTATTGTTTACAAAAAAAGAAATATTTTCAATATGTTTCTGTTTTGGCACTTTAATGGTAATTAAAATATTTAATTTGTTTTAATATAAAATTGCGTCTTCATTTTATTTATTTCCATAAAAAGGCCCACCAAAATCCTCAGCACCAGGCCCATAATGGTCTTAATCCGGCCCTGCTTGTAAGCAATACTGGCTTGAGAAATATGGCAAGATAAGGCCCCAATTGAATTCCAGCTTATGCCATGCCTTATCATACGCTCTGCAACTGGAGCTTGTCCTGTATCAGCTCCTCTCAGTTCGCTGCTGAGAAGAGCCACGGAGGGTGGGGGGTGGGAATCCTTTTCATCACGCTGAAGGGTTCACTCAGCACCTGCCTTTCACATCAAAGGAAGGCAAACCAGGGCCCGATGTTTCCCACACAAACCATATTCCTGTAGCTTCCACAAAGCTTCAAATTTTTTGTTATTAATAGCACAAACGCTTTGCATCAGTCAATTCATAAGCAAGGAGCACTGAAATGCCTCGAAGGCAGGAGTAGGCAACCTGGGCTGAATCCACACCTAAGGTACTGTATATTACAGGATTGTATCACTGCCGTGACTTGCGGGGCACACGACGCACAGACTTTTCAGTGCTGGCTGCGCTAGTCCTGTGTTCATTTCTTCCGGAACTTCCCAGATAGTTTTATCACGGTTTTTCCTGTTATTGTGGTTCAGTGTCGCAGTATGCAACCAATGTGTGCTAAACTTGTGCTGCAGTTGCCCATCCAAGGTGTGGCCACAAAAGTGACATCACTGGAGTTAGCCAATAGTTTTTGAGGGACGGGGGGGAATGCGTCTGGTGGGGGGGAGCTATCCACCATTGGTTGTTGTGCGTAGGAGTGTGTAACGTACCTTAAGGGCGGGCGCCCCGCCTCTCCTCGCAGGCCCCCCCGCCACTCGTTTCTCTGTGGCGCAGAGCGATTCTCCGTGCTGCTCGAGCAGCCACCCTGGCAGCGATAGGACCCTGCGTCGGCACGACGGGACCCCACGCTGCATCTTTTCCGTAGAAACCAGGGGAACAGGGCTTAAAATGGCTGTTTTAAGCCCTGTTGCCCTGGTTTCTATTGAACAAGCGCAGGACTCGTGGGGATGTGTGCGGAGCTCAACTGGGGGGTGGAAGTCTGGCGAACTTGCCGGGCTCGACCCCCCCCAAGCTCTGCTTGTCCTACCTGCTTCCCCCGTTCGACTCGAGCTGAGGAAGTGACTTCTGGTTCCCGAACTTCCTAGCGCTACATTGTTTACATAGAAAATGGCATAAGATACGTTAAAAATGGCCGTGATTTGCAGTGCGGGGTCCTGTCGCGCCGGTGCAGGGTCCTGTTACCGCGTCGCGTCACTTCCATCCAGCTGGAAATGGCGCGACTGGACCCCGGCACGGCGGGCGCAGTGGCTCGTCACGGAGAGGCGAGTGGGGGCCCGGTCACGGTAAGACCCGTGAGCCTCGGGGGCGTGAGTGGGGCCGATTTCGGCTCGCTACGCCCCCCCCGAGCCGAGCGGTTACATCCCTAGTTGTGCGGTGGTTCACCCTCTTCACTGGAAGCTTCTTAATTTTGGAGGGGAGGGTTGTAAATGTTGTTGCACAGCTGCATACCTCCGCAGCTCCAAGCAGGCTGCTTTGGAGAATCGCATGTCAGTGTGTTTAAAAAAAAAAAACAAAGTCGCTCATGCAAACATGAGCACCTCCACATAAGCAGCTGACCATAAACAAAGAACCCCTGCTTTGAAATGGCCGTTTCCCCTGCGTGTGAAAGGCAGTACTCCCAGGATAACCGCCATGGAGTTTGAGAGGGGACAGGAGCAGGTGGCTTTCCCCCCTTTTATAAACAGTTGTGTTCACCCCCGTTGCCCGAAGAGCAGGGAGCTGTAAACTAGCCAATTTACAGAAGTAAATCACATTCTCTCCAATGCCCTTATTCCCAACTGTATCACACTAATTTAACAGGACCCTTGTGCTCTGGAAACTCAGAACAGGAGGAACAATTCTTTTTCCTTTCTTTTTTTAAAGATCGCTCCTGTCATAGGGGTGGGCGATCCGCCCACCACCCCACTCGCGGCACACTCAGCGAGCCTGTCACCACACCTGCTGAGCTGGGCCAAAAGCGAGCACCAGCCGAGGCACTCGCTGGACTTCCAGGTTCCCGGTGCTATGTTGTTTACATAGAAAATGGCATATGATACGTTAAAAGCAGCTGCGATTTGTGTAACTTGCGCAAATCACGGCCATTTTTAACGTATCTTATGCCATTTTCTATGTAAACAATGTAGCGCTAGGAAGTTCGGGAACCAGAAGTCACTTCCTCAGCTCGAGTCGAGCGGGGGAAGCAGGTAGGACAAGCAGAGCTTGGGGGGGTCGAGCCCGGCAAGTTCGCCAGACTTCCACCCCCCAATTGAGCTCCGCACACATCCCTACTTCTGTGCTTGTTTGCACCTGCGCGGAGATTACAAAGCAATTCTTTAAAAAATCCTGTTCAAGGCAACGCCCACTATGGAGTTAGGTGTGGGGTGGCAAACCGGGATGACTGCAGTACATTCAACGAGAGTGTGCCCTGTGAGGAGTGACAGTGGAATGTGAATATAGCAGTATCATTCTGCTAACTTGACGATATACAGTGCAATGTGGATCTCACCCTGTTTTGGACTACAACTCCATCAGCCCCAGCCAGCCGGGCCAATGGTCAGAGATTATGGGAGTTGTAGTCCAAAACATCTGGACAGCACCAGGTTGCCTATCCCTGCTGTAACATGTGCCATGGTCTACATGCAAATAATGTTTGCACATCTATGCCATCACTCTGAGGATGCCTGGAAACAGAAGAAGTGGCCTCACTATAAATAAAAGTACTGCAGATTTGGGTTGCCATTAAGGGCAGCAGAGGAGGGAAAGGCAGACAGGTCTGGCCTATGAGGTCCAGGCCTGGCCTATGAGGTCCAGGCCTCTAGATAGTTCTCCTGTGGAAAGTGCAGCACTTTACTTATCTCTTTATATGTATTTATAAATAGAGTGCCAGCAAATATACATGGCACAATGAAGCAAGACACACACACAGAAAGAGATCCTACCCCAAGGAGCTACAATTTAGTTTGACAGTGAGGCGCTAAGCTGGGAGAGACAATTATCAGCCTGGCATCGGTTTCAGCACATGCAATTACACAGACTTTGCATGTGTGAACCAACAGCTATGGTCCTCTCTCAGAAATGTCCTTAGGGTGCATGCCTCTAATACAGTGATGGCGAACCTCTCTGGGCACTCGAGCCATTGGTTGCCAGATCGCGAAAAGACCATCCCCTTCTGCATTCAGCGTCGGGTTTCCATAGTAACTCCTCTCCACTAATTCCTCGCTGGCCTCCACAGGCAGGCACACTCCAACATCTCCACCCCCAGAAGCAGACTGCACAGGCACCCAGCCCTCCTTCTAACTGAACAGACAGCTCAGAAGCACAGCGCGCACACGCCCGAATCTTTGCGCACCCGGTGAAGAGCCATGCCCTGAGACAGAGTGGGGCGCGATTAGCTAGGGCCCCCTCCTCCTTCCTGCCAAATTTAAGGCACTCTGAAATAAATAAGTTGGTTTTGTGTTGCAATTTGGGCACTCGAGCTCAAAAAGGTTCGCCATCACTGCTCTAATATATTCAATTCCCATGCACTGCATTCAAAGAAAGGTACCAAGTAGATCAGGCTTTTGAGCTTTGAAGATCTTTCAATAGTTCCATTTCATGTTCAAGTAGTAATAGAAAATTTCTCCGGTGTGCCCGGCTCATTCTCAAAGTATTCTTATTACTGTGGATAAAGACAATGGCAACGGAGCCCTTTCACTACATCACTTCCTTCTTTTCTTCCTTCTGAGGATGAACACAAGAAAAGGAAGGAGAAGCCCTGGAACCCTCTCTTCATCCCTCTTATTTTTCCCTGTCACTTCATTAAAGGTTCAATGAATCTCCAATTAAATCTCTCTGCCTGCTGTTGCCAGTTTGACTGATAGGTGTCCTTGAATCAACCTCAGTAGTACATGAGATTGAACTACAGTAATACCTTGGATTACAAGTAATTTGGTTTGAGAGCGTTTTGCAAGACAAGCAAAATTTTTAATATTTATTTAATTTTTTTTTACTTGATATACAAGCATCGTCTTGCAATACAAGTACTACAGTACGGCTTAAATTAAAAATCTCTGTACAAATTTTTTGGGGGGGGATTTTGTTTTGATATAAGAGTGTTTTGGATTACAAGCACCTTTCCGGAACCAATTATGCTCTCAATCCAAGGCATGACTGTAAGTCTAACCCACCCCTCACACACACACCCTCTCCTTCTATAAGCAGCCATCAATTATCAGGCACTTGTCATCATTACCCTCCTATGTCAGTTCATGGACTACAGACTTTAACAGCCAACAGGAACAACAGAAAGCATTAATTGCAAAAGAAAACTTTAATAAACCAGGAAGCATAGAATCAAAAACAAGAATCCAGTTGCTTACAGTGATGGAGTGAACTCCTAAAATGAGGCTCAAACACTGGTGCTTTGGAATCCATTTCTGACTAGACCCATATCCTTGTAGACTTCAGATCCATCCAAAATGGATCTCTTTCAGGCCCACAAAGGTTCCCAAGAGCCCTCATTGCAATCCCTCTTTCTCAAGCTTGCTGTAGAGATTGGGTCCACTTTTCCTGCAGCGGAGGACCTGGGAACAGATTCTGAGGAAGAGGAGGAAGAGGTAGAGTTGGAAGGGGCACGAGGAGAGGAGAAGCACCTAAATCTCCAAGGCCGGGAGCTTTGAAGATAGACTCTATAGGCAGGGAGGAACAATCGGTGTCAAATTCTGTGGGAAAGCAGTCTGAGCTCTCTGATCTGATTGGGAGGAGGTTGAATCTAGCATCACAAATCCCCAGGTCAGACATCAGCTAAGGAGGAGCGAACAGTTGACAAGTATCAGCAGGTGCTCTGAGAGATTGGCTCTTAAGACTAAGGACCCGCCTTAGGGGGTGTGGGTGTGGGTAGTTTGAATCTAGAAGGGAGGAGAGGTCCCCAGTTTGGAATCAACTGCTCAACAATAGGGCAATCTTCCTTAATGGCTTTTTTATTCTATGGAAGCTTGGTGCCTTGGGATTGACTCTGCTAATCACTTCTTTGTAATTCAAAGCCAGCTTGCTAGGCTGGCCTCTGTAGGAATAAAGCTTTTCTGTTAGAAGCCTGCATGTGGATTCTTCTTGGAAGGAGGAGGGGAAGTACAGCCCTGGGCTTTCTGGGGCTGGTGTGGTAGGGCATTGCTGCATATGCTCATTGCACGATTAGCATGGTTCCTGGTGTCTCTTGACACTGCAATGCATGCTCACTGGGCCCCAGGGAGTTAGAGAAAGGGGGTGGCAGAGGGGGAGAGCATAGACTACATAGAGGCCTCTGCTGTCACACTCTCAGTGATACCACCAGAAGCACAACCAGGTACCGACGCACTGCCAATTTGGAACGGATCGGATTTACCGTATAAGCTAATTTTGGATATCCTGCAGACATCCCTCAAATTAATCCACTATTTATTTATTTTTCAACTTTTGGACTGCCCAATAACCAAAGATCTTCAGGTGGTGTACAGAAGCAGAAGCCTTGGTAAAATGGTGGGTTTTATTACAGTGGTAATACTCTATGATCTATGAAATCTATGAAATTCAGAATAGAACCAGCAGTGAGGGGTAAAAACAATGCAGGACATAATCAAAGCAAAACAAAACCATCAGCAAAAATAAAACAGTGCAAAGATCTAAAAGCAATAAAATAGTTCATAAAATGCCTGGGAGAATCAAAAGGTCCACCTGGCACATAAGACCATAACGTTGATGCCAGGCAAGCCCCTCTGGGGAGGGCATTCCATAGATGGGGTTCCACCACCAAAAAGGCCCTTTCTCTTGTAGCCTCATTTGGCAGGGGCACCTGGAGGAGGAGGACCATAGATCAACCTGCAGTATGGAACTCACTTATATTTTTGCCATCTATGGAAGCATTCAAGAAGGGGAATGGAGTGCTAAAACTTGGATCAGTGGGCTGACTTTGCTAGGGCAGGAATGGGGAGCTAGTTGATCCTAAGTTGGGGGGGGGGGTTTAAGCTTTGTTTTGTTCTGTTTTTTGCAGTTAGCTCAATAGATACAGAGAATGCATCTGATGCTAAAGACTCAGCAGCCCTGTTTCATGTGCCTATTTCCACCTTTTCCCTACGTTACGGCCCTGGACTTTAAAGGCCAGTGCTAAGTGGAAAGGGATAACATTATGATCCGCTTGGCAAACAGGCCTATAAATCAAATGCTCAAATAATCCTCCGGCTGTTCTTCAGTTCTCAAGATTCAGTTCAACATGGCCTTTTTAACTCTGTGCTGATATGCTAAGTCTTTGGGCTTGCACAATTGATTGCTTCTGTCTGTACAATGAGAACAACTTTCCACTTAGCACTGTGCGCGCCCAGGGCTCTCCAACCTTGGGTCCCCAGATGTTGCTGACCTACAGCTCCCAGCATACCCAGCCAGCATGGCTAATGGCAAGGGATTCTGGGAGCTGTAGTCCAGCAACATCTGGGGACCCAAGGTTGGAGAGCCTTGCCCAATGCAGCAGCAGCAACATTTTGCATTTTTAATATGTGAACCGTGGTGAGGCACATATCAGATGAGCCTAATACACAAATTGGATTACTCTGTGGTGGTTTTGTGGGGAGTTAAAAGAGAGTGCCTTCCTAGGTGGTCTGATATTTTTGGTCAGCATGTAAACAACACTGAGAATTCAATGTGGTATGCCAAACTGGGGGGGGGGGGGGAGGGTTTCTTGGAGCTCTACAGTGTCCTCTAGAGTCTGGTAGAAGCCTGAATGAACATATATCCTTTGCTTTGTCTCTGAATATGCATCCAAAACATAAGCTCTTTCACACAATGCTTTGTCCAGTTGAAACTGGTCAGTGCTTTTATAATTAAGAACAGGGTTGTTAACAAGTGGCTGGATCTAGCCACTAAATAATTTTCTGATCTCCTGGCTAGACCACTGACATCAGAAATTTATGCTATCACACATTGGGCAAAACAACAGTCAGTCGCCTCAAAGAGGATGGCTTTCACTAGTCTTAGATACCCATAAATATGTATGCACATGTTCTGAAAATAGAATTTAAAAAGTTATTAAGGCTGCAATACTAGTGTACACTTACTTGGGAAGAAACCTCACTGAACTCAGTAGGACTCAGGCTGCAATCCTAAAACCACTTACATAAGAGTAAGCCCCACTGAACTCAATGGAACTTACTTCTGAGTAGACATGTAGATGATTGCACATGTAGATGAGTAGACATGTAGATGATTAGTTCATAGAATCATAGAAAAGTAGAGTTGGAAGGGGCCTACAAGGCCATCGAGTCCAACCCCCCGCTCAATGCAGGAATCCAGGTCAAAGCATCCCCGACAGATGGCTGTCCAGCTGCACCTTGAATGCCTCCAAAGTGGGAGAGTCCACCACCTCCCTAGGTAGTTGATTCCATTGTCTTATTGCTCTGACAGTCAGGAAATTTTTCCTGATGTTTAGATGGAATCTAGGTTCTAAGTAAACACGCACAGGCTCACGCTGCAAGTAACCTAGCCAAGAAAGAAAGGCTAATAAAGAAAGGCAACTCAACTAATGAGTTGAAAACGAAGGAAAGAAAAGTGTCCTCTCCCCACCTCCCTCATTTTACCCATTTTACTCACACAAAGGCACACAAATAGTTCAGTGACAGAGCACACACTTTGCATGCAGAAGGCCCCAGGTTCAATCCGTGGCATCTCTAGGGAGGGCTGGGAAATAATCCTGCCTGAAACCCTGGAGAGCTGCTGCCAGTTGGTGTTGACAATACTGTGCTGTGTTCAACAGGAAGCAACAGCAGAGGCTAACCTGCAAGCAGGAAACATTTAATTAAAGGTATAGGGCTCTAAAGAGCCTCAAAAGTGCTTTGCCTGTCCACACTGGTTCTGCAAATGCATTTTAATCATTTAAAGGTCACCACGAATTAGGTCTGAAAAAACACAGAAAGACAACACAGAAAGCATTGGAATGCAATGATTTGTCAACATTCTCCATAAAGAAGTTGTTGGAAATAGTAATATTGCCTGTTTAAAATCAACAAAGTGATGTAACCACTGATTAGGGTGGGAGGAATGGGTTAACTAAAGGAACCTCCCCTCCCCACTTCCGGCCTCTCTGGCCAGAGCTCTCTGCTGTTCTCTATCTACTTCCTGCTTCTTTGTGGAAGTTAGGTGGCTCTCTTTGCTCTCCCTCTCCCTCTCCCAACATGGAGGATGTAAGGCAGAGCTGACTTCCAGCCAGAGATCTTCTACAATGAAACTGATCTGTCTGTATGCATCCTGCATATATGTGAGTGATCTGTGAGTAAGAACTGATAAATGTATTTAGCTTTAAACCTTGTGTGGACATTCCATTCCTTTTAATAGCCTTAACAGACAAGAGTTTAGCAACTCACATGGTGAAACCAGTTTCAATAAAGCAGCTGCGCTTCAGGAGGAAACTCTGCTTTGTTGTCCTAATCAGTTTAGGATTGACTCCTTTTAACCATATCCTCCAACAGAAGTGAGGCCCAAAGGATGGCAATTCCAGAGAAAAGGGCTACTGAGGAAACAACCATGTTTGCTCAATAGTAAGTCCCCACTGTGTTCGATAGAGCTGATGTCCAGGGAAGCGTGCATAAGATTGCAACCTTGGTCTTTAAAGTGCCACAAGACTAAGTGTCCTTGAGAACGCACCCTTATTAAGCACCTAACCCCCAGTCTTGGAGTTGGCATTAAGTAATCCACAATAAATGGTGCTGTTTCCTTCTGTTCTCAGAACCACAAAAGCAAATTGGAATTCCCCTTCAGCCAACAAGGATGAATTGCATACCCTTCTGAGCGTGGAAAGCTAAGCAGGATCAGGCCTGGTTATTACTTGGATGGGAGACCCCCTCCTCTAGTTTCCTGCATTGAGCAGGGGGTTGGACTCAATGGCCTTGTAGGCCCCTTCCAGCTCTATGAATTCCACAGATCAAAACAAGGACTCTTTTCTTGCTTAGAAATGCCCCTGTTCTCTCACCAAGGATCACTGTCTGAGTGCCTTCCTCCTCCACACTGCTTAATGCTCTCCTCCACCTGTTGTATGCTCCCAACATAGCATCACTCCAGGGCATGGAAGGAAATGTAAATAGTAGCTCCTAGCTTCCCCAGTGCTCACTGGAGTGCTGCTGCCACTGGTGCTTGCTGCCAGATAAGCCTAGCAAGTTTGAGGGGGGTGTACACTGATATGGGAGGGGGCCCACTAGAGGACACTGTAGGATATTTAAAGTGCAGTCAAAACCAATTATTCATGTTTCACCAGTTACCGTAGTTGCATGAAAGGGTTAAAACCACAGTCTCTTCTCAGGTGAATTTCCTAGAAGAGACTCAGTGAGGTATCTTCACCTGTGCCCTAGCAGGAAGTGGGCGTAGTAGCTCAATGCTCTTCTCTTCCTGCTAGGACATAGTTAGTTGCTTGTTTGCTGTAATATCAACAACACGATGTAACAAGAGTTACTGGTCTGAACTCCATAAGTTCAGATCCCAAGTGATACCAAATGAACCTTTTTCAACTGTAAGAAACACTTTTAAGTCGGCCTGAATGAAACTGCAAGATCTGAGTGAGTAAATGTTATTTTTGACTTTTACAAGACTGTGACTCTGATTATTGTTTTGCGGAAGAGAAAGGGGGGGCAAAACCAGGGAAATCCAGTCT
Organism: Shinisaurus crocodilurus; assembly: GCA_021292165.1. NCBI lineage: Eukaryota > Metazoa > Chordata > Lepidosauria > Squamata > Shinisauridae > Shinisaurus > Shinisaurus crocodilurus. The sequence continues at coordinate 96,230,964 of CM037880.1, forward strand.
GCCTTAAAGCATCCTGGGTCACTAAATGCTAACTGGCTAACAGTAGCCAAACCTAAGCTTTTTTTGAGCTGTAAAGGGACTCTACTCTGCTGATCTCACTAACGTGAGATAGGAAGAATAATATTCAACAATATATCCTCTCCTAGCATCTTATTCAAGTCCCAATAGACACTATACCGGGGGGGGGGGCTCAAACTTGGTACTGGCTCTACTGCCTTGTGTGCAAATTGAATTAGGGACAGAGGGCTGGTATGCTTCTTGTAACCTATGAGGAATGTGCATGGTTCCTGACTGCTCTTTTAATACACTTACAACCGATTTCTGACAAGTGAGATGATTGCACAAAAGCCAGCCTTAGCAATGCAGAATGATGGACTCTCAGTGAAGTTTTGAAACTGGAGTTTTGAAAGCAAAAATCTCACCAGATCAAGCTAAAGAAACCTTTCCATAACAGTTCAAAGTTCCGTATAGCATCTTGGTCAGAGTAGCTTACCCAGGGCCAGCCCATAGCATTATCTGCCTGAGGCAAATAACAAAATGGCACCCTCCCCCACATCCCACCATTACAGGTACAAAAGCTGACTGAACTGGCAGAAGATTCTTACTTCAACTGGTGACGGGGCAGCATCCTTCACCACACCTGAAGGCATCAGGCTGGCTTAAGGGGCCCAGGGCAGGCCGCACAGCACATCACCATTCCCTCACTGCTCTGCCTGGTGGCACCTGGTCCCTGCCCACTCAGACAGATGCTACAATGCAGCAACAGGCGTGCCAGCATGAATTGTGTGAGCAGAGCAACACATGTGCATGTGTGATGATGACGCCTGCTGGGGTGCGTAGCCTGAACCAGCTGCCTGCCTGGCTGCTCCCTCAGTCAGGGTGCCTTTCTCAGTGGTGTTGCTTGTGACATGCTGGGGGAAGGTGACTAGTCACGACAGCTGCCCCAGCCCATCCGCAAGCAAGCAAGCATCAATGCCACCAACTGCCTCCTTCAACTCATAGCAGGGTGATTCCAGTTGCCATAAAAGTGGCAGGAGAAACAAATCCACACCTAAGAAGTCACTCTTTCTGCATAAAGGTGAGAAGGCTAGAGCGCCGATGGCGAAATTCCCGCTCCGAAGACGATCGAACACGGGTTAGAGCTGCATCTTCAGCCTACCGGGTGGCGGTGAAGGCAGCAAAAAAGAATTTCTATGCTGCCTCCATTGCGTCTGCAGAGTGCTGCCCCAGGAGGCTGTTCCAAGTGGTCCGGAGTCTGGTCGGTCCAGTCGCTCCGGACCCACTGGAACAGTCAAAAGCCTCCTGTGAGGCTTTAGCGAAGCACTTCGCAGATAAAATCGATCGGATTAGGAGTGGGATATCGTACGTCGTGGACCCAGGGAGTGAGCGGGAGGAGGCCAATGGCAGACCGGTTTTGTGGGATCGGTTTCGGCTTCTTCCTTCTGATGAAGTGGACAAGGTGCTTTCATCTGTGAGGCCGACCACCTGCTTGTTTGACCCTTGCCCATCCTGGCTCATCATGAGCTGCAGGGAGAGACTGGGTGAGGGGATCAAGGCGGTGGTGAATGCCTCCCTCGAGGAGGGAGTGATGCCATCAGCCCTCAAGGAGGCAGTAATAAGACCGCTTCTAAAGAAGCCCTCCTTGGATCCCCAGGATTTAAACAACTTTCGCCCAGTCTCCAATTTACCATTTCTGGGCAAGGTGATCGAGCGGGTGGTGGGTGCTCAGTTGAAGGCACACTTGGATGAAGCCGATTATCTGGATCCGTGCCAGTCGGGCTTCAGGTCTGGACATGGGACGGAGACGGCCTTGGTCGCCTTGGTGGATGATATGAGGAGGGCTTTGGATAGGGGCGAATGCTCCTTTCTAGTCCTCCTCGATCTCTCAGCGGCTTTTGATACCGTTGACCACGGTATCCTCCTGGACCGTCTGGAGGGGTTGGGCTTGGGAGGCACTGTATTGCAGTGGTTCCGGTCCTTCCTCTCTGGAAGGTATCAGAGGGTAGTTCTCGGGGAGGAGGCTTCGGACCCTCGGCTGCTCACTTGTGGAGTGCCGCAGGGTTCCATCCTCTCCCCGATGTTATTCAACATCTACCTCAAGCCGCTGGGAGCTATCATCAGGAGGTTTGGGGTGCAGTGTCATCAGTATGCGGATGACACGCAGCTCTACCTCTGTTTCAAGTCCTCACCGAGGTTGGCCGTTGAGACCCTGTCCAAGTGCCTGGAGTCAGTGGCTGGCTGGATGGGAAGGAACATGCTGAAACTGAACCCCGACAAGACCGAGGTACTTCTGGTGGGGGACAAGGGAAGGTTAGGGGATGTTGACCTGGTGCTGAATGGGGTACATCTACCCCTGAAGGACCAGGTCCGCAGCTTGGGGGTCATTCTAGACTCCCAGCTGTCCATGGAGGCTCAGGTGGCAGCTGTGAGCCGGGCGGCGCTGTATCAACTCCATCTGATACGGCAGCTGCGCCCCTACCTTCCTAATCACCTGCTCCCATCAGTGGTTCATGCCTTGGTCTCCTCTCGCCTAGACTACTGTAATGCGCTCTACGTGGGGTTACCCTTGAAGACGGTCCGGAAGCTTCAGCTGGTACAGAACGCGGCGGCTCGCCTGATTAAGGGCAGCCGCCGGCGTGATCACATCACGCCAGTGCTTAATGAGTTGCACTGGCTACCAGTTGCTTGCCGAGCCGAATTCAAGGTGTTGGTTTTGACCTTTAAAACCCTACACGGCTCCGGCCCAGCTTATCTCAAGGAGCGCCTCCAGCAACATCAAGTAGGCCGCTCAACAAGGTCTGCCACGGACAGCCTTCTCCTTATCCCATCAGCCAGAGCAGCCAGGCTGGTGGGGACTAGGAAGAGGGCCTTCTCTGTGGCGGCCCCCACATTATGGAACTCCCTCCCTAGTGACCTTCGCCATGCCCCCTCCGTGATGAGCTTCCGCCGTGCATTAAAAACATGGCTGTTCAGGCGGGAATATGGGGTGGGTTAGGTTTTTAATGAGAATTTTTTATATTGTTTTAATTATTATGTTTTATTGTGTTTTATTGTATTTTAATTGTACATCGCCCAGGGTGGCCGGGTGACCGGCCAGATGGGCGATTGATAAATATAATAAATAAATAAAATAAATAAATAACTAGTAAGAGCAACTGAGTGCTGTCCCATGTGGAAGGTGGCAGCTCCAGCCTACTTCTTCGTGCATCTCTTATACTGAGAATATTTTAAGTTCACATCACCCTTAAGGAATGCATCTCCTGCTGGGTTTTGTGAGAACCACATGCTGTCTTCTACCACACACAGGCACCTCACATTCCCTTACTGCTCTAGGCAGATTCCATTCATTTGTCACGGGATTTCATACATTTCATCATAGCCACTTACGTGATCATCCCACATCCTTCACTTTAATTAGACCCGTTCTGGTCTGCCTTCCCTTCCTGCTGCTTTCAACGAACCCCCTCCTGCAAATTAATCAAGAAATATCTACGAAGATAGGAAACAATTACAATGCAATTCCTCACCAGGGTGATTAAATCAATGTAAATTTGCAATTCCTCGTTCAGTATGGCTGCTATCAAAGCCCAAACTTCACTTTAGATGTAAGACATGTCTGATAAGCCTTGTTGTATAAATTAACCATCCTAATTTTAAAATAAAAGGAACACAACCTAGGGAAGCTGTGGGCACCCAGGGTGTATTTGCTGGGGATGGGGAACATTTTATCAATCAGAAATTATACCCAATAGGGAGGAACAAATCTACAATAACTGGATACACGAAATCCATAAAGAGTTTGGCAAGTAAGTAGCAGTCACTTCTGACAAAAAGGAAGAGGGGGTGGGGGGGTGGGGGGGCTGATCAGCTGCATATCATCAGCATAAGCGGTCAAAAATTCTACATGCAAAAGCAAACCAAGATGGACTTAACTTTACCTAGTAGTGCTGGTGGTGGTGGGAATCCTGAATGAAGCTCAGACTAGGGTGACCCTTAAAAGGAGGACAGGAAGGCTCCGACACCTTTAACAGTTGTGCAGAAGGGCAAGTTTCATCCGGTACCACTTTTCTCACCCCTACATCTCATGATAAACTGTGTCTGCCAACATGTCCCCTTTTACTTTATTAAATATATTTATTAGCTGCTCTTAAGCCATATTTCTCTAAGCTGCTTGCTTGCAGAATAAAAACATAAAAGCACAATCTAATAGAAATTTCAACAAATCAGAGAGAATAGTTAGGAACATAAGAAGCTGCCTTATGCTGAGTCAGACCACTGGTCCATCTAGCCCAGTGTTCTCCAACCTTGGGTCCCCAGATGTTTTTGGCCTACAACTCCCAGCATGCCCCAGCCAGTGTTGTAGGCCAAAAACATCTGGGAACCCAAGGTTGGAGAACACTGCTCTAGCCCAATATTGTCAACACTGACTGGCAGCAGCGGCTCTCCGGGGTTTCAGGCAGGAGCCTTTTCTCCAGCCACATCTGAAAATGCCAGGGATTTGAAGTTGGGACATTTTGCATTCGGGACATGTGCTCTAACACTGAGCGATGCCCCTTCTGTGGCTAATAGAAAAGTAAGAGAACTATCTTATGGCCCCTGGGCAAACATCCTAGGGACCACAGGATTGTTTGGATTCCCCCTTCCCAGGCTGGAGATAGTGTTCCGACTTCAGAAGGGGGAGTCAGAGATCCAACCCTCCTGCCCCACCCCCTCACAGAAAGAACTGTGCCAGCTGGCCTCCGGGGTCAGAAAAGTGACCACAGAGGGGGGAGAAAGGGGGCGTTCCGGGGGGAGGGGAAGAGACTGGAGAGGCCAGGATATAGGTTATCCTGAGCCTCCTCCAGCCTCCTTCCCCCCCCCCCCGAAGCACCCTTACTAGACAGTGCTTTGGCGCACCTATCAGTTGCGCCCTAAAGGGTGGGGCAAATAAAAGGTTTTCAGCTAGTGTTGAAAATAAAATAAGATGATGCCAAGCCAACCTTCCTGAGGAGGGAATCCCAAATCTGCGGGTGTCACAAGTGAGAGCAGGATATCTTTTAGATACCCTGATCCTAAGCTGTTTAGGGCTATACAGGTTAAAACCAGTACTTTGAATTGTGCCCAGAAATAAACCGAAAGCCAGGGGAGTGCAAGAGAGAAGCAACTGCAAGGAAGTACCTCCAGTTCCTGCCCCAAGTAGCTAGTCCAGAAGGCCAATGGTACTGAAGGCTGTTGAGAGGCCCCAAGAACCAACAAGGTCACATTCCTCTTGTTTCTCTCCTGGCAGAGGTCATCCATCAGGGTGACCAAAACTGTTCCTCTGACAAACCCAGGCCTGACATCAGATTGAGAAGGATCTAGATATTGTCAACAAAGACTGCACATTTTCTATCTACAGGAATTGATACTAGAGGAAAACTCTTACAGGAGAATGCTGCACCTTTTCAGGGAGATTCAGAATTTAAACGTATGAGTGTATTTTATATAATTTTATACAAGTTTGTGTAATTTGTGTAATTTTACTTATTTTAGCTAGAGTTCCAGAATTTTAAGTTTATTCTATATGATTTGGGTTTGTGTTAACTTTATGTAAATATTTTATCTTTGTGTTGATATCCTGTGTTAAAAGTTTGTTTTGTGGTGATTTGATGACTATCTGATATCCAAGAGGATCGGGAAGTGTCCAGCTCAAGACTTTCCTCAAAAAGGGAATATTGCTGACAGATCAAAAGTTGGCATAATCCTTTGGGTCCGGTGGGTTGTTCCCCCCCCCTCCCCGGAGTAGCAGCAGCACTACCTCCTGAACTGTGGCTGGGGGACCAGTCGCTCATGCAATGAGGAATTTATATCCCCAGGACCCAACTGGTAAGCAGCTGGGTCCTGGGGCTATAAAAGCTAGGGTAGCCATTTATGAATCGTCAAAAATGAGGAAATATATTACCAAAAATGAGGACAAAAGAGGACAGTGATATGCATAAAGCTTGCATATACTAATTTATATGATAGGTGTGAATTTAGAAATAAGTAGTGTGAAGAAAAGGAGACCCTTCTCCACCACACACGTGAAAACAAGTGTAATCCCAGCTGGAGGCTGGGAACCTCATGCAAATGTAGGTAGTTCCTCTGATGACTCTGGGCCTGAGAGTCTCCTGCAAATGTACATAGTTTCCTCTGATGGCCCTGTGGTACTCAGAGTCTCCCAGGTATTCACATGCAAATGTTCCCAAGCACTCTAGTCATGATCAGGAGTTCACCCCTCTGACACCTAGGAGCCACCCCTCCCCTGCCTAGCCCAGATGAAGTTCATCCTGATTGGCCAAGGACAGCCGGGCTACTGAAAGAAGGGGAGGGGAAATCAATACTGCCAGCCGTGGCTTCTGGGTTTGGTTGTTGTTGTCTGGACGTGAAGGAGCGCAGAGTAGGGCTTTTGCTGAGGCAGGCTCTAAGAAGACCAACTCCCCCCCCCCCCCAGGCAAAGAGTAAGTGCCTGGGTGTTTATATAGTAAAGGAACTAGTTTTGTTGTTTTGTAGCTCTACTTGTGTATACCAAAGTGTCTCCCTACCTTTTCCCCCTTCCCTCATTCCCCACCTTTTATTGCAATCGATTTACCTTAAATAAACTTTCCTGGTTCTACCCCACACGGTGTGTGTGGTTCCTCTGTGGTTCAGTGCTAAATCCAGTGTATAGGCTAAGGGCGACGCCCTGAGAGAATCAGTGTCAAGACGGCAGAGCCAAAGCTGGCAGTTTGGCGCCTTTAATCTCTCATCTTGAGGAAAGGACCGGTTGGCAGTCCTTCACAAGTAGTATAATTTAAACATTATTTCTTTATTGAAATACTTCTATACTGCTTAATATATTAACAGCACAATCCAAGGAGGCTGCCCGTAACCTGCTGAACTTGGAGAATTACAGGCATTCTACAGGGGGCGGAAGCAGTGCAGAGGCAAAGGTCGCCTCCGTGCTCCTCCCGCCCTGCAAAGCCCCGGGGTGTGGGGTTTTACCCTGGAGCACAAGTGGAGGGGGCTGAGGGGCTGCCGGGAAACTACATGTGCTGGCAGAGCCTGGCTGGCTCCTCCCCTCCCCGCCCACAAAACTCCATTTCTGAGGTTGCTCTTGTGACCTCGGAGCTGCAGCCAGCGCCCTTCTTTCCACGCTGGCTGTGAGGGCGGGGGGGGGGGCGCTCCAGGTTCAGAGTCCCAGCTCCAACCTCGGAGCACGTTTTCCAGGTCAGAGCTGGGACTTCAGATTATCCCATGGCCACCTAGAGACACTGTCCAGCGGCCATAGGACTGCACCCTAAAAATCCCTAAGCGGTTCATATTAAAATACAACATAACAATATAAGAGCACAGGTAAAATAATAAATGATTAAAACATTAAAAATATTTTAAAACATTAGGATACTATAACAACAGGTAGTAACAGAGTCCCTCGCAGGTCAGGGAAAGCCTGAGTGAATGGGTGTGTTTTCAAGAAGCATGTCAAACCTGCGGCCTTTTCTGCCTTTCCAACCACATGTAGAAGAGTGTGGGTAGGCACACAGCACTGAGAACTAAGGCCTGCTTACGTACTGCTAACTACCTACCGACAGTCTGTTGGCTACAGAATGGCCACTAAGGCCTCCTCCTGGCCCCGAGTTGTTAAGGGCTTTGTATGGCAACAGGAAAACCTTGAAAATAGCTTGGTAGCTAATAAGCAGCCAGTGCAGTTCTTTGAATACGGGTGTAATAGCTAGGTGCTCCACTAGCATCCTAACTGCTGCTTTCTGCACTAACTGCAGCTTCCAAACCAGGCAAAAGGGCAACCCCATTTAGAGCACATTACAGTAGTTGGATCGTGAGGTTACCAGTGCATGGATCACAGTAGCTAGGTTATCCCTATCCAGGAATGGGTATAGTTGGCATATCAGCCAAAGCTGGTAATGGGTGCTCCAAGCCACTAAGGTCATGTGGCCTCTAGTGACAATGATGGATCTAGGAGCACTCCCAGACTACATACCCGTTCCTTCAGAGTGAGTGCAACCCCATCCAGAACAGGCAAACAACCCAGTTCCCGGACCTCGGAAATACCCACTCATAGTGTCTCTGTCTTGTCAGGATTCAGCTTCAATTTGTTAGCCCACATTCGACCCATAACTGCATCCAGGCACAAGTTTAGAATGTGCATGGCCTCTCCCGATTCAGATGTTACAAAGAAATCAAGCCCCCAGTACTCCTAATGACTGCTCCCAATGGCTCCATACAAATGTTAAACAACACCAGTGTTGGGTTTGTTAGAGATTGGTCTGTGTGCTAGCCAGCTAAATGAAGCCCTGGCCTTCCACACATAACAGAGTATTCTCCACGCAGCACCACTCCGCCATTCTCAACTGCAACTCAGTTCAGGACTCAGGAATCATGCTGTAGTCAAAAACAGTTCTATTTTCTAACTGTTTTATTAACTTATAACAAAGTGTCACTACAGGTTACATCTTCTTTACATTCCATATACGGAGTCCATGTACAGAGTACAAATTACTTTGAGCTCATATCCAGCTCAGCAGAAAAAATACATCCAGCTCAAAGCAAAACATCCAGACACGATATATGCAAACACATATGGCTGTAGCTTAGCCATTACACGTCATCACCTTATGTACATCACATGACAATCCTGGCTCACACCAAAAACATTCTCACGCCTAGCAAGGCCGAAGTAAGAATAGCATAGTAAACATAGAGAGCGATGTACTGGTGTCTCCTGTCTGGGAACTTTCCAGATAAGCACTGTAACAAAACAGAAGCAACACAGCAAGCTATTCTGCTTTACACACTAACACAGAGTTCAACAGCCAGAGAGCCACGGCATATTCACCCAATCTTTATTCTCTGCAACAGATCCCATAAGTAGGAGCTGAACCACCGTAACATGGTAACCCCAACTCATGGAGCTGGTTCGGGAGGATACCATGATCCATGGTTATCAAAAGCCACTGAAAGATCAAGAAGAAGAGTCCTCAGGGTTGCACTCCCCCTGTCCCTCTCCCCAAGAAGGTCATCCATCAGGGTGACCAAGGCCAGTTCTTTCCCAAAACCAGGTCTGAGCCCAGACTGGAATGGATCAAGATAGTCAGTTTCATCCAAAAGCACCTGCAGCTGAGATGCCACCACTCCCTCGAGCACCTTACCAAAAGGGGGGGGGGGGTATTTGTGACTGGGCAATAGTTAGTATAAACCTCTGGATTGAGGAAGTGTTTTTTCAGGAGTGGTCACACCACTGCCTACTTCCATAGAAACACAGTAGATCTCACCATCTTGAAACCTGAATTGGACAGGACAGTCCTTCTAATAGAGGATGTCTTTAAACAGAGGATGGTTCTCGGGCAGCCCTTCAAATAGAGGACTGTCCTCTGTAAAAGAGGGCACCTGGTCACCTGCTAGCAGGTGTGGCATCGGCACCCAACATGGTCAGGCAAATGCCAGGGCCCACTGACTCCAGAGGAGCCCATATGGGGTTGATGCCAGAATTTTATTTTTTAAAGCAACCACTTTTAGGGCCAACACTGTAAGAAGTGCTGAGCCAGGCACTGGCAGCCATCTTCCAATACACACACACACACACACACACACATACACCTCAGGGCCCTGTCCCCAATGTAGTGATGCTACAGGAGGAACCACAGGCATTTTGAAGGAAGAAGATAGCAGCTGCTTCTGATGCTTGCCCTTCTGGGGCCAGGCCAACTTGGAAGAGGGGGAAATATATTGCTGGCTCACGTGGGATCATTGCTCCTGTACCCAACAAGCTTGCCAGCCAGGTGGGACCAGGATGACATTTTTGGGAGATGCTGGTCTCCCCAAAGCACTACCTAGGCCCACCTGGTTAGCAAGCTTATCGGGCGCATGGGCAATGATCCCACGTGAGCCAGCAATATATTTCCCCTGCTCTTGCATGTTTTGGAATAGCGATGGAAGGAGCTCACACCAAGAGAAAGTTTCACCATAGCGTTAATTTGTTCTTAGAGTGTTAAAGATGTAATAGATGACCAGATGACCTCTAAGGTTCCTTCTAACTCTAACATTCTGTTATTAGGTTTTTCTCCCAAGAGAGTTTGTTGTTGTCTTAAATACTCATGGATAGTAATCCAGATCAAGGGAATCCACCCATCACAAAGCAAAAGTGTTATATAAACATTAAGCATTATTAACCATTCATCCTACCTATGTCCTCAGTCATCAGTTTTATGAACATATTTCTCTTTGATTCCAATCAGTCACACTTTTTATTGAGAAACATGTATCAAGCTGCAAACTTTAACTTCTGGAAATGGTTCACCATCTTGATCAACTGGTAGATCACAATTTCTACAGTTAAAAAGCAAACCTCACTATTGCTTTCCTGTCTCACTCCTTCGTTCTGATGCATCATATCAATGAGATTGTTGCTACTGCCTTAATCTCTCCAGCAGAAACAAGTCCTAAGTATTGGAAATGCAATATTTCCTTGAGTATTCACAAAGAATTCCAAAAGCAGTGTCAATACTTCCCTTGCCACAGAACTTCAGAGACATCAGGGAGCACCAGTATGCAAGTTCTTTGTTTAAAACAGTGGCCAAAATATCCACAAGAACGTCTAAAAAGCAGATGTTTTGTCCTAGAACTTCCCACATCCCTCATCATTGGCTATGCTGGCTAGGACTGATGGGAATTGTAGGCCCAAACATCTGGAGGGCCACAGGTTGCCCATCCCCATCTTAAAGGGTGATTAGGCCAAATCTCTTGTCTGAATAGAGGAGAGGTTTTGCCCTTAATCTGATGCCTTTTCTAAAGAGGCTCTTTTGGAGCCCCATTTTGCCCTTGGAAGTATATGCTTTGTTCTAAAGGAATCTTAAGAAATCTTAAGCGCTTATATCATCATCATGTGCCCCTCCAATCAGTTCAAACTGCATTAATTTACAGCTTGCTGAGTTACAACAGTAGCTTTCATACCATGTTCCTGTGAACCTTGTTTCCTTTGAAACTTACTGGAGATTCCCCCAATTAGCAGTAGTAAGATTATAAGACTGGACAAGTTTATCTGGAAGAAGCTTGTCCATCATTACTGATCCTGGGCTAGATCGATGGGCCTCTGGTCTGATGCTGAAGAGGATCTTCTGAAGTTCTCAAATGAGCAATTAATAGTGGGTTAGAAAATACCGATTGAGCAGTTGGTGTTTTATTAGTTGTAGGCTAGAGGAAATTGTTGGAGACAGGTTCTATTTTTAAACATTTATGTGACCAATAGGAAATATTCCGGTGAGACATTACAAGAGCCACCATCAAAATGATCTTGCCCTCTTTAACAAGTGCTTATATTGTTGCAATTAACACAGAGAAATGCTCGGTTTGAGTAATAGCTCATTAACAAACATTAATTTCAGGCAGGTCTTTAGAGCAGCGGAAGCTGCTACACAGTTAATGAAGAGTCAAATTATTCAGATGCACAAGCACAACAGGATGGTAACTAAAAATACTATTACGTTGTTAAATTTTCTAAACCCTGTAGCTGTGGGGGCGGGAAGAATTGTTAGTAAAATCATGGCTGGGGAGGGAAAGATTAAACTTCCCCTCCCCACACAGGGGGAGTCCCAATAAAAATCAGACCCTGCAACTGTAAAAAAAGAAAGAAAGAAAGTGTGGGGGCGAGCCATAGCTGCATCTTTAATGTAACATGTAGTTTGATGTTTACCCCCAGGTCAGTGTGCATAGGATTGCAGCCTGGGACTCATTTGAAGTGAGGTTTGGAAGAATTCCTAATAAGCAAACCCAGACAAATTAGACTTGCAATATCAATTACCTGTCAAATACGTGTTTGAGTCTCTGTATCTTGCATATATTTAGAACACAATCCAGCAGGACTAGCACTTGATAGACAGGTCTCCGATCTCAGGGCCTTCTATCCATCCTACGCCCTGCCTGGTAGGGCAGAAGGTAGGGTGGCTACTTATGAATCACCAAAAAAGAGGAGAGGACAGTGATTTGTATAACATTTGTGTATGCTAATTTATATTTATAGATGCAAATTTAGAAATAATTAATTTAAATAAAATACAGTGTATCTCACCATAACACAGAAGACTGTGACTAGGTGACCTGTGTGCCTGCCTGTTCAGACTTCTGTTCCAGTGCTCACTGTCTATGGGCAACACTTCTTATATTTCATTATCATTATACTGGAATTGGGTAAGGCAGACCTCCAAATAGAAGATGGTCCTCTGGCAGCCCTTCAAACAGAAGACTGACCTCTGTAAAAGAGGACACCTGGCCACCCTGGAGGAACGACAGAGGCTTGTTAGTCTCCCATTCCTCGCTAAATGGATTTTGAGTTAGATGGGCTCAGAGGCCTGTCTAACTCTCTTACCTTCCTGGGGGCGGGACCTAGATGGTTGTGGATTGGGTAGATCCATGTCCTCTCCTCTCTCCTCCCTTCCCCACCCACCAGCATGCCCCCTTTCCACCCTATCTGTCCTCTCCCAAGGTTGCAACAATAACCTCAGAAGAAGAGTCCTCGCGGAGCTTTCCGTGGTGATTGGGAGCAGGAGAAGATCCACGATTGCATCTCTTCCTTTGCAGTGGTAGCTCTGGCTATGGCTGCAGAGAAGATCTGCAGCATTCTAGGCCTCCCCAGATACCATCTGTGAGCCATAAGATTGCTCTCTTTCTTATGTCTTTATTTAATAAGATTTTATACCCCACCTGTCAAGTACATGAGGGGGAAGTGTATGGCATTTCTCTTTCTCCCCTTCTCTGAATTGCTTGTTCATTCTCATTTTCCCAAAGAATTCACTCTGAGAAGTACTATAAGAAGCTGGGGTCTTCATGGTAGCTATCATCAGCTCAGGACAGAGGCCTAGAATGGAAGGTCAAAGAGATTTTAAAAAAAGATCAGTGCCTTGAACACCTACAGTTAAAAAATCATTTAGAAAAAGTTCAAAATGGGCTATGCCACTTGAGCAAACCAAGGAAGTTCAAACATTTGATAATTAAAAATAGTAAACACCTCCTAGCAGATATCTATAAACTCCTTGTGAAGGAAGGGGGGCTGGCTGGCTCTGCCAACCCACCCCTTTCTACCCAAGATCCAGAGATCCCAAGGTGCCAGACTGCTAGCCTCAGCTTTGCAGTCCTGACTTGAACCTCTGCTCAGGGACTTGCCTCTGTCTATACCCTGGATTTAGCTGAACCACAGAGCAACCACAAACGCCATGTGGGGTAAAACCAGGAAGGTTTATTCAGGTAAACAGATTACAATAAAAAGGTGGGAAATGAGGGAAGGATAAAAGGTAGGGAGATACTTTGGTACAAACAATAGAGCTACAAAACAATAAAACTGGTTCCTTATCTCTCCCAGGCACTCACCAGTTACCTGGGGGTCCGTCTGCTTCAGGGCTTACCTCAGCCTGGCCCTGGCACACGAGGAGACCACCACACCCACCCTAAGGACCGGGATGGGTGGCCCTCTTCAGGGCTTGCCTTAGCCACAGCCCTCATTTAGCTTTGTTCACTGGGAGCCCCCAGGGTTGGTGGCTGAAGCCTGACCGGAGTCATGAACCTGCTTGCAGCTTGCTGCCTGACGACCAACAACACCCAGAAGCCACAGCTGGCCATAAAGATTCTCCCCCCCCTCCTCTTTTCAGTAGCCCAGCTGCTTTCAGCCAATCAGGATTAACTTCACCTGGCCCAGGCAGAGGGGAAGGGTTACTCATGACTACAGGGCTTGGACTACATTTGCATGCTAAAGGGCCTAGCAGACATTGAGGCGCCAGGGGCCATCAAGAGGAACTATGTACATTTTGCCCCTCCCAGCCTCTAGCCGGGACCACCTGGTTTACACATGAGGGTGTGTGGGTGTGTGTGTGTGTGTGCAGGCTTTTTCTTCACACTCCTGTTAGAATTTCATTGGAGGGGCGGACCCAAAAGGTGGTGCTGGGGGACTCCTGTTCCTCCCTGGCCATTGGCCTGTGGACTTCCTCAGGGTTCCGTCTTGTCCCCCATACTATTCAACATGTACATGAAGCCGTTGGAAGAGGTTGTCCGGAGTTCTGGGGTTCGGTGTCACCAGTATGCTGATGACACCCAACTCTATTTCTCCTTTCCATCTAATTCCAAGGAAGCTGTTGCGGTGCTAAACAGTGCCGTCTATCGGCGGTAATGGACTGGATGAGGGCAAAAAAATTGAAGCTTAATCCAGACAAGAGAGAGGTGCTCCTGGTCAGTCGGAAGGCAGATCAGGGAATAGGGAGTCAGCTTGTGTTGGATGGGGTTACACACTCCCCCTGAAGACACAGGCTTGCAGCTTGGGTGTACTTCTGGATTCAGCCCTGAACCTGGATGCCCAGGTTTTGGCGGTGGCCAGGAGTGCATTTGCACAGTTAAAGCTAGTGTGCCAGCTGTGCCCATTCCTGGAGATGTCTGATTTGGCCACAGTGACACATGCCTTAGTTACATACAGTTTGGATTACTGTAACGTGCTCTACGTGGGGCTGCCTCTGAAGAGTGTTCGGAAACTTCAGCTGGTTCAAAGAGCTGCTGCCAGACTGCTGACTGGGGCTGGTTACAGGGAGCAGACAACTCCTCTGTTACAACAGCTTCACTGGCTCCCAGTCTGTTTCCGGGCACAATTCAAAGTGCTGGTTATGACCTTTAAAGCTCTATACGACTTGGGTCCAGGTTATCTGAAAGACCGTATTCTCCCCTATGCGCCTACCCGCACTTTGAGATCCTCAGGGGAGGCCCTTCTCTCGGTTCCACCAGCATCACAGGCACGCCTGGTGAGAACACGGGAGAGGGCCTTCTTGGTGGCTGCCCCAGCGCTCTGGAATTCCCTCCCCAGAGAAGCTTGAGTGGCGCCCTCCCTGGTAAGCTTCCAGAGGCAGGCATTGGCAAAGACCTTCCTGTTTCGGAAGGCATTTGGGACTAGCCTGTAATGTGATGGAATGCTGTTTTTTATATCATGTATATTGTACTGTTTTTAATTATATACGAATGAAACGTAGAGTGTTCGAGGATCAGGATATCTGTAGGGAGACCAAAACACTGGTTTATAAAGCCATTGTATTACCAACTTGATTGTATGCCTGCGAAACATGGACTATCTATAATGTCATTTCCACCTCCTTGAAAGATTTCATCAACATTGCCTCCAGAAAATCCTGCAAATTACTTGGGAAGATAGGCGAACAAATGTCAGTGTACTGGAAGAAGCAAAGACTACTAGCGTTGAAAAAATGATCCTTCAACGCCAACTTCAATGGACCAGTCATGTTGTTCGAATGTCTGACTGCCATCTCCCAAAGCAGTTACTTTATTCCCAACTCAAGGAAGGAAAGTGGAATATCAGTGGTCAGTATACGAGATTTAAAGATGTTCTTAAGGCTAATCTAAAAAAATGCAATATAAACATCGAGAACTGGGAAGTTCTGGCCCATGAACGATCTAACTGGAGGTTGGCCTTTCACAAAGGGTCTAAGGACTTTGAAGAAGCCCAAGTGCAAGGTGAAAGGGAGAAACGTGCTAAGCGAAAAGCACGTCAAACGAATCCTTTACAGAACCATCTTCCATCTGGTAACCTGTGTCCTCACTGTGGGAAGCTGTGTGGATCTAGAATTGGCCTCCACAGTCACTTATGGACCCATCGCTAGAGTCTACACAATTTTATACAATTTCCTCTTTATATAATTTTCTTTTTGTAATTTTATCCTGGAAGACAATCTTACTCAGTCACGAGTGATCGCCTACTACTATAATATATATAGTATTCCATTTTTGACTTTTGTATTTTTCTATTTCTGTTTTAATTGTATGAGTTTTAAAGCTTGTGAGCCGCCTTGGGTCCCAGTATAGGGGGAAAGGCGGGATATAAATAAATATTATTATTATAATATATAATATAAAATAATAATAATAATAATAATAATAATAATAATAATAATAGAAGAAGAAGAAGAAGAAGAAGAAGAAGAAGAAGAAGAAGAAGAAGAAGAAGAAATGTTTAAAAAACAAACAAACACACTTACAATAGTCTCTAGATGTTGGACAAATTTTAATTTTAAAATATGGGCTTATATATGGAAGCCTGGTAAGATCTTAAGTACACATCTGAGAGAATATTGTGTTGAAATTACTACAAGATGATATATTACACCACGGGTGAGAAACCTCATTCAAACCAAATGTCAAATTTGATTTCAGAGAAGCTCTTGGGGGCTGCACTTCCAGTGGTGGGCAGGGCCAAAGGCAAAAGGAGCCAGGTCAACATACAGAAAATACTACTAGCCTTTTGTAGCTTAAAGCTCTTACTGAAAGTATCTGAGCCTTAGGAAGGGCATGTCAACCATTTAGAATGCAGGAAAAAACTGCACAAAAGCCAGGGAGCCACCAAATGATTGGCGGCTGGGGGGAAGGGGCGTGGCCATCTGGAGAACCCCCGGGGGTTGGATTTGTCCCACAGGCCTGAGGTTGCCCAGCCCTGTATTTACACCATACAGACTTTGCAAAATTACCTGTCATTGTTAATTATGTTTGGTGGACTTGTCCAGTAGCATGTATGTTTGTATCTGATATTCAGATAGCAACAAATAGAATATTTTTTTAAAAAAATGACCCGTCATGAAATGATTGAGTACATGATTAGTACAACTGAATGCATATAGAAGAGGAAATGAGCAACAGAAATGAGCCAAAGTGGGTGGAGTTTGCAGAACTTCAGGATTGTGCCTGTCTCTCTCCATCTCTCTCTGTCTGGGCCACGCCATCCCTCCTCTACCTCTCGCTTGCTCACACAGGCACATATGAAGCAAAAGAGGAGGAAGCGATTCTCAGGGTTGGGGCTGGAGAGCATGAATAAGCCTATAGTGCCTGGAGAGCAGGATGACACTGAGGGCTGCATGAAATTAGGCTGAAGGCCACATGCCACCTTTGGGCCACAGGTTCCACACCCCTGCTTTGGTGTTCCAGTACATGATTTGGGAGAGAATAAACTTTGTTAGCCAGTCGGTGGGCAAGTTTTTTCCTTGGTAGTATTGGCCCATTCATCTCTCCATATTCTTCCAAAGGATTCATAGAAAAGGAACAGGCCTGTGGCTCACGCTGGCTCAGCTTGTCTGAGCATGGAAAGCTAAGCAGGGCCAGGCCTGGTTATTACTTGGATGGGAGACCCCTCCTCTAGTTTCCTGCACTGAACAGGGTGTTGGACTCGATGGCCTTGTAGGCCCCTTCCAACTCTATGATCTATGAATCTATGAACCCTTGTAGATTTGGGAGGTTCTTGCGGAAACACAGCTTTAGCCCTATGGAAAGGGAGGGGGACAGGGTACCGTGCTGGGTGTTGGTGGCTCATGCCCTGGGAGCTGGGCATCTATAGTGGTTGGCCACCCATTCACTGCCATCTGCCAAGTTTTGCTGCTAGCAGGCTGACTGCCCAATCCAGGCCAAGGCAGCTGGGAAAAGGGCAGCTTGAGTCATGTGGAGATGACTCCTGGTTTGTTTCCAGTCCTGACTTCCGGACACTATGGCTCAGGTTACAGTAAAGCTTTTATTGCAGTAATTCCAGTAATTGGCTTTGAGCCTTTACAATCCCAGTATAAATCAGCAGAGAACAGATTATAACATAGTTCTAATCAGTTTCTGGATTTCCCAACAAAACTGTCTTGGGTTCAGAATACAGAATAAGTCCAAATGAGTTTATAGTTCCAACAAAAAACAAGGCAAGGAAGATTTTCCGGATAGAAAGACCCAGCAAACCCTACTGCCTGTTGCTCTTGTTTAAATACAGGGGAGTGGCCACTGAAGATCACTATCAGACTATGACCCTGGCAAGGAAACCTTGCTTGCAAACCCATGCTATGCCTTCCGTTCTGCCCTCTTGAGTCAATGTTGCATCTTAGGACACACCCTAAAAGCCCCCTCCCCTGCAGAGTCCTCCCCTTGCTGCCCTGTTCCCATGGAGGATGTCCCTGGTCAAGAAGCAGGGGCCTCCTTCATCAAGGTCAGGTCTCCCAGCTGTGGAAGATAGGCCGTATCAGCATCCTGAGTCTTACCTCTTCCTGGCTCATTACCAGGTAGGAGGCCAGGTAGAACTGAATTCTCAGGAGTCTGGCTTCCTACGGCTAGGCCTGGCTCCCATCCCCTTCCGATTCAGAGTCGATGTCACAGGCTATTGCTCCCCCCTGGACTGGGGCAAGATCTGACAGTTTGTTGTTTTCCTCCCAGGCCTCTTGTTTCTGGCTAGGACATGTCTGCTAGGGCAGGTGGGGGAGCGGAAGCTAATTTTTAAAAAAGAGAAATGAAGCTCGAACACTGTTCACTAGACAGAGCTAGTCTGGGCAGCACAAGGAAGCCCTTCCCAATAAGTTATGGAGCCTGCCTACTGTTCCAAGAGGAGGTGCCATCCCAAGGTTAAGAAATCCCCCCTGGGAAACCTAGTTGTAGAGTGGAAAGGACTTGCAGAAATTTAATTCGCTTTATCTGTCTTAAATAAAGCTTAATTTCCTATGGCTTACATCTATGGTAATAGATAGTTAAGCCTTGATAAGAAACCATCTGTTGTTCTAAATCAAGTTCAACTTGAAAAAAATACACCAAGGTATCTTGTTCCTAGCATGAATTTTCTTTAAAGCCTTTATTGTTGTTTTGGCTAAAAAAAATGTGATTGGCCAGCTAATGGGATTAAGTATAAAGGAAATATAAAAAGCATCGGTAACACCAGGCCTACAAGGATGATTATGTATGGCCACATTGCCCATTGGATGAGTCACTTGGTGATTCCCAAGAATGTTGTTATGAGAATAAGTACATCCAGGACAGAGAAGCATCCATGTGAGCAAGTCACTTATCTGATCCTAGACATGTTGACGCAGAAGTCAGCCCCACTAATTTTTCAACAGCATTTACTCATGAGTGCACTTTAGCAGTTGTACACTCTTAAGGCCTTAAATTTGATATTTTACTTTACACATTTTGCATTGAAAGTTGTGGCCTAAAGGAGACACAAACAGTGAGTGTTTGGCCACTGTTACTTATTGGCCATTGAAGTATTTTGCTTTCTCTGTAGCATTAAGCGACTCCTCCAAGTAACCTTAATAGTCTTAAACTTGAGAATACCTACCCAGGAGACTCCCTCACCCAAGTTCCCAGTTGTCCTCTGGCCTGCACCTTGCTCAGACCCACCCCCAGTTCCATGATTTCCCCCTCAGCTTTGTTGATACCAGCCACCTCAGAGAGGCACAACTGTGTTCTAAGGGGAGACACAAGGCCAAAATAAATGTTCTCCTAATCACACATAGTGTAGTTACGCAATGTGTGCAGCCCCAATTTGGATCAGGACAACGGCACTCTGGAAGGGGTGTGTGTTAAACCTTCCCCCCATTTTTTGCCAAAATTACCTCCCTTTTCAACCCTGGAAGTTGAAAAGGGGGATGGGAAAGCCTCCACTGACTCCAAAGGAGACTTTTTTCCTGCCAGTATGAATCTGTGGGCACACACAGAGTAAGTCTTGCAGGAGAAGAAGCTGCTGACTCAGGTGGTATATTTCTGAGTTGTCCATTTTAGAAATGGCTTTTCTTTCACACCTTCTTTCTTTTACTGCGGATAGTTGTTGGGGGGATTTGTATTTTCTATCTCTGGTGTCTAAATATCTGGGCCTTGTCCAGTCAGTGTCACCATAGATTATCTTGGCAGCATCCCAAGCAGAATCCTTACATTCCTATTAAAACGTCTAAATTTCTGGGTTGATTTCTCTCACCAGGAAAGGTACGTAGTGCTTCCAGATGAGGCTTTTATGCTGCCATCACCCTGTCTCATTCATGGGATTTTACAGGAAATCCAGATGACGTTGCCCTCCAGCCATAAACCTCCCATGTTTTCCCACCACTCCTTCCATCTTTTTTCTTACCGTAGGGAATCCATCAAGGAAAAAGAAGAAGAAAGAATTGCTGCACAATGCCTTCCTATTGGTAGCGCTAGGAGCCTCCTGTCTGGAAACACCTTAAAGTGCAGGATGAGGGCACTACATCTGTGCAGGATGAGGGCACTACATATCAGCCAAGGAGCCTTGATGCTAGGGGACAGCAAAGGAGAGAAAGGCCTCATTGGGGAGTAGTGCTTGCCCTGAACTGTTTCGCTGTATTTCTGACATGCAGCCAGCATCTGACTTCAGCTCCTGAGACTGAGAGTACATTCCTCCTTGCCCCCCCCCCAAGAGAAATCGCCACCTCCTCCTTTTCATATAGATTGCCAGCAGGGCCGGATTTTCCTATAGGCTAACTAGGCTTCAGCCTAGGGCCTCAAGATCAAGAGGGGCCTACATTCAAATTGTTAGCAAAATTAAAATTACACTATTCTAAAAACAGTGAACACCAAAACACTGGACTGAAAATAAGGGGAAATCTCCCACTGAGCCCCAGCGCTTTGCGCGGGGATACGCACCAAACCCGGAGAAAAGCGAGCGTGATGCGTCTCTACTAATAGGCAAGTAGAGCAGTTCCACTACGCTAGCTGTGGCAGCTCCGGACGGAAGGGGTTCCGGGTCCTGGTCAATGGGTGGAACCTAGGGAAAGCTCTCTCAGTGGCTGGGATGTATAGGTTTGGATAGAGTGGGCCTCCTCTATACAGCCTAGAGATTGAAAATCGCACACAGACACAGCCTACGGCCCATGGCTATGGCGTACCCCAGGGAGAGAGGTTGGAACAGCGAATGATGTCTGGAGGATGCGCTTTTACGGTTGTGTCTGCCCATTAAGTCAAGGACTGCTTGCTGACCTTTGGCCAGCCTAAGTGAGTCTGACGTATGGTGTTTCGTGTTCGGAGCTGACGGCTATCCCCAAGGTAGCAAGTCAGTAGTACTAGATTCTCCTGGATCCAAGGCCGTAGTGGCAGGGCTTTTTTTCTGGCGGAACGCACCGGAACGGCATTCCACCACCTATTTTCAGTCAGAGCTGTTTAGAGCTCTGTTTACAAAATACTTTGAATGATTAACTTTGGAATGCTCTTCAAATAATATATTGAGTTGTTCATAGGATACCACTACGCAGGGCTTTTTTTCTCAGAGAAAAGGTGGTGGAACTCACCCCCCTCCCCTGGCCACGCCCCTACCCACCCCCAGACACCCCCAGACACCCCCAGACACCGTACCTGCACCCGCCGCTGCCGAAAAAGCCCCGCCGCCACCGCCTCGCTGCCTCGCCGCCGCTCACGTCACTGCCGTCATCGTTTCACCTCGCCGCCACCCGCTCGCAGCCACCGCAGCCGCCATCGCACGCCATGCCGCCCGCGGCGGCCAAGCGCGCCGGAGCAGGGGCCCGGCGCGTCACTTCCGCCGCGCCGAAAGTGATGACGGGACCGGCGCGGGTGGCATGGCGTGCGATGGCGGCTGCGGTGGCTGCGAGCGGGTGGCGGCGAGGTGAAACGATGACGGCAGTGACGTGAGCGGCGGCGAGGCAGCGAGGCGGCGGCGGCGGGGCTTTTTCGGCAGCGGCGGGTGCAGGTACGGTGTCTGGGGGTGTCTGGGGGTGGGTAGGGGCGTGGCCAGGGGAGGGGGGTGAGTTCCACCACCTTTTCTCTGAGAAAAAAAGCCCTGCGTAGTGGTATCCTATGAACAACTCAATATATTATTTGAAGAGCATTCCAAAGTTAATCATTCAAAGTATTTTGTAGACCCAATTACTGGAGTGCATACAAATACTATTGAAGGAAATTGGTGTCATGTCAAGGCAAATGTTCCATTAAGGCAATGAACATTTAAAAAAGTGACTTTGCAATTAGTGAAAGTAATGCTTAATCGAGAATATTCAAAAAATGCCCTCATTGAGTTATTAAATTTAATTTTATAAGTTTATTGATTTTTATAGAATTTTAATTAAAATAAATGTTTGATTTGTTTAATTTCATGAAATTTCCTTTTTATTTTGATATTTGTTACAGTATTTTTAAAGCCTTTAATTTTAATTTGTACAAAAATTTGAAAAATTAAAAAATTCAAAATTAATGTAAAATTTATTCAAATGTGTAAAATAAAAGAAAGTGTTGGTCTTAACTGGGCATTGGAGTGATTTTCTGATTTGTTAGTTATCTGACTTTTTCCTGCCAAAAATAAAGGGCAAAATTTTCACCCTTCGAATTTATATGGTTTTTTGACAAACAACGCCCCATCGGCCTTTATGTCACGATGTGGTAGTAATGGGGGACTTCAATTTCCCTGATATCTGTTGGGAGACTTATTCAGCCAAACATGGCCCCTCCAAGAAATTCCTGAGCTGTGCTGCTGATAACTTCCTCCTACAGAAAGTGGAGGAAGGAACTAGAGGATCGGCTATCCTTGACCTGATTCTAACCAACAGAGACGAGTTAGTGGATAAAGTGGCAGTTTCGGGAACTCTGGGGGAAAGTGACCATGTTATACTTGAGTTCTTGATTCTAACAGAAGCAAAAGCTGAGTGTAGCCAAACACGTACCCTGGATTTTAGGAAAGCCAATTTTAACAAACTCAGAACAATGATTAGTAAGATCCCATGGCAAGTGACTCTCACGAGAAAGGGAGCCCAGGAGGGGTGGGAGTTTTTAAAAAAGGAAATTTTAAAGGCACAATTGCAAACAATTCCCACAAGGAGAAAAGGCAGAGGGCAACAGAAGAAGCCAATGTGGCTTCACAATAAACTCAAAGATGACCTGAAAACAAAAAAGGACACGTATAGGAAGTGGAAGGAAGGACAGGCTACAGGGGAAGAGTACAGGCAGGTAGCACAGAACTGCAGGAATAGTGTCAGGAAGGCTAAAGCTGAGAATGAGCTAAGGTTAGCGAGGAATGCTAAAAGCAACAAAAAAGCTTTCTTCAGATACATCCACAGTAAAGACAGAAGAAAGAACTGGTGGTTCAACTACGCAATGAGGATGGCAAATTGATAACAGAAGACAAAGAAAAGGCAGAAGTGTTCAATTCCTACTTCGGCTCGGTCTTCTCCCAAAAGAGGGTCTATGACCCCCCTGGCAAACCTGAAGTGCAGACTGAAGGGGCAGAATTGCAGCTTGAGATTGATAGGCAAATGGTCAAGGAGCACCTGATTACTCTGAACGAGTTTAAATCTCCAGGGCCTGATGAGCTGCATCCTAGAGTAATAAAGGAACTGGCAGAAGAACTCTCAGAACCACTGTCTATTATCTTTGAGAAATCATGGAGGACAGGTGAAGTGCCAGACGACTGGAGGAGGGCAAATGTTGTTCCCATCTTCAAAAAGGGCAAGAAGGAGGAACCTGGGAACTATAGGCCAGTCAGTCTGACATCAATCCCCGGGAAGATTTTTGAGCAGATTATAAAGAAGTCAGTCTGCAAGCACCTTGAAAACAATGCAGTGATTACTAGAAGCCAGCATGGATTTGTCAAGAACAAATCCTGTCAGACTAATCTGATCTCATTTTTTGATCGGGTAACCTCCCTTGTGGACTGTGGGAATGCTGTGGACATTATATACCTGGACTTCAGCAAAGCTTTCGACAAAGTGCCTCATGATATCCTGATTAGTAAGCTAGCTAAGAGTGGGCTAGATGGAACAACTATCAGGTGGATCCACAATTGGCTAAAGAATCGGACTCAAAGAGTGCTTATCAATGGTTCCTTCTCAAACTGGGGAGAGGTAACGAGCGGGGTACCACAGGGCTCGGTCCTGGGCCCGGTGCTCTTCAACATTTTTATTAATGACTTGGATCAGGAGGTACAGGGAATGCTTATCAAATTTGCAGATGACACAAAGTTGGGTGGAACAGCTAATACTCTGGAAGACAGAAACAAAATTCAAAGTGACCTCGATAGGCTGGAGCGCTGGGCCGAAAACAACAGAATGAAATTTAATAGGGATAAATGCCAAGTGCTGCACCTAGGGAGAGGAAACCAAATGCAGAGTTACAGAATGGGGGACACTTGGCTCAACAATACTACAAGTGAGAAGGATCTTGGAATTGTGGTAGATCACAAACTGAATATGAGCCAGCAATGCGACGTGGCTGCAAAGAAGGCAAATGCAATTTTGGGCTGTATTAATAGAAGTATAGCTTCCAAATCGCGGGAAGTGATAATTCCCCTTTACTCGGCACTGGTTAGGCCTCATCTTGAGTACTGCGTCCAGTTCTGGGCACCTCACTTTAAGAAGGACATAGACAAACTGGAGAGGGTTCAGAGGAGGGCAACAAGGATGATAAAGGGACTGGAAACAAGGCCCTATGAGGAGAGACTGAAAGAACTGGGCATGTTTAGCCTTCAGAAGAGGAGACTGAGGGGAGATATGATCGCACTCTTCCAGTATTTGAAGGGATGTCACACAGAGGAGGGCAAAGATCTCTTCTCGGTCATCCCAGTTTGCAGGACACGGAATAATGGGCTCAAGTTACAGGAACCTAGATTCCACCTAAACATCAGGAAAAATTTCCTGACTGTCAGAGCAATAAGACAATGGAATCAACTACCTAGGGAGGTGGTGGGCTCTCCCACTCTGGAGGCATTCAAGGTGCAGCTGGACAGACATCTGTCAGAGATGCTTTGACCTAGATTCCTGCATTGAGCAGGGGGTTGGACTCGATGGCCTTGTGGGCCCCTTCCAACTCTACTTTTCTATGATTCTATGATTCTATGACTATTATAAGAGACGCGCTATTCAAGGAAATGAGTTTTTGTTTTACTTCAATTTATTATTCGAAAATGAATTGTTTATCGAAAATTTCGATAAACAAAAGAAAACTTACCACAGTTCAAATACGTAAAATGTTATTTTTTGTATTAATAATAAATAATTAACTTTTATTTATGCACAATAATTAATAACTCAAATATTTTGTTCTAGATTTTAATCTAAGAATGAGTAAAAGATTTGAAAGTGGCGCTTGCAAACGCAAGAAAAAGAAGCTACAAGAGTATGAGGCAAGGAAGCTAATACCGATTACTGCTTACATGCATGTGCCAACTAGTACTACTCAATTGGAAGCAATGCAGCACGTTGTATGTGAGGACACGGCCGTTGCACCAACACAAAGTGAAAATATGGAACTAATTCAAGAGCAACTTACTGAACATGAATATACAAACGAGCCACAAGAAAATAATTCGAATATTCAGAATTTTTTTCAGACACCTAATGAGAAACACCAAGTTCAAGATATTGCAAATTTAGATAGTGATGTCAAATATATGTCTACTGTAACAGATGTTGGCTTGTGGACAAATTTATCGCAAAATGATGTATCATATTGGGTAGAGAAGGGCCCTTCTCAAGTTCAGTATCACTGTGGACCATTTTTAAATTCTAAGCGAGAATATAAGAATCAGTCCAGATTTTGTACAAAAGCAATTTTTTATTCAACAAAAGCCAATGGAGAAAAATATACCCTAGAATGGCTTGTGTACTCTCCCTCAAAAGGCCGCGTTTTTTGCTTTGTTTGTAAACTCTTTCCAAATATTGCATCTTCTGCAACAGCATTAACTTCTGAAGGGTTTAATGATTGGAAAAACCCTGATATCATTCAAACTCTTGAAAATTCGGAAAATCATAGGAATGCTATGTTAACGTACTTAACAAGAGCAAAAGGGAAAACTTTAACTTCAAAGCTAGAGGAAGAAATAAGAAAAGAGCAGCAATACTGGCGTTACGTTATAGAAAGAGTTTTCGCTGTAATTTGCACTCTTGCAGAGCGAGGCTTACCATTCAGAGGAGGCAATGAAAAGTTTGGAACTCCAAATAACGGCAATTACTTTGGTCTTCTAGAACTAGTAGCAAAATTCGATCCATTTTTAAGAGATCATATCGATCGATATGGAAATACTGGCTCAGGAAAACCTTCATATCTGTCTAAAACTATATGTGAGGAAATTATTCAACTTATGGCAAATAAAGTGAAAGACACAATTGTGGCGGAAGTGAAAAAGGCTGGCTATTTTAGCTTTTCAGTAGATTCCACTCCTGACATATCTCATACTGATCAGTTGACCTTAATTATTAGATATGGGTCACCTGAAGATGGTTTGCCAACTGAGAGATTTTTAACTTTCCTTGAGCTAAAAGATCACTCAGGGGAAAGCATAGCTGATTTAGTATTTAACTATATCACTACTGAACTTGAAAATGATTTCAGAAAATGCCGAGGACAGTCTTATGATAATGCAGCCAATATGGCTGGCTGGTAGATACAATGGTATGCAGCAAAAAATTATCGAAAAAAACAAGTTTGCAAGATTTGTTCCATGCGCTGGTCACTCTTTAAATTTAGTAGGTCGTTCAGCTGTTGATTGTTGCCTTGATGCTGTTAATTTTTTTGGTGTTGTGAACGAAGTTTATATCTTTTTTTCGTCTTCCACAAAAAGATGGGCAGTTCTGAAATCACATTTGAAACCTCATTCTAAAGTGCCTAAATATTTATCAGACACTAGGTGGGAGGCACACGCAAAAGCTACAGAAGCTATTTTAGAAAATTACAATGATATCACCGATGCACTCAATTATTTACATTCAGATAATAATACAAAGGGTGATACTAGATTGAGGGCCAACAATCTTTTAGAGAAGATGGAAGAATTTGAATTCGTGTTTATGCTCCATTTCTGGAATCGAATACTGAGACATTTTTCAAGAGTAAATAAAATTCTTCAAAGCCCTAATATTTTACTTAGTAGTTGTGCAGATTGGTACAGGTCACTTTTGGATATTTTATGTGAAATTAGGGAAGATTTTGATGCACTTGAGCAACAAGCAAAAAACACGTTGCCAAATACTGAATATAGAACTGCCAGAAGGATAATAAGAAGTAAAAGGCAAGGGAATTACAAAAATTCATCTGACCCTGATGCCTTAGACGAACTCTTTTCAAGAGATAAATTTAGGATTAAATCATTTATTCCTATATTAGATGCACTAGAATCAAATTTAGGAAGAAGAGCTTCTGTTTATGATGATGTAGTGAAAATATTTTCCTTTCTTGCCGATCTTACATTATCAAAGGTAGAATTTCAAAGAGGTGTTGAGCTGTTAATGCAACAATACCCAGAAGATGTCAACCAAAATCTTACTGAAGAACTATTTCATTTCCACACATATGTGAGACAAACGCATAAGCCTTCAAAAAATTCCACATTGTCGCATACAGACTTGTATCAAATAATATTCGAAGAAAATATTCAAGTGGCCTTCCCCAATGTGGAATCAATCTTACGGCTGTTTCTCAGTTTAACAGTCACTAATTGTACTGGAGAAAGGTCATTTTCAAGACTTAAAAATATCAAAAATCAATTAAGAAGCACAATGACCCAGACGAGGTTGTCTTCATTGAGTATTTTGTGCATCGAAAATGAGACCTTCAGAAAAATAAGATTTTGATGAACTTATAGAAGAATTCTGTTTGAAAAAGTTTAGAAAGAAATTCTTCTAATCTATTTCGTTTTAAATGTATACTTGGATTGAATCAGTTCTTAAATAAAATAACTATTTACATAAAATTTAATATGATATACAATTTGATATTTTCTTTTTTGTGATCTGGATTTTGTTTGAATAAAGTTCCATTTTTGGTTTAGTTTAAGACTTAAAATTCATAATAATTCATACTTAAACTTTAAATGCGAATTATTATGAAATAAATTTATCTGAATTGAATTTGGTTTAATCTTCAATGTATTGAATATATTTAATTTAATTTGATAGAAAATATGATAATTTTTATTGCGTATTTTATTTTCGTAGTCAAAGATCTTCATTATTTGAATTTTGTTTCTTTGTAAATGTTGTGTGTTATGTTTCATTAGTTATTGTTACAAGTACTATATATGGTGCTGAGAATAAATGTCCAAATAAGTGTTCTCGACTTTTTTTTATTTATTATCCGTGCCACATTTTTTATAAAGGTTAGTACCAATCACAACATGTTTCATTTAACATATTGATATATATCACAGTAATAATGTATTTTATTATCTCTCATGTAATTTACAAACTTAAAAATGGGAGATGAAAGGGCCTCATAAGTGGAATACCCTAGGGCCTCTTTTCATCTAAATCCGGCCCTGATTGCCAGAGCCTCACACAGACAAATGCTGGCCTTTATACTTGGGTGTGACAAGGACGGGGCGGGGGGGGGGGGGATTTAAAGGTGAGAGTTAAATGGCAGTGGAATGCAAAAAGCAGTCTGTGACAATTCAGTTGTCAAAATGAGCCTTCACAGCAACAGTAATTGGTGATTTAAAAAACAAAACAAAACAATCTTCTTAGCATTGTTGAATAAATTAACATCTGTAGTGGTCAGGAGACCATTGTCTCTATTCATATCCAAATGAATAGAACTGAACTTTTCATGCTAGAATGTTCCTTTGACATTGCTTTATTCCAGGATAAGTAAACTCTGAACATTTCATCCTACCTTGGATGGAGGAGTAACAGACTGACCAGGTACGTTGACATGTTCTCCTAGTGGTTTTTGAGTGTTGCCATTTCTGATGCCAGATTTGTGTACCTTTATTCTTTTGTCTAGGTTCTGCCCGGTTTTCCCTGTGTAGAATACAGCCTTGCTGGCAGACAGTAGCATATTTCACGTTAGAAGATGAGTAGGTGAATGGCTGTAATAGCGTTGTCAGAGTATATGGGGACAGAACATGGATTAGGCTGAAGCGGCTGAAATGTTCAGAGTTAACGCAATTGTAGAGAGATGCTAGTGAGATCCAGAGGCAACCCAAACACCAATTTAAAAAAAGCTATTTCAAGTTTGCAGAAGCTGGCTGTTTCTTTTTATATTGATGTTGTGGACGTAGGTAATGGGTAGAAAAAAAAATATTAAGGCCACATTGGAATGTGGGTAGCCACTTGTCCACCAAAGACCAGGAAAATGGATCACCAGAAAAGAGAGCAAGAGGACAGTGATTTGTATAAAATCTGGATATGCCAATTTTTAAGTATAGATGCCAATTTAGAAATAATTGTTATAATTGAAATGGAAATACAGTACATCTTACCACAGTGTGGAAGGACCAGATCCTGCAACAAACCTAGATACCAACACTGTGGCCTGATCTTGCTGGTGAATAGCTGTTAGGTTGAAGGGTTGTCTATAAGCAAGCACAGCCCTATAAACACCCAAGATCTTTGAGAAGGAAGTATCATTTTCAGGATGGGCAATAGATCCTGAAGATATGTTGCAGTCATTTAGCTGGGAACTACAATACCAACTTTCTCCTATACATAAGTTATACACAGAATCATAGAAAAGTAGAATTGGAAGGGGCCTACAAGGCCATCGAGTCCAACCCCCTGCTCAGTGCAGGAATCCAGTTCAAAGCATCCCTGACATATGGCTGTCCAGCTGCACCTTGAATGCCTCCAGAGTGGGAGAGCCCACCACCTCCCTAGGTAGTTGATTCCATTGTCTTATTGCTCTGACAGTCAGGAATTTTTTCCTGATGTTTAGGTGGAATCTAGGTTCCTGTAACTTGAGCCCATTATTCCGTGTCCTGCAAACTGGGATGATCGAGAAGAGATCCTGGCCCTCCTCTGTGTGACATCCCTTCAAGTACTGGAAGAGTGTGATCATATCTCCCCTCAGTCTCCTCTTCTGAAGGCTAAACATGCCCAGTTCTTTCAGTCTCTCCGCATAAGGCCTTGTTTCCAGTCCCTTTATCATCCTTGTTGCCCTCCTCTGAACCCTCTCCAGTTTGTCTACATCCTTCTTAAAGTGTGGTGCCCAGAACTGGATGCAGTACTCAAGATGGGGCCTAACCAGTGCTGAGTAAAGGGGAATGATCACTTCACACGATTTGAAAGCTATACTTCTATTAATGCAGCCCAAAACAGCATTTGCCTTCTTTGCAGCCACATCGCATTGCTGGCTCATATTCAGTTTGTGATCTACCACAATTCCAAGATCCTTCTCACTCGTAGTATTGTTGAGCCAAGTGTCCCCCATTCTGTAACTCTGCATTTGGTTTCCTCTCCCTAGGTGCAGCACTTGGCATTTATCGCTATTAAATTCCATTCTGTTGTTTTCGGCCCAGCGCTCCAGCCTATCGAGGTCACTTTGAATTTTGTTTCTGTCTTCCAGAGTATTTATTAGCTGTTCCACCCAACTTTGTGTCATCTGCAAATTTGATGAGCATTCCCTGTACCTCCTCATCCAAGTCATTAATAAAAATGTTGAAGAGCACTGGGTCCAGGACCGAGCCCTGTGGTACCCCACTCGTTACCTCTCCCCAGTTTGAGAAGGAACCATTGATAAGCACTCTTTGAGTCCGATTCTGTAGCCAATTGTGGATCCACCTGATAGTTGTTCCATCTAGCCCACTTTTAGCTAGCTTGCTAATCAGGATATCATGAGGCACTTTGTCGAAAGCTTTGCCTAAGTCCAGATATATGATGTCCACAGCATTCCCACAGTCCACAAGGGAGGTTACCCGATCAAAAAATGAGATCAGATTAGTCTGGCAGGATTTGTTCTTGACAAATCCATGCTGGCTTCTAGTAATCACTGCATTGTTTTCAAGGTGCTTGCAGACTGACTTCTTTATAATCTGCTCCAAAATTTTCCCAGGGATTGATGTCAGACTGACTGGCCTATAGTTCCCAGGTTCCTCCTTCTTGCCCTTTTTGAAGATGGGAACAACATTTGCCCTCCTCCAGTCATCTGGCACTTCACCTGTCCTCCATGATTTCTCAAAGATAATAGACAGTGGTTCTGAGAGTTCTTCTGCCAGTTCCTTTATTACTCTAGGATGCAGCTCATCAGGCCCTGGAGATTTAAACTCGTTCAAAGTAATCAGGTGTTCCTTGACCATTTGCCTATCAATCTCAAGCTGCAATCCTGCCCCTTCAGTCTGCATTTCAGGTTTGCCAGGGGGGTCATAGACTCACTTTTGGGAGAAGACCGAGCCGAAGTAGGAATTGAACACTTCTGCCTTTTCTTTGTCTTCTGTTATCAATTTGCCATCCTCATTGCGTAGTTGAACCACCATTTCTTTCCTTCTGTCTTTTACTACGCATGTAGCTGAAGAAAGCTTTCTTGTTGTTTTTAGCATCCCTTGCTAACCTTAGCTCATTCTCAGCTTTAGCCTTCCTGCAGTTCCGTGCTACCTGCCTGTACTCTTCCTTTGTAGCCTGTCCTTCCTTCCACCTCCTATATGTGTTGTTTTTTGTTTTCAGGTCATCTTTGAGTTTATTGTGAAGCCACATTGGCTTCTTCTGTTGCCCTCTGCCTTTTTTCCTTGTGGGAATTGTTTGCAATTGTGCCTTTAAAATTTCCTTTTTTAAAAACTCCCACCCACCCTGGGCTCCTTTTCTCATGAGAGTCGCTTGCCATGGGACCTTACTTATCATTGTTCTGAGTTTGTTAAAATTGGCTTTCCTAAAATCCAGGGTACGTGTTTGGCTACACTCAGCTTTTGCTTCTGTTAGAATCAAGAACTCAAGTATAACATGGTCACTTTCCCCCAGAGTTCCCGAAACTGCCACTTTATCCACTAACTCGTCTCTGTTGGTTAGAATCAGGTCAAGGATAGCCGATCCTCTGGTTCCTTCCTCCACTTTCTGTAGGAGGAAAGTTATCAGCAGCACAACTCAGGAATTTCTTGGAGGGGCCATGTTTGGCTGAATAAGTCTCCCAACAGATATCGGGGAAATTGAAGTCCCCCATTAATACCACATCATGCCTCCTTGAAACAATGGCAATTTGCTTTTCAAAAGTTCCATCCTCGTCTTCTCCTTGATTGGGTGGTCGGCATGTTCGTTTTATTCTTTGCCCCCTTTATTTTAACCCAGATGCTCTCAATAGGGCTGCCAAGCTCCTCTTCCTGTATCTCTGTGCAGAGATACGTATCTTTAAAATACAGTGCAACTCCACCTCCCTTTCTGTTGCTTCTGTTCCTTTTGAACAAGTTATACCCTTCAATTGCTGTATTCCAGCCATGGGAGTCATCCCACCAGGTTTCAGTTATCCCTATCAAGTCGTATTTGCCCTCATGTATCAAGAGTTCAAGTTCGTCCTGTTTGTTGCCCATACTCTGGGCATTAGTATAGAGACATCGAAGACTATGTGCTTTATACTCCGACTTTTCCCCTACATTTTGTGGTAGACGATCATTGGGCACCACTGAAGCTGTTCTCTCTGTTGTGGTTCCATTGGAACCCCCCGAGTTTATGTCTCCCTCCCCTGTTGGATTCAGTTTAAAGCCCTCTTGATTAAGTTCCTCATGCTGTGGCCAAACACATACATGAGTGACCGATATCCTGTAAACCAGGAGTGGGTCACTTCTGGGGGTCTGAGGGGGCAATTCCATGCAGAACCCACTGGGCTCCACACCCCTCCCCCCTGCCTCCATACTGCCAAATTTGGCAGCAAACCACAGCTTGTTTTCCCTTAACACATGGGAATTTGGCCCTTTTTGGCTGCCTGTGCCACTGAATTTTGGCAGCAAATTTCGTGACAGGCAGTGCAAAAAGGCATGGAGGCCGTACAAAGCCCATGGGCCCCGTGTTGTACCTCACCCATGCTTTAGACGCTGCTCCCTGCCTCTAGATCTAGTGTCCATTCTTCTGGTCCCATTGTCACTGTGACCTCAATGTCCCTGAAAATGATGACACTTTCTCCTCTTCCTGCTGCTGCTGCTAGTCAAATGCCCACAATTTGTCAAGTCCTCCTGCTTATGTACAGGAAATACCCACAGAAATTAAGGAATGCTAGGACTTGTAGTTCTTGAGAGAGCATGCCATACAGGAAGACACACGTTTCTCTAACTCAGGGGTTCCCAACCAGGGGGGATTTCAGGGTTGGAGGGGGGAATTGGGACCACAGACTGAAACTGTTGGAATACTGATCTCTCTACAAATTACAATTCTACAGATTGCACATAATCTACAGGACATCACACCCTATTGTATGGCACAGATTAAGTCAGGCAATCTTGGAAAGGGGGGAATGACATTCTGACATATGGTGAAAAGGGTGCTTGGGGCAAAAAAGGTTGAGAACCACTGCTCTATCTACAAGCCCCCATTTTTCCTGCTGTGCTCTGCACAAGCACAAGCACAAGCACACACACACACACACACACACACACACCTTTTCTGTTTTACAGCCCTGGCTGCTTAAGCTCACTATTCAGTATATTGCTTGTTCTGATTAGCACTGGTTCTGATTGGCTCCAGCAAATATCAGAAGACTTGAACAGCCCATAAATATAGGAAAATAAGTTTGCATTAACGTCTTTGAGCATGATCCATAATGCAGCTTCAGCTTTTTCCTCATAGAAATGGAATATTGGAGCCCAGGCCAAGATCCCCTGGACTCCTGAGCCCAATAATGTATATCCGTCCCCACTAATGCTTGGGCCCTGACCTCCAGTTCAGGTCCTCTACATGGGCTGTTAGTACCAGGGAGAATGCCCTTGCTGGATTACGAGATGGTGAGTGCCAATACAAGCTACACAACATGAAAGTCAAGTTCAATGTAAAGATAAATAACATCAGAAGGAAGAGCTGGAACTTGAAGTTGCTCATCAACAGCAGCTGGAATGCAGACTAAGCAAGGCACACAGGTCACCGGGTCAGTCTTCCACACTGTGGTAAGATGCATTGTATTTCTATTTCAATTATAACAATTATTTCTTAATTGGCATCTATACGTAAAAAATGGCATATCGAAATGTCATGCAAATCTTGTCCTCTTTGCCCCTCTTTTTGGGTGATGTCCCAAAATGTGTCCTCTTTTGCCCTCTTTTTTGGATGATGCATTTCCTGGTTTTTTGTGGACAAGTGGAATCTGACACAAATTCCAATGTGGCCTTACTCTTTTTTCTTCTTCTTCTTCTTTTTTTGGTACCATTACCAAAGTCCACAGCATTGATATAAAAAGAAATAGTCAGCTTCTGCAAACTTTTAAATGCTTTTTTATTGGTGTTTGGGTTGCCTCTGGATCTCACTAGCAACTCTCTACAATTGCATTAACTCTGACCATTTCAGCCGCTTCAGCCTAATCCATTCACTTTGTTTCCTAGATGTATGTGGGCCTCAGTAGGAATTGAATTGAAATGGACACTTCCATTCACATTGTTAAAAACTTTTAGATTATCAATATATGTTTCTCCATTGCAGCCTCTCTTAAAGATGCAATTCCGTGATACATATTTAAGTTACTCTCCTGCCATCCTGCATGACAGAAAGCAAGGAACTATTACTGTGAAATTGCCTTTAGCAATTCTGCACAGGAGGCAGCAACTGGCTAATGGTTTCTTCAGACAGCCTTGGCAGATGTGCCAGGTCTCTATGCAACTGTGCACTGTGTGTCAGTCCAATGCCCAAGATATTCTCCCTTATTAATGTCCTGAGCTGTAATTAATCCACAGCATCATTTGATAGTGTCAGCCACACCATATGGGCTAAGCATGGTTTTGAAGGACTAGCTATTGAGCAACGGCAACTCCAGAAAGATCACAGTGAAATGCCTGATTGCTCTGCATAGTGTCGGAGAGTGAGAGAGGAGGGCGATTCCAACATGCGTTTGCATGTTCATCACTTGATGACTGCAACATCGGGCGAGGACCTACATGTGTGAATGAACCATCACCGATTTATCGACCCAATATGAACTCAGACACAATAACAAGTTCCAGTAAAGACAGTTCAGACATTCCACTTCAAGGTCATAAGAGTTGAGCAAATCAAGTGATGAAACTCAAGCGATGAAACCAGCCCTGCAAAATGTTTCTTACCATACATTCAAAGTATGTACCTATAGTCTGATGTAGCTCAACACCGCCCTCTAGAGCATCTGGTAAATTGGCACCCTGCCCGGAATCCTGAATAAGCATGTACCTTGGATTGCAAGCATAATTCGTTCCGGAACCGTGCTTGTAATCCAAAACACTCTTATATCAAAGCGAGTCTCTGGTGGGCGTGAGCGGGGCCGATTTCGGCCCGCTTGAGGCGAGCTGTTACATCCCTACGTCTTGCAAGACCTTGCTCGTTTATCAAGTCAATTTTTTAAAAAAAAATTTGCTTGTCTTGCAAACCGCTCTCAGACCAAGTTACTTGCAATCCAAGATATTACTGTACTGGGGTTTTTCCCCTGAATATGCATCTGGAACTTAAACTCTTTTGCACAATGCTTTGTCCAGTTGGAACTGGGTGGCCCTTTTGAAATATAAGTTTAAAGTCACTAAGAAGTTGGGTTCAGCTGTTAAGTAGTTTTCTGATGTGCTGATTAGACCACTGATGTTAGAAATGGAGGGTATCGCACTAATGGACAAAACAGGCAATCTCCACTAAGAGGTTCAGGCTGGCTTTCACTGATCTCAGGTTCCCATAAATATGTGACTTTGCTCTCAGTGTGGGTCTTCCTAGCAACCAAGAAGCTCTCTCTCAGACTCAGACCACCCTCTCTGCAATGAATTCTTCATATTCTCTGAAACCCAAGGTTCTACTCAAGTAGGACACATGTAAATCGCTAAGTTAGATTGACTTTATTGGTTTTATTTGGAATTCTATGTATGTGATTGTTGCCTTCCCTTGTTCTTCGTATTACCCCCAAATAAGCATCCTTTTTATATTTGGAAACGTTACTGCATTGTTTTAAAAGGGAATTTCTCACTAAAAACTTCCCATATGCAGACACTGCTCCCTGCATGGTTGCAAAACTACCTGTTATGTCTCAGGATTTCCACAAGGTTTTGTTCAGTGCTGTGTTTTCTGGGCTTTGGGCAAGGAAATTCAAAGCACCTTTCTTTTTATTTTTCCTAGGGGTCCTAGGAAAGCAGGGGTCCTTGGCAATTGGGCCCAGAAATTCTGCAAACAGCTGGACAGATGAGGTGGGGGCCAGATGACCCCACCCCCACCCAGTCCTCCATAGAAAGAATGACGACAGGGGTGTGGCCACTCCCCTGGATGCCATGTGGGCTCTGGCCATAGCGCCAGCTGGAACTTTTTCGGCTGGTGCTTTAGCTGAGGACCTAGCTGTGCTGCGCGCAGGTCTCCCCCAGCAATGAAAGCGAGGCTGTCCTTGGCCAAGGAGCCGGGTGCAGGATCCACCTGTCACCTCCGCCAAGGCAGTTTTGCCTGCCATGCACCTTCCCTCCATTGGGGAGGATGCGAGGCAGGCAAAGCTGAGCCGGCTCTGTCTCCTTTGTTCCGCAATCGGAAGAGCAGCTTCTGTGCATTGGCGGAGTCAGCCAGCCACCCCCTTTGGGCAGCAAGCAAGCACAAAGTATCACTTGCAGGTAAAGTCATCCCCCCTGCTAATTATTGCAAATGCATGCACACAGTGGAGGCGGTTTGCATTATAAAGCAGGTATGTTAGATATAAAGATGAATGTAATATCATGTGCATGTTGTCTCCCGGTGGCAGAGCCCATGGCTTTGCTTGCAGAATGTCCCAAGTTCAGTCTCTGTCAACTCCAGTTGAAAGGATTCTTGGGAATCATGTAGGGCTGCCAAAGTTCTCCATTCGAGTCCTTGGAGATTTACAGCCAGCCAGAATAGACATTACTAGACTAGATGATGCAATGGTGTGATATGGGCACCTTCATATGTTGAAAGAGCACTACTACTAGGAGTTCTCCCACTGATTCAGCACACCAAAGAAAGCTTTCTAGCTCTCTCCCCTCTCACTTTTATGCTTATCTTATACTGTGTCTTTTAAAGCCCATTAAAATATAGCAGGGGTTCTCAACCAGGGGGGAATTTTAGGGTTTCAGGGGGGGGATTGGGACTCCAGACTCAAACTGTTGGGATACTGATCTTTCTACAGATTGTACATAATCTACAGGACATCACACCATATTGTATGGCACAGATTACGGTAAGTCAGACAATCTTGGAAAGGGGAGAATGACATTCTGGCATATGGTGAAAAGGATGCATGGGGCAAAAAAGGTTGAGAACCACGGAAATATAGTATTGGTAGGGTTGGAGCCAGATTTAGTCATACTTCGAGTAGACCCACTGAAATCAATGGAACTTAAGTTATTCATGACTGACTTAAGTCCCATTGATTTCAGTGGGTCTCCTAGATTCATCCCTTAATCTTTGGCAGTTGGTGCCATTAACATATATAATAAAAAAAATGCACAAGACACAGGTCTGTTGATTTATCATGTATTGCTGTTATCATATATCATCATTCTGTATGTTAAAAAAAAAATGCAAAATTATCCCATTGTGTGTGTAAGCGCAAGACATCTACATTGGAATTGCTAAATTCCAGGTTGTGTAAGGAGGATAGGTGTGCTATACAAAATTTGGTCTGTCTTTGAAAAAAAGGAGACCATACTCCAGTTTTCATCAGGATGCTCTAATCTAGAGCTAGTTGAGTATAATATGCCAAATGTAGTGTCATTCTTTTAATATAGATACCCCCTGCAGTACTACAGCTCCCAGCAGCCTCTGTAAGGCAGGGGTGAGCTGCCCCCCTAATATTTTTTAAAGTATTATTTTTACAAACAAAATGGCAATCCATAGCTGCTACAGAGTGCTAAAATGATCAAATTTAGCTTGCAAACAAGCTAAATGTAACCTTTTTGACACTATGGAGTGAATTTTGGTGGCAAACTGGTGATTTATTCATATTATCATCATCATTGCCTAGTGTGGCCCACAAGGGGTGTCTGGGGGTGAAAATGCCCACCCCTATGGTAAAGGATACAGAAAATAAAGGGAGCCAGGAAGTAGAGAATGAGAAGAGGAGTTAAGAAAGATCTAGAGCAGCGCTCTCCAACCTTGGGTCCCCAGATATTGCTGGCCTACAGCTCCCAGCATACCCAGCCAGCATAGCTAATGGCAAGGGATTCTGGGAGCTGTAGTCCAGCAACATCTGGGGACCCAAGGTTGGAGAGCTCTGATCTAGAGATTAGAAGAACTGTTACAGGAATAAAGAAACAAGTCACTGTCTAAAGAGATTTCTTGTTCCACAATTTTCAAAATAGACACAACATTGCTTAATGCTTTTTAAAATAACAGAAGAGCTTAGTAGTTTGCAGAACATGCCACGTTCAGTCCCTGCCAGTGTCTGAATAACTTCCATGCTGCAGCTGGTGTAGAATGCAGTGGCCAACCTCCTTATGGAGAAGAGCTGCCAGAAGAACATTGTGCTCTGATGTCTGCACTGGCTTCCTGTCCTATCCTGGGCACAGTTCACTTACTGGCCATAACTTACAACACTCTAAATGGCTTAGGTAAAACACATTTTAGGCACTTTAGGCTTGTGTGTGTGTGGGGGGGGGTGTCATTGAGACTACCGTTGGGGAGGAAAGCATTACCCCACCACCACCACCATACTGTGCTTCCAACACAAATATACTGTATATATACAAAACTATTAAGTGTATATAAAGTGTATTTAAAAACAAACAACCACCAGAGACATTGCTGCAAGTAACATGTTACATCAAGTGTGGTCATTAGAGACCAGCTCTTCCTTTCAGCCCTTTATGATCTCTGAAATTCACCAAGGATGCCCTCTTAAGTGCCGTCTGAGTTGTACATCACGTTCAGACAGCACAGCTATGAAACGAGATGTTCTTATTTGGAGCCATCCTGCCAATTATGGAACTCACCCCCATTAAACTGTTAGCAGAAGCATTTGAATCAAGCAGACAATCCAGAAAGTTAAGGGCTTCATAGTTTCATAGTTCATAGAGTTGGAAGGAGCCTACAAGGCTATTGAGTCCAACCCCCTGCTCAATGCAGGAAACTAGAGGAGGGGTCTCCCATCTAAGTAATAACCAGGCTTGACCCTGCTTAGCTTTCCACACTCAGACAAGCTGAGCCAGCGTAAGCCACAGGCTTGACTGAGTCAAATAAAATTAACAATAATACTGCTGTAAATAACAGTTTACAAGCAAAGTCCCCTGGCTGGCTAAAAAGCAGAGCAAATCAGCCCAGGCTTCTAACAGAATGAAACCCACCACCACTACTGTGGAGAAAGCCGACACGAGTATGCATGCACACACACACACACACACACACACACACACACACACAGTCTCCGTCCAAGGGAGGGGGGCGAGGAGGGGGGATTGAGTTACAGGAGAAGCAGACAGACAGACCGGCATCCCCAACAATGGAGAGTCTTGGTGGAATTCCACAAAACCCAAGGAAGGACCATCAAGAACCATCAAACTATCAGGGCAGTCTCAAAGAGCTGTAAAGTACCCAGTACGTCACCTTCTTCCCGGGCAGGAATAAGCCCACCTGATACGAAGGGGCAGGCATAAGCCCCCACCTGACCTGGAGGGTGGGGAGAGCGGGAATTCAGGGGTAGAAAACCCCTCTCCCTTCCGGTAAGGGGTTGTTGGGAACACAGGGTGCTTTGGAACAAGATTCATCCTCCAAGCGGCGGCTGGAGTAAGCTGTTCTCATCCCCGGATCGGCCGACCCGGAGCCAGGCTGAAATTGACTAGCGTAAAGTCTTTAGTCTAAGGTAACTGACTAATCCCAATGCGCTAGCCTGGGAGCCTGTTTCATTGACAAACGTAGAGGTCACCTCAGGTTGTGTTGACATTATAGTATTCCTAGAAAGCTGTTAGTTCCGCTCCGTATCTTGTGTAAATAAATAAAGCCTTATTTGGTCATTTAAAGGGCTCTAGTTTCCTCTTGTGTACGCGAACCTCCTAGGCAGTTTCACTTGCTTGTACGGGCTGGAACTCAGTGCCGGTTAACCCGTTAAGCGCCGAACTCACGCAAAGGATCCAGGTGCTGATCCTTCACAACTACTAAACATGCTAGTCTTTTTATGCAAAAGAAACTTGGGCTAAAAGGAAATTTCTTTGGCTCTACCTTGCTGCTAGGGAACATTCCCCCCTTGTTACACCTGTTTGCATCCAAGGCTTGCTGATGCATCCAGAGCTGTTAATTAACTTTGTTGACACTTCTTATTGTGCTTACTATGCTTTAAAACTCAAAGAACAAATTAACCTTTAGCTTGCACCCTTTTTTGGTGTGATCCTCTGCCATTGCTATTCCAAAACTAAAGACTTCCCAGCATCCAACCCTGAGCACCTTTCAGAAATGTTGTTAAGTGCTTCTGTGGGTTAGCCTTTGAGGTTCACACTTGAAGCACGAAAGGGTTGGGAACTTTCAATTAATTCATAGTGGTTTTATTTTATTTTGTTCAGTTTGCTTTTGTTACCTGCCCAAAACCTTCAGGAAGGGGCAAGCTACAATCAAAATAAATAAATGCTCAAAAATTGATATTGCAGAGCTGGAAAAGTTGTAGAAAAGTGGAACCAAAAATGTTAGGTGGTTGTATCACCTTCTGTTATAAAGAAAAGCTAAAGCATTGGGGACTTTTTAGTTTATAAAAAATACTAGTTTACCTTAGCTTAGAAAAGGGAGGACATAATAGAGATTTATAAAATTATTCATGAGAAAGTCAGTAGAAAGAACTTTCTCTCCCCCCACCACATAATAGGGTCCAGCGCACCTAGAGACAGACTACAAAGTACACAGATTTCTTAGTTTATATCCCTATATATAATTG
This sequence comes from Shinisaurus crocodilurus, assembly GCA_021292165.1. NCBI lineage: Eukaryota > Metazoa > Chordata > Lepidosauria > Squamata > Shinisauridae > Shinisaurus > Shinisaurus crocodilurus. The sequence continues at coordinate 96,271,434 of CM037880.1, forward strand.
TGGGGTTTTTTTATGTGTTGCCTTTCCTACTCTCCCAAGTTCAGATGGAACTAAAGCTCAGCCAAAAGTTCTCAAATGAGAACTTTCAGCTTGAAAACCGGGGTGGGGCAAAGTTCGGAAATGGACAGACAAGGGGCTGATTTTGAGTGGGGAGTGAACTTTAACCAGTTTGGTGGAGGCTTAACATTGACAGGTGGCAGCACACACAGATTGTCTTATTTTTCTTTTCTTTGGACTGGCACGGAGTTGTCATTAGCAGCAGCAGAGCTTCTTTAGGCGGCGGCTGGCTGCCTGGCGCCCATGACCACCACCAACGCACCAACGCCCTAGATGTAGCTTTGTTCTGGGGCATTCTGTAGGTGGTGAGGATGATGGCTGCCAATGGGCCTGCATTTCTTTTTGTCTTGGCCATCCTCCCCCCCCTGCCCCGAATGCCCTGGGGCACTTTGGAAAACAGGAAACAGCAGCCACCAGCAGGAGTTCAATTGCCACCACTTCAGCAGTAGCAAAGCATTTGCATTTTTAAATTATTATTATTTAAAAACACGCCATGACTACTGCCACACCAGTGGTTTGCTCCCCAAAGGTAAGAAATTTTGCCATCCACCAAAATATATTCAACCCCCCCCACAATGGGGTGGCAAATTGGGGTGGGTGAGTTGAAACAGGTAAAACAGGAGAATTCTGCAATCGCATGTCCTGTCTCTTACAGATTAATGGAGCCCAATGGGAATGGCATGCCTGCCCCCAAATCCTGGAGTACTGTTTATATACAATAGCTTCTCTAGATCAATGGTTCCCAACCATGGACTCTTTGGCGATGTTGGACTATAAGTCCCATCATCCCCAGACAGCAAAGCCAATGATCATGGATGATGGGAGTTGTGGTCATCTCCCTCAGCTCAGCCTGCTGCTGTGGCCACTGGAGATGGCTGTGGGGGGAGGAGGAGCCTTCATGGGGGGAGGTCTTCAGCAGGGCTGGTGGATTAAGGGCCCTGCTTCCCCTCTCATCTCCCTCAGCACAGCCGAATCATTCATCATGACATGAGCGTGCATATACTGTTGTTGTATATGAGGATTTGTGGACATTGCAAGATGTTGCAACTGTCGCACTTTCAGTGTAACTTTCTATCCCAAAATATTTACTTACATGGAATATTCATGCTGGGATAGAACTACATCTTTCAAAGAACTTAATGTTGCCATTTAAAATCAGCCAGACACGATCGAGTGGTCGCTTTTGCTCCCTAACATCTAGTACAATTTACCTCATTTCCTGATGTCATTATGTTTCCCTTCCCATAGCAGAGGCAGCCAATGATGTGAAGTGTGTGTGTGTGTGCAGAAACAAACCGCATAATGACATCAGGGCAGGGAATGTGTAGTTCCATTCTTCATGTTTTCTGTTAACTGAAATATGTGCATGTGTGCGTGTATACATACACACTACACATACACACACATATGTTCTCTTCCTACCGTGCATGGAAGGATGGAAGAAGGGAAAAACTACTTGAAAAAGTCTACATTTTCCTATAATCTGACTTTTATAGTAGACCCATAACTGCTCCTTCTTTTAGATTGTTAGAATTCTTGGTTATAACACAGATGTATTCTACCTGTATTCTTGGTATGCTTGTTTTTCTTTCTTAGCTTTTAAGAAAGTTGCAGTTCAGCAATATATTGACTGACAGACAATGCATCAGTTATTGTTTCACAAGAGCCTGAACTGAACTGGAACAACTAAGGTTGCGTTGTATTAGGACCAGCAACCGGTTTCATCTGTCCTTGATCAAGGACAGTTTCATTTTATTGCCCTACCTTGTGTGTTACGTTTCCACCTGATTAGACTAGAAATCCTTTAATCGCTAAATGAATTAATAGACCATCCTTGATTTCAAAGTCATCAGCATTCCCTAATTAATTTTAAGTACTCCACGGGTGGATATTTTTAAATCAGTGCAGAAACTCAACACCTAAATGAACTAGGGAGCAATATTAGTCAAATGAAATCATGGAATGGGTAAAGTGAGCAATGGCAGAGAACCTGCTGATGGTTTGAGAGGCCCCGCTCTTGGCTAAATCAGGTACAAACACAGAGCAAGAAAATACTGGAGTTCCTCAGCTTGGATCTAGTTCTCACTTAACTGGTAAACCTGTGCCTAAGTATCCTCCTTCAGGTAGCAAGTAGGTGCTTACATGTTCCAGTGCTCCTCCATAGCAAACAAAAAACACCCCAAACCCTCTACATCAGGGTGGACAACATGCAGCCTGTGGGCTGCATGCAGGAACAAAGTGATGATGATGCCAATTAATCTTTAAAGGAAAGATAGGAAAAGGAAATATTTATTTATTTATTCTATTTATACCCCGCCTTTTTTCCTGAAAGGAACCCAAGGTGGCTTACATAATCCTCATCCTCCTCTCCATTTTATCCTCACAACAACCCTGTGAGGTAGGTTAGGCTGAGAGGCAGTGACATTGCCCAAAGTCACCCAGTGAGTTTCATGGCCGAGCGGGGACTAGAACCCAGATCTCCCGAGTCCCAGTCCAACACTCTAACCACTACGCCACACTGGCTGGTAACTCTACCAATACCTGGTAACACTACATTTATTGAGAGGCCTATGTTATTACAAGGAATTTGAGGGCTGCAAATGTTAGCAGAGACATATGTGGAGATAAAACTGTGCGGTTGGTAATGTTTAACTTATTTTATAAAAGTAAAGGGAGGACAACAACAAAACAGCACATTTTCAATAGGTAGATAACATTGGTGAACTTTTGGAATATTAATCTGCAACACAGATGCTAAGGGTATTCTAATATAAATGGCACCTGCAACAAAATATTGCAGTGTGGAGGGCTCCTGACGAGGGCTCCTGACTAGGGCTCCGGCCAGCCATACCCCTTTCCAGGATGCTCCATTCCGCCCCCCTTTCCTGTTTCCCCCCAGATACGCAGTTCTGTGCCCTGCCCACTGATCATGCTGAGTCTTCACCAGGTGTTTTTTCTGTTGTGTGTCCCCCCCACCCCCCAGCTTAGGTTTTTTTCCCCTCGAGGTTTACTACTGCAAGCCTTGGAATTCTCCCAAGCCTGCTGATACCTCCGTCATGTGAGTTCGTGTGCAGTTTTGGCTACATGAGGATTGACACTCGGAGAATGAGTTTGCTACTACTATATATTAGTCTTCCTGAAGCTGGTGCAGGCTGGCTGGGGGATGCTGGGACTGGGAGTTGCATTCCAACACATCTGGAGGGTACCAGCTTGGAGGAGACTGCTATATATGGTCCTATGTATCCTGCAGGAAAATGGTACAATGCTAAAGTGCAGTGATGGTGAACCTATGGCACGTGTGACACAGCTGGCATGGACCGCTCTGCCGACACACGAGCCATAGGTCGCCAGGGGCACAGAGCTCGAACAGAGCTCAAGCAGCCGCTCCTGCCCCCTGCGTGTCGCCCGGCATCCCGCAGGCCGCCGCCTCTGCCGGGGAAGGGCCGAGAAGGTCCTCCCGGGGCAGGCCGGGCAGGCCTGGAGAGTCACTGCCTGGCGCCAACGCTCCCCGGTGGCGGCGTGAGGCAGCGTCATGCTGCGCGCCCGGGATCAGGTCGTGACATGGCGGGCGGGGCCGACGGGCCTACCTGCTGCCTCCTTGCCGGCCACGCAGGCTGCACTGCCCGCGCTGGTCCCTCGCGCTATGTTTTTTGGGGGGGAACCAGGGCAACAGGGCTGTTTAAGCCCTGTTGTCCTGGTTCCCCCCGCCAAAAACATAGCACAGGGGACCAGCGTGCCGGACATGATGTGACGGGCGGCGGCGGGTCCAGAGGCGGCTTGAGCGGCGCGGAGAATGCTCCACGCCGCTCAGAAGAGCGAGATCGGGCTGCTGCCATGCAGGAACGAGTGACGGAGAACATCGAGCCCAGGTAAGGCTCGTATTACATCCCTGCGCATGTCCCATCCGCCCTTCCCCCATTTTGTACCTGGGACATTTCCTTCTTTTTTCATTTCCATCCTGTCTTGCCCCCCAGCTGCCTCATTCCCTCCTAGCCAGCACCTTCTTCTCCTTTCCCCACATTCTCCCTGGCTTCATCACAATCCCCCCCTCTTTCCCCCAAACGCTTGAGGTCTTCTCCTTTCCCCTCCAGATACCTTCCCTCCCTCCCCCGTTTATTTACATTTATTTATACATGAATTATAAACCACTAATCATTTTTAGCATAAATAAGAACTATAAACTTTCTACAGCCTGAAAAATTGCATGCCCAATGCAAACTTTTACCTAATGCAGTGTTTGCAGTCTAAGACATAAAGGTTGTTTAAAATGTGTTAAGCACGTTTAGTTTTCTTGTTTATCTTGCTCATCCTAGTACAGGTTGACTTTTACTTTTACTAATCCGACACCTGTAGAAGCAGGGAAAGGACCCGGAGTAAAGCTTGCCCCATACAATTTCAGTCTGGCATATAATCATATTACAAGTTGAGAATCCCTTATCCAAAAATACATGTGCCTAATTATTTTAAAAGGTTGTATAAATTCCCTTCAGGCTATGTGTACAATGTAGTACTATTTAAAAAATTGAGTTGATGTTTTTTTTCAATAAAAAAACTGTTTGTATCATTAAAAGCCCTGTTATTGTGTTTTTCTTTTAAGACAAAATATGTTAATTAGTTCAGACAACTGTATGAGTTGTTTTTACTAAACTAAAACCCTGGTATTCAGGTTTAATTGCAGTGTTGGCACTTTGAAATAAATAAGTTGGTTTTGTGTTGCAGTTTGGGCCCTCTGGCTCAAAAAGGTTCGCCATCACTGCCATAGTGTGTGTTTTCAGGCAGTGCCATGCCATCAATTGGCATGGCACTTCAAAGAATAACATAAGCAAGAGAGATTCCTTCATGGAGCAGCTTACAATGGAAATTTCCAAAGGGAGGGGAGGGGAACAAGTGAATGAATGTTAACAAATGCAGCTTAGTGGAAAAGTTAAAAAAGAATGCAAGATGTGTGGCACCATGCAGGAATTCTGGGAGGCCATTCCAGACATAAAGTGCAACAAGGGAGAACGGGTGGAGTCCTTTAAGAAGGCAGATGTAGCGGACGGGACCCCTCCTCCAACCTCACACCCTTAATGTGTACTTCACTCTCACTAAGTGCCACCTTGTATTGGACACTTCAGACTTTAAGTTGTCTGCTTTTCTCACACAGCTAAATGTGTCTCTCTAGACTGCTGGTGGGAGCTCCGTCTTCTTAAACTGTTAGCCGATTACAATGTCTTAGGACTTATATGTAGCTGTTCACCCACATTTGTTTGTCTTTATTAAGAGCAGTTTGTTTTATTTGATTTCTTGAAGTAGGATGCCCCTCCGTTAATTCACTTCTTACTTTCCTGTCCACCAGTCAGACTCTGGAGACTTAGAACTTTGAATAAAACGATTGATTTATTGTTCTAACAAAGTCTCTAAACTGATATTCAACTCAGGCACAGATAACTTGGATTTTCAACGGTTACGTTCAAACTTGTTCTTTACTTAAGTTCAGATTAAAGGTAGGCAGATGTTATACAGTGCTTTTCTGTATCAACTTGGCTTGGTTACTTGAAGTTACAGTATCAGAAGACCAGGGAACTTAGCTATCCCTCTTCTCTAGTCCAGAGCTTCACCTTCTTCCTCAGAGAGAAGGTCCTTCACTCCCTAAGCGAAGACTCCTGTGAAGTGTTCTTCACTAACTCCTTCACGTTTGCTTTCTCACAACTTAGTTACTAGTTTTCCTTGTCTGAACTCTTTTCTCCAGTACCACCTTTTCCCTACCTACTCTAATAACCTCCCACTCCCTCTCTCCTTCCAACCCACTCTCACACAACTGACCACCACCACCACCCTACTGCCAACTCCCTGGGGTTCTATGCTCTCTGCTTAAACCAATCAGGGCCTCTGGAATACTCAGGTTGGCCCAGGCTTCTGCCTGTCACTCCGCCACATGATGTGTGGCACCATGCAGGAATTCTGGGAGGCCATTCCAGACATAGAGTGCAGCAAGGGAGGAGTCCTTTAAGAAGGCAGGAGACCAGGAATAGGTGGTAGAGTAGAAATCAACGATAACATCAATAGAGATATACGGTTGGGTCCAGATTTAGTCAAAGTAGACCCATTGAAACCAATGGGACTTAAGTTAGTCATGACTGACTTAAGTTCCATTGATTTTTTTAGGTCTAGTCCAAGTATGACTAAATCTGGATCCAGCCCAGAAACAGTAAAGACAAATGAAATCAGTCTAGATCTGGCAGCATCTTCAAAGAGCCCCTGCTCCCCACCCCATTAGAATGGACCACTGTGCCTGAAGAAATGGATTGCTCTGCCCAGTCCTGGGAGCAGACTGCTTTCCTGTATGAGTCTCTCATTTCTGCCAAGCTCTGACATGTTACTTTTAAGGTGCAATCTGATGCGTCTTTAGACGGGGGGGGGGGGAGGCCTACAACTCCCAGTATGCCCCAGTCAGCATGGCTATCTGGGGCATGCTGGGAGTTGCACAACTTTCTTCTGTCTAAATATACATAGGATTGAGCCCTTAATGTGCATAGAATATGCCAACTAATTTGTGGCACGCAATCTACTACCACAAGTTCTGAAAATAAGGAAGGACACCCCATTGTGCTTCAGTTGATTCTGACTGAGATGAGAAACTTAGGCTGGAGCTACATGTCACACACCCCAACCCTCAATAGGGCCTCACAGAATCATAGAAAAGCAGAGTTGGAAGGGGCCTACAAGGCCATCGAGTCCAACCCCCTGCTCAATGCAGGAATCCAGGTCAAAGCATCCCTGACAGATGATTGTGTCTCAAGCTTGCCTTCTTTATTGGGGTCTCTGGGTGCACTTATGTAAGGTTGGGGGTTTCTTTTCCTCAAACCCCTTACCCTTACACTTCTCACACTGACTTTGGGATGTCTAATCCCTACCTTATGCCTCTTTGACCAGTACAATAAGCACAGCTTCCACACAGGCTGTTTCAAATAACGAAGAAATGTTTATTTTAAGATACAACAAGTTCTGGAAATAAGCTTCATGTGCAGGTTTCAGTTAATTCTAAGTAACGTACTACCTTATCCTAGTACCAATCCTCCCTCAACAACTGTTCCCAATATCAATCCCTGCACTCACTAGCTAAACTCTTAACAATCCTAATATACCATAATGGCTCAGCTCTCTGCGGTCAGCTTCACAGACTCCCAAACAGCACTTCACATTCCACACTCTTCCTCACAAATCCCACACACACTCCTTCTCACTCTCTCAGCCAATCATGAGTTTTGGACTGGGACTTGGGAGATCCGGTATCTAGTCCCCACTCGGCCACAAAACTCACTGGGTGACTTTGGGCCAGTCACTGACTCTCAGCCTAACCTACCTTGCCGGGTTGTTGTGAGGATAAAATGGAGAGGAAGAGGAGGATTATGTAAGCTCGATGGCCTGGTAGGCCCCTTCCATGATTCTATGATAAGCCGCCTTGGGTTCCTTTCAGGAAGAAAGGCAGGGTATAAATATAATAAATAAATAAATAATATGTAAATACACCCTCCTGTCCATCCTTTCTCACTCACCGAGATACAGCAGGAATACGTACTTATACTTACCGTAATACACAAACACATAATACTTACCACATATACACTTTAAATTTAAACCCAAAGAACATAACATCACACTACATTACATGGTATATTGTCAAGTTAGCATTACAGTACTGCTATATTCATGTTCCACAGTCACTACTCACAGGGCACACTCTCGTTAAATGTACCGCGGTCATCCCATTTTGCCGCCCCACATCTAACTGTAGTGGTAGAACTGGGCGTTGCCTTGAACACACAGGGGAAGTGGCCCTTTAAGAGAAAGGGGTCTTTGGGGGAGGGTCCGTCATGTATGTGAAGGTGCGAACTAGCGCAGGAGTAAGGTTGTTTTTCTAAAAGCAGTCTTCCTCCCGTTCTAGGTTTCCCAAGCACAAGCTCCTTTGAAATCATTGTGATTTACCTGGGCGACTGAAGAGAATGTGATTTACTTCTGCGTAGACATGCATTTTGGCTCATCTACAGCTTGTTGTTCTTTGGGCAGGGGGTTGAAAGCGGCATTCAAAACTTAATTTTTTTCAAAAGGGAGGGGAGGGGGGAAGCACTTTTTCTCTCCAGTTCACTTTGCAAGAGAGAGAAGCCGTGGGGGGAGAGGGAGAGAGGCCGGAAAGCAATCTCTGCTTTGCCGCATTTCCCCTGCCCCTTGAAAACAGTTGGCTAACTCCGGTTATGACACTTTCATGGCTGCGCCATGGACAGGCAACTGCAGCACCAGGTGAGCACACACTAGCTGCGTATTGTGATAGTGAACCACAATAACGAAAAAAGCCATGATCAAAGTAATACAGGAAATTATGGAAGAACAGAAGAACGAGAACTCAAGAGAAATGCAATTGGGATGGAAAAGTGAGAGCGTTGTGTACCTTGCAAATCACAGAAGTGATCCAGTACTGCAATAAACCTTAGGTGTGGATCTGGCCTTAATATCAACCAAGATTTTTTAAAAAATATTCTATAAAATCCTGAAAGGAAGAATATGTAATTTACTCCACTTCACTGGAGTGTGAGTGCTACTTCTATAAGAAAGAAACATTTCCCCCCCATTGTCATGATGGACTGGAAACTGAACACTGGAATTAAAATACGTAGGAAAGGGAAAGGAAAAAAGCACAGCGCATTTTGCTGCCAAGCGGGACATTTCTACTCTGATATAGTGCTGACCTCTAGTGGTAGTCTGGGTATGCACTTCCCAAGATTGAATTGCATTCAAGAACAATGACAAATTTCACAGTAGAAGCCAATAGCGGTGTTAGCCTGTTGCAGCAAAACTCAACCAAAAGTCTTAAAGTGCCTTGAAGACTTGGATAATGGCACAAGCTTTTGTGGCAAGCATATACATTTGTTAGTCTTTCGGGTGCCACAAGACTGTTGGCTATTTTTATTTATAAACAGTGAAAATGTGTATCTAATGTATATGTTTTCAGTATTGTGTGGTGGGTATATTCACTAAAGGACCCTCAATAGAGAATCTACACTTTTAAACAGAAGCATGGCTTCAGGCTGGCCAGCAGGACACAATCCATCATCAGGCTACCCTGCAGTTGAGGATACATGGTTTCTTTTCTCATCAAGAATTGACAGCAACATTTGCATACAAGTGTCTCCAACAGCCCCCCCCCCCAGCATAAATTGTTCTATATTCATTTGAAATTAGGAGTGTTGAATCTCTTTCAGTCCAAGGGCCTAATTCAATTTCAGGGAAGCTCTTGGGAGCTGCATTCCAGTGGTAGATGGAGCCAAAGACCAGAAATTCCAAAAATACCAGCATATTTTAGGTTAAATCTCTTATTGCCAGTAATTACATTTCAGGAGAAACCTTTCAACCTTTTAGAATGGCGGGGGGGGGCTGTGCAAAAGCAGGGAAACCACCATACGATTGGCAGTTCGGGAAAGGTGTGGGGCTAGGGGAAGGGGGCATCGCCTTCTGGGGAACCTAGAGAGCTGGATGGGGACCCCAGGTGGGCTGGATTTGGCCCATGGGCCTGAGGTTCAGCACGCCAGTTTTAAATTATGGCATATTAAAACATTTATCAGTATTTTCTTTGCATTTTCTGTTCCAAAATTCAACAAATATGAACATCATGTCTCACTGAATCTTTTGTTTACCCTCCTTCACCTGTGCATCATACTATTATGCATTCTCCACTTCCCTGAGAAGTGGGAAGTTCCATGGGCAGCGGTTACCAGTTTTGCTTTCCTCTGGAAGGAAAAATGGCTGGAGACTTTTGGTATTTTGTAATATTTGGGTTTATCTACAAATGAACAAGTTGAGCATAGGTGCAAGCAAACAGTTTAAGCACTCCTACAAGCAGCAAATCGGCTCCTCCACATGAGACCTCCAGAGACACACCCCAGCACCCCCAGATACTTTTAGCCCACTCTTGGCCTTTCATGTGGTGTTCATTGCCAATCTCTCTGCAGCGTCTTTCTCGCCGTCCCAAAACCTGCCTTACATTCAGAGACACACATCTCAAGACCCATCTCAGCTCTGTGTGTGGGTGGTGGTGGGGGGGGGGGGGGAGATTAGAGAATTAGTCACCTTCTGTTTCCTCCTCCAGAACATGCCAGAGATATCTCAAACTATTTTCCAGCCCTTAGGTCAGTTCAGGAACTATCAACCAGCCATTAATATTCTTTTGTCTCACAAAGGATGTGACCAAGCCAGCATTCATAACAATACATTATTTAGAGAGCAATCCTATGCCCCCCTAGACAGCGTCTAGGGGGCCATAGGATTCTTCAGATTCCCACATTCAAGGTCAGAAACAGAGCTCCAACCTCGGAGCTGGGGACCCACACTTGGACCCCCAACACCAGCCTCCGTAGCCGACGCAGAAAAAACCTCACTGGCTGCTTCTGTGAGGTCAGAAAACCAACCTCGGAAGTTTCCAGAAACGAGGCTCCACACAGGTGCAGAGCCCATATGTGTGATGCACAGAGACCATGAAGAACAGCTAACATCCTGATCTTAAACAGGTTTACACAGAAGCTCTCACAAACTAGAATTATCTCACTGTTTCAGCAATGAATGCTTTAAGCTATCAATTAAACCCACTAAAGGATGCCACCCCTATTTATTTTAAATCCCTTTTCCTCATTGCTATAAAATGTGGCCAAATGATTACTGGATCAAAAACACAAAGGTGTAGCACAAAATATGATGTAGCAACAGTGGAGACCAATTGCCAAATGAGGTGTCTTGTTTGTAATAGAAGAGGCATGTCCCTTCCCTTGCCTCCCACCCCCACAGCTGGGGGTGGAGAGGGGTGCCATTGCTGGTCTTCACCTCGCCTCCAGGAGGAGCCACCTCAGCAGGTAAAAGGATGAGCAACTCACTCCACCATCAACAGAAGACATCACACCAAGCTCTTCTGAGCAAGCTGTAAGGCTGCAGTTGTGCAAATTTCCTTGGGAATAAGTCATGTTGAAATCAGTGGGACATACTTCCAAATGGACTGATCCAAAAAGCATGTTGAATGAATGAATCTTTATCGTACGGTCATAGACCCAAACCAAGCAAGATAAAATCGAACAGAACACAGCACAATATAGATATTATAGTACAAGAACATTAAAAACATGGGAAATTATAAAAGTAATTATAAAAGTTGTTTTTCCTTCCAGAACTACTGGCTTTATGCATGTGTAGATTTATGCAAAATTAAATTGAGAGCCAGTGTGGCGTAGTGGTGAGTGTGTTGGACTGGGACTCAGGAGATCCGGGTTAAAATAAAGGGGGCAAAGGATAAGACGAACATGGCGGTTGGAGTCTACTACCGACCACCCAATCAAGGAGAAGACGAGGATGAAACTTTTGAAAAGCAAATTGCAAATGTTTCAAGGAGGCATGATGTGGTAGTAATGGGGGACTTCAATTTCCCTGATATCTGTTGGGAGACTTATTCAGCCAAGCATGGCCCCTCCAAGAAATTCCTGAGTTGTGCTGCTGATAACTTCCTCCTACAGAAAGTAGAGGAAGGAACTAGGGGATCGGCTATCCTTGACCTGATTCTAACCAACAGAGACGAGTTAGTGGATAAAGTGGCAGTTTCAGGAACTCTGGGGGAAAGTGACCATGTTATACTTGAGTTCTTGATTCTAACGGAAGCAAAAGCTGAGTGTAGCCAAACACGTACCCTGGATTTTAGGAAAGCCAATTTTAACAAACTCAGAACAATGGTAAGTAAGGTCCCATGGCAAGCAACTCTAATGAGAAAAGGAGCCCAGGATGGGTGGGAGTTTTTAAAAAAGGAAATTTTAAAGGCACAATTGCAAACAATTCCCACAAGGAAAAAAGGCAGAGGGCAACAGAAGAAGCCAATGTGGCTTCACAATAAACTCAAAGATGACCTGAAAACAAAAAAGGACACGTATAGGAAGTGGAAGGAAGGACAGGCTACAAGGGAAGAGTACAGGCAGGTAGCACAGAACTGCAAGAATAGTGTCAGGAAGGCTAAAGCTGAGAATGAGCTAAGGTTAGCGAGGGATGCTAAAAACAACAAGAAAGCTTTCTTCAGATACATGCACAGTAAAAGACAGAGGAAAGAAATGGTGGTTCAGCTATGCAATGAGGATGGCAAATTGATAACAGAAGACAAAGAAAAGGCAGAAGTGTCCAATTCCTACTTCGGCTTGGTCTTCTCCCAAAAGAGGGTCTATGACCCCCCCGGGCAAACCTGAAGTGCAGACTGAAGGGGCAGGATTGCAGCTTGAGATCGATAGGCAAATGGTCAAGGAGCACCTGATTACTTTGAACGAGTTTAAATATCCAGGGCCTGACGCGCTGCATCCTAGAGTAATAAAGGAACTGGCAGAAGAACTCAGAACCACTGTCTATTATCTTTGAGAAATCATGGAGGACAGGTGAAGTGCCAGATGACTGGAGGAGGGCAAATGTTGTTCCCATCTTCAAAAAGGGCAAGGAGGAACCTGGGAACTATAGGCCAGTCAGTCTGACATCAATCCCTGGGAAAATTTTGGAGCAGATTATAAAGAAGTCAGCCTGCAATCACCTTGAAAACAATGCAGTGATTACTAGAAGCCAGCATGGATTTGTCAAGAACAAATCCTGCCAGACTAATCTGATCTCATTTTTTGATCGGGTAACCTCCCTTGTGGACTGTGGGAATGCTGTGGACATCATATATCTGGACTTCAGCAAAGCTTTTGACAAAGTGCCTCATGATATCCTGATTAGCAAGCTAGCTAAAAGTGGGCTAGATGGAACAACTATCAGGTGGATCCACAATTGGCTACAGAATCGGTCCAACTGGGGAATCGCTCGGCCATGAAACTCACTGGGTGACTTTGGGCCAGTCACTGACTCTCAGCCTAACCTACCTCACAGGGTTGTTGTGAGGATAAAATGGAGAAGAGGAGGAGGATTATGTAAGCCGCCTTGGGTTCCTTGCAGGAAAAAAGGTGGGGTATAAATATAACAATAATAATAATAAATATATTAAGCAGAGGAAATACATTTGCTTTCTACAATAGAAGAGCAATAATAATATTGTTGTGCAAGAGGAAACCTATTATTATTATTATTATTATTATTATTATTATTATTATATAAACAAAGAAAAGCAGAGTTTTGATGAGAAATAGCAAATATTTTTTTAGCATACATGATTCAATATAATACTTCTCAAAAGTTGAGAAATACTGATAATTTCTATTAGAAATTAAAAGTAACAAACAATATTTATTTATATTACAGTAATACCTTGGATTGCAAGTAACTCGGTTTGAGAGTGTTTTGCAAGACAAGCAAATTTTTAAATATGTATTTAATTTTTTTTTACTTGATATACAAGCGACGTCTTGCAATACAAGTACTGTAGTACGGCTGAAATTAAAAATCTCTGTACAAATTTTTTGGGGGAGATTTCGTTTTGATATAAGAGTGTTTTGGATTACAAGCATGTTTCCGGAACGAATTATGCTCTCAATCCAAGGCATGACTGTATTTATTTAAACATTTCTATACCACCTTTCTGGAAAAAGACTAATCAAAGCAGTTTATTAAAAAAAACAAAAAAAACAAAAAAAAAATTGCAAACACATAAAGACATAGTAAAACCTTAAAAACAACCTTAAAGAAACGAAGAAAGGAGACACTGATGCCAGGAATTTCACCATTAATACCACTCTATGCACACCCAAATTTTCCAGTTAAAGACATACAGATATCTAGAGAATCACTGAAAAATAATAACCTATTGATATTACGAGACTTATATAATAACTCACAACCACTACCAAGAGACACATGGAGAAACACATTACGAAATACGGCAATTACTTGGTTACAATGGTACCAAATAAGCTCATTCATTAGACTAGAGAATGTGAAAAAACAAGGCACCAGAGATCTGACACAATTTGAAAAGATATTAACTTTTACAGATCAGGAAAAAGGATTAATGTCAGATTTATATGCACTTCTGATAAAAACAGACATGGGAAATAGCCTTCCTCTTAAAAGAAAATGGGAAAGAGAATGGGGAATGCAAATAGAAGATGAAGAATGGGAAAATATATGGGATGAATTCCCATTTAAAGCGATTTCAACAAAATTCAAAGAACTCTCACTGAAAATAATACAGAAATGGCACTGGACTCCTCACAAAATATCTCATATTAATAAAAACTACTCTCCCCTATGCTGGAGAGCCTGTGGAGAAATCGGATCACACAAACATATGTGGTGGTCCTGCAAGCAAGTATCCCGCTTCTGGACAATAGTTTTCAAAGAAATATCTAAAATTGTAGGGACAGAGATAACTAAAACCCCAGAATTAGCAATATTAAACATTTTTCAAAGAGATAATAAAAATTTATTATACAAGAACCTAATAAGATTTCTATTACAACCTGCTAAATTACTAATAGCAAGAGGATGGAAAGATGCCAAAGGGCTAACCATCAATCACTGGTATAATGTGGTATGGGAAATTGCATTAATTGAAAAACTACCGTAACTCAAAAATTGAGAATTGCAGGGGGGGAAAAGAAAACAAACTCTTTTGAAACAGAATGGTGGCCTTTTATCCAATTTTCATACAGAACATCTACAACAAAAATACCTCAAGCCTTCCAGTACATTTGGATGCAATAAACTTACAAATATCCACCTATCACAAAACTGACTACTTTATGGCCGAAAAAGACTCCGGAAAAGGTGCCCAGCCAGATTTGTTCCTTTGAATGTTGGTTCGGGGGGGGGGGGATTTACTTTGTTCTGATCTAATACAATTTCTGTAATGGATTAGATGTTTTGTTGGTTGTTCGGTTGTCTTGTATATGTTAAAATTCAAATAAACAAATTAAAAAAAAGAAGAAGAAGAAAGAGAGGGCCTTCTTGGTTGTGGCACCCCGTTTTTGTAATGTCCTCCCAAAGGAGGCTCACCTGGCTGGCACCTAAATTGTTATCTTTTCGACATCAGGCAAAGACCTTTCTTTTCTCCCAGGCATTTTAGATTTTAGTGTTTTATTATTTTATTAATTTATTTATTCTGTTCTATTTCTATACCGCTAAATAGTGAGAAAAATCCCTAAGCAGTTTCCATATAAATATTAAATCACAATTAAAATCACATTTAAAATACAAATTTAAAAACAATACAATTACAACAACAACAAATAAAATAATAATAATAATAATAATAATAATAATAATAATAATAATAATAATACAAAGAGCAGTACAGAAGTAAAATAGAGCAGCATGGTTAATTTAATTATGGGCCAGGGAAAGCCTGGGTGAACACTGAACAGGCGAGTTTTCAGGAGATGCCAAATTTTCTGCCTCCTGAACTGCACGAGGGAGTTTTTTTCCACAGGGTGGGCACCAATAAGGTATTACACAGCGACATTCCGATAATTTTGGAATGACCAGCAAGGTTTTAGATTTTATGGCTATCTATATCTTTTGTATTTATTCCTGTGCTGTTTCTTGTTTTGTATTGTATTTTACTCCTTTAGTTTTTTGTAATTCATCCAGAGAATGTCAGTTATTGGGTGGATTAAAAATATAATAAATAAACAAGCAATCTTTTAACTTTGAAAAAAAAAAAAAAAAAAAAAACAACCTTAAAGAACATACCGGTAACAATTAAAAAAAAAAAAAAAGATAGGTCTTGACCCCATTTTTGAATGCAGAGAATGGGGACCAGTCATTTGGGTTATTTAAGCCATGATGGGCTGTGGCACAGGCAGCCATTAAATAAGCCACGGTGGGCTGCTTGAGCATACAAGCTGGCCCTCAGTGTACTGGCTTACTAAACCAGTTCTTGGCTTACTAAATTGGACCAACACCATCTGGGTTCATGTTACT
Source organism: Shinisaurus crocodilurus (assembly GCA_021292165.1). NCBI lineage: Eukaryota > Metazoa > Chordata > Lepidosauria > Squamata > Shinisauridae > Shinisaurus > Shinisaurus crocodilurus. The sequence continues at coordinate 96,287,391 of CM037880.1, forward strand.
GAAACTACCTTTGTCTCCCCACCAACCCGGTATGATTTAGCGGTATGATTTCCATCTATTTTTCAGAGCAGGACAAGCTCTAGACTTTTGTGGACAAGTCCAGAGAACCGCCAAAAGAGCACAGGACACCACTGTTCTCGGCCAGTTTTTGCCCAGCCCTGAGTCTACAAAAGCCACTTAGGCTTTTGCCTCAACACAGGCAGAAACCAACTGCAACCCCCTTTTAAGTAGCCATATTTTTCCTTCACCTGCTCAGACCCAGTAGTTCCAGCATGTCTCAAACTTCATCTGCAGGAATGAGCTATTTGAACCTAATAAGTCTCTTTGCAGTTCTATCCTCTTCAGCAGATCTTTCTACAAACTGTAGCCTCTGACTCTGCACCCCCTTTTTCATATATAGTGTGTGTATAAATTTGATCTGATTTTGGACTGTACCTGTTCAGAGCCCCAGCCATTTAGTGCAAACTTTCTAATTAGTGGGAAGGATTGTAGCTAGGACTATTTTCCTGTTTGCCTCATTGTGATCATGTTCTTCAAAGAAACTGGTTTGGTGCACAGCCATGTGAGGTCCCTTGTAAGGAGCAAACAAGGTTGGAATAGCACACAAAACACTGTAAATTAAGAGTGTGTTAAGCTCCAAGTAACCTCCTTCCCCCAGCCTTTTTTGTTACTGTGGCTGTGCATCAGGATGAGCCTGATTGCAGCACACATTAGGACAAGCTTCCTTGAAATCTTTTTCTCCTCTCCAGTAGAATTTGGCATGTTCTGCTTGTTTTGATTCATGAATACTCTACCAAGTTAATTTTCCAGAATAAATTGCTTGTGCTTATTAGTCTCCTCTTATTGAAGAAGCCTCTGTGTGTGTGTGTCTTTCATCAGGTTCCTTCCTGCCAGGTGCCCTAATGTTCCTGATGGCCCTCGGGGAGTTTCTGGTTGGCATGGTTAGTGCACCTGTTGAAGGCCTTGGTGCTCTGTGGGATATAAGGATTACTTCTGCTGTAGACACAATAGCTCATAAGTACCCCCTAGAATCAGTTACTGTCAGAGGGCTCTATGACCCTCCAAGTGCTGCTCTCAGTTGGCAGAGAAACTGCAACTTCAGTGGAGATGACTGGGCATTGCCTGTCCCACCCCCCACTGATCCCTAGAGCTCAGCAGGCAGGAAATTTAAACCTTCCCATCCCTGCGCACTGGTGACTGGTGTGTGTTGCTGTGCATGTACACACATTTGTATGGGGTGCCCCCCACCCCCATCTCGCACTTGAAAAGGTTGTGCACCCTTGCTCTAGATGGGGACCCTGGCTGCCATGACAAGCAGTTGTGAGGCCACTCCTAAAGAAGTGCTCCTTGGACCCTGAAGATTATTATCCCATTGTCCAGTAGCAAATTTCCCCCTTTTGAGCAAAATGCTTGCTCTACAAGTGAAAACATGCTTGGATGCTGCTGTTGCTTATTTACATACATTTCAGCCTGGCTTCTGGCATAGGTCTTGTCACCCTGTTGGATCTTCTACACTAGGAGTGCAGGGGAAGTACAATCCTGCTGGTCCTCTTAGACTTGCAGCAGTTTTCAGTATAATCAACCATGGTATCATTCTGGACTGGGTATCTGCGTTGAGTACTGAGGACACTGCACCAGTAGTTGTTCCTACCTAGTGGATCAGTTCCAGAGCTGGGAGACTATTGCTCTGCTCCACAATGTTCATGCTGTGGTGTTCCACAGGGCCCTATTTTGTCATAGGCCCCCTACAGACTGCCCTTACATGAACAAGATGCCAAACGCACATATCCACTCAACAAGAGAAAAGATGAGCAAATACTGTATAGGAAGTCTGAAGAGAATCAAGCGATATCTGACTAACCAGTTTAGAAAAGCAGGTTAACAGGATAATAGGGCAGCAGACATTCACATTAGGAACCATAGACAAAATATGATATAACTGGTGGAACAGTACTTCCCAAGCCAGATGAGACTAATTGGCAAGAGTCACATAAGCACAGCAAACTCTTACTTATGTTACCAGCAGAACTGAGAGCAGGCTTTCATTGGTCTATGACTTAAGTCTGTGGAACAATAATATGGAAGCAAAGTGATACGCATTATTACAATTTTATTAACATATACAACTTAAACATATACAACTTAACATATACAACTTAAACATATACAATTTTATTAACATATACAACTTAAACATATACAACTTAACATATACAACTTAAATTTTCCCCTTTTGAGCAAAATGCTTGCTCTACAAGTGAAAACATGCTTGGATGCTGCTGTTGCTTATTTACATACATTTCAGCCAAAGTAATAAACAGTGGAAACTATCTAACAGCTTCATCTGATGCTGTATTGAGCAATTAAGTGTATAATGCAGGATCAAGTACTAGTATCCCTGCACATATATTCTTTATCCTTTCCTCCACTCTGGCCATAGATGGCTACTTGTATGAAGAGCCTTCAGAGTAGCCGTGCCTCTACCTCTTGCACTGCTGCAGTATTGCACCAGCAAAACAGAACAGTAAATTGCATTTAAGGCTTAACACAGCCCTGCCCCATTTGTCCAATATAGATTGACATTTTAGCTGCAGAAGCACCAAGCTTGGCTTCTACCACTGAAACAGTTAGTGTGAGAGATCCTGACATCTTGTCCTATTCAATGCCACACTTAAGAAATTAGGGGATTTGTTAACATTAATCCTTCAAGAGAGGTTGTTTTAAAAAGGGTGATGTATACTTCATTACAAAAAAGAAGAGATCTTGTGAAATATAAAATCAGAAAAACATACAACAGCTGTGGAAAAATGTGTTTTCTGGTCCTAGAAACAGCATAACTAGAGAGCAAGTAAGGAAACAGGATTCCAGAGAGCCTCTCCATTTTGTTTTAGTGTGAGATGATGTCCAAGTTGCTCCATGAAATATAGATACAAGAGTTTTATTAATTTTCTGGCCTGAAATGAAATATACAGTTGTTTAAACAAAATTATTTTCCAACTATACTAATACCTCATACAATCATCGGACAGCACAGGGAGAATATGAACAGGTACTACACTGATTTCTTTATATATCAAGTTCCCTGCATCAACTAAAGAAAATGCACACTAAATATGGCTAAGTACTTTTGGCTAAGTATCAAGCTTGTGTAGATTTCAACTCACTCCAAATGCTTACTATTTGAATGTAAATATTTTGCTGATATGCACCAGACAGCAAGGAATTTTCTTACTCTTTAACCAGTTTAAACCAGGGGAAAGACTCATTTTCATGTAATCCTTTTCACTATCCTGAATTTAGAATGGACAGACATTATCCTACGTTTTTCAAATGCAACTCATTATTACTGTTTTGTTTAACATTATACTTACAATTTTAATCCGCTTCTCAGCAAGGCCCCTATTAGGTCAAGAAACATCTGCGGCAAAGCTAACTATAAACATAGTTTCCCTCTCTTGTCTGTCTCCTCGTGCAGGAGGACAATAGGAGGGGAAGCAGACTGAGAACAAAATCTCTTGCCGAGCTGTCCCTCATGCAAGCCATCTCCATGCAAGTGGAAGCCACTGCAGCGTAATTGTTAAGTGGGGATACAAGTCAAAGGCAAGGCTCACTTCAACATCTAATATAACCTTTCACCAGCGGCCCCATTTATGGAATTCCCTTCTATCTGCCAGATGCTCAGGTCCTTTGCTCGGGTGCAATCAGACCTTTCCTGTCCAGGCAGGTATTTACGGTAACCTTTTAGCGTGTCTGCATGCAAGTGATTTAATCTGAATTGCAATTGTAAGTGGGAGCCACTGTAGAGCTCACTTACAGTAGAACAGCCTGATCTTTTCTGCTCCTCTACTTATTGCTAGGTGAAACAGTCAGATAAAAGGCATATAAAAAAAACCTGTTTCTTCTTTGCCTATGTGAGCTCAGCTGGGTACTCAACCCCTCTGCCCCCATTTTCATACATATTATACAGTAATACCTTGGATTGCAAGTAACTTGGTTTGAGAGTGTTTTGCAAGACAAGCAAATTTTTAAATATGTATTTAATTTTTTTTTACTTGATATACAAGCGACGTCTTGCAATACAAGTACTGTAGTACGGCTTAAATTAAAAATCTCTGTACAAATTTTTTGGGGGGGATTTTGTTTTGATATAAGAGTGATTTGGATTACAAGCACGTTTCCGGAACGAATTATGCTCTCAATACAAGGCATGACTGTATTTAAAGGTAAATTCCAGTAAAGGAAACTGTGATGCGTGCTTTCTTTTCCCTTTTTTGCAAAGTGAACTTCAGCTGTTCTAGGCTATTTTATATATAGTGATGAACAGGGTAGCTAGCTGTTCTTGTAATCTCAAAGCCAAGTCAATAAGGTTTCTTATCCGGAAGACTAATTGCTCTCTAAGCCACTCCTCCCAGCTGTCAAAGGAAGGGAAAAGCACAAAAAGTGTATCTGAACTCTGAAGCAGCCTGCTTGCCTGATAAGTGAGTATTCTTTCCCAATAATCTCAGTCATATGAATAATCAGTCACCATCCAGCCTTTCTACTCTTTATCCCAGCCCCAATAAATATAATTGAGATCCATGTAAGCAAGAAGAGTCCTGTAGGAAGAGTTTAGTAGTACATATGAAGGTCCTGGCTTTCGTTGCTTTGATCCTGTCAGTAAATGACATGACAGTAGCTTTAAGTTGTTTGGTTTATGGCTCCACCTGCTGGGGCATCTTTAAAGTATTTTTTAAGCAATAAACAAGACAATAAACAGCATTTTATGAGTGTTCCGAGTTGCACTGGGGACTCTGGTCAAAAATGTTCATGCTCTGGTCAAAAAGGATACAAATCCAATTAAGATCTTGTATCTTAGAAGTATTTATAGACTACAGAAGGCACTCTCCACCTTTGCCTAAACAGCTGTCCACAAGTGTTAGAACAAGAAAAGGAGGTGGGTATTCCCATTTTCCTGGTGGCAAGAATGTTACACAAGAGAAGAGGAGAAAGATGAGGAAAAGATACAGAGAGAGAGAGAGAGAGAGAGAGAGAGAGAGAAAGAAAGAAAGAAAGAAAGAAAAGATTAGCAGTGGGCCTCACATTTGCAAATGAGGGTTAAAGAGGAGTTATGGATCTGAAAAGGTTGAAGAACTCACATAAACACAGTGGGTTGGATCCGGAATTAGTCATACTTAGAGTAGATCCAACTCAGTATTTTTCCTACCTGTTTCCTTTCAGCTGTGTGAAGAGAACAACACATTCTTTATTCAAGAGATTACGTATGTTGTATACATTCCCTACAATGAAACACAGTTTTCATTATACAGCAAACAATTCTACTGTTTTATAAATTCAGAAATGTGATAGTTCATCTTTTCACTATAGTCAGATCATACTAAAGCATGCTTCCTAAATCTTTCACTACTAGGTGAATACCACCACTTTGACAGGATTTCATCCAGAGCTTAAAGATACTGGGAATATCTTTGGCCTGCATTCAAAGAGATCTAGTGTGAATACAAGGCCCTTCTACCTGCACAAGTACTCTGTAATTTCTGCAAACCATCTCTCCCAAGCTGCAACATACATACACACACACACACACACACACACACACACACACACACCATTGCATGGCATTCTGGAGGGTTCCCTGACCCTCAGAAGTGATTTTTCAGCAGACAATTGAAGCTGCAGAAGGGGTGGGTGGGAAAAGCCCATTATATGAATGAAACTCCCACTCACCGTTCTTCAGATACAAGCCTTTTACATGATTTGTACTGGAAGTCAGAGTCTTCCACGAACTACAAGTACCAATATTCCTTCAATAGTCCTTTCTACTACCTACAAAAACCCAAATCCAGTCGAGGGTGTAGCTGCATATGTATATATCTGTAGGCTGAATCCTGGTAAAATTTGTCCAAAGTGTTTGACAACAGAAGATCCCATCTAATGGGACTGGACAAGGTGACTCCCTTCCAAGTTTACAAGCCTAAGATTAATTGCTTATATTCATGGCTGTGTGTATGCTGTGATTCTGCTTGAGGCATTTCACAAATTTAATAAATATATAAATAACTGTTATAGGGTTGCTTCACATGTTTCATAGAAGGCTGCAGAATTAATTTACCTAAACTTTTATTGAAGAAAACATAAAGGAAGATTTCTAGGCCCTATGCCTGAAAGTGGGTGGGCAAAGTCTACTGGAATCTCAGAAGCCATAAGGAAGTCCAAAAAAGGTTCCCAGGGATGGTGACAGATCTTCCATGCGCTGCTGTCCAAAGCAGAATTATGCAAAATAAAATAATCTGTGTAAATTTGCTTAGTTCAGTTAATTATAGTGGTGGCAAAATTCAGATTCTCATCATAGAATATATATTTTTTAGCATACTCTAATAAACAGCTCTGCAATATGGCTAGACTACAATATCTCAATGAGTTTTACTATGATTTGAGCATTTAAAAAGCCACACTAGAGGGGGAGTTGTAGTAGCAGCTATACAAATAGCATTCATAAACCAGATTCAGATTACTATACATATATTATCTAACTCTTGCCTGATCTCTGCCCTGGAAGTCTTGTACTGAAGGGCGGTTTATAAATTCAATAAATAAAAAAAAGTAACCAAAGGAAAAGACTTTTACATGAACTTTTCAGTAGTTGCCTATGTAAGATTTATCAGTAGAGACTAAAATCCTTTAATAAAATAGCGAGTACATCAAGTAGTAGCTGTAGACCTACTGGTGTGTGCTCTCTCAGTTGCATGCTCTATTTTATGAGGAGTTTAATAAATAAATATAAAACTGGTTACAGGGCTGCTTCACAAGTTCCATAGACAATTCCTTTTGTTTGTTTAATTTAATGTATACACTATTTTCCCCACAGTGGACCGTACCCAAAGCAACTCACAACGAACATCAAATATCAGAATGAAGCTGCATAAAACATCTGTTACAAAACATAAAACCAGCTGCTGGTGCTGGTCTTGCTGCACTTGAAGGGCCCACAACAGCCCAGTTTAAACAACAATCTGGGGTCTTGGGGACAGGGCCTTCGCACCAGGGTCAAGACTTTGCAGTTGGCTGCCTCATCTCTCCTCCAAGGAGGCACCGGAAGCAGACTCATTCTTCTTCTCCAGGTGCTACGAAAGGGCAGGAGAGAGGCACATCCTCCCAACGCGGGAACATAATGTGCTTCTCCATGCTCTGCATGAGACCCAGAAGCAGCAGAGAGAGGAAGTGCTGAGCTATTCATGATTCCTCTTTTGCTTCCTCTAAGGTAGTGTTCTCCAACCTTGGGTCCCCAGATGTTTTTGGCCTACAACTCCCAGCATGCTGGCCGGGGCATGCTGGGAGTTGTAGGCCAAAAACATCTGGGGACCCAAGGTTGGAGAACACTGCTCTAAGGAACATATGAAGTAGCCCTTAGTCACACAACTATGCATAACACATGCCACGCAAATCACCAAAATTCTCCCTTTCTGTAGCTACTCAGACTTCCCCATCATTAGGGATCAGTACACTTACCTGGTGGGATGAAGAAATAATCTCCAGCAGTCAGATAGTAACACTGGTCATACAGAGTCAACAGAAGTTCGCCACAAGTAATGTGAAAAACCTTCAGAAATAAGTATAAGTAGATGCATAATAAATATAAATATTACATCAGAAACAATTATAATAAGGACAGGTTGCTTACCTATAACTGTAGTTCTTCGAGTAATCATCTGTGAACTCACACACATGGGTTCTGTGCTTGCGCATAACAGTCATTCGGAACCTTATAGAGTTGAACAGAACTTTTAGGCAGGAGCTCTTCTCACACTCTGTGTGTGGCTCCTGCCTCCCACTGAGTTTCTGGTCCACCACGGTGGAGAAACAAATTAAGAGTGAGACATGAAGCAGGGAGGAGGGTGGGTTGTGTGAATTCACAGATGACCACTCTGAGAAGTAGTTACAGGTAAGCAAACTGCCCTTCTTTGTGGTCTCTGTGACTTACACACATGGGTGACTAATAGGCAAACATGCACGGGAGGGGAGATGTCATGTGAAGATTGAAGGGGACCGCCCTGCTGAAGGTTCCAGCCACGTGAGATCTGGCATCCAGGAGGTAGTACTTGATGAAAGTGGAAGACTGAGCCCATGTAGCAGCACTGCAGAGCTGAGAAAGTGGTCCTGCTTCAACTAAGTTCATTTCCTTGTTATGCAAACACAAAGTTAATTGAAATAGAGAAGTCAAAGCAAGCCAAAAGTCAACAGACACGGATTTTCCAGAGAGAAGACAGAGACATAGTGAAGGTCAAATGCCTTGAATATCAGTCAAGTATAATCAGAATTCCAAAAAGCAGCATCAAGCAGAAGTCCAAAGGTAGATAACATGGAGGTCCAAACACAATTCAAGATCAGAGTGCAAGATACAGGAGCTGCAGCAATGACGTTGTTTGCAGCAGCTCTAAAGTTACAAGTGAGAGCTGATATAGGTAGAGCTACCAGAGCCCTACCCAGTGCTCAGCTGCAACATGGTAGGGCTTGTCAGATGTCCTCCTTATGGGGAGAGCCCAACTCATGAGTAGTCCTCTTCAGTAAGTGAGCATTCCTTTGCTTGGCCACCATCCTATCGTGAATCTTAAGGTTCCGACATTCTTGGCAGCTAGGAGGTGGCCCAGCATCCTTCTCTGCCTCAAAAGCTGAGCTCTCTGCCCCTCCAGGAGGAAGATTCAATGGCATCACCCCTGAGGGTCCTGGGTCATTTTGGCTAGTGCCACCAGGGTCTTCTGAGGGGCCAACTGGCTCTGAAGGTTCTGGCTCCTCCTCTGATGACTCCAGTGGCAGCATGACACATGGGACGATGGCATACCCCTGAGGAAAGAAGCATAAGATGCTGTAGCTCTGGTCAAGAAGCTGCAGACATGGTCAGGAACTGGGAGGTTAGTGAGTTGGTAGGTGAGGAGTATAGTAGAGACAACTAACTTAGCAAAGTGATGTATGGATACAGGGCATTCCTTTCTTGGCCCAATGGGCCAGAATGGCACACAAACAAAGAGGGGAAGTTCGGAATGGGGCTGTGCATTGCAGGTAGAAGAAGAGAGCCCTCCAAACATCAAGGGAGTGAAGTTTCACCTTCAACAGAGAGGTAGGTTGGGGAAGAAATGTAGGTAACACTATATCTTGAGACAAACTGACACCAGCGTTGGAAAGAAGGAAAACTCCAGTCACAGGATTACCTTATCCCTATGGAAAGTCAAATAAGGTCAGCCATGGCATAAAGTACAGAGCTCTCCCGCTCTCTGTGCCGAAGTAATGGCAGTAAGGAAAACCACTTTCATAGGGAGGATGTGAAGGCTGGCTATGGCTATAGGCTCAAAGGGTTTCGCTGTGAGCTGTGTAAGAATCATAGAAAGCTCCATGCTGGAACAGGTGGGGCCTTTAACAGGTAAATGTTGGCGAGGCCCTTGATGGGAATAGAGCAAAACATCATCAACCTTGATATGATTTGTGGAGATCACTGCTAGGTATACTTGGAGTGATGAAAACACCAAGTCTTTTGGCTTTAAGAGAGAGAAGGAAGTTGAGCACTAAGGCGACATTGTAGGGCTCAGGGCATTGTCCAGTATGGGTGCTGAAAACGTTTTCCACTTAGTTTTGTAGGATACCCAAGTGGATGGTTTTTAAGAAATAGTCATGACCTCCTTGGAGAACTTGTGTGGATTCGTACCCACCATTCTGTGAGGCAGAGTTTCAAGTTTCGGGTGTCTGACCTTTACCTAATCCATTGTGGGGAGGTCTGGGAGCCATGGAAGGCAGAGGAATGTGCAGCTAGGGAGAAGCAGGGTTGGAAACCATGGTTGGCAGGGCCACCACAGAGTTATCAAGATGAAGGAGGCACTGTCGTCCTTGATCTTGTTCATGACTCGAGTGATTAGCAGAAAGGGGGAAAGGCATCGTTCAGAGTGTCTCCCCAGTTGAGGAGAAAGGCATCGTCTATGGAGTCGGGGCCATGGCCCACCCTGCTGCAGAATTTCCTGCACTTTGCGTTTGCTGTTGGGTGAAACAGTCAACCGAAGGAATGCCCCACATCCTGAGCAAGCTCTAGAGACAGTTCCTGGAGACAGTTCCCACTTATGAGGGGTGGTTCGGGACTGGTTGAGAGAGTCTGCAATTGTGTTCATCGTGCTGGTGAGCTGAATAGCAACTGAGATGATACGATTGGCTATGCACCGGTCCCAGAAGTTCAATGAGAGAAGTAGGAGGAAGAGGGTCTTTGTAACTTGTTTGTTGATGTTAGCAATCTGAACTGTATGCCTGGTAAGGGTGGACTCAAAAGCCTTCACAACTGCTTCTTGTTCTCAGTGGGACCAGTGGACACGAACTTTGAGTGGGCCCCCCAACTGGAAAGACAGGCATCTATAGTGATGGTTACAGATGAGCAGCAGTATTGGAAATCGAGCCGCACCAAGCCCAGATACTTTCAGATTCAGAAAAGAAGGTCCAAGAGGCATGTCAAGAAAATCTTGTTCTGGGTCAGACTCTGAGGAACCAGGCTTGCAGCAGCTCCATACAAAGGCAAGAGAGAAGCCAATCTGATACACTGAACCTTGTCTAATAAGTGGCAGTCCGGGAGTGGTTGCTTTTTCATCAGGATAGGCGACCTAAGATGAGGTAGTGTGGCTCAAGATGGATGTGAGGCTGTCAAGTGAGGAGGTGAAGCGGCAGATTCATCATTGGACTAGATCCTACAAACCTTCCTCTTGTTTTTTGGCCCTGGCCTAGACAAAGGGCACTTAGTATGGGACTTTGTTGGCTGAATCCTATTGGCCTTGACCAATCTATAGGTAAGCATGGGGAGTGCCACCTCAACATCATGAAGGCATGTGGCTGCTGAGCGACTAGCAGCATCCAGCAGGGGCAGAGGTCAGGCCACCTGTTGCTTGCATCATTCTGGATGCTATTAGCCCCCACGCCTCACCCTGCAACATTCTCCAGGAAGGGCATCTGATCTCCCACCCCTCAACTGCTGCTCAACAACAGAAGCCTTTTTACCTCTAGCCACTGCTGACCAGTGAATTCTGGATCCTGAAAAATCAAAACTTTCATTATATTATTTTATTTAAAAAGAAAACAAAAGCTAGTCTTTAAGCCTGAAGTGTTATGGGCAATGAAGTCACCTGAGGTGAGTAAGGCTTCGATATCCCTCCGCAAGCAGAACAAAGATTAAATAAAACAAACATAAGAAATATCAGTGCAGGGGGCCATAAGGTACCAAGGTTTCGAGACCAGGTCAGGGTGCCAATGTCTATGGTAAGCCCTGAGGCAAGGCCAATGCCGGTGCCATGTGTGGGACTGGATGGTCCAAGTGCTGTAGCTCCTTCCATTGGGGGGGGGGGGGGGCTGGGTGACCAGTTGGGAGATTGTAGGTGCTGGTTTGGTGCAGAAAGATGAGGTGGTATGCAGCGGTTGGAACTGTGCCTCTGAGTCTATGGCCTTTAGCACCTGCTCCCACAACAGGGTGCAGAGACCAGCCATTCTGTTTCATTGAAGGGGAAGAGAAAGGAAAAAACCAAAACAAAATGAGGAATGAAGGATGATGATGGGAAAGAGTAAAGAAAAAGACTCTGCCCAGCCGTTCCTGGATAGGAAGAACTGAAATCAAGAAAAAAAAACATGAACACGGTCTGCTATCACTGTGGCAGAAAAAAAGGATCTGAGCAGGAGGCGGGAGGCACGCCTGGAGCGTGTGTAAATTGGGGCGGGGGGGGGGGCTCCCACCTAAAAGTTCTGTTCAGCTCTAGAAGGTTCTGAAGGACTGCTCTGTGCAGGCACAGAACTCATGTGTGTAACTCACAGAGACCACAAAGAAGTAGAGGCATAATAAGTATAACTTTCAGAAATGAGTGTAAGCATTATTTCTGTGGCACAAACTGGCTTATTCACTAGAAGTATAGTGAAAGAAACTATTTCCTTTGAATTTTAAAACTTATCTATAGAAAATATGAACAGGCCCATGCAACATTTAAAAAGCTCACCCTTCTGCTGTACTTAAAAAGCCCAGGTGACATTTGTCATATCTAGGAACAATAAAGGTTTACCTATCACAAAAAATAACAAATGGACAGCAGCAAATATATTGACTGGTATGACAGTTTAGCTGAACGTTGGAATCCTGTATCAAAGTGCCTCCCGTAGTTCCCTCCAGAAACCTTTGAAATTAGGAGTGAGCCAGTTAAGTTCCATGCTATACTCTGCTCCCATATATTGGACATAGTTCTAATGTTTCCCACTCAATTAAGCAGAAAACAAGTAGTGATTATTCCTCAAAAGTAACGGGAACAGGGCTATCAGAGTATGAAAGATACCTGGATACATGACAATTTGATGCATTCAGAAAGAAGTAGTGAAACACCTTATATTTCTCTCAAAAAGCAAAGGTAGCCATGTTGTCCATAAGTAAAATTCCAAAGTCCATATTAGTGTAATATCTTTAAGCTAACCTCCATTTTTAAAAATATAAAATCCAGCTTTTCTCACAAGGGTTTTCTATCCTGGGCAAAGCACCCAGACCCCTTTTACTGGTGACCAGAGAGAGAAATTAGGCAGTCTTATATTTCTCTGATTTTTCTTTAAGTACTCATTCTGCATTCCTAGATACAGTTCACTACATTTTCCTTGTAAGCTCATCAGACCCCCATGTTCTCAAAACGCTGGCAGACAGGGTTGTGGCACATTGTTTTGGACAAACGTTTTTGGACATGTTAATTTATCTCACTTAAACAGCCAGCCATCAAGGTTTAGACAAATAAAGTTGTACCTGCCCAATCACCACCCTAAGCAGGTTAAAAGGTGATAATGGCAAAGACTGAGCTGTCACCAAAGACAGCAGACCCCTGTCCATCCCCCCTGTCTCCTTGGTAACATCTAGAAAAACAAACTCCACGTGCTCCTGCCCCTGCAAGCAGCAGCCAATTAACAACCATTCCTGGGTTGGTAGTCATGACATCCAAACCCGGCGCTCTGGGTTGCTGAGAATTAAACAACCCAGAGTTTTGACCCAATGTCAAACCATGGGTTCAAACTCTTAACCTTCAACAACCAAGAGTGCTAGGTTCAGACATCATGACTAACAACCCAGGAACAAGGCATTCCTGGGTTGTTTAGCAAAGGGGATACAAAGCAGAAGTGGCGAATGGGCGGGAGGCAGCGTGCTCACTCACGCTCAGCCCCAACAACCTATGGGTTGTCATTAGGTATGGACAGGGCCAGTGTATTAAAGGAAGAACTCCCATTTTCAGTGGCAGCCTTGAGACTGCTGTAACATATAGTTCTGGCGACTGGCTTCAGTTCCTTTACTGAAACTGGAAAGGCTAAACATGATGCAAGTTTTTAGTCTGGAGGAAACAGTACACAGCGACTCCTGAACTGTAATTTTGATATTATGAAAACTTGAGATTTTTCCTGGGTGCTACTAAAGATTGGGGTCGGGGGGAGGGGAGAGAAACACAATATGCCAAGTAAATTTCCCATGACAGACCTCTCCACCCACACTTCTCTACACAAAATCAATACACGAGAAAGGCAATCCAGTCCAAGAACAGCTTTACTGGCTGGCACTGCATTATGATAGAAAATATATTTTCTTTTAAACAATAAACAATCTGCCATTGCTTCAAAGAGAAAATCTATAGGTAATGAATTATTAATATATCACTAGATGCTTATAAGGATGAAAATCTAAAGAGTAAATACACCACACATTTGAAATATTCGTGTGATGGATCTGCTCATGAACATTGAGTTCTTGTCTTCAATTTGATTAACATATACAGACATTGTTGACATGTAAATGAAAGTGGAGGCAAGGGACAGAATTGTTTTTACCACAGCCTAAGATGACTCCACTACCTTAAGAATTGCATAAAAAAATAATATCCCATCACAGAAGTGCAGTAAGGGAAGACTAGCAGTTTTCCTTCTTATGAAACTCTTAACAGAACAGAAGCCTTCTCAGTATCTTGAATTAGCAAGCTTAGAACTAGAAAAAATTAAACATCCTTTTCTTCTTTTATTGTGTCTTACAATCATGTGGAAGACAGATTTTTTTCGAAATCCTTTTCAGATTTCAGCAGCAAAATGTGAATGCCTTTTAAATTCCAGTGATAGCCATTATCTGTTTACAACTGATATATACCTGTCCTTGTTAGAATTTCACAGCCTACAATTAGTCAAAGTTAAAGGAAAAGATTCCATAGATCAGGGGAGGGCAGACTTCAGGCTTGCAGGTTCTTTTTTGTTTTTTTACTAGAACCCCAACATCCGCCAACTGAAGCCTGATGCAAACTGGTAGTGCAGGGCAGAGCCAATTATTTACTGACCAAGTTCACATGGTACTCTCTGCCCCAAGAGGAGGGACATTAAAATACTAAGATGATACTAAATATAAACATACATGGGAAGAGCTTGGCCTGCAAACATAAAAGATTCCATCATGCAAAAAATGTATGCAAAAGCTGGTATACTTACCAGTGTATCTGTGTGGGAATACTGATATCCCTTTTCTTTTAATGGTTTTAATATCATTTTGCCAGCAGAAAAGGAGGGTGTAGTCAGATACTTATATATGGATACTGCTTCATTATCGATGAAAAACAAATGTGAACTACCACTGCTCACACATTCTGTTAAAAATGCAGAAAATGAATACTTAATATTAACAGGAGATGGCGAAGTCAGATAATATATACCATGCCCTCCCACTTTTAGTCATATGCAAGAACTTGCTTACTTTATCACAAGGTAATCACAAAAGATTCTGCATTATACTGAAATACAGTGTCATAGACAATGTCAAAACTAAAGGATCATTTTATTTAAAGATAATAGTATTTTAAAAGTGAAATATGAAAACCAGGGGTATGGCAGAACCTGGTTCCATATAGGGCAGAGCTAGGGAACCAGTGTCCCTCCAGATCTTGTGGGATTCTAACTCCCATCAGCCCCATCCAGCATGACCAATGGGCAGGGAAGGTGGGAGTTGTAGTCCAACAACATCTTCAGGGCCACAAGTCCCCACTCTTGATATAGGGGGAGAAGGATCCATATGATCACTATACTATTAGAAATAACTAGAAATAATACAAAAATGCTTCCTGAATGATCCAGGATCAGAGTAAGTTTTCCTATACTTGGGACAGAAATCTTTACGCCTGTGTTACATCTCTCACCTAGAAGAACCTCTTGATTAGATGCTCTATCAAACACAACGACTGGCTGAGAAGGATCTTTTAAGGAAACCATCGAGCTATCTGGTATGTTATCTGCAAAACATAACAGAATTAGACTCCAGGCCATACAGTGGTTATTGCACCCTGGAAGAAAAGGCAAGAGGCAAGCCTAGAAGTAATCTCCTAAGAGCTGATTCAGGGTGAAGACAGACAAATATTTAAAGAGATGTCACAGTGGGTTCTTCATCCGTGTTGAGAATCCAAATTACTTCTCAGAACTTTGCCAGTACAACAGTCTCCTGAAATCCTCCCGTAACTGCAGATTGTCTAAACCAGATATCTCATTGTTTCCTCTGTAATAAGGAGTTCCTTCCCAGGGCAGCATCCTAAAGATGGGGGAGCACTTGCAACGGATAAATTCTCCCTCTCCAAGATGAATTCATGATTCAGGATGTCCCTCGTGCCCAGATGGATAGTCATTATGGAACTCTGATGTGCTAGTTTTCTACATGCAGGGAACATTTTAATATGGGGAAGTGCTTAAAAATGTGGAACTATGCCACTTCAGGTGGGAGAGAAGGAAGACACCACCATTTGTTTTTGGTGAAATTGTAGATCAGCATGGAAGCAACCTTAGGTTTCTATAGGAACAGTCACCCCACTTCAAAATGGTGGAATCTTTTGGTGTAAACAGCTGAATTCATTCTCAGATACTTTCAGTGAGGTTACTATGGACCTCTCCCCGAACTGATGGTACAGCAGAGGAATGTACAGAGGTTATCCACTTTAATCCTTTGTTTTTATATGACTTCTCCTGTGAGATATAAAACAAATCTTACATATGTATTTATTTATTTATTACATTTATACCCCGCCTTTTTTCCTGCAAGGAACTCAAGGCAGTTTACATAATCCTGCTTCTCCTCTCCATTTTATCCTCACAACAACCCTGTGAGGTAGGTTAGGCTGAGAGGCAGTGACTGGCCCAAAGTCACCCAGTGAGTTTCATGACCGAGTGGGGACTAGAACCCAGATCTCCTGAGTCCCAGTCCAACACTCTCATCACTATGCCACACTGGCATAATCACATGAGGGATGGAGTTTGCAGTATTGGCCTTGCTACATGCTCCTGTAGATAGCACATAGATTGCATATAGACTGTTCTTTGCTTAAATAGAAGATACACATTCTCTTCAGTCTATCCAGTCTGAGTTGCCAGAAATTAGTACCTATCCTGCACGTTTTGAGGTTACCCTACAGAATATCTCTATATCTAATGATGAGTCAATACTTGGAATGAGTTCAATTGACTATAGAAAACTATTTTAAGTATGCAGGAGGCCTCCATGCAGACCACATGTCTTACTCAATAGAACTGGGCACTAATAAGCAGGATTTTGATTTTAGAAACTCAACATATTTATGGAATCTGTGTTAGAAATCCTGTCCCTGTCATTTTATATTTCGAATTGACAGCGGTCCACAAATCTCGACTGGCCTAGGAATCCGGACAAAATATGCCTCCTAACGGCATAGGGGTCTTGATTTTGACATTTGTTTGAGCTTCAGAGGTGTTCAGAAGCTCAGCATGACCTCAGGAGAGATCCATTGCCCCTTGTCAGAGTGAGGGTACATTCCTGTGGTTATGCTGAGCTTAGCAGGCACTTGGAAGCAATGAGACTGTTCACTTTTTCCAAAGGTCAGCAAACAGTTAGAGAATGAGCTCCCAGCAATCTCTCACTTTGGCCTGGGGCAGATACCAGAGTAAGAAATGCACTTCCCATTGGAGAACACATTTGTGGATCCCTAAATATGGAACTTGGATAGTGATGGACTGCCATCACTGCCAGCAATGCGATGTGGCTGCAAGGAAGGCAAATGCTATTTTGGGCTACATTAATAGAAGTACCGGTATAGCTTCCAAATCAAGGGAAGTGATAATTCCCCTTTACTCGGCACTGGTTAGGCCTCATCTTGAGTACTGTGTCCAGTTCTGGGCACCACACTTTAAGAAGGATGTAGACAAACTGGAGAGGATTCAGAGGAGGGCAACAAAGATGATAAAGGGATTGGAAACAAGGCCCTATCACAGTGATGGCGAACCTTTTTGAGCCCGAGTGCCCAAACTGCAACACAAAACCAACTTATTTATTTCAACGTGCCAACACTGCAATTAAACCTGAATACCGAGGTTTTAGTTTTAGAAAAACAACTCATACAGTTGTCCGAACTAATTAACATCTTTTGTCTTTAAAGAAAAACACAATAACAGAGCTTTCAATGATACAAACAGTCTTTTGTTGGAAAAAAAATAAACTCAAAAATTATTATAGTACTACAATTGTACACATAGCCTGAAGGGAATTTATACAAACTTTTTAAATAATTAGGCACATGTATTTTTGGATAAGGGATTCTCAACTTGTAATATGATTACCGGTATATGCCAGACTGAAATTGTATGGGGCAAGCTTTACCCCGGGTCCTTTCCCTGCTTCTACAGGTGTCGGATTAGTAAAAGTAAAAGTCAACCTGTACTAGGATGAGCAAGATAAACAAGAAAACTAAACGTGCTTAACACATTTTAAACACTTTATGTCTTGGACTGCAAACACTGCATTAGGTAAAAGTTTGCATTGGGCATGCTTTTGCACAATTAATGTGACTTTTGCTATTGCATGCATGCTGATAATTTGTCAAACCTTGGCTCATACTCCGTTAGTTTGAGAGCAACATGTGCAGCACTCAGGTCATGTTAGGGCTTTACATCTAAGCCATGCTCTGTGCATCATTCTTCAAAATCTTTTAAATGTGATAACAATGAAGAAAAGAATTCTGTAACAGGAATTCTAGAACAAAATAATTCTGTTCTACACTGTGAGAAAGAATAAGATCATTAGTGTTTTTGGCAATTAGGATCTATACTTGGTAATCCTGAATTTAACATGTAATTTAGGCTGTACTACAGTGTAGTCCAGAGTTATCCAGTCTGCTAATGGGCTGGGTTTTATTTATTGATTTGATTTGTACCCTGCACTCAAGGGGTACAAAGAAAATTGGCATTCAAGGTGGCTTACAATCACAAATAAACTTGATAAAAACAGTAAACTAATACATTCAAACACATTAAAAACACAGCAACAGGTGGGGACTAGCACCCAGGTCTCTTACCACTACACTGGCTCTCATATTTGTTTTGCCTTTCCTCCAGGAACAAATGATCTCTCCATTTTTACCCTCACAACAATCCTGTGAGGTAGTTAGGTTGAGAGGTAGTGACTGGCCCAGATCATCCAGTGAGAAATGCGAGGCATTTGCCAGTCCTCTTCAGGCAGCAAAATGTCCTGGGCCAGGACTGGCTGTGTATGTATGTGTGTCCTGTTAGGCTGCTGTGTCTGAATGAGGCAGTAGGTCAGTCTCTGCTTCTTTCTTGAACGTGTGTGTGTGTGTGTGTGTGTGTGAGTGAGTGAGAGAGAGAGAGAGGGAGAGACTGAGACTTTTCAGAGCAACTGGGCCTGAAGAATCGGTTTTGAGGTAGGCAACGCTGGAGGAAGAGGAGTGTGCATGAGCAGCGGGGATTTAAAGGAGCAGCCCAGCCACTCCTTTGCAGGCAGGCAGGCAGGCAGGCAGGGCTGAGAGCGAGCGCGTGGCTGAGAGCGTGCGCGCGGGTGAGAGAGAGGCGGAGAGGAGCCGACCTAGCATTTAAAGCGGCAGCTGCCTGCCTCGCCTTGCCTTTCCCTGCTTGCTCTCCCTCCCCTCCCCTCGGGGAATCTTCATTTAAAGCGGCAGCTGCCCTCCGCGCCTCGCCTCTCTCCGCTTGCTCTCCTGCCCCTCCCCTCGGGAATCTTCGCTGCAATCCCTGCCTGATCTCGCTCCTCTCGCGTGTCCACAGATTGGTCCCTGCGTGCCAGCTGTGGCACGCGTGCCATAGGTTCGCCTTCACTGCCCTATCAGGAGAGACTGAAAGAACTGGGCATGTTTAGCCTTCAAAAGAGGAGACTGAGGGGAGATATGATAGCACTCTTCTAGTACTTGAAGGGTTGTCACACAGAGAAGGGCCAGGATCTCTTCTCGATCATCCCAGTTTGCAGGACACGGAATAATGGGCTCAAGTTACAGG
This sequence comes from Shinisaurus crocodilurus, assembly GCA_021292165.1. NCBI lineage: Eukaryota > Metazoa > Chordata > Lepidosauria > Squamata > Shinisauridae > Shinisaurus > Shinisaurus crocodilurus. The sequence goes on from CM037880.1 coordinate 96,306,705, forward strand.
AACCCAGATTCCACCTGAACATCAGGAAAAATTTCATGACTGTTAGAGCAATAAAACAATGGAACCAATTACCAAGGGAGGTGGTGAGCTCTCCCACTCTGGAGGCATTCAAGGTGAAGCTGGACAGCCATCTGTCAGGGATGCTTTGACCTGGATTCCTGCATTGAGCAGGGGGTTGGACTCAATGGCCTTGTAGGCCCCTTCCAACTCTACTTTTCTATGATTCTATGATAATCAATTGCAATCTTGAACTGATCCAGGTATGTTCATAATACAGGTAAGCCCCTTGTCTGGCAGCCCAAGGAAGCTCAAAGCCCACAGACAGATCGCTTTGAGTAAGCTTCACTAACACTAGACAAGAGGTTTAACAGTTTGAATTTTCTGCAAAAGGGGAAATTATATTTTAATGAAGCATACCAATTAGTATACGTATGTTCTGTAATATATTGATCATGTAGGCTTTTTCTTTAGAGGAAGAATAGTTGCAATGTTAGGGCCTATATCTTTCCCACTGGAGCATACATATTTCTACACAATTACTTGTTAACACTAAGAGGAGCATTTCAATCTTGGCTACTCAATAAAGTATATTGTTGGTTTCTGCAAGTGGCTCTAAACACACACACACACACACACACATACACACACTGTAGTGATTGCCATACCCAACTCCAGAACAGGTTTCACTGTCTTCATAGGTTTAGGTTTTCTGGGTTCTCTCTGTTGAGGTGATATTATTCCACCAACTACAAAGCCTCCTGAAACAAGAGAGAATTTAAAGGATCATTTCTGTGTAATAACAATTTAAAATTATTTTTGACTTGAACGGGTCTGTGACTGCATAATAAAACTGAACCAATTATGTTTGTGTGAATCAAGGCAAGATAGAGCAACTGGGGTAACAGTGTGACCTACAGCAAATTAGTTATTATCAGATCTATATATTGAGGAAAATGATCTCCCTTTAGGATATCTTAAAGCAAGGGTGGGCAACCTCGGGCAGTCCAGGAGCCAATCCCACCCCCCACCAGGGTCAGTAAAGAAAAAAGTCATGGCTTACCGTTACAGAGTCTTAGAATGGACACATTTAGCCAACACTGTGGGTGTGCTGCTGAAACCATGATTTTTAAAAAACTTTTTCCCCTGTGAGGGCAAAAGGAGAGACAGTGGGGGGCCACACAAAGCCATGTGTTTCCCACCTCTGTCTTAAAGGAAATACAGTATGCCCCATGGTGCTTCTACCCAGCACTGTGCTTATTTTTATTTCACAATTCCATGATAACACCTCTCAAATGCAGAAACTGATACTGGGCAGAAGGGACAGCTTGTGAGGTGGTTTTCCAGAGGTAAAAAGCCTTCTATCACTGAGAGGCAATCAAGGGAGAGGAGGTCTCTGTGACCTTACTGGAGGGTGTTGCAAATTGGTAATAGAAGCATGGGGAGTGCCACCTCAACATCATGAAGGCATGTGGCTGCTGAGCGACTAGCAGCATCCAGCAGGGGCAGAGGTCAGGCCACCTGTTGCCTGCATCATTCTGGATGCTATTAGCCCCCACGCCTCACCCTGCAACATTCTCCAGGAAGGGCATCTGATCTCCCACCCCTCAACTGCTGCTCAACAACAGAAGCCTTTTTACCTCTAGCCACTGCTGACCAGTGAATTCTGGATCCTGAAAAATCAAAACTTTCATTATATTATTTTATTTAAAAAGAAAACAAAAGCTAGTCTTTAAGCCTGAAGTGTTATGGGCAATGCCTCATGAAGTCACCTGAGGTGAGTAAGGCTTCGATATCCCTCCGCAAGCAGAACAAAGATTAAATAAAACAAACATAAGAAATATCAGTGCAGGGGGTCATAATGATCCTGATCTCTCAAGCATGGTTAAAGATCCATTCAGCAAAATTACCACTCCCTCTCCTCACATATGCGACTACTCCTTTATAGATGTTAATTACAGTTAAATGTTATATTGGCACCCAGATTAAGCATGGGTTAAGGTAAACCAGGATTTCCAACCAAGCTGAAGCTGGTTGAGAGGAAACTTTAATGGTTAACATTGGTGCACAACCAGTTTGTTTATACTGGTAGTTCTCAAACTATAGGTTTAGCCTTTCTTGGGGTAGTGTGGGTAGGCAGTGTGGAGAGGGTGTGAAACTCCAGGGAAGGAGGGAAGAAGACAATCGCGCAGCAGACAAAGCCGCTTCTATCCCAGGAGCAGAGGTTTAGTGTTGCAGCAACCAAAGCTGCTATGCTAACCATGGAAGCTGCAGAGACAGGGAACATGCAGCAGCTTCTCTGCCTCCTTTTCCTTGGCAAGCTGGCCCCAAACTATGAGTTCTTGTTTATGTTCTTTTTAAAAATACACACAGATGCTGTGTACCTAGGATTCTGTGTGTTCCTGCCCACGAGATGTTTCCCAGTGGGTTTGGAGGCACAGCTAGTAGAATCAGTTTATAAGGGGGCCAGAGTTCAAAGTTTTTGAGTAACACTGTTACACAATATGGAGAATACAAGAAAGTGCTCAAGCTCCATTTTGATGTGATTTCCAACTGCACACGACATAACGAAAGAGCATTTAGAGGGAACATCTTGAAATGAAATGGAGGAGAAATTAAAGTAATAGTATATTGCCATTCAAGTTGTAGAAATACTATTATTAAAATGCGTTGACTTTTTGTCAATATTATACGAGTTACGTTAAAAACAAGAATGTAGGCTGCATTTGCCGGATGCAAAGAGGTGTGTTATATACAGAAGCTGACACCTGAAGGTCTCATCTTATATGCCACACGTTCTCCTCGCCAATACTCCAGTGGTTTAATACGTCTTCTTTTGGACCGACGAAGATTGGGCGTGTTGGTAGGCAAAACTAACAACCAAGAAACAACAACAACAACAACGTGGATGTAAGTAAAATAAGCCCAGAAGCAGCAGAACAAGAGATTACTAAAGAACAGACAACATTCTGGACCTGTGATTTCTGTGGCCATTTCTATACAACGCACTTATAACTAAATCCTGCAACTTAAAATCGCTGCATATTAATGTAACATTAGCAATTTATTATTTTTAAGCTTCCTTCTTCCAAGGAGCTCAGATCAGTATGCATAGTCCTGCCCACCCTTTAAACCTGACAACAACCTGTGAGGTAGTTTAGGCTGAGAGTGGCTGGCTCAAGATCATCCAGTTAACTTTGTGGGAAACAGGGATTTGAACCTAGATCTGCTGGGTCTAAAGTCCAGCACTCTAGCCACTACACCACATTGGCTCTCATATGGCTAGTTGCTTTCTACAGTAATACCTTGGATTGCGAGCATAATCTGTTCCGGAAACGTGCTTGTAATCCAAAACACTCGTATATCAAAGCAAAATTCTCCATAGGAAATAATGGAAACTCAGATGATTCGTACCTTGGGGGGGCGACTCGCCTCTCTGTGCAGGGCCTCCCCCGATGATTGATTCTCACAGCGCGGAGGGGCTTTCCGCCCGCTCTCTGCACTGCTGGAGCCGCCCATGCGGCTCCACAGGGAGGCGCAGCGCGGCCACTTGATCTGCCAGTGCCTCACACTTCAGTTTTGCTGGCTCCAGGGCCAGCTCTCCGTAGAGAGGCGGCGCCAGCTTTTGCCAGCTCCCTCCATCTGCCGGCTCCCAGGCCGGCTCTACATGGAAGCGCTGCGCGGCCGCTCGCTTGGCCGGCGCCTCGCCCTGCTACGCCAGCTCCCAGGCAGCCGCTCGCTCTGCTGGCGCCTCACCCTGCTGCGCCGGCTCCCGGGCGGCTCCACGTTACGTGGAGCCGCCCGGGAGCCGGTGCAGCAGGGCGAGGCGCCGGCCGGGAAAGCGAGCAGCCGCAGTGGCGGCAGCCGCTCGCTCGGCCAGCAGCACCTTGTCCTGCTGTGCCGGCTCCCGGGCGGCTCCACATAGCGTGGAGCCACCCAGGAGCCGGTGCAGCAGGACGAGGTGCTGCTGGCCAAGCGAGTGAGCGGCTGCGCCTCTACATGGAGCCGCCTGGAAGCCGGCGCAGCAGGGCGAAGCGCCGGCCGAGCGAGCGGCCGCCTGGGAGCCAGCGCAGCAGGGCGAGGTGCCAGCCGAGCGAGCGGCCGCGCCACGCCTCTACATGGAACCAGTGCAGCAGGGCGAGGCGCCGGCCGAGCGAGCGGCCGCACAGCACCACCCCTCCACATGCTCATTTTGCAAGACCTCGCTCGTTTTTCAAGTCAAAATTTATTTTTAAATTTTGCTCATCTTGCAAAATGCTCGCAGACCAGGTTACTCGCAATCCAAGGTATTACTGTATATTGTATTAGGGTGCAATCCTATCCATGTTTAGACAGAAGTCCTACAACTCCCAGCATGCCCCAGTCAGATTTTCATGGAATTTAACCAGTATTTCTATAGTCCCCTCATGCATCTTTTAATGATTTTAAAAGAGGCCCATTTTTAAAAGCTCTCCTGATAAACTCAAGCTCTGCCTCAAGTTTCTAAGCATTTGCAAGTGCATAAAATACTTTTTGGTGGTGAGAATGTACATGTACTTGGGCTTTATGGTTCTTCAGGCAGAAAATTTCTAGCAACTATTTCCTTTCTTTTTAGATTATGCAAATGAAACAATTAAATTCCAAATAAAGGCAAGGATCCAAAGAACCACAAAACTAGTTCCATGAACCCAAGGGGACTTTAGATATGTTTCTCCTCAAACAGTTCGCCCACTAGTTTTCACAAAGAAGAAAATTTCAAAAGCAGTTTATGATATGATCAAGGAATCCGCAAATATGGTGAGATGGTGGCCCTGCATTTATATCTAATCAAATTATTGTATAAGCTTTATCTTTAATTTTGTGTGGGGAAAGGCAGGCTGCATTTGTTCAACAGAAAAGGAAAGGCGCTCTGCATGTGATCAGAATGCGCTTCTTCACACAGCAGAATTAAACTACAGAATTCACTACCACAGGATCGATGGTCATTAACTTAGCAAATTCATGTAGGATAAGGCTACTAATAGCTTCTAGTCATGATGGCTATGTCCTATCTCCAGGATCAGAGGCAGCATGCCTTTGAATACCAGTCACCGGGGAGCAACAGGTTTCTGCTAGGACGGCAGCTACGCCTTCCTTTTAGAAGCCTCCATAGTAATGGAATTTGGATCCAGGTGCTTAAACAGGAACTCCTATTAGAGGACTTCGTAAAGACTTTTGAGATGGAGCAAAGTTGTGTAACTACGGCTCTGAGAGCTCAAGTGACTCAGGCCTTAGCATCTACTGCCTCAGGACTCTTCCAACAAGGTCACCCAAACACAGGAGGCCCGATTCTGGCATACCTGCCTTGTAAATTTGTGACAGTGTGGCAGAAGATGGCTAGTTTATGGAAGAACTTGAGCATCTTATATCTTTTCTAAAGCATTGTTTTGAGTATGAAACACGATAGGAATCTTAGACTGAATAAAGCCTATATATGCATGAAAGCCTTTTGCTAGTCATCTTGCTATCTAACTGAACTGCCACAAATGCAATAATCTACACCAATTTAAAATAAATGCTTATAAAGATCAATTAATATTTATCACAGTTCTAGAAAAGAGGATATAGAATCTAATTCTGCCATCTTATAGACACATCACAAGGCACAAGTTGTAATTAGGATATTTTATGCATTCTCATTCTTTTTAAACAGATAAAAAATCTTACCCAGTTTGTGCTTTAGTGAATTATAACCCAATCCAACCAAATCCTCCTCCAAGTCTCCAGATTCATCTAAAAAAATACATACGAACATCTAGATCCAATGCTTTAAAAGTAACTAATGGCGCAATCCTATGTATGTTTAGACAGAAAATAGAATGCTGGGAGTTAAAGAACTTTTTCGGTTTAAACATGCATAGCATTGCACCCTAAATTAGGGAAATTACCGTATTGTTCCGAGTATACGACACACTTTCCCCCCCCTAATTTGAGTCTCTAAACTAGGAGTGCGGCTTACAATTGGGATGTTGCAAAAAAAACAACATCCTGCTGGAGGGGTGTTCCCACTCGCCTCGAGGCGGGCGGAGCAGGCCAAAACCAGGGCAACCAAGCTGAGGGGGGAAACCACGCTGGCTGAGGCTGATGGGACTCATAGTCCAGCCCAGCTGAGGGGGCACCGCGCTGGCTGGGGCCGATGGGACTCGTAGTCCATCCCCTGCGGCAGGCTGCTCCCAGGCCAGGTGCTTCCTCCGCCCCCCCGCCCCTCACCTTCTTTCTAGCGCAGCTGCCGCAGGCTGAGCTTGAGCGCCTCGAGCGAGGTGCGCGCCTTGGTGCTGTCCACGGTGACGGGCCGTGGGGCCCACCGGAGCTGCAGCCGGGTCCTTCTTCCTCCTCAGCGTAGGCAGCTTGGGGGGGGGGGCTTGGCGGGGGGGCAGCTTGGCGGGGGCTCCCACGACAGTGGCGCCTCTGCCCCCGGCCGAGACCCATGGCGCCCCGGAGAGGCGCACGCAGCAGCCGCCGTGCCCGGGCCTCTTCTCGGCAACGCCTCACCTGCAGGCTGCACCCCGGCCCGGCGTGCTTTCGCCGCCGCCGCCTCGCCACCCTCCTCCTCCTCTGCTTGGACGCAGGCAGCGGCAGCTCCTCTGGGCAGGGGTGGCGTCTCCATGGGTCCGGCGCCAGGCCATGGCCGGCTGCTCTGCTGCTGCAGCCACCGCGGTCACCCCACCTCCTCTTTCTCCCACAGCCGCCACCACCAGCAGGATGTTGCTTTTTCCACGCCGCTCATTAAAAATTTAATTTTTAAAAAATAGCACCAAACTTCAAGGGTGCGGCTTATAATCAGGAGCGGCCTATACTCGGAACAATATGGTATTACAACAGGAATGCATCTAGTTCAAACATTACAAATACATAAATATGAAGTATAATGAACTGAAGCAGTGATTACTAGAAGCCAGCATGGATTTGTCGAGAACAAATCCTGCCAGACTAATCTGATCTCATTTTTTGATCAGGAAACCTCCCTTGTGGACTGTGGGAATGCTGTGGACATCATATCTCTGGACTTCAGCAAAGCTTTCGACAAAGTGCCTCATGATATCCTGATTAGCAAGCTAGCTAAAAGTGGGCTAGATGGAACAACTATCAGGTGGATCCACAATTGGCTACAGAATCGGACTCAAAGAGTGCTTATCAATGGTTCCTTCTCAAACTGGGGAGAGGTAACGAGCGGGGTACCACAGGGCTTGGTCCTGGGCCCGGTGCTCTTCAACATTTTTATTAATGACTTGGATGAGGAGGTACAAGGAATGCTTATCAAATTTGCAGATGACACAAAGTTGGGTGGAACAGCTAATACTCTGGAAGACAGAAACAAAATTCAAAGTGACCTCGATAGGCTGGAGCGCTGGGCCGAAAACAACATAATGAAATTTAATGGGGATAAATGCCAAGTGCTGCACCTAGGGAGAGGAAACCAAATGCAGAGTTACAGAATGGGGAACACTTGGCTCAACAATACTACAAGTGAGAAGGATCTTGGAATTGTGGTAGATCACAAACTGAATATGAGCCAGCAATGCGATGTGGCTGCAAAGAAGGCAAAGGCTATTTTGGGCTGCATTAATAGAAGTATAGCTTCCAAATCGCGGGAAGTGATCATTCCCCTTTATTCGGCACTGGTTAGGCCTCATCTTGAGTACTGCGTCCAGTTCTGGGCACCACACTTTAAGAAGGACGTAGACAAACTGGAGAGGGTTCAGAGGAGGGCAACAAGGATGATAAAGGGACTGGAAACAAGGCCCTATGAGGAGAGACTGAAAGAACTGGGCATGTCTAGCCTTCAGAAGAGGAGACGGAGGGGAGATATGATCGTACTCTTCCAGTACTTGAAGGGTTGTCGCACAGAAGAGGGCCACGATCTCTTATCGATCATCCCAGTTTGCAGGACACGTAATAATGGGCTCAAGTTACAGGAACCTACAGGAGCCAGGGTGGCGTAGTGGTGAGAGTGTTGGACTGGGACCCGGGATATCCGGGTTCTATTCCCCGCTCGGCCATGAAACTCACTGGGTGACTTTGGGCCAGTCACTGACTCTCAGCCTATCCTACCTCACAGGGTTGTTGTGAGGATAAAATAGAGAGGAGGAGGATTATGTAAGCCGTCTTGGGTTCCTGGCAGGAAAAAATGTGGGGTATAAATATAATAAATAAAATAAAAATTCCACCTAAACATCAGGAAAAATTTCCTGACTGTCAGAGCAATAAGACAATGGAACCAACTACCAAGGGAGGTGGTGAGCTCTCCCACTCTGGAGGCATTCAAGGTGAAGCTGGACGGCCATCTGTCAGGGATGCTTTGACCTGGATTCCTGCATTGAGCAGGGGGTTGGACTCGATGGCCTTGTAGGCCCCTTCCAACTCTGCTTATGATTCTATGATTCTATGAAGCTCAGTCTAGATAAGTCAGAATAGTGTTGGTTGGTGGTCTGTCTGATGAGGGAGGCGTTGTTGCTAATCCTCTTCTGGACAGGCTTGCACTACCTCTTAAGAATCAAATTCTCAGCTTGATGGTGCTGTTAGTACAGGCCCTTGCATTAGAGGCCCACATGGCACAAAGCACTTTTTTCCAACCTAGGCTGGGATGCTAACTATGACCTCCCCGCCCCCGTACAAAGATAGCCTAGCCTGAGTTATCCATACCCTGGTAACAGCCAGATTAGATTACTGCAGTATATTGCATGCACTAGTTGGGAACTTCAACTGATACAAATTGCAGCAATCAGGCTGCTGACTAGGGCTGGTTGTATGGCAAATTCTTGCTGGTGCCAAAAGATCTCCAATGGCTCCCTGAGCATTTCTGGGTGCAACTAAATGTGTTGATTTTGACCTTTAAAGAGCTACACAGCTTTAAAGAGCTGCTTATTCCCATAGGAACCTGTTCAATAACTTCAGAGATCCTTCTTCAGATGCCTCTGCCTTCAGAGATTAGGCAGGTGGCAAACAGAGTTAAGGCCTTTTTTTGTGGCAATAGAAGTATAGCCACATTTGTGGAATGTCCACCCCAGAGATCCCCTCTTAACAAAATTTTAGATTCTGGGTTAAGACATTATTTGCCATGTTTTTAAGGATCAATTGTCAGTGATGCTGTTTTCATGTGCTGTGTTATGTTATTATTTATTTTGTATCTTATAGTGGGTTACTTTAGTGTTTCATTCATTTGTAAGCTGCCTTGTGAATCTGCTTGAACTGAAAGACAAAGAAATTCTGTATTTATCATGTGAATTTCTGTTCTTCAAGGGAAGGAGAGCAGCTAGCATTGACCTCTCTCCTCTGGGGCTGGGAAGGCAGACTTCATTTCTTTGTCTGGAGGGGGTTGGGCCTCTTCCCTCAATCTTCAGATGTAGTTGCTGAGAGAGGAGATACATCCTCCTGGCCACCAAAAAAATCCAGATGGGAAGAACTGAATGGCAGAACTAACCACTGCCAACTTTCTATGAAAGCTAAACAAAAATGGCTCAAGAAACAAAACGCCAAGAACTGAGAATTACAATATTATCCTCCTTCATGAAGCTGGAGGATGCCAAATTTTTCAGATATGTAACAAGCAATCATGGACAGCGAAAGCCCATCTATGGGTACATGAGCCATATAAAGAGCACACAAATATGCAGAGCAGAGGGTGGCATCTGATGGAAAGAAACTGACTTCTTTCCATCAGAACAGAAATTGACATGGCCAACGCATTATCTAGACCCTTTCCAGTCTGGATTCAGGCCTGGTTTAGGGATTGAATCAGCCTTGGTTGCCCTGACAGACTACCTTTACCAGGAGAAACAGGGGGAGTGCAACCCTGTTGATTCTCCTTGATCTCTCAGTGGCTTTTCATACTGCTGACCATGATATCCTTCTGGACCAGCTCTGTGGATGGGGAATCGGGGGCATGGTGCTACGGTGGTTCCAATCCTACCGGCTACAGAGGATAGTGTTGGGCAACCATACCTCAGGCCTATAGCAGTTAAGCTGTAGGGTTCTATTCTGTCCCTGATGCTATTCAACATCTATACGAAGCCATTGAGGGTGGTCATTAGGATACTTGGAGTAAAGTGTAATCAATACACTGATGATACCCAATTATATTGCTCTGTATCATCTGAGTCAGAAGAGGTTGTACAGGCCCTGGATCAGTGTCTGGATGCAATGGTGGGTTGGATGAGGGCCAAGAAGCTTAGGCTGAAACCTGACAAAACAGAGGCACTGTGGATAGGGGTCTCTCTTGTCCAGGAATTGGGCAAACTGCCTGTTCTGGACAGGGTTGCATGCCCCCTGAAGTAGTTCTGCAGCTTGGGGGTATTCCTAGATTCATCACTGCCACTGGAGGCACAAGTGGCCTCCACAGCAAGGAGTGCCTTTTCCCAACTTTGGTTGGTTTGGCAACTACAGCTGTTCCTGGACGTGATGATGTTTTTGTCATTTTTGGATTTGTGTGCCAAATACCATCTGCCTGCTATGGCTGAATACTTGCAATTGTATTCTAGCAACTTTTGCTAGAATCTAAGTTTGGCCCTGCAGCTTTTCAGCTTCAGTCTCATCAGCTATTGGAAACACTTATTGAGGCTGATCAGTTCTAGCGACATCTGATCCATATTTCAACAAAACAATCTGTTTTGTTTTATTGTATGTTGTACATCGCCCAGAGTGGCCAGGTACCGGATGGGCAATTTAAAAATAAAATAAATATATATATATTTATTCATTGAAAATAAATTATACACAGGGTCTTAAGCAGGAATGGAACAGGGAACTGGATTGTCCTATTCAGTCTAATCAATGAATTAGTGTCTATATCTGAAGCTTCAATGGATCTCAGGTTACGTCTTATTCAACAAAAACTTTTGTTTCACATTTATTGGATGCCACAACGGCCTTTAATAAGGGGTTGTCTAGGTCAGCTAACTGCTGGAGCTGTAATACTGCTAATGCTTCCTGCAATGAGCAGGGGGTTAGACTCGATGGCCTTGTAGGCCCCTTCCAACTCTACGATCTATGAATCTATAATCATATGTTTTGGCAATGACCAGTAGTTGCCTCTTTTTGGGAGGAGGTTATAATATGGATAAACTTTGTAGTGGAACACTTTTTTATTGATGCATACGTTCTTTTAATTATTTACCTGCTTCCTAGAAGTTAACGCATGGTCAGTGTAAATGGATTTTCTGCACCTTTTTGACAGCTAAAAGACTAATATTACAACATTGGAAGGATAAATGCTCACCTCCTATAATGTAATGGTTTGAAGACCTAACAACGATTTCAACATTTGAACAGATGGAATATAGACGCAACTCTTGAATGGATACATACATGGATATTTGGTCTGCCTTTGTTTAAGTTTATGTATAATTGATACACTCAAATCTATCTCCTTTTTCTGCTTTTTTATGCTTTTGTTTTGTTGAAACTTATAATAAAAAGTAAATTTTAAAAAATGGATACCAGTGTAGAGCAAGCCATGCCACACATGAAACAGAATGTTAGGCAGGGAAAGCTCTATTGCCTCTTCAGGTCTGGGTTTGGGCAAGGGGCCACTTCTAGTAGCAGCTAGGAACATGCATTTATACAGGCCTGTGGCTTATGCTGGCTCAGCTTGTCTGAGCGTGGAAAGCTAAGCAGGGTCAGGCCTGGTTATTACTTGGATGGGAGACCCCTCCTCTAGTTTCCTGCACTGAGCAGGGGGTTGGACTCGATAGCCTTGTAGGCTCCTTCCAACTCTATGATCTATGAAATCTATGGTTGTAGAAAATGAAACAGCTACTTGTATTTCTAACTATATACACAAATACACAGTAAAAGAAAATCAGAATGTACAAAATCAACATTGATAAACCTTACCTGAAGTTGAATCTTCCCTGTTAAACAACTTCTCATGATTGGAAGACATTTTATTACTACAAACTGGGCCACTAAAAAAAAAAAAAAAAAAAAAGGTTCATGTTTAAATAAGATAAAATTTACAACCCAATTCCCTTTGTAAATCAAGTCATATACACGAGAAGAAAATACATGCGGAACTAAATAACCATTTACTTTCCAAAAAGGAAGTACAAAAGTCACAAAACTTCTAACACTTGGGTTTATATCCCAAGTCCCTCAAATTAAAAAACATGGTTTTTAGGAAACCACTCAAGTTGCTACTGCTTGTCAGAGACTAATATAGCCCATATAGGGATTCCTATAGGTGATGCAGTCAATTACTCACTTAATATGAAGCATGCTGTCCTATACCAAAAACATCCATATAAGAGATGCCTGCCCAGCCTTTCCTACAAAATGTCCATGGAATGAGATTCCATAACTCCCTCTAAGGCAGCACATTCTATACTATTTTATTGCTGAATTACTCTTTTCGGATGTGTTTCTTAATATTTAACCTAAACGTCCCTTTCTTGATTTCAAATCCATTACTTCTTGTTCTATCCTTCAATACACAAAAACCAACCATGGTAAATGCAAACTAGGGCATGCTCCGAACCTAAGATTTGTAAAGGGGTTCAAAAGCTTTCAAATCTTGTTAGAAGTGCACTTCAGCTAAGTTGGTGCAGACATAACAAAGGGTTAATAGTGGAAGGAAGCTGCATGCAAGTCCAGGCACTGTAGCCCACCCTTGATCTCTTAATACCGCTTAAGAGATCAGGAGTAGACTGAGGGACTGAAACCCTGATTTGAAGTTGTTTACAAATCATAAGTTAGGAACAAACCCTGGTTAAGACCTGGCTAGTCTGCATCAGCTTTTAGAATTTAAGCACAGCATTTTAAAAAATTTCTCAAGACTTCACATTGACAAAAAAATTAAGCTTCCTAGCATGCTGGTATTAAGACTGGACATAAAACTGCAGGTAGCTGGTATTGCCCAATTTCTGGAGCAATAACAATGATGATGATAATTTATTACAGTCGATTGATCTGCAGATAGTAAATACAGTTTTAAAACTATTTAAAAGCACTTTAAGAACAGTTGTGGCACAATAAAACAGTTATACAATGTAAACAAATAAAGGAAACAGCTTCCGTAATAAGTAAATAACCAATTTTCAAATAGAATGACCACTAAAATAACTTTAGCTAGTAGACATAGAATCATATCATAGAATCATAGAAAAGTAGAGTTGGAAGGGGCCTACAAGGCCATCGAGTCCAACCCCCTGCTCAATGCAGGAATCTAGGTCAAAGCATTTCTGACAGATGTCTGTCCAGCTGCACCTTGAATGCCTCCAGAGTGGGAGAGCCCACGACCTCCCTAGGTAGTTGATTCCATTGTCTTATTGCTCTGACAGTCAGGAAATTTTTCCTGATGTTTAGGTGGAATCTAGGTTCCTGTAACTTGAGCCCATTATTCCGTGTCCTGCAAACTGGGATGAACGAGAAGAGATCTTTGCCCTCCTCTGTGTGACATCCCTTCAAATACTGGAAGAGTGCGATCATATCTCCCCTCAGTCTCCTCTTCTGAAGGCTAAACATGCCCAGTTCTTTCAGTCTCTCCTCATAGGGCCTTGTTTCCAGTCCCTTTATCATCCTTGTTGCCCTCCTCTGAACCCTCTCCAGTTTGTCTATGTCCTTCTTAAAGTGAGGTGCCCAGAACTGGACGCAGTACTCAAGATGAGGCCTAACCAGTGCCGAGTAAAGGGGAATTATCACTTCCCGCGATTTGGAAGCTATACTTCTATTATAGAAGCTATACTTCTATTATAGAAGTATAGCTTCTATTATAGAAGTATAATACTTCTATTATAGAAGCTATACTTCTATTATTCAACATGGTGAGTTAACATGGTGATAAGCGGGCAGGCTCCCAGAGAGCGAGCGCACAGGGAGAGAAAACAGGAGTTTGGCAGCGGAGTTCGGCAGGGGAGGTCAAGGGGGAGGTCCCTAAAAAAAAAAAAAAAAAAAAATCTAGGAAGACAGAAACCGAGCACTATGGAAGGAAAGGACTCAGCAGTGGTGGTGACCTGCAAGGGGTGTGCTATGTTTGTTTTCCTGCCGGAGATCGACATGGCCTACAAGTGCAACAAGTGCAAGCTGGTCACGCTGTTGGAAGAAAAGGTCAGAGGACTGGAGCAGCAAGTGTCAACCCTCAGGAGCATAAGAGAAAGCGAGGAGTTCTTAGACAGAACGGTGGATCTACAGCACCAAAGCACAGTACAGGAGCCAGAAGGGCAACGGCAGGATGAGGCGGAGTCGGAGACTGCTGAGGCAAGGGAAAATAACGCAGGGGGAACTCCCTGGAAAAGGGTGACTGTTAGGAGCACAAGAACTACAAGACACTCTGCGCCTGTGGAAGCAGTGGAGCTATGGAACCGCTTCCATGTACTTGAGGACGAGAACAGAGGACAGCCTGCAGAGGACGGATTACCGGGCACCCAACGTGATAGCGAGCAAGAGGCTGAGGGTCAGTCGAGTGGAGGCAATCAAGCCAAGGCCTACAGCAAGAGGAAGAGAAGAGTACTCATAGTGGGAGACTCCCTCCTGCGGGGGATCGAAGCCAAAGTATGTCGCGAAGACCCATGGACTCGCCAGGTGTGCTGTCTCCCCGGAGCACGGATTAAGGATGTGTCAGAGCAGCTGCCGAGGCTCATGCAGCCCACCGACACATACCCCTTTCTTCTCTTCCACGTGGGTACAAATGATACTGCCAAGCGGAGTTACAAAGAAATCACGGCAGACTTTGAAGAGCTGGGAAGGGAACTCAAGAACTTCGGGGCCCAGATAGTTTTCTCATCCATCCTTCCAGTACTTGGAAGAGGCATAGAAAGGGAAAGAAAAATACTCCGAGTGAATGACTGGCTACGAAGGTGGAGCCGACGTGAGGGATTTGGATTCTGGGACCACGGGCTACACTTCCTGGAAGATGGACTGCTGGCAAAGGATGGGTTGCACCTCACAAGGACTGGGAAGAATGTGTTTGGCCACAGCATGAGGAACTTAATCAGGAGGGCTTTAAACTGAATCCAACAGGGGAGGGAGACATAAACTCGGGGGTACCAATGGAAGAAGGCCTCTATGCCACAATGGAGAGAACAGCTCCAGCGGTGCCCATTGATAGTCTACCACAAATGTAGGGGGAAAGTCGGACTATAAAGCACATAGTCTTCGATGTCTCTATACTAATGCCCAGAGTATGGGCAACAAACAAGACGAACTTGAACTCTTGATACATGAGGGCAAGTACGACTTGATAGGGATAACTGAAACCTGGTGGGATGACTCCCATGACTGGAATACAGCAATTGAAGGGTATAACTTGTTCAAAAGGAACAGAAGCAACAGAAAGGGAGGTGGAGTTGCACTGTATGTTAAAAATACGTATCTCTGCACAGAGATACAGGAAGAGGAGCTTGGCAGCCCCATTGAGAGCATCTGGGTTAAAATAAAGGGGGCAAAGAATAAAACGAACATGGCGGTTGGAGTCTACTACCGACCACCCAATCAAGGAGAAGACGAGGATGGAACTTTTGAAAAACAAATTGCCAGTGTTTCAAGGAGGCACGATGTGGTAGTAATGGGAGACTTCAATTTCCCTGATATCTGTTGGGAGACTTTTTCAGCCAAACATGGCCCCTCCAAGAAATTCCTGAGCTGTGCTGCTGATAACTTCCTCCTACAGAAAGTGGAGGAAGGAACTAGAGGATCGGCTATCCTTGACCTGATTCTAACCAACAGAGACGAGTTAGTGGATAAAGTGGCAGTTTCGGGAACTCTGGGGGAAAGTGACCATGTTATACTTGAGTTCTTGATTCTAACGGAAGCAAAAGCTGAGTGTAGCCAATCACGTACCCTGGATTTTAGGAAAGCCAATTTTAACAAACTCAGAACAATGATTAGTAAGATCCCATGGCAAGTGACTCTCACGAGAAAGGGAGCCCAGGAGGGGTGGGAGTTTTTAAAAAAGGAAATTTTAAAGGCACAATTGCAAACAATTCCCAAAAGGAAAAAAGGCAGAGGGCAACAGAAGAAGCCAATGTGGCTTCACAATAAACTCAAAGACGACCTGAAAACAAAAAAGGACACGTATAGGAAGTGGAAGGAAGGACAGGCTACAAGTGAAGAGTACAGGCAGGTAGCACAGAACTGCAGGAATAGTGTCAGGAAGGCTAAAGCTGAGAATGAGCTAAGGTTAGCGAGGAATGCTAAAAGCAACAAAAAAGCTTTCTTCAGATACATGCACAGTAAAAGACAGAAGAAAGAACTGGTGGTTCAACTACGCAATGAGGATGGCAAATTGATAACAGAAGACAAAGAAAAGGCAGAAGTGTTCAATTCCTACTTCGGCTCGGTCTTCTCCCAAAAGAGGGTCTATGACCCCCCTGGCAAACCTGAAGTGCAGACTGAAGGGGCAGGATTGCAGCTTGAGATTAATAGGCAAATGGTCAAGGAGCACCTGATTACTCTGAACGAGTTTAAATCTCCAGGGCCTGATGAGCTGCATCCTAGAGTAATAAAGGAACTGGCAGAAGAACTCTCAGAACCACTGTCTATTATCTTTGAGAAATCATGGAGGACAGGTGAAGTGCCAGACGACTGGAGGAGGGCAAATGTTGTTCCCATCTTCAAAAAGGGCAAGAAGGAGGAACCTGGGAACTATAGGCCAGTCAGTCTGACATCAATCCCCGGGAAGATTTTTGAGCAGATTATAAAGAAGTCAGTCTGCAAGCACCTTGAAAACAATGCAGTGATTACTAGAAGCCAGCATGGATTTGTCAAGAACAAATCCTGTCAGACTAATCTGATCTCATTTTTTGATCGGGTAACCTCCCTTGTGGACTGTGGGAATGCTGTGGACATTATATATCTGGACTTCAGCAAAGCTTTCGACAAAGTGCCTCATGATATCCTGATTAGTAAGCTAGCTAAGAGTGGGCTAGATGGAACAACTATCAGGTGGATCCACAATTGGCTACAGAATCGGACTCAAAGAGTGCTTATCAATGGTTCCTTCTCAAACTGGGGAGAGGTAACGAGCGGGGTACCACAGGGCTCGGTCCTGGGCCCGGTGCTCTTCAACATTTTTATTAATGACTTGGATCAGGAGGTACGGGGAATGCTTATCAAATTTGCAGATGACACAAAGTTGGGTGGAACAGCTAATACTCTGGAAGACAGAAACAAAATTCAAAGTGACCTCGATAGGCTGGAGCGCTGGGCCGAAAACAACAGAATGAAATTTAATAGGGATAAATGCCAAGTGCTGCACCTAGGGAGAGGAAACCAAATGCAGAGTTACAGAATGGGGGACACTTGGCTCAACAATACTACAAGTGAGAAGGATCTTGGAATTGTGGTAGATCACAAACTGAATATGAGCCAGCAATGCGATGTGGCTGCAAAGAAGGCAAATGCAATTTTGGGCTGTATTAATAGAAGTATAGCTTCCAAATCGCGGGAAGTGATAATTCCCCTTTACTCGGCACTGGTTAGGCCTCATCTTGAGTACTGCGTCCAGTTCTGGGCACCACACTTTCAGAAGGATGTAGACAAACTGGAGAGGGTTCAGAGGAGGGCAACAAAGATGATAAAGGGACTGGAAACAAGGCCCTATGAGGAGAGACTGAAAGAACTGGGCATGTTTAGCCTTCAGAAGAGGAGACTGAGGGGAGATATGATCGCACTCTTCCAGTATTTGAAGGGATGTCACACAGAGGAGGGCAAAGATCTCTTCTCGATCATCCCAGTTTGCAGGACACGGAATAATGGGCTCAAGTTACAGGAACCAAGATTCCACCTAAACATCAGGAAAAATTTCCTGACTGTCAGAGCAATAAGACAATGGAATCAACTACCTAGGGAGGTTGTGGGCTCTCCCACTCTGGAGGCATTCAAGGTGCAGCTGGACAGCCATCTGTCAGGGATGCTTTGACCTAGATTCCTGCATTGAGCAGGGGGTTGGACTCGATGGCCTTGTAGGCCCCTTCCAACTCTACTTTTCTATGATTCTATGATTCTCTAAGTCTAATAGCTATTGACAAATATTTTGCCACTTTCAGAGACACTCTGGGGATTTTGTCTTCCAGTAAATATTTAACATAAGAACAAGCTGACCTCCCTTGTATATTAGCCAATAATTCATTGATCATGTTTTTGAACTTCCGTATAAAATTTACAAAATAAAAAAACCCATGTTCGATTGATTCAATCTCTTGGCTATTACAGGGGCATAATCTTAATGAAAGAGGAGTACTAGCAAATCTGCCATTAAACACTTGCGAGGGAAGAGCATTAAATCTAGCCAAGGGGTCATTCCATGTAAAACCAACCAAAAAAAATGAAAAATTTACCTCACCATCTGCGATTTTTTAAAAGACTGGCATACTGGTAGACCAGCATGAGAAATGAACATACACCAAATTATAGGTCATTATACCTCATGGTTCAAAAGTACAGTGTGCTCAAAAAATGCCCCAAACACGATTTTTCAGCATTTGTGACTACACAAAAAGTATCATAACTTCCTTCAAAATTGACCTAGAAAGTAAATCATTGTGTCATATGAAAGCTCTCTAACTACCCTTTTATTTGATATGTAACACGAAGCATGCATGTGAAATAAAGTATTCAAGGTCATACTTTCTTTAATTTGACCTTGAATTCCAAAAAAAACCCAAAGGTGGTTTTTTTTGCTGATTTTTTCCCTCAGATAACCCATATTTACCTTGAGTATATGTACCAATTTCCAGAACGGGGTTCCAAACAGTTCAGAAGATGTGAATGTTCTTATACATGCACAGTACCTCCCTACAAAAACTCCACCGTCTTATACACACTAACAACAGAACTTTTTGCAGGGAAATGAAACTTAAGCTCGCCCCCTCCCTTCAGGAGCTTCCTGGGCCTTCAGGCTGAAACCAAACCAGGCTTGGGTAGGCCTCAAACCTTCAAAGAGATGTATTTCTTTGGATGTCTACATTAAATCAAGCTTTATTCACAGATTCTGATAAGAAAGAAAAAGGCAGGCCTGAACCCGTGACAAGTGCCTGACCCCACTTCTGCTGCACTGTGTTCATGACTTTTCTAATTGTTGAACACAATAAGTGAGTCACTTTTTAGTCATTGGTGGTGCAGTACTCCATTTCTTATCAAGAATCATTCTGGGAAAACCTGCAAAAGGATTATTTCACAGAGTATGGTTGACAAGATGCCATAGGGCTTGTTAACAAAATGTTAACAAGTAATATTTGAACTGCATAAAATCAGATCAGCATATATAAAAGATGGAAAATCTCATCTATGCACAATAATGGTTTTTTAAACCCACATCAAAGTAAATCAAAATAACTATGCTAGTAAGAGTCCCATTTTGAAATCGAGTACACGTTTCCAGGGATGTTAAACGTTATTTGAAACAAAAGAAGTTTTTTGTTGTTATTCAAGGTCAAACTTCTGTATATTTAAAAAAATAAAATGAACATGTTTTCCCCAAGCATACTGGTGAGTACCTTTTTTAAAGTCCATATTTTAAACCTCATTCTTCTGAAAACAATAGGCCCTGCAACTTATTTTTTAATAAGCAGAACAAGTTCACCAAATCTTAAGCAATTTGCTTTCAGTTGGAAATATTCTTTGATTGATTTCATACCAGAATGACCACCCAGAGGAAGCATAATTATTCTACACAAAATGTCAGAAGTATGCTATTGCGATGAAGAATACCTAATTTAGAACTGCACAATTATGACAGCGTAGCTTGTACTTGTGCACAATGTTTTATTCAAAACCTAAGTGATAATACATATTTTCTTAAGATACGTACAGTGAGATAGCAATTCATATGAACAATGATGCATACACACAGAGCGCCCCAAAAGATGTAACTTGTTTTCTGTTAAGAACCCCATTTTGAAAATTGGTACATGTATTAAGCACTGTCAGATGAAATACTAAAACAAAAATCATGGGGGGGGGGATTTAGGTTTTGCAGAATTCAAGGTCAAATTTTACTATTTGACCTTGAATATATATTTATTCCAAAAAAACCACTTATGTTACATATCAAATGAAAGAGCATTTCAAAGGCTTTCCGGCAACACCGGAAATTAACTTTCTAGGTTCTGTAGAACTGGAATTACTGTAATTTTAATGTTGTCCGACACACAAAATTTAACATTTTTCTTCATATTTTTGATTACCATATCTCCAAATGTTTTTGTCCCAGAACTCTAATTTTTGGAGCAGCTTATTTTCTCAGCAGACCCAACAAGTTCACCAAGTTTTTTCAAAATCGGTGACGGTCAGGTAAATTCATTGGTTGATTTTACATGGAATTACCCCAAGGTGAAGGCTCTTCAATATTTGGGTACAAACAAATTCCCTAAGTATGTGGCTTGACAAAAGGGGCCAGAGTACCATATACCCAGGGAACACAGGAACAGGATGTATACGAATGAGACAAAAGATCCTGAGAAGCAATATCCCAGTCTTTGTCTAATTGATTTAAGTGCATCACTGTACCCCAGCGTAAGGAAGACGGTGATAAACCATAAGAAGTAGCTTTCTGTGTAACAAACTTCATCCAGCGGTTCTGATATGTATCCCTAGATAGATGTACTAAAAGTCCTGCACCTAACTTCACATTAAAAATCTTAACAGCTGGGGGGTATATACTGACCCCCTTTATTATAAAAATAACGTACAATAGAAGACTGATGGGTGGCCCTCTTCAGGGCTTGCCTTAGCCACAGCCCTCATTCAGCTAATTTCACCAGGAGCCACCTGGGGCCGGATCCTGGGGCCAGCCCGAAGGCTTGGACCTCCGCGCAGCTTGCTGCCCATGATCCACAACAACCAAAACAGAAGCCACAGCTTGGCAATATAGCTTTCCCCCCTCCCCTCCTCCTTTCTGTAGCTCCGCTGCCTCTAGCCAATCAGGATGAACTTCACCTGGCCAGGCAGGGGAGGGGTAACTCATGACTACAGGGCTTGGACCACATTTGCATGCCAAAGGGCCTAGCAGACATTGAGGCGCCAGGGACCATCAAGAAGAACTATGTACATCTTACTTTTCTCAAATAACCCATGTACATTCTGCCCCTCCCAGCCTCCAGCCGGGACCACCTGGTTTACACATGAGGAAGTGTGTGTGTGTGTGTGCACGCGCACAGGCTTTTTCTTCACAATAACAATCTGACATATAATTTACCCACTATTGATAGCAGGCTAATAGGCTTGTAATTCCGTGGGTCATTAGCTTGACCTTTCTTGAAAAGAGGTCCTACTGTCGCTTTCTTCCAGCTAGCAGGGATTTTACCTGAATTATTAATTGTTGTAAATAGGGCAGCCAAAACTGGTGCCCACCAATGTTGATTAATTTTAATAAGTTCTGCAGGGATAAAATCAATACCTGGAGCCTTGCCACTCTTAAGTTTTTGTATTAGATCTAGGACTTCCTTTGCTGATACTGGCGCCCACTCAGGTGCAGCTAGTAAAATATTTTCAAAGGAGTGACCAGGGTCAAAGGCTGGGTCTATAAAGATAGATCTAAAGTGATCCTCCCAAACCTGAACTGAAATACAACAATTTGGAGCTTGGGACCTAGAGCACAGGGCACCTGAAACTAGCTGCCAAAAACTTTTTGTGTGGTTGTTAAGGGAGGCATTTAGAAGCAGTGACCATGAATTAGCGTCACTCTGACGTTTTTTGTAAAGCAATAGAGCCTTGTATTCTTTTTTTAACTGAAAATAACTAGGAAGAAGAATACTTGATCCTGACCTTCTATGTGATATATAGGAATCTCTCAATGCTCTATCAGCTGACACTCCTTATCAAAACCATGTAGCGCCTTTGGAGTTGCTGGAATCTGAACCAAAAAGGGAAGGCTTAGGATCATTTGTTAAAATTTCCTGTAGGGAATTCACTAATTCTTCATATGCCTAAATAATGGTTACAGCAGGTTGCTCAGACATTATTACTGATCTCAACTGGACTGCTGAATCAGAATTTAGTTTAATACCCACAGGATTACTTAAATGGGCTGACCATTTGGCTCTTACCTTCTGTAGACCTCCAACCAAAAAACTGGTTGGATAAGACTGAGTTAACCACACCTAGTACCCTGACATACGTACATTTATAACCAAGGGTTGATTATCACTATCTGTTCTTAAATCTACATGAAATGATTGAATTAACTGAAAGGCATTTCTGAAGACCAGGCAGTAGTCCAAAGTACTAGAGCCACATAGATTCAAAAAAGTAAATTCACCTTTATCATTTCCCGTCGCCATAACATTTAGAATGAGCAGGTCCAGTCTTAATTGTAATTGGGCCAGACAGAACCCTGCAAAGTTCACCCCATTATCTTTTGAGATTGTATAAGGGAAAAACGTATCCTCCTTAAGCTTTTTTAATCCAGGATATCCGGCTTCCAACACCAAATCACTAGGCCCCATTCTGGCATTTAAGTAACCAGTAACAAGCATGTAGGCCTCAGGGAATTTTAAAGACAAAAGAAAAATGTATTGCTCCACCTTTAGCCAATTTTCCTTTATCTGAGCTTTAAGTTTAAATGGTGGAATATATATAGTAATAATAATGACTATGGGGTTTTAATCTTAGATGTATCCCAAAAGCCAATTGGTCACTGCAGTCAGTGAGGTCGAGACTAATACTGCAAGTCCACCTCTTGGGCATCCTTTTTTATTTACCTGAGTAGCTCTTAATGAGTAGGCAGTATAACTATTCAGCACAATATTATCAATAGTCCAAGTTCCCTGCATCAGTATAATACCAAAAAAACAAATACAGTAATACCTTGGAATGCAAGCATAATTCGTTCCGGAACCGTGTTTGTAATCCAAAACACTCTTGTATCGTAGCGATTTCGGCCCGCTACGCCCGCTCGAGGCGAGCGGTTACATCCCTACAAGACCTTGCTCGTTTATCAAGTCAAAAAAATTTAATTTGTTTTGCTTGTCTTGCAATACGCTCTCAGACCAAGTTACTTGCAATCAAAGGTATTACTGTTTACTGGAAAAACGAATTATCCCTGCTCTTATGCCACCCTGCAATATTCCAGATTATTCTTAAACAAGGATTCTCCTGGGATAATAAATATCAGTCTGCAGGACTAATAAGATTCATAATTCCTTCTTTATCCCTCCAAATACACCTATTCTGGATAATTCTGAGATTATTTTACCTATTACCTATTCTGAGAGCCAGTGTGGCGTAGTGGTGAGAGTGTTGGACTGGGACTTGGGAGATCCGGGTTCTAGTCCCCGCTCGGCCACGAAACTCACTGGGTGACTTTGGGCCAGTCACTGACTCTCAGCCTAACCTACCTCACAGGGTTGTTGTGAGGATAAAGTGGAGAGGAGGAGGATTATGTAAGCCGCCTTGGGTTCCTTTCAGGAAAAAAGGTGAGGTATAAATATAATAAAGAAAGAAAGAAAGAAAGAAATAAATCCTGTCTTTATAGGAATCAAGGCTTGTTGGGGTTCAGGAGTAGGCCTATTTGGGGGGGGGAAGCAATTTCCCATGGACCCAGGAATCTGAAATCTGTCCAGTACTTATTAGTCTGTAATTCAGATAGCGAGGGCAAGACATTTTTTCTACATGATCCTGATATCTGTTCAAGGGGGCAATTCTGTGCTTGGGCTGGGAGCTTGGCTTCTCCAAGAGCATCATAATTGACTGTTGACAGGCTTGAGGCTTCAATATTTTCCTTAAGCCCTGAGCCCACCTGAGGATCGTTGGGCAGATATTTTTATTCCTGATTCTTGATTAAAATAATGTAATTCTACTTCTGTAACCATTACTTTAGAGAGTCTTAATCTTAACTGCTGCAGCCTATCAAGTAAGTCTCTCTGAATTTCTGCTGGTAACTTAGCAAATCTGTTAATAAAAAGTTCTTCTATTACATTGTTATCATCCAGAGAGTTTCCAAGCCTAGCAGCAAATTCTCTAATGTTGCTTGACTTAAGGGGACTATTACTATGCTTTGAAGACATAGCTTGGCACTTCTTTGTAAAGATCAGTGGTCTAATACAAAAATCCTTAAAGACTCGAGATGGAAAAACACCAAAGGTTGCCAGTTGTTTCTTTTTTCTCATTATTAACTTGGGGGTGGTAGCTTCATCAAAACTAAGAAGAACCCTTACATACTGTGAGGAAACAAATAACAATTCTGCTGACAGCAAATCTGAAAATCTAATATTTAAAATTTGTCTAAGATTATTATTCACCCTGGCAACTGAGCTCCAGGGCAAAAACTACCCATTAAAAGTTTAAATTTAGGTTGGATGCTTATATCTGAGGGAGATTTGGTCCATTTTCTTCCTTTCATCGTAACGACAGCTAGTCAGTAACAAGGACAGTAATAATAAAACCAATAAACAAAAACTAACTATCCTGCACTAGAAATATTTTCAGCTGAACACGGTATACTTAATATGCTTAGCACATGCGCTACAGATCTTTGGAATGGGAGGAATAGTCACAGCAGCAGAAATAATTCAGCCCACTTCAATTATCTCCCATCACTCATCGCTTTTGTCCCAATAACTCTTCTTCCTCCTCCTCACATGACGAAGTCCCATCCATGCTTTCGACATGAAATGCAGATACTATCCTTGTCTTCTCTTACCAGTTGCTGCACTGTTATTATGTTACATCTAACAGCTACACCAACCTTCAAGGAGAGGGCAGCAAAGACCCCCTCGCACAAAACCAGGTAAGGCACCAAGTGGGACGCCAAGTGCAATGCTAAGTGCAACACTCTAAGTGCAACTACCTCACAGGGTTGTCTAACCCACCTCACAGGGTTATTGTGAGGACAACATGGAGAGGATTATGTAAGCTGCCTTAGGTTCCTTGCAGGAAGAAAGGTGGGGTATAAATATAATAAATAAAATAAATAAATAAACACTCAGCGTTGCACTCGGCCAGTTGCTCCAAAGATATAGTGGGGAGGGCGGAGGTTGTTGCTGTTGGAATACGGCGTTGCATTATCTGGTTTTGCCTTCGTGCAAGAAAAGTCTGCCCAGTAACAGCAGTTATGTCCAAGGTCTTTGAATGAGATCATTTCACCTTTGGCACAGTTAACATAGCTTAGAGTTTTTTCTTACGGGCTACAAGGTCGTTCAAGCCGGGAGGTTTTGCAGCTGGCATTACCTCATACCATGGGTGTGCCTATACAGGATTGTATTTAAGGTGATTAATGTGTCTGTGTTCTTGTTGGGAGAAAGGCGTTGGATTATGAGTAAGCATTGTATTGATAAGAGATAGTTGTGTATGTTTAGACTGTTCATTATTTTTCTGTCTAACATATTGTTCTCTAGTATTTTTGTATTTAGCACTCTGTGTATGCTCTGTTCCTGTTTTGTTTTACAAGTCTTAGTTTTTAGTAAACTTTTGCTAAGGAAACTGGCTTGTTTTGTTTTGACCATACTGGACTAGCCTAAGCCACTAACGCCACGTTCACACTGCTGCTACATCTGCTGCTGCTGGGGAACATAGTTGTTCGACTTTGTTTTTCCCCCAAGAGCTCAGATTCCAACAGTTGCCTCCTCTGCTGGTCCACTTCGCACTCACTCACTCTCTCAGTCGGCCCCAGTTGCAGCTGGGGCCTGGGTGCACCAGTTCGCAGGTGATGGTGGTTGCAAAGGGACGTGCTGGGGGCTCGAAACCCACTCGCCCCCTTCGTATCAGCCTCAGCCAGCTGCTCTGAAGATATAGTGGGGAAGGCAGAGGTTGTTGTCTCCTCTGCTGGCACACTTCTTGCTCGCTCTCTCAGTCAGCCCTGGTTGCAGCTCGAGCAATAGTTGGACTATCATGTGGCATATGGACCATTCACTCAATTCAGGATGCTGAATATGGTGTACTGGGCCACCCTGAATCAGATTATAGATGCATGGGGGCACCATTTCCAGAAACAAAAAATCCCTTCCCTGTAGAACAGAGGTGTTGAACCTCTTTCAGCCCAAGGGCCAAATTCCATTTCAGAGAGGCTGAATTCCAATGGTGGGTAAGACCCAAAAACCCAAAATACCAGCATATTTTAGCTTAAAATCTTACTGCCAGTAACAAGGCTTAGGAGAGGCATTTCAAGCTTTTAGATTGGGGGGGAAACTGCAACGGCCAGGAAATCACCAAACGATCAGTGCTCAGGAGAAATGGGGGGGGGCAAGGGAAGGGGGCACAGCCATCTGCAGAACCCCAGAGGGGTGTATTGGGAACCCAGGCAGGTCAGATTTGGGTCCGGTGTTTTGCACCCCTTCTATAGAAGAATGTCAGCACACATCCACACGCCTGTTCAATAGTGTTCCACGGGAAAACTATTGCTATTGCTATAAGCCCTGCAAAAACAGCAAGGCAAAGACACCCAGCTCTACTACCAGGCATGTTTACAAAGATATATGTAGAAAACCTCTGATGAAGGATGGGGAGGGACACACAATATAACCTAGAGCAGTGATGGCGAACCTTTTTGAGCCCGAGTGCCCAAACTGCAACACAAAACCAACTTATTTATTTCAAAGTGCCAACACTGCAATTAAATCTGAATACTGAGGTTTTAGTTTTAGAAAAACAACTCATACAGTTGTCCGAACTAATTAACATCTTTTGTCTTAAAAGAAAAACACAACGACAGAGCTTTCAATGATACAAACAGTTTTTTGTTGGAAAAAAAATCAACTCAAAAAATGATTATAGTACTACATTGTACACATAGCCTGAAGGGAATCTATACAAACTTTTTAAATAATTAGGCACATGTATTTTTGGATAAGGGATTCTCAACTTGTAATATGATTATATGCCAGACTGAAATTGTATGGGGCAAGCTTCTACAGGTGTCGGATTAGTAAAAGTCAACCTGTACTAGGATGAGCAAGATAAACAAGAAAACTAAACATGCTTAACACATTTTAAACACTTTATGTCTTGGACTGCAAACACTGCATTAGGTAAAAGTTTGCATTGGGCATGCTTTTGCACAATTAATGTGATTTTTGCTATTGCATGCA
This sequence comes from Shinisaurus crocodilurus, assembly GCA_021292165.1. NCBI lineage: Eukaryota > Metazoa > Chordata > Lepidosauria > Squamata > Shinisauridae > Shinisaurus > Shinisaurus crocodilurus. The sequence continues at coordinate 96,333,674 of CM037880.1, forward strand.
TGCTGATAATTTGTCAAACCTTGGCTCATACTCCGTTAGTTTGAGAGCAACACATGCAGCACTCGGGTCAACTGTTAGGGCTTTACATCCAAGTCATGCTCTGTGCATCATTCTTCAAAATCTTTTAAATGTGATAACAATGTAGAAAAGAATTCTGTAACAGGAATTCTAGAATAAAATCATTCTGTTCCACACTGTGAGAAAGAACAAGATGCTTAGTGTTTTGCAGAAGGGGATGGTCTTTTCGTGATCTGGTGACCAATGGCTCGAGTGCCCACAGAGAAGTCCCTGCGTGCCAGCTGTGGCACCCGTGCCATAGGTTCGCCATCACTGACCTAGAGACATTAGTTCCCAAGTTGCAGCTCATCAGTTCCAAAGTTGCAGACACTTCAGAGAATTTCTAGGTTGAAAAAAATAGATATGAGATTCTACATATATAGTAGGGGAAATTACCTGATGTTATTCATATTTTCATCTGGTGCATGAGAAAATCTAAAAGAAATTAAATAGTTAATAAGCTTCCTAGAACCAGGTAACTCTTCATAATCGGTATATGCAAATAATCACAGGCACAGGGGACTACTGACATCAACTATCCATACAGGTGCCAAACTTAGTGAGGCCCATCTATCACTGCAGAGGCTGGGCCCTAGGTTTGGGACAAAAGGGTTTAGGCCAAGCCCACTGCCACCTGAGAAAGGTAGCCATGGAGTCTATAGCCAGGACAAAGCCTGAAAGCAATCTTGCCTGCTTGCCCAGTCAGCGGTCTCCCAGTTTCTTCACTTCCCATTGGGATGTAAAGACATAGCCAACCAGTACTAAACTGCACAGCACCTGCAAGTTTCTGCCATGCTCATCAGCTCAAGTATGGCAGCAACCAATTCTCGAAAGTACCCATGTTAGTCCATCGCACCAAAAACAACAAATAGTCTTGTAGCACTCTAAAATTAACCATTTATTGTGATAAAAGATTTCATAAACAAGTCCCCTTGTCCACAAAAGCTTATGTTGCTATAAATGTTAGTTTTGAGGGTGACACAAGACTATTATTTTTGGTTTCTAAAGAACACTCTCTTGCCCCCTTTATTTCTCTTTGTATGGTGGCTAAAGCACTAAAAACTATTCATTCAAGAATTCTAGATAAAAAGAGAAATTGTGAAGAACTTGCTGCAACCCAACCTACTGCCCGAACACCCTTCAAAAAGAAAGCAGGGCACATGAAGGAAGCAAAGAAAATAAAGACTAAAGGTGATTAAGGGCACAATCCTATGCATGTTTAGACAGAAAAAAGTCCTACAACTCCCAATATTCCCCAGTCAGTTGTAGGACTTTTTCATATGTCTCCCCACTCAATGTCATGGGGAAATGGCTGGAGGGAAGCCCCTCTCTACCACCAAGTTCAGTATTCAGGCTTTGCCTGAAGCGGATGCACATCCCTAACTGTCCACTGCAGCAAGAATGGGAAATAAATATCAAATATGAAGTCAAATTAATATATGATAAATAAGAATTAAAGAACTTACTGCAATGAATGTGTATTGCTGCTTTGTTGTTTCATGGAAGCATTTAATCTTTTTTCTGCCACAGACTGTTCACAAGAATCCTCTTGGCAAGATACACTTCCATCATTGTTATCTTCTGAACTTACCAAAAAGTCTGTCTTATTTTTTGAGGTGGTGTCTTCTGTGATTTGTTTTTTCTACTCTTATGAGGACTTTTGCCCCCTTTATCAAACTGTTCCTCTTCATGCTCACTTTCAGAGCTCTCATCTAAAACCAGTACCCTGTTTTTCCTTCTAGTGGCTCTAACAACAGATCTTTTAACACTATTCCTCTGAGTTTGTTTTTTAGGTACCGGTAGTTTAATTCTTGGTGGCTTTTGCTTCTTAACTGGTTTACTATGGGATGACTGTTGAGCTGTACGAGTCCGACCAATTGAAATAATGGGTTTTAGAACTGAAACCAGGTCCTCGCTATGCATGTTTGTACCCTTAGACTTTTCACAAACCTCTGAGGACAAGACTGAAGTTGTGCACTCTTGGAAATCTTCATGAAGCATTTCTACTGATCGTTTCATTTTTGAACATATTTGTTTCACAGCTTTTTTACTGCAAGGTAATTGCTGAGCTGTACTTTGCACAGATAGTGTCACCTTTGAAAGATGGTGGTCACATTCTAGAACACCAAGTGGTTCTTCTGAGTGCACATCTCTGCTTAAAGAATCTTGGCAAGCTACATTGTGTGTTTCTGTCAGGGGCTTAACTCTTGAGCTTTTATGCCTCATAGACTGTTTAGTCTGGGATGACTGCTGTGCTGTATTTACAACAGGCTGTAGCTGCATTGAAAAATCATGGTCCTCTTCCAGTAAAGATGCGAGGTCCTCTGTCTGGTTTCTGCTTATACAGTCCTGGTAACTTTCTTTTTTTATTTCTACTGATGCCTTATCTTTGGAATCCATTTTCTTCTGTACTTCTTGGATGGTACATACAACCAATTGTGACTGGTCATCTACCATGGCCATCATTTCATTAGTCCTTGAAGTATTCTGCAATTCATCAATAGTTCTTTCAGCGACATTAGTTAACTTCACTTGCTTTACTGGGGTTGGTGTAACACGTTTCTCTGATGCCCGCTTGTCTTTTCTTCTTACACAATGTTGCTTGGTTCCCTTTTTTCCTTCAAATGATGCAGTTATTAAGCTATTTTTTTGTGGCTTTTTTTTCTTTTGGGATGCTGAAATCCAAGATGTAGGCGGCATCCCAAATGATTCCTCTATCAAAAACTCACACTCATCTTCCAGCTCTACATTAGCTGTATTTCTAGGAACGAAAGATACATGTTTGACTTCACACATATCACCAAGGCACAAAAATAAAGTAAATCGCAAACTGTTATTTTCAGAGGTGCTTGTATTTTGCGAATAAACTCAGATATTTTCCAATAATATATTTTCTATACAAAATCAGTAATAATTTCCATACTGTATTATCCTAAGCAAACTTGGCTTCAGCTAGTCATATCTCATACTTAAGATGGCCTCTGATCTGCCACAAGAATTCAATTCTGCTTATACATGAATTCAATTATTAATCCATTAAAATCTATGATTAAATTATAATATAAGGATCAAGCTTGCTTGATCCTTGCCCATCCTGGCTCATAATGAGCTGCAGGGAGAGACTGGGTGGGGGATCAAGGCAGTGGTGAATGCTTCCCTCGAGGAGGGAGTGATGCCATCAGCCCTCAAGGAGGCAGTAATAAGACCGCTTCTAAAGAAGCCTTCCTTGGATCCCCAGGATTTAAACAACTTTCGCCCAGTCTCCAATTTACCATTTCTGGGCAAGGTGATTGAGCGGGTGGTGGGTGCTCAGTTGAAGGCACACTTGGATGAAGCCGATTATTTAGATCCGTGCCAGTCGGGCTTCAGGTCTGGACATGGGACGGAGACGGCCTTGGTCGCCTTGGTGGATGATATGAGGAGGGCTTTGGATAGGGGCGAATGCTCCTTTCTAGTCCTCCTCGATCTCTCAGCGGCTTTTGATACCGTTGACCACGGTATCCTCCTGGACTGCCTGGAGGGGTTGGGCTTGGGAGGCACTGTATTGCAGTGGTTCCGGTCCTTCCTCTCTGGAAGGTACCAGAGGGTATTTGGGGTTTTTCGGACCCTCGGCTGCTCACTTGTGGAGTGCCGCAGGGTTCCATCCTCTCCCTGATGTTATTCAACATCTACCTCAAGCCGCTGGGAGCTATCATCAGGAGGTTTGGGATGCGGTGCCATCAGTATGCGGATGACACGCAGCTCTACCTCTGTTTCAAGTCCTCACCAAGGTTGGCCGTTGAGACCCTGTCCAAGTGCCTGGAGGCAAAGGCTGGCTGGATGGGAAGGAACATGCTGAAACTGAACCCCGACAAGACCGAGGTACTGCTGGTGGGGGACAAGGGGAGGTTAGGGGATATTGACCTGGTGCTGAATGGGGTACATCTACCCCTGAAGGACCAGGTCCGCAGCTTGGGGGTCATTCTAGACTCCCAGCTGTCCATGGAGGCTCAGGTGGCAGCTGTGAGCCGGGCAGCGCTGTATCAACTCCATCTGATACGGCAGCTGCGCCCCTACCTTCCTAATCACCTGCTCCCATCAGTGGTTCATGCCTTGGTCTCCTCTCGCCTAGACTACTGTAATGCGCTCTACGTGGGGTTACCCTTGAGGATGGTTCAGAAGCTACAGCTGATACAGAACGCGGCGACTCGCCTAGTTAAAGGCAGCCGCCGGCGGGATCACATCACGCCAGTGCTGAAGGATTTGCACTGGCTACCAGTTGCTTGCCGAGTTGAATTCAAGGTGTTGGTTTTGACCTTTAAAACCCTATACGGCTCCGGTCCAGTCAAGGAGCGTCTCCAGCAACACCCAGTGGGCCGCTCAACAAGATCTGCCACGGACGGCCTTCTCCTTGTCCCTTCAGCCAGAGCAGCTAGACTGGTGGGGACGAGGAAGAGGGCCTTTTCTGTGGCAGCCCTCGTACTGTGGAACTCTCTCCTGAGTGACCTCCGCCGTGCTCCCTCTCTGCTGAGCTTCCGTCGCTCATTAAAAACCTGGTTGTTCAGGCAGGAATATGGGGTGGGTTAAGATTTAAAATTTTTATATTGTTTTAAATGTATTTTATTGCTTTTATTCTGTGTACATCACCCAGGGTGGCCGGTTGCTGGCCAGATGGGCGATAAATAAATATAAATAATAATAATAAATAATTAAATTATTAATCTATTAAAAGACAGGTGCTGGTTTAATAACAATGGAATTGAGGAACTGATAGTAAGAAGAAAATTCTAGTCTGTCAGCAGCTTAATCTTTTAAAGAAAACTGTAAACAGAGGAGTCTAACCTCCCATCATTGATCAGGGAAATACAGTAATACCTTGGATTGTGAGCATAATTCGTTCCGGAAACGTGCTTGTAATCCAAAACATTCGTATTTCAAAGTGAATTTCCCCATAAGAAATAATGGAAACTCAGATGATTCATTCCACAACCATTTTATCATATACTATACTGTAAATGTGATTATAGGATGTACACTGTAAAACGTAATGCGTACCTTGGGGGGGGGGGCGCCTCGCCTCTCCGTGCAGGCCCTCCCCATGATCGATTCTCCTGGGCTGGCTCCACATGGAGGTGTGGCGCAGCCGCTCACTTGCTCGGCCGACGCCTCGCCCTGCTGCGCCGGCTCCCGGGTGGCCCCACGCTATGTAGAGGCATGGTGTGGCGTGGCGCAGCCGCTTGCTCGCTCGGCCGACGCCTCGCCCTTCTGCGCCGGCTCCCGGGCGGCCCCACGCTATGTGGGGCCGCCCAGGAGCTGGCGCAGCAGGGTGAGGCACCGGCCGAGCGAGCGGCCGCCCAGGAGCCTGCACAGGAGGGCGAGGCGCTGGCCAAGCGAGCAGCCACCCGGGATCCGGCACAGGAGGGCGAGGCACCAGCTGAGCGAGCGGCCACCCGGGAGCCGGCGCAGCGAGTGGCCGCGCCGCCCCTCCACACGGAGGGGCGGCGCAATTCATATTGCAGGACCTTGCTCGTTTATAAAGTCAAAAATTATTTTAAAAATTTGCTCGTCTTGCAAAGCGCTCGCAGACCGGGTTACTCGCAATCCAAGGTATTACTGTACAATATACGCAGATTCCTGAAGTTAAGGAAGGAAAAAGAGAGGTTCTTTATCTGAACAAGTTCGTCTTTTGAGTAGTCATCTGTGCAGCCGCACACATGAAATTCTGTGCCTGATCAAAGCATAATTTTGGAACCTTCTAGAGCAGGGCTGCAAAATGTGCAGCACACAAAACAATTTCTGGCAACCTGCCAGATGCTCCCCCCCAAGAGGTTGAACATAAGGGAAACATTATCTTGCTAGTGCTAGCAAGTTAACCTCTTCCTAATCTCTGATCGAAGATCTCTGTTGTGTGCTCTCGTTTGCACACTCATTGGTATGTGCATGTGAGTGTTTTTTAAAAAAATATGTTTTATTGAATTTTTCCAATCATACAACTAATAATGAAAAAACAAACAAAAATACAACATAAACATTGTGCTCCCCCCACCTGTTGGGACCAAGTTATATTTCTTCCCCAAAATATTTATATATAAATATAAGATATTATTCTATATTCCAAAAATGTAACAAATCTTGACAAGGTTCGTTCCCCTTCACCAACACATAATCCAAAAATTTACCCCAAATGTTCACAAAAGTATCTTTCTCCAATTGTCCTTTTTGACACTTAATATTACAAGTTAATTTATCATTTATATCTCATACCTCTTTATACCACTCAATAATTGAAAAGACATGTTGAACTTTCCATGTCCTAGCTATCATTAATTTAGCTGCTGTTAACAAATTCACAATCAGTTCTTTAGTATTTTTTAAACAAACTAATTTTTCTGTTATTGTTAACAATGCTAATTTTGGGCAGGTATATGAGTGTTTATGCGTGTGCATGCCCCCCGCCTCGCCTTGGTGCTGCCCAATACAGCCCTCATGGCCAAAAAGGTTATGCACCTGTTCTAGCGCTGTAATTCACAGGTGTTCTTGAGGTGTGTGCGCCTCGAGAAGTGAGGCAAGCACCTCCTGCTCAATCCTTTTTTAACTATCTCGTCTTGCCTAAGAACAAGGATGACTGCAGTGGTGAAGGTAAACGGTTATGCAGCTGTATGGATCAGTTACGGGTGAGCATCCTGTCTTCTTTGTGGTTTCTGTGCAGTCACACAAAAGGGCATGCTGGTATACCCAGAGATGAATGTAAGAAGCACCAGGAGAACAAGCTGTGCAGAACACTCTTACAAAATAGCCAATATGGCTCCCACATCTAGGACCTAGTATTTCAGATAGACAGAATAGATGAGGTAGCTGCTTTAGAGAGTTCAGTTATGATCACACCCTTAATGAGGATGGCAGAATACGATCCAACCCTGATAGAATTACCTTAAGGGTTTCAGGCAGCAATCATTGGCAATCAAGTAGCACATTGTGATGGTAGATGTTACACGTCCATATAGTCTCGGGGATATAACACTGTGACCTTATTGAGGCCCCCCATAAGAGACAAAGAGGTTACAGGTTAATGTGGAAACAGGATGCCCCATGCTCTGCGCTGAATTCCATGTGTGCCCATACAGAGACCACAAAGAACTGTTTGAGTATGCCAGGCCATCATAATGGTCCTCTCCCAAAGCGCCTACAAACTATGCCAGGCCTCTCTCCTAGAGAAAGCAAAGCTATAGATTAGAAGACTTCTGCTCCACATAAGAGCTACAAACTACCAATGGCTTTGCACTTTCCATGCAACAAAGTGGTGGGCTTAGGGCTGGGAAAGTTCCAAGAGAGAGTTGTACTCTCCTAGCAACTACCCAAACCTTCCACTAGACTTGAAAGCCACTTTAAATGCTACAGTAGTCGTTTGATGGCTATGCTTCCAAATGTAAATGCTCAAATACATTTAACAAAACTACTCCCTAGTGATATGATACTTCTAGTATGCCACATCTTACCGCTGCATAAAAGATCTTGTCATGGCTAAGGACTCAAATATCTTTCTCTGACTAGAAGATGTAACTAAACATTTTGGTTCTTCAATGAGATGCTCCTTTGTTTCTTTCTTTTCATGATACCCCTCAGACTCTCCAACATCTCTCCTGTTCTGTAAATCCATAACAATTGCCTCTTCATCAAAATGTGGGGGTGGGAGAAATAAGCCACATATTTTGATTCTCAACATTTACCTTGGGATTTGTCATAAAATGTTATCTAACAGCATACCTCAGAGAATTTCTTAACCCTAAATCAAGTTTAATTTCTGCTGCCCTCCTTTCTGTGACTTTCTTGTTGCTTGTTTTTACTGATTGCATATGTTTCAATTTATTTTTGTGAGACACCTTAGGGGCCATCTGAGGCCCAAAAGGTGGGATGCAAACATTTTAAATAGCTACTTTTAAGCCAAGTCCTTAGAAAGTAAATAGTTAGCAAATGGAAATGTGGATTAGAATGTAAATGTGATAGCAACTGTAAATTTCATTAACACAAAACCCAACACTGGTGCTGCACTATTACACTTTTCTTTATAAAAAAAGAGAGTTAAAGAAGAAAAAAAAGGATCAAAAGCCAAAATTCTCAGTATTCTAACAAAAGCCACTGAGCTCAGCAAAAGAGCATCATGGCATGGTTTGCACATTAATAACAAACCAGAGTATGGGTTGAGTATGGGTTGTTGTTTAATTGTGGGTTGTCATTATGTGTAAACCCTGCACTAAGGGCCGTTAACCACAAACAACCAAGAGTTCACAACTCAACAACAAACCATGGGTTCTCTTCCTGGGTTCATCATGGTTAACAACCCATAGTTAAACCATAGTTCAGGGTTTGCTTGTAACAACAACCCACGATTCAACTACAACCAACATCCAACCCATATTCTGGCTTGTTAATATGTGCAAACCAGGCCTATGATTTAACTATGGGTTGTTAACCATGAAGAAGCCAGGAAGAGAACCCATGGTTTGTTGTTGGGTTGTGAACTCTAGGTTGCTATTGGTTAACAACCCAATGTTAAACCATTGTGCAGGGTTCACACATGACAACCCACAATTCAACAACCACCCACGATTCAATGACAACCTATACTCAACCTGTACTCTGGGTTGTTGTTATATGTGAACCAGTCTATGGGTTGAGTATGGGTTGTTGCTGAATTGTGGACTGTCGATACGTGCGAATCCTGCACTGTGGTTTAAAACCTGCACTATGTTAACAATGATGAACCCAGGAAGAGAACCCATGGTTTGTTGTTGGGTTGTGAACTCTGGGTTGTTTGTAGTTAACCTATAGTGAAACTATCATGCAGGATTCACATATAGCGACAAAGCATGATGCAATGACAACCCATACTCAATCCATACTCTGGGTTGTTATTATATGCAAATCAGTTCACAGTCTTACATATGTTTTTCTCTTTTGGAATCATAAGTGAAAGGCAAGATTTTAAGGCAAGATTTTAAAAACAACATTTTAGCTGTCCTTTGTTCCCTCAAAATGTTTTCTAATATGTATAGTATTATGCAATTGCTCGGGTAGGCACACAAAATCAATTGACTGGTCAAACAACAGCAATTAAAGTCAAATATTCCATGAAGCTAAGAGCACCATTCTGTAGGTGGCAGCCTACCCTTTTTATTTAATATGTCATTTGTTTGCACAGGATGACAGGAAAGTATGAGGGCTGCTTGCTCTTTAATACAGAAACAAAGTGATGACGATGCAAACTGAGGTGAACAAAAATTGAAGCTGATGCTGAACTTAGTCCAATTGCCTTTAAAAATGGAGTTTTGGTTTTTACTGGTTTTTGTTATTTGCTTTAATTTCATTTTTATTTTAGCTGTAGGTGTTGTAGCATGAGAGAGAAAACAAACCATGGGTAAAAAGCTCTGGGTTGTTTCTCCTTCAACAACCCAGACTACTGGGTTTGCATGTCACAGACAACAACCAAGGGTCAGGGCATCCTTGGGTTGTTTTGCAAAGTGAAAGCAGGCGAGCAGTCGGAAGCCAGCATGCACGCTCGCAAACAACCCTTGGTTAACAAACCCTAGGTTGTTCGTTGCGTGCAAACTGGGTCACTATACTGGGTCACTATACACTATACTATTACTCATAGTCCTAATACCGCGATCTGTTAGGCTGGAAACATTAGATCCCCCCCCCCCGACACTTGAAAGCAGTCTGAAGGCAGATTCATTGCTTGTACTGTATATACTCAATCCTACTGTCACCACTGGTAAACATCAACACCCTGTGCCATCTTGAAGGTACCAAATTTGTTCTGGCATAAGCTTTCATGGAGTCTATCAGAAGCATAAAGTGTTATCCTCAGTTTGCATATCCATATTGATATAGACACACACACAAAGTGCAGTATTCCAGGGTTTTGTCAGTCTTTAAAAAATGCTAACAGGGGAGATTGCTTCTAAGTCCAGATAATAATAAAAAAATGCTTATTACAACATCGATGATTTCCATTTTCAGCTCTTATTTTTCCCCACCAATATGCTCTGCGTGTATAAGCTTGCTGCTCTATCTGCAATAGTGGATGTATTTGTAATTGATTAATAAAACCCAAGGCAGCTAAACTAAGTTCATATATACAGTATATATAAACACACACACACACACACACACACAATGTATTTTGTGTTCTCAAAGTCTTAAAGTAAGTTTAGATCTGATGAGAAAATAAGAATTACATTTTTCATGTTTTCCCCAAATTTCCACTGGTTAAAGAAAAATCAAAACATACACACAGTATATGGATTCAATTTTCTGGGGAGAATTAACAAACATATAGTAATAATCATCCAGCTCAGAGCCAGGGGAAGAAGGCTAATGCTTGACCACACAGCTGTGTTGGGCCTCAGAGAAACCCCATCCCCCTTACATAGCTACCAAAGCCAGCCTTTGTTTAAGCAGGGCTCTTGATTAAAGAGTCACACACACAGAAGGTGCACCTGTCCATTTACTCCTCACCAGTCTGAAATTATGTGGGAATTGTCAGGATCTGCTCCGCCAGCGCAGCACCACAGCTCCATCTAGTGGCTGCTGCCTAGACAGCAGCCCAGCCTACTGCTGGCTTCGCAGTATCCTGCCCCAGACTTCTAGCTGCTCCTAGGCCTGCTAACGCAGGCCAGCTGGGAGCTGTTGGAAGACCTATATAAAGATGGCCTCTGCACTGCAGTCTTTGCCACAGCGAGACACGCTTCTGTGTTGTCTGCAGCCGGTTCCTGCTTCCAACAACCCACCTTGATCCTTGCCTTGCCTGGTGTTTGACCCGTGACTGCTCTCGACCTACGCTGCCGCCTCTGGCCCTGCTCTGCCCGGTATGTGCCTGAACCCTGTTTGCTCCTTGGACTCGCCTTTTGCCTCTGGTCCTTGCCTGGACTGTTTACTCTTGGATTGTGCCTCTGACCCTTGTCTAGACTCTGCTTGCTCTTTGGACTCGCCTTTTGCCTCTGGCCCTTGCCTGGACTCTGCTTACTCTTGGGATTGTGCCTCTGACCCTTGTCTGGACTCTGCTTGCTATTTGGACTTGCCTTTTGCCTCTGGCCGTTGCCTGGACTCTGTTACTCTTGGATTATACATCTCACCTCTGACCCTTGTCTGGAATCTGCTTGCTCTTTGGAGTTACCTTTTGCTTCTGGCTCTTGCTTGGACCCTGCCCCGCTTCATAGGTGCCCCGACCTCAGTCTGTCTCCTGGATCCGGCTCACCCGACCTGCTCCTGCCTCCATCATACCCCAACCCCGGCATTCCACTCTGAACTTCGCGGCCTACGCCCTGGACCATTACAGGAATAGAAATACTGCTATACAGTATTTCATTTTGATCAGAAGTAACTTACATTCCTTCACATGCTTTCTCCTCTTCTTCCACCAAAAGGGCAGCTGAGCCTAAGGGCAGCACATCGGCATCCTCATCCTCATCTAGAGGATATGCACGCCTTTGGTTTGGTGCTTTGGCATCTTCTGATACATTCTCATCTGTTTTGTTGTTACAACAAAGAAAATAAATAGACTAGCAACATCTTCACTCCTTCTGACATAAGAACAGTTATCCTCATTTGACGCGAACTCCACTTATGGCTCAGATATCTATCGCTACACATTTTAGAAGAAAGCCTCTTGTGACTGTTCCTCCTGCCCCCGACCAATTGATTTGTATTCTCTGCTACTCCAAAAGTAAAGGGCATATTCAAATATTTAAAAATAGGGCTTCATCATTTTTTAAACTTTTCCCACTTGATCAAAATTGTACCCGATTAATCATCCCTTTCCCATCTTTTGAGGTACGTACTTTGCCTGAGTTGAGCTGGCAATTCTAGGTGGGGGGGGGGTTTTCAGCTATGAGGCTCCCCCATGCCTCCATCTGCTCTGCCAGAAGTGAAAAGATGTTGCTGTTGCTTGTCTGTTTGCAATGAGCATCTTCAGTGGTGGATGGTACACTCTCTGCTGAGAGGAGAGTATGGATGAGAGGGCTGGTGGCTGCTTTGAATAGCCAAACAAGTAGTGAGGTGAAGTCAGTTGCATTTAACTGGTTGCAGGCTATTGAGGATGACTGCTTTTATCAAGTATGTTTGTTCACACGAGGTGGGGCTGGTGGGGCTGTTGCATCTTGCTGGCTACTATTGGGAATAGGACACAAACTAGAACCCTGTTTTCTTTTATTTTCCAAGAAAATATACCTTGAAGAAACAAACACAGCTCTTTTGTTTTATTTTCCAATGAAGTTTGGAATACTTCAATTAACATTCCCGTAAACGTTTTGGGTCAGTTCACACGTAACAAGCCACCAGGAGTTAATTTACCTGCAGGGCTTTTCATTGACAGGGTTTGCACGACATGGCAACCCAGTGAGGGTAACTAGCCACGGTGGGTTGTTGTATCGTGCAAACCTGGACCACTTCCAAGAGTGGCTAGTTTGTGGGCAACAAGCCACCCTGCTAACCAATGGCTTGTTTTACGGGTTGTCGCACCCATGATCAGGGTTTTCTTGTATGGTAGCTGCATATGTCCATGTCAAAAAAAAACCCTGACTAGCCCTGTCAAAAACCCGGTTTTAAAAGGAAGCCTGAGTTTTGAAAGCTGCCATAAATAGGGAGGCTTGTATTTTGTCACCTTCCCGAGCACCTAGAGTCTTGGGAAAGGGTGGTGGACACTGAGAACTGTCAGATCCTACCCAAAAAGCTCACTGGGAAGGGGGTGATCTACACGCTACCCCTTTTCACCAGCAAAGATCCCCTTGCAGCTTTGCTTCTCACTTGGCAGCTCACTGTTTGACAGCTGTCAAATGGGAAGCAAAGCAACAAATTAATCTATTTGTAGTTTTGCTTTGTCAATTTCCATGGATGGTGCCTCCTGTACTTTGACAGGAGACACCATCCAGGGCATTGTCGAGGCAAGGCTGCGCATTTGGTATAGTCAGAGTTGTGTACTTGCGCAACTCCGAACTACCGACCAATAAATTTTTTAAAAAATTACAAACAAATTTGCTCAAAAATTGGTTGCAAAAATAATAATAAAAAGAGGCAAACCTGTGACAGCTGCTCCAATGTGCCGCTTGGGCACACTGGAGTGGCTGTCAATGCCTGTCACTTTGGAGATCGCGAAAAGCATCTCTGGGAAAAAGAGAGGGTAAAACAGAAAAAAAGCTGTGGTGACTGCAAAAGGGGTCACAGCCACCTCAGGGAGGGAAGACAAGATTACTGCAGAGTCCCCTGGAATACCCATGGGAGGACCGTGGGGGAAGGAGCGGAGAGACAACCCACGGTGAGCCCAATTGTCTGTCGGGTGCACAGTGGGTTGTTCCCGCATAGCTTATTTGCAGGGTGGGTTGTCATGTCATCCCAACACATCCATTGTCCACTGGCCAACCATGGGCTGTTTAAGGTTGTGGGTGGTTTGTTAACCACATCAACAAATCAATAAAACTGCTCTGCAAATTTCATAAAAATGCAGAATTGTACAACTTTATATGCTGATTCATTTTATGGTGTTGAAGCAGTAAGATACATTTAGATATGGAAAGAATGTATTGCATATATTTCAATTTTCCCCAACATTTCCACCCCACCCCACCCCTGTGGCTTCAACATTTGTAGAAATTTTATATCTTTATGTATAGGTTTAACCTGGTGTCTAAAAGATATCAGTGCCAGTGCCAAGTGAACATGGCAGGGAAGAGTGTCCACAGTCAGGCACAGAAGTCCAGTTCCTTGTAGCTACCTGTCAGGTAGTACTACCAGAGCAGGTCTCAGATGGTAATCTCGGGACAGATAGGTTCATACAGAAAAGGTGGTCTTTGGGATAAAGATGCTCAGGCTTCAGATGAAGATCTAGCAAAGGGTGTTCCACAGTTGTGAAGCAACTAGGTGGTCCAATGTATTTCACTCATTAGGTGAAAGAGTAAACCTTCAGAATCCCACACACATACTGAATATAGAATATCTCGTGTGAAAGGGAACTTAAGCTTGCAAATTTGTATACATGCAGGCTGCTCTATTCTCGTCCACCTACTCATGCCTTTTGCAAAAGTTGAATTCCACACTATTTCAAGGTACTTAAGGTTCCATTTGGCGGTCTTCTATATTTCCCCTCCTTGCCCTCAGAAATCATGGGCTGAAATGCACTTCTCCTACATTCTGTATAACCTCTTATAATCCACCTCTTCTCCAGTAGCAAAGTCATCCTACCAGTGCCTTCCCTTCTTACATGGGGACAGAGATATAGCAGGAATTGGAACTATCACTAAGTTCACATTTTAGGTCATGTAGAAATGCCCTAAAAAAAATTCTACTTGAGAAAGCACTGATAACATCAATATTTATTTTATAAAAACACTGACATTTAAAAATCCATATGTGACTAGCAGTTCAAAAATTAATGTTACCCACCTGAACCTCTGTCTTTTCTATCTGGTGATGGTAAGGAAGTGAAAATACTAAAGACATTGTTCATATAGTTAATCTTATCTGCCTCCGGATCAGCCTGTTTTTTCTGACAATCAGAGGGTGCAGCAGAAATGGAAAGAGACATTGTTAATAACAGAACAATGAAGATAACTTGGTATACAAAATATTGTTTCTGAGACTTTCACAAGTAAACCAATTGTGGTGCTGTGGACACACCAAGGGTTGCCTCATACATGATGGTTCTCTTATATGGCAACAATATTAATGCAGGGAAAATGCTCACATTGCCTAGAGGCTAGCTTGTTGGGATGGCTCAGGACTTCTTTGCTGCCATGATAACCATGTGGCTATTCCAATTTGTTATCAGCCTCAAACATGTGGCTGGTCACTATCTTGACTTCCTGCTCATAGGCTGGAAGATGGTGATCAGACGGAGGGGGAAGGTTTTGTTGGTGAACCTATTAAAATGGTCTGCTCCCAGAGGTTGACAGAATCTGAAGGATTCCCTGAGTGCCCTCTGCACATTTCCAGTTGATATGGCTCGTGCTCCTTAAAGCTGTAGCCTCTCTTCAGGACACCAAGATGACTTGGGTTATCGACATGATCATTCCAAAGCATGTTCTCCTGCAAGGAAGAGTTCAACCAGCCCCTTGGTTTACCAAGGAGCTGGAAGACAGCTACAACACAAGCTGCATAAAACTCAAATGTGAATGCAACCACACAAAAGTAAGAGCACATTATTATTCCCACTTTGTGACAATGATGGTGGCAAAGAAACAATACTTCACTACCACTGTATCCTCAGGGTGCTGTCCAGAAAACCTTTTCCAAGTGGTTCAGGGTCTACTTCAGCTTAGATCCCAGGGTGATGCTCAGGAGCTTTTGGTAGCACACTATATCTTTGCTAGGCATTTTGAGGATAAAATTGCTGACATCCATTGTGACCTACAATGCAAGAAGTTCTACAGGGCAGCCAGATGATGCATTCAGTGCATCATCTAGTCATATCTGGTGGGTTGACTTTCAGCTATTGCAGCCTGAGGACACAGACATGGTACTTGCATGGGTGCGGGCTAATACTCATTTGCTCAACATTTGCCCTTCATGGCTATCAGCAGCAAGCAGAGGGGGGTTCATCAGCTGGGTCTAGGAGGTGATTACTGTATTTTTCGCTCCATAAGACGCACCCCCCCCAAAAAATAGGGGGAAATGTCTGTGTGTCTTATGGAGCGAGGCCAAGCTGTGGGCGAAGGATTAGCTGTTTGGTGCTGTGGGCCGCTGCTGGAGGAGGCGGAGGCGGGCAGGGGCCAATGATGGGAGACTGGTGGGCAGCGGGAAGGAGGCACCTGCAAACACTTCCTTCACCTTCCCTCCAGGACCCTTTGCCTTCCCTCCCTCCTGCGGGAAGGATGCACCTGCAAACACCTCCTTCGCCTTCCCTCCCTCCGGCACGCCTCAGGTTCCTCAGCTCAACGTCCCCTGAAAGCAGTTATTTCCAGCAACCAGGGAGGGAGGGAGAGGTATTTTAAGCTAGTTGGGGCTCCAGTGTTTTAATTATTTACCATGCTGTTTCTGTGTTTTGGTTTTAAATGGTTTTAGGATGCAATCCTACGCGTGTTTGGAGGGGGGGGGGGGAGTCCTACAACTCCCAGCATTCCCCAGCCAGCCATGTGCAATCCTACGCATGTTGAGGCAGAAAAAAGCCCCAGGGCTTTTTTCTGCCTCAAAGTGTTTAGGATTGTGCCCTGAGCTCTTGATGTTTGCTTTACTGTACTTTGAATATTGTTGTCTGCCTTGAGCACTAGGCTGGTAAAGGGAAAGACAGGATAATATACATTATTCTGATAAAGAAATATTGCAACAAAGTGATAGAGAGAGGAGGGGAAGCAGCAAGTTTCGTAAAGCCCCTCCTAAATTTGAACCAGGTGATCCACGGGCTCTCTCTTTGCTATGTTTCTACTACATGCACCGCCCCCCCCGCAACCCAGAAGGTGTACGAGTCAAACTGGTGTCTGTGCACCTCCACCGTGCGAGGTAGGACAGGCTGCAAGACTCTCTTTTGTCTCTATTTCTCACAGGTAGCGCCACCACACCTCTCTCACATCCTTTTTTCATATCCCTTGTGCTGCCCACAGGAGGAGACAGGCTTTTACATATATATGGAGTAGGAGAAGGCCCTTGGGAGTTCCTGGCATAGCTGGGCTGATGTTGCCTCTTTGCTTTCTGCGTGAACACAAAGGAAAAGTCTCAAAGTCCACAAAGTTTTTCTATGGAGCTCGGCAGTTCCCAGGGAAGAAAATTTATTTCATAATGGGCATAGGGCTGGAGGGAGGGAGGGCTCAAGTGGGAAGGCGCTAAATATCTGATCTTGCCTAGGGCACCATATTGCCTTGCACCGGCCCTGAGTCAGACAGACAAACTCAGACTGGGCAAAGCAGAGCTTCTCCTCCCTCCCGTCACCCTAATCTTTAGGGGGAGGGGGGGCGCCCGGACCGGCACAACTTTCAGCTACTCCAACCCAGCTGCCTGCAGCAGCAGCACCACCACCACCAACAGCGGAGAAAGCACAGGGTCAGGAAAGCCCTCCCCGCTCGGTTCTGTGACAGTGGCAGGGTTTTGTCATCGTTTCACCATTTGGTTCAGAATATTTTTTTTCTTGTTTTCTTCCTCTAAAACCTAAGTGCGTCTTATGGCGCGAAAATACGGTAATGCCTTTTTGAGGAAGAGGATGGTCCTGGTCTCCTTGAAAGAGGCGGTCATAAGGCCACTCCTAAAGAAATCCTCCTTGGACGTTGAGGTTTGTAACAATTATCAGCAGGTCTTTAATATCCCCTTCTTCGGCAAGATACTTGAGTGGATGGTGGTTGCCCAACACCAGCTGCTCTTGAATGAGATGTATTATCTGTACCTATTCCAATCTGATTTCAGGCCTGGTTTTGATACAGTGACTTTCTTGTTCATCCTGATAAATGACCTACTGTGACAAATATTTGCCCCAGAAGCATTTGCATCTTGCAAGACTCCTACATCAACCTGCATAATAGCCAACCTTGCAAGATTTATCCAAAATAAAGTGTTATTGGTTTTCCATATTTTTTCATAAGTGGTAACTCTAAGCTATGATTTTCATAGAGAAACAATATTAAGATATATTCCTGTATGAAGTTTGAATCAGTGTGATTCTAACAGGCATTCTAACAGAAGCATTAATTCCAACATAATGTAACTTCTTGTGGAGAAAGCCAACCTAAGCCCCCTTTCTGACACACACACACTCACCAAGGTGGGGGGAAGGAGACCCAGGGGGGGGAGACAGCCAGTCTCCACAGAGACCAAAGGGGACAAACAACATCTGCATAGAATCACCCCAGGGGGGAAGACAGGAAGCATCGCCAGGTTCGTCAATGCTCTCGTATATCAGCCCCATCTACATAAGACTTGAATACCTCGCCAGAGCAGACACTTCGGCACCCATAAGAAAGGACCATTCAACACCACAGGATGAGACCATTAAGCAAGTGGGTTCAAAGGGACCCCACCCCACAGGGGGAAGGCGTCACCCCACCTGACCCAAAAGGCTGCCCCTCAGGGAGGGTGGCAACCCACCTGATTACGGAGGGAGGGGCTACCTGAAACACCAAGGTATAAAACACCCTGCGCAAGGGAACTGAGTTGTTGGACCTGATCAGCAATCTTGCCCCATGCTTGGGGTAAGGGAACGAAGGGATCAGGCAACCCCGGGTAGCAGCACCCGGCGTGCTCCAGCTAGCTGAAATCACTGGCCGCTTGGGTTGACCGGACCCCCGGGAAACCAAGCTGAAATCACTGGCCGCTTGGGTTGACCGGACCCCCGGGAAACCAAGCTGAAATCACTGGCCGCTTGGGTTGACCGGACCCCCGGGAAACCAAGCTGAAATCACTCACAAGCCGCTTGGGTAGACCGGACCTCCGCCGGGAACCCAGCTAGCCGCTTGGGTAGACCGGACCTCCGCCGGGAACCCAGCTAGCAGCATGCGGTTGACCGGGCCTCTGCTGGAGCCCGAACTGAACTAACTAGCTGAGAGCCCTGAAATCACGGTGTCCTTGAGACTTCTTGCTTGCTACTTTGTACCGTACTGATAAGCTGTATTGCTGGCGTGTGTCTGGGTTTGTGAAGGTAATTTTGTAAATAAACTTGTTTTATAAAAGATACTTTTGTGGCTATAAGTTATCCCTTTGTTCTGGGCTAAGGGTGATAGTCGCTGGGGACCTCGGAGAAGGCCCGCCCTAGGACTCGCTACCCCCTTAGCATTGAACCCGCGCAGAAGACCAGGTTGTCGGTCTTCCACTCTTCTCAATGACCTTTGAGCCTGCTATGGGAAAGATGAAGCTTTCCCAGATCAATTCCGGAAATGCCAGCAGGTGTCTCAGATAAGAAAGTTGAGAGGAAGGATAACTGAATACTGGAATGTTGTTCACATGTGTCGAACTTATGATGCAAATAAGTGAACAGAAAATATTGTAAGAAACAGACAAAACCTATGAAAGAGAACTAGGTGGTATTGTGTTTGGGGAACTTAAGGAAATGTGCTCAGCATTGCTGACAAGATATGAAGTAAATATATCACCCAAAATCATAGCTGGGAACTATGGAGAAAAATATTAACTCATTTTTTAAAATCCTGTTTTGTGGGAAACATATGTAAGCAAGTTGATAAGGAATTATATAAATATGAGGAGGAAAATACAGAAACATCGGTATGTTCTCACCAGGACATACCATCTATCCTCATGAGAGACCAAAATACCTGTCTCATTGACTTCTCTGTTCCGTTTTGCTACAAGCTCAGGAATGTTATTGGGTGAGATATTTTACTCATTAAGAAGGGCAATGCTCCTAGAACTAAACTTAAAACACTTTCAAAATGTGTTTTGTCTGTAGAAATGATATACTTTGTCTGTTCAATGATCTTATATCAAATGTGAATATTGTAGAAACTGCTTAAAATTTTAAAGTCACAAAATGAAAAGTCACACCTGTTCTCAGACTCCTCTATCTAACAACTCGGTGTGTTGATACTAGAAATTTTTGTAAACTTACAAATTCCATGGTGAGTGACACTTTGTTCAGGAATATGGCATAGCATATGCTACCTGCTGATCCATGATCAAGCTAATACAAAAATCCTGGATCATAATACCCTAGGCCAGGACAAATCTGTCACACTATCGGGAAGACAAGAAGAGTGCAACCCTGCTTATTCTCCTGAACTTCTCAGTGGATTACTATACAATCGACTGTGGTATTCTACTGATAGGCTGTCTGAGTTGAGAGTTGGAGGTACGGTGGTACAATTGTTGTGAAAATTCAGTGAGTAATGGGTTGAACTAGTACAGCATGGCTAATGGCAAAGAATTCTGGGAGCTGTAGTCCAGCAACATCTGGGGACCCAAGGTTGGAGAGCCCTGAACTAGTAGAATGCTGTTTCTCTGCTGTTTAGACTAACCAAGAGACAGAGAAGTGAAACTTAGGAATGTTGCGGTCTTATCTCCCTCTGCTCCACTAGCCAAGGACAGGGGAGTAGAAAGCTGGCCTAGCCAACCTCTGTTCCAGTAATAAAAGCTTAGTGCACATGTCTAAGGATTTTGTTTCTCTCTCTGTACTTTTCCATTTTGCAGCTAGAATTTTGTTTCGCAGGACGCATGCATTGGAATGCAGCAGATGATGTACCGGTATATATAGATAAGATCTCAGTATCCATTTTGAGACGTGGTTTTACAGTGCTAAATGCCCGTGTCTCCATATTCTATAGAATAAAGCTGTTGGACCACTTCCAGACTTTTTCTCCTTCCTGATGTGCATAATTCGAATTGGGTACATTGGGATTTAGCATATTTGCAACACAATGATTCAGACCCTACCTGGATTGCCAATTCCAGAAGGTGGTGCTGGGGAATTAGCGCCAGTCCCATGGCATTTATAATATGGGGTCTTGTAGGGTTCTACTTTGTCCTCCAAGATTTTTTACATCTACATGAACAGTTTGGACAGGTCATTTGAGAATCTGCTGTGAGGTGCCATCTATGCTATTGACACCCTGCTCCCTCTCTAAATGGATTCAGTTGAAGCAGTAGAAGTGCTGAACCAGAGACTGGAATCACTAATGGGCTGGAAGAGGGCCAGTAAAATGAAACTCAATCCCAATGAGACAGAAGTTCTGTGGGTAGTTGGTTCACCTGTTCAGAGATACGGTGTTGAATCCATCATCTGGATGGGGGTCACACTCCCACTAAAGAATCGAGTTCACTGTCTGGGGAATCGAGTTCAATGGAGAATCAAGTTCACTGTCTGTCTCTATCAACCTGTGTCAATGGAGGCCAAGTAGTTTCTGTGTCAAAGAGAGTCCCGTGCCCTCCCCCGCCCTACTCACAGCTGGCACGGAAAGAACCGCACTGGCTGCTTCTCCTGAGGTTGCAAACACAACCTCGGAGAAGGGGTTTTCTGGGTGTTTTGGGGGGAGGGGAGGGGAGAAGACAGGTGCTGCCATGATAGGAGGTATCCTGGCGGCGCATCAGCCTTCTTCCCTCATGCTCCAAAGCGTGACACTTAGACAGCCAAAAATTAGCCACCCAAGTGTTTTGAAGGGCGGGAGGAGCACGCAGGCGACCTTCACCTCTGTGCTCTTCCCACCCTGCATAGGATGCCTGTAAATCTCCGAGTTCGGAGAGTTATGGGCATCTGGACTAGATTGAGCCCTAAGGTTTATAAAGAAACATTATTTTTACACCAGTACCATAATTTATTTATTATTATATTTATACCCCGCCTTTTTTCCTGAAAGGAACCCAAGGCAGCTTACATAATCCTCTTCCTCCTCTCAATTTTATCCTCACAACAACCCTGTGAGGTAGGTTAGGCTGACAGTCAGTGACTGGCCCAAAGTCACCCAGTGAGTTTCATGGCCGAGCATGGACTAGAACCTGGATCTCCCGAGTCCTAGTCCAACACTCTAACCACTACGCCACACTGGCTCTCTAATAATAGCAGCTAACAGAAGAAAAACGGTCATTTGTTCATCCAAACCACCTTCGTCTGACCAGATATGACTGAATGTTAGATTATACAGTATGCACAGAAAATCTCAAAGAGAAACACTAATAGAAATAACTTACCTCTCTGCTATGAGATGGCACTTGATCTTGGTTCAAACTGGAGGATGAGCAAGATGATTTCCTAGATGAGCATACTGTAAATTCTTTGGCACACTCTAAAGAGAAAAAGAACTACCGTACATATCCTTAAGTGAAAAAGTCTAGCAGTCCACATTACTTTGCTCTTTCAGATAGACAATGCATAAATATTCTAAGCTAAAATGATTGTCGCAGTGATCCACAATTGCACCTGCTAACCTGCCAGCAGCGAGCCTATGTTTTCACTCACCAAGATTCCCCAGAAGCAAGAAGACTGTGCAGCATGAGACTTACTGCCCAATTCTATGCAGAGTTCAGCAATTTCATTCTGCATAGGAT
This sequence comes from Shinisaurus crocodilurus, assembly GCA_021292165.1. Lineage (NCBI taxonomy): Eukaryota > Metazoa > Chordata > Lepidosauria > Squamata > Shinisauridae > Shinisaurus > Shinisaurus crocodilurus. The sequence continues at coordinate 96,355,673 of CM037880.1, forward strand.
CAGCCTGTCAGCACTACAGCTCAATGTATCTGGTAAAGTTAATATGCTCATAATCAGATTATTTACTATTAATGAGCATGTTCTTTAAGAGAAATTTAGTTTTTACAATTAAAAAAAATATTTAAAATCTGATCTAGCCCAGCATTTCCTACTGAATAGTGGTGGCTCTCAAAGTCTTAATCAGAGAAAGGTAGCTCTGCTAACTGAAATCTGTTCACTGAACCTGGGATCTTGCATATGCAAAGCATGCTCTTTTCCTTTAAACTAGGCCGTCTTGAAAAAAGTGGCCAAGTGAACTCTAGCAAAGAAAACTAGTGCCACAAAAACTGAGACTATCTTTAAGGCACCATAGACCTCCTCATTCTTGGAAAAGCTTGTAATTCCTCCTTCACTTTTGTAATATATGAACAGGAATTTAAATTTGGCATCATACTAACCCTTTTTTTAAAACAGTAAATACATTTTATTTTTAAAAAACCCTCAAAGACAATACAATATATGCATTTTCTGATGCAAACAAAATTTGAAGGATATATGGATTTGGACCATGGTTCTAACTATAAGGTCTGATTGCGCTAGTGTCGCTAGTAGTATCATGGTGGGATTGGACTTCATTAGTAGAAAATAAGGTTGACTACCAAGCCCAGCCACAATTTGTAGACCCCTGGTCCCTCTATTATTTATTTATGTATAAATTTATCTCCCACCTTTCCACTAAATACAGTGCTCACGGCAGCTAATTATAAAGATTAAATATAAATTTATAATTAAAACATGAAACATATTATGAAAGTAGTTCACATATTGTACACTGAATTGTACTCTATTCATAAAACAGAGAACTTACTTTCAAAACAGTCTTGTATATATCTCAGGACATTTTCTCCTTGTACATCAATAGCTTGTCTTTCACCGTGGGAAGGGGGGGAAAAGTCATGAGAAATGAGCAACTTCAAAAATGCTTCCAACATGTAAATGCTGCCTTATTGGCAACCATGCAAAAATGGTGCCCACAGGCACCCAGCACAATGCAACAGCCCCCACAGGTAAATTAGCCACGGTGGGCTGTTGTTGCAATGGGCAAACCAGGCCACTGGCTTATACTTTGCAAGCAGCATGCTTATAAACACTGTCCAATCGCTTCCTTCTATCCAGGGTCTGTTTAGCACAGTGTTCCCCAGCCTTGGGCCCCCAGATGTTTTTGGCCTACAACTCCCAGCCTGCCCCAGCCAGTTGGCTGGGGCAGGCTGGGAGTTGTAGGCCAAAAACATCTGGGGACCCAAGGTTGGAGAACACTGGTTTAGCGCAAGGAATCTTAAACCTCTTTCAGCACAAGTGCTGGATTAAATTTCAGAGAAGCTCGGGGGGGGGGGCACACTCCAGGGCTGAGCTTGGCCAAAGGCAAAGGGAGGGTAGTAAAAAAAATCCCAGCATATTTGGTCTTAAAGATTTTACTGCCAGTAACTAAGCCTTAAGACAGGCATTTCAACCTTATAGAATGGGGGAAATACCAATGCAAAAGGTGGGAAACCACCAAACCGTTGGCAGTCAGGGCAAAGGGTTGTGTGGCTTTCTATTGGCCCAGAAGCCTGCGGTTAGACACCCCTGGCTGAGCATAACGTGCGAACCAGGAACTCTGACTTCCCTCTCCCCTGACAAGCCAGAGTCATAACTCAACAACAAACCATGGGTTATTACCCTGGCTTGTCAGGGGAGAGACAAATCAGAGGTTCTGGTTCACACATCCTCCTGAACAAACTATGGACAGAAGGTCTGTGGTTTGTTTAGCTACACCCACTTGCAGTAGACGCAGTCGGGCAGTGTGCATGAGTACACTGCTCTTAAAATAAGACACAGTTTGCCTGGAACCCTGGCTTATCGAGACATGCAAACCAGGCCACTGCCTACACTCGCTCTAAAACCAATCCATCAAAATCACAAAGGGATAATTTCATGCTTGCAATTAGGGATCCTAGAAAGGGGTTTGGGTTTCTAAATTCAGTCTGTGTCCACATCAAAGGTTTTTCAAACAACCCACTGCTGATACTCATGCAAGGAGGGGGTGCAGTCCTCGCAGATCCCTGCACTTCTGTCTTATATTTTATTTTTATATTGCTGTATATCTGAGGATTTCTAGGCACTTTTTATGAAGTTAAAAATCAAAGAAAAAAAGAAAAAGCATAAAAGCAGCAGATAAACACACAGTTAAAAAAGTAAGAGTTTAAGATTATCAAGTTGATTAAAAAGCCTGGTTAAATAAATATATAAAAAGTATTTGCCTGGCACCTAAAAGATAACCAAGTTGGTGCCAACAAGCAAACCTCCTTATGGAGGACATTCCAGAATTGGGATGTCATGGCCAAATAAACCCTCGCTAACACTCCGCTCACCTCTGGCAGAGGTGGATGATCTTAATGAATTGGCAGGTTAGGTTGCAAGTTTCCACACAAAAATAGGAGTAAGCACCTACATAACAGAATCTCTCATTGTCCTCTTTCTGGCCATGGTGCTCCCTTCACTACAAAATCTATTTGTTGTAAACTTGCACCATTGCACCTAGTCTGATGGCATAAACTAAAATCTGGCTACTTCACAATCCCACAATCTGGCTACTCCATGAACCTAGAAATTGGCTACCTTACAATCCTATCTCAAGGTCCTTCCCTCTTTTTCTCTCCAGCACACCGCACAAAACATATTGCAAGTATTAGGATGCACAGGTGCAATTGTGAAAGTTCAGCAATTATTAGTTAAGAACAGCTAATCATACAATGCTGGAAGAGAGATCCAGAGAATTTTTTTACATTTTATTCCTATAGTAAAGGGAACATTTCAGCCTAACACATGAGTCACTATCAATACAAGTTTAAAAATGGAAATAGTAAAAATAGGGCAAGGTCATATAAGATCAGAGCATAAACACATGTGAGAAAAGGAACAAAAGGAATAATCTGGAACCCCAGGTGCACTGTAGTTTCAATTAATTGGGTACTAATTTGTTTCAATTAATTGGGTAGTTTTATGCCTACAGAAGGAATGCAAGTATGGAGCTGCTGCTGCATTGAAATGTAGGGGAAAACCCTTGTGGGCAGGAGAACATTTCCATGCATGCACCAGAGCATGCTCAGCAAGTCACTGGTCTGCAACAAAAATATTTTCAACATAAGCCATCAAGAAACCACTCTAAGTAGCTCTATATTATTAAGTAGGTTAGAAGAAAAAATGCAATATTAAATACAATACATACAGATAACAAATGGGATCTATACAGCTGTCTTACTGGGATTTTTGACTATTTCTCCCTTTTAACAGCAGACACCTGTGTGTCATATCACAAATTATTTATAAGAGCCCCCCAAGGTTTCAAAAGGGGGTTGCTGTTTACTAGGGTGGGGGCTTGTATTCAAGAAACACACGCTCAAATGTATCAGATGTCTTGGGAGTGCGGAACTAGTTGCACAGTTCTTTTGGCCAATATGAAATTCTGCAATATGAAAGAAACCTTATTTGTGAAAAACATTTACATGTTTAGTTGTTTCAGAACACAGTTTAAGAAACAAATATTAACTACCCGTCTCTGAAGTATCTTGGTCTGTAGTTAGTTTTTAAGTGATTCTGTTGAGAACAAAGAAAACATTATTATTATTAAGGAAAATAAGCTGATATATTTATTATAATAATTTATATTCCACCTTTCTATACTAAGTGTACTCAAGGCAACTCACAATTAAAACTAAACTCAAATCACAAATACAACCGAGCGAAAAAATAGCAGCCATTAGGGCTATTTGCGATAGGGGGATTTTAATCTCCTTTATTAATTTTGTTTTCCTTTAGGCTTTTAAAAGAAATCTGGCCTTGCTTTGGGACTAGAGTTCTGCCTCTCTCTTTTTTTTAATATGCCTTGCAAACCCCTCAGAGGTGTGGGTGTGTGTAATGCCCTGCAGTAGGATCTGAGTTCTATGCAGATCAATGTGGATTCAAAAAGACTGCTTTAATGCTGTTTGAGTCAGAGCCCTATGATTTGCAATATGATAACCAGCCCCTATATTTATTTATTCTTTATTTATTTATTAATTATATTTATACCCCGCCTTTTTTCCCTGCAAGGAACCCAAGGCGGCTTACATAATCCTCCTCCTCTCCATTTTATCCTTACAACAATCCCGCAAGGTAGGTCAGGCTGAGAGTTGGTGACTGGCCCAAAGTCACCCAGTGAGCTTCATGGCCGAGCGGGGACTTGAACCCAGATCTCCCAAGTCCCAGTCCAACACTCTAACCACTACGCCACATCTTTTGGGGATGCTCTGTGGATGGGGAAAAAGGGTGGATTTTAGATGCTCTCAGAACTTTCTGCTCATGCTTACTCCTGAGTAATCCAACCTTTCTTACTTCGGAGTAAGCTTCCTTTTTTTTTTTACTGTGCCACCTCTCACGGTTACTTCTGAGTAGACATACAGCAATGCAGATGTATGGTTTGGGGGATGCTTTGTGGTAGATATGCAAATACATGGATTTTGGTTGTTCTCAGACCTTGCTGCTGGATTTTAAAGTGTGGCTCTGTTATTGTTGTTGTCACCCCGCCCACTTATCTTTGCAGGCATGCTCTCTCAGTGTCCCCTTTTCCAACAGATCATCATTTATTATTAAAGGAGTGTTTTGTGTGGCTGGGTGCATCTGCCCGCCCCCACTCCCTTTACACTCATGATCCTAACATTCCCGTGCCTCCACTTCCCCTTACTTCCCGTGGTACGGGCTGCTGGGGGTTCGAACGACTGCTCTGCTTCCGGTGACCCTGCCCCACCAGCCTCCACTGGACCCCTATTTTCCTCTCGAACCTGCTGGAGAGCAAACTGTAACGATGTAATAAGCGGGTTGCAGCGAAGAGTCACCTCAGAGTTCAACAGCGCCTATCCTAACCACGTTTTATGACTCTGGTATAAGCTAGCAGGCCTTACTTCCGAGTTAAAGGGAGGAGGAGGTAGCGAATAACTAAGGATTGGTGCTACAGACCCTAAAACCGCTTCCCGGAGCAAATTAACCCTCTCACACATTTCTTGAGGAGCCGGTGGCGCTGACAGACCGCTCCTTCCTCTTACCAGCGACTCCATAGCGACGCTCTTCAACCCGGAGGCCGCGACCACAAACCCGCGCAACCGAGGCACCGAGCACCCCGCCCGCTCCACATTTGAAAACGCCGACCTATCCCGCGGCGCACGCGCGCCGAGGAGAGGTGTCGCTTATTTGCCAGTCGTCTAATTACGTCACAAAAGGCGCCATTAGACGACTGGGCGGGAGTAGAGAAGGAAAGAGAACGGGAGATTAACGAAACAAAGGCCTTTATAAGTCTATGCACGACTTCTAATGAAGATCGACCTTAGAGAAGAGCAACTTGCGAGTTCATTTTGGACGCCATTATTTATCTCCCCGGGAGAACGGTATATCCTTAGAAAACGATGGAAAAATCCGGGATTTTAAAGTAACTGCGACGGAACAGCAACACGTCTTCCTTCCCCTCCAAACAAAAGGCAACAGTAAATACAGCCGTTTCTGCGCTAACTCGGGACTTACTTCGTGCGCAAGATGCATGCGGTGGGGCTTACTTTCAGAAAGGGATACACAGGATTACAGCATAAAAGTGCAAGGTCTCTCCATGCGAGTCAGTGGGTAGAGTGCGCGAGGCCCCTGCATACTTTGAGGTGGGAAGGACGGAGCAATTCAGGGAGACCGGCCTTTGCTGCGATCTTGAGGGTCAGTTTGCTTGGCTGGAAATTCAAACCAGCTTCAGCTCTGTCTCTAACCTACAATATGAACTGTGGGCTGGACTGCAGGGCTGCCATAAACTTCTTTCGGCCCCAGCTCCACCACCGCTTCTGCAAATCGCAATATGGGAATAATGGATTGGATCCGCATGCTACTTTCTTTTTGTTTGGGCGGCAGGGAGGGGGACACTTCTGCCCAATCTCCGCTAGGCTAAAAGCCTGGATTTTTCATTTATTTGTAAAATGCCTAATATGAGCTTGGCGTAGTACAGGCATTTAAAGAACTGACCACTCCGTGCCTCGCCTCTCCCGATCTAAAGATACAGTACCTAAATTTCTCTGCTGGTGTTTTGTTTTTTGTTTTTTAATGTGCAGCTCTCTCTCTCCCGCCCCAGGAAGTCCCATCTCTAATTAACAGAAGTTTGAGGGTGCAGTCCTGTACTCATCGGTTTAGGGATAACCAAAAAGCAGTTTCAAAGTGTGTGTGTGTGTATGTGTGTCTTCTGCATTCAGGGATGGGGACTCGGACTCGAGACTGAGTCCCCCCTCTGACTCGACTCAGACTCGAGTCCCAATATTTTTAATGGGACTCGACTCGAGACCAAGGACTCTTCAACATCCCTGGGCTGTGCCAGAAGGAGTGGAGAGGAGCGCGTTCACCAGCAGAGAGCGCATGGAAGTGCGGTGTGCCGCTGCTCGGCCACTATGGACAGCTACCAGGAGTGCAGCCCCAACAGTGTGTCAAGATTTATTTTGATTGATGTGTTGCATACTTGGGAGAGGCAGAGGAAGGACCTGAGATTACTCTGTGCAGCTGCTCTGAGTGTGTTTCTGGTTCCAGCAAGTTCCATCACCAGTGGAGCGGGTGTTCAGTGAGGGTGGAATTGGGATGAGACCTCACCGTTCCAGAATGGGGGCCAAACATTTAGAAAAAATTGTGTTCCTCAAATGCAACATGGATAAGTTTTAGGAAGTACAGCAAGTTTATTTTTTAAAATCATTTTTCTAAAATGCAACCTTTCAGACATTTTGGGTTTGGCTGCCTCTGCCTGCCTGTCTGGGGTTTCCAGCCTCCTCTGCCTGCCTGGTCTCTTGAGCAGTTCCACAGTTTGAATTGTCCAAGACAAAGGGCACTGCCTGCCTGCTTTGGGGTTCCCTTCTCCTCTGCCTGCCTGGTTATTTTGGGTTTGTCTGCCTGGTCTGTTCTTGCCAAAATCAGTTGCAGAGTTTTGAAATAAAAAGGCACACTTGTGCCTAGAATTTATTTAAGCCACACATCTGAAATAGCCTTATTTTGTTGGGAAAAAATCCCATTGATTTTAATAGGGACTCGTGGAGTCAGCTTTGGGAGTGACTCGTGAGTCACCATTTTGGACCAAGGACTTGGACTCGGACTCGAGTCCAAAGACTCGTGACTCGAGACCAAGGACTCTTCAACATCCCTGTTTTTTATTAATCTTTGTAAGCCACTCTAGCCTTTTCTGGCTGAAGAGCGGGGTATAAATGCAAGAAATAAAATAAATGTTTTAAGGCAGTATTTCAGATTTTTCAAACTGCTTCCTCAAGAAGGAAAGGCACTCTGCATCTGCTCCAAACTCCAAAGTCCCGCACCCCTTAGGTCCTTTGCCAGCTTTTTGGTCCACACCAAGCACAAGGATTTTTCCTCCTCCTAAGCCAATCTTGGGTTTGAGATATATACTTCATTGTGTGTGGTGTGTGTGTGTGCAATAACCACTCTCTTCTTTCTGCGACCCCATGACTGGGGAAGGTACATTCCTGAAGCACAAGCCAAGTACAAAGATAATCTCCACACCCCTACCCCTGAGAAGCCAATCTCAGTTCAAAACGGCAGACAGGCTTCATTTCTCTCCCTCAGTCAGTCAGGTGATCACTCTTGACCGAGTAAGATTGTCTTCCAGGATAAAAAAAAGAAAATTTACAAAAAAATGAGATTTTAAAAGGAGGAAAATTCTAAAGAAAATGGTGTAGACTCTAGCGATGGGTCCGTAAGTGACTGTGGAGGCCAATTCTAGATCCACAGACGCACTTACCGTATGGTACCAAAAAAAAAAATTTTTTTTTAATCAGCTGTTCCGCGGGGAATCAGCTGAGAGGCGGGGGCTTCCCCCGCCCTGCCCCAGCTCTTCCAGACCAGCAGAGGAAAGTAAAACAATAATAATAATAATAATAATAATTTTTTTAAAAAAAATCAGCTGTTCCACAGGGAATCAGCTGAGAGGCAGGGGCTTCCCACACCCTGCCCAGGAGTCCTCCGCTCTTCCGGACCAGCAGAGGAAAGTAAAAAAAATAAATAATATTAATAATAATCATAATAATATTTTTTTAAAAAAATCAGCTGTTCCACGGGGAATCAACTGAGAGGCAGGGGCTTCCCCCACCCTGCCCAGGAGTCCTCCGCTCTTCCGGACCAGCAGAGGAAAGTAAAAAAAATAAATAATAATAATAATAATCATAATAATTTTTTTTTAAAAAAATCAGCTGTTCCATGGGGAATCAGCTGAGAGGCGGGGGCTTCCCCCGCCCTGCCCAGGAGTCCTCCGCTCTTCCGGACCAGCAGAGGAAAGTAAAAATAAAAATAAAAATTAATTAATTTAAAAAATAAAAAAAATCAGCTGTTCCGCGGGAAGCAGCTGAGGCAGGGGCTTCCCCCGCCCTGCCCAGGAGTCCTCCCCAAGTTTTTTTTTTTATATACTGTATTCGCTCCATCGGACGCACAGACATTTCCACCTAATTTTTTGGGGAGGGAAAGTGCGTCTTATGGAGCTAAAAATATGGTAATTCACAGGATTTTCCAGGAGGCAACGTTGGTGAAATCTTTCAAGGAGTTGGAGGTGACGTTTATAGATAGTCCATGTTTCGCAGGCATACAATAAAGTTGGTAATACAATGGCTTCATAAACCAGTGTTTTGGTCTTCTTACAAATATCCCGATCCTCGAACACTATGTTTCATTCGAGAAAACGCGGCACTTGCGGAGCTCAGACAATGCTGGATTTCACTGTCGATGTTAGCTGTAACAGAAAGATAGCTGCCAAGATAGAGAAAATGATCGACATTTTCCAGTATTGTCCCGCCAAGCTGGATAGATGGCATCACCAAAGGGTTAGCTTGCACTTGCTGATGAAGCACTTTGGTTTTTTTGATGTTAAGTGAGAGCAAGTTTTCCGTATGCTTCTGCAAAAGCATTTAGGATAGTTTCTCTCCCTACCCAGGGCATGGAGAACAAATCATTAGTGGTTTTTTCCGTGAGCTCCAGCAAGGCAGGACTAGTCTGAAAAGCTGGGTAGCCCCAGCTGTTTGTATCCTACTAATTTGACACAGCCTAAACTCAAGAGGTGGCACTATCCCAAATGTGATTACAGCAGGGGCCCTCAAACTTTTTAAACGGGGCCAGTTCATTGTCCCTCAGACTGTTGGGGGGGGGGCAGACTATAGTTTGAAAAAAATATGAACAAATGGATCAAGTAAAAAAAAAAAAGGACCGGGGTCCTTTTTTTTTTACTTGATTAAATGGAAAGTTATAAATTAATAATAAATTAATTTGCTGTCTAAAATTGAAATACAGTAATACCTCGGATCACGAGTAACCCGGTTTGCGAGCTACTCGGAAGACGAGGAAAATTTTAGCATAAATTTAGATTTGAAAGACGAGCAAGTCTCGCAACACGAGTCGCTGCCGCTTTCAAATTTAAATTTATGCTAAAAGCATGTGGAGGCGCCGGCGGCCAGCTCCCTGTCAGGGAGCCCCTGCGCAGTGTGGCTGCTCACTGGGCCAGCGCCTCCCACTGCTTTCTTGAGCCCCGTGGAGGCGAGGTGCGGCCGCTCGCTCAGCTAGCGCCTTGCGCTGCTGCACCGCCTCCCTGCCCGGAGCCGCTCCGCTTTTCCCTACCTTTGTCAGCAGCGGCTCGCTCTGCTGGCGCCTCACGCGCTGCCATGCCGGCTCCTAGGCAGGGAAGCGGCACAGAAGCGTGAGGCGCCCGTAGAGCGAGTGGCTGGGCTGCGTCTCCCTGGCAGGGAGACATGTGGAGCCACTCCGCTGTTCCTCTCCGCTCGCTCTTTAAAATTATTTTCCTCCCCCCCCCATACCTTTACCAGCAGCCGCTCGCTCTGCTGGCACCTCGCGCGCTGCCATGCTGCTTCGTTCCCGGGAGCCGGCATGGCAGCGTGCGAGGCGACCGCAAAGCGAGTGGCCGGGCCGCGTCTCTCTGCCAGGGAGCCTGCTTTGCCGGCTCCCTGGCAGGGACCCACGTGGAGCTGCTCCGCCATTCCCTACCTTTCTCTTTGTCAGCGGCGGCTCGCCGCGCTGCCGGCGCCGTCCTCGTCACATCCAGCCCCGGAAGCTGGATGTGACGAGGACGGCGCCGGCAGTGCGCGTCACTTCCGGGGCTGGATGTGACGAGGACGGCGCCGGCAGCGCGCGTCACTTCCGGGGCTGGATGTGACGAGGACAGCGCCGGCAGCGCGGCGAGCCGCCGCTGACAAAGAGAAAGGTAGGGAATGGCGGAGCAGCTCCACGTGGGCAAAGCTGGCTCCCTGGCAGAGAGATGCGGCCAGGCCACTTGCTCTGCGGTCACCCGGCTCCCGGGAACGAAGCAGCATGGCAGCGCGCGAGGCGCCAGCAGAGCGAGCGGCTGCTGGTAAAGGTATGGGGGGGGAGGAAAATAATTTTAAAGAGCGAGCGGAGAGGAACAGCGGAGTGGCTCCACATGTCTTCCTAACAGGGAGTCGTAGCCCAGCCACTCGCTCTACGGACGCCTCGCGCTGCTGTGCCGCTTCCCTGCCCGGGAGCAGTGCGCCAGGTGCCCGCAGAGCGAGGTGCGGCCAGGAGCCCGGGAGCCAGCACATCACAGTGAGTTTCCCCATTAGAAATAATGGGAACTCCGCTGATTCGTTCCTGCCAGGGAGCCGGCAAATCAGTGATTAAATGGCTGTGGAACGAATCATCTGAGTTCCCATTATTTCTAATGGGGAAACTCACTTTGCTTTACGAGTATTTTGGATTACAAGCATGGTTCTGGAACGGATTATACTCGTAATCCAAGGTACTACTGTACATTAAATTTTAAAAAGGTATAAAAAGGCTTGATTTGCACACTGCACATATCTTACTTGTGCAAAAAAACAGGAAAAAACAACACAATATTTAAAATGAAGAACAATTTTAATCAACATTAGTATTCTTATTAGGTTATTAGTATTTCAATGGGAAGTATGGGCCTGCTTTTGGCTAATGAGATGGTCAATGTCCGGTTCCATATTTGTCACTGCTAGTCGTAACAAGTGATGCAAGTGTGCATCAGTTGGTCTGGATCTGGTTGGAGATTTCAGATGTTTCATTCGGGAAAAAGTCTGTTCACAGACATAGGTGCTGCCAAAAATGGTTGCCATTTTGAGTGCATGGTTCCTGAGATTAAAGGAAGGAAGGCTGATGGAAGCTTTAACCCTAGTTCTCTGGAGTGAAAGTGAAGGAACACGTCACACACACAACCTTCAGCACTGGTTTAGCAGAGACTGTTCTTCCCTGGCTCATCTCCCACTCCAACAATGGGGAACCCACGGGGGTGGAGGGTGAGAAAAAAGGAAGCAAGCAGCTGTTCCGTGGGAAAGGCTTGGCAAGGGGCGTTCTTCACTCTCCGAACCAAGGTAGGCCAGCAAGGAATTCCCCAGAGAGAAGGGGAACAGGATAGAAGAGCTGACAGTTATCCCACTCATACCCCATCGCAAAGCCTCCCACCAACCACTGCCTCTGTTTTCCCCAAAACAAATGCAAGTCACAGCCGGATCCTGAACCTATTTTACTCAGCAGCGAGTCCCACTGAGGTCAATAGAATTTGCATCCTCCTGGAATCTGTACTGAGTACTTCAGCAGCAGCGGCCGACGCCCTCCCCAGAAGTCACACACACGTACCCCGAAACCCTTCACTCGCACTGTGCCTTGCTCTTCCTGTTCCTAGACTCGGGGTTGGATCCCGATTGAGTCCTACTCCAGAGTAGACCCACTGAAACCAATGGGGCTGCAGTTAAGAGTAACCGCAGCCCCACGGATTTCAATGGGTCTACTCTGGAGTAGGACTCAATCGGGATCCAACTCGCTTTGTGGTTCTGTGTTTGAGTACTCACACACGCTGCAGGAGCAAATGCTTCCCTTCCTCTCCATCCCAGCCCCTCCGTGCCCACCAACCGGTTTTGCCTTAGCCTCCCCACCCACCTACCTGGAGCAGGCAGGCAGGCAGGCAGGCAGGCCCAGCCGGCCTGGAGAAGCCTCCTTCACTCACCACGCATTTCTTGCCAAGAAAGCCGAAGAGGCTCTCGTTCTTTTGCGGGGTGAGCAGCATGGAGCCCATGTTGGCGACCCGCGGCGGGGGCTGCTGCTGCTCATTGCAGTGGCGGCCACCGGCGGGGCCCAGCCAGGACCCCCACCTCCACCTCCTCGTCCTCCGCCGGCTGCTCCTGCTTGTCGCCTCCCTCCTCCTCTTCCTCCTCCCCCTCCTCCCCGCCACCTCCTCCTCCGGGCCTGGCCGAGCCTTCTTCGCCAGCCATGCCGAGCAGCAGCACCTTGCCATCGCCTCAGGAGGAGGCGCCCGAACTGGTAGTGGTGCTGCTGCTGCCAGGCCTGCTTCTCCACTATCACCACCACCACCCACCGCTGCCTCACGAGCAACCCCTGTCGTCGTCACCACCGCCTTGTCTGCCTGACACGCTGCTGCTGAGGGACCGCCTGCCCACCGCGCCACCGGCTCAGCCTCCCCTTACCCCGCAGGAAGGCAGGTGGGTGGGCGGGCGCCCCGCCGCCAGCTCAGTCGCCAATCCTCCCCTTCCCCGACGCAGGAGACGCAGGGCGGTGGGCAGGCGACCCGCGACCCACTGCCGGCTCAGCCGCTACTCCTCCCCTTCCCCCGCAAGGAGCCTCTAGACTAGAGTCTAGATCGGCCACCGGGCTGGATGAAAAGACTTGGCAGGCCGGATGTGGCCCACGGGCCGTAGTTTGAGGACCCCTGCACCAGGGTATTCACCCAAAACTACTCTCTGAGACCAGCCCTGCTGATGGAACCAGAAGCACCGAAGAACAGTGCATCAAATACCCATCTCACAAGGTCGGTCCAGGAGGATACCATGGTCAAGTTAGAGCAACAGGGCAGCGCTCCTAGTGTCCCTCCCTAAGTAAAGGCCTGAACCCAGACTGGAATGGGTCAAGATAATTGGTATCCTCCAAGAATGTTTGCAATTGCCCCACCATGACTCTCTTGAAAACCTTTCCCAAAAATGGGTATTTGTGACCAGGCGGTAGTTGTCAAATACCATACAGTCTGGAGTGGACATCTTGAGAAGCAGTTGCAATACCGCCTCTTGCAACACTGCGGGTACCCCCTCCTCTTGCAAGGATCCATTCACTACACCCAGGAGCCCCTTTCACTTCTAGATACTAGGGTTGGGGAAATATTTAATTTGGTCCACATTTTTAAGCAAACCTACTAGATTTGCACCTTCTGGACTAACACACAGATTGGAATACAGTTATCCTTCAGACTGTACACTTCCCCACATTTTGCAATGCAGTTCTCAGCTCAAAAAATACGTACAAAATGAGTATATTAGGCAGAGATGTATACAAAAATGTGTATTTTAGGGGAAATTCCATACCAAAAAAAATGCATATGTCATGGGGAAATGTGTACAAAACGGCACACTTTATGGCGAGAATGCATACAATTTAAATGCACATGTTTGTACTTAACAAACACAGAAAATGGGATGGAATGACCTAACAATTGAACACATGTGAAACCAACAGACTGGAAGGAGGTTAATTTGTCCATCACTAGAGACCCAGGGCTTCAACCTGAAGAATGGGAAATCTAGTAACTCACATTCATTTTTTCAATCAAAGGCATCCCCAAAATCTCCCCCAAGGGTAAATTAAGAACACTGATTTAACAGGGATAGGTACCAGATAATAGGGATTGTTCCTTGTACAGACTAGGGCCAGTTGGAACATATGGGATCATAAGCAGGTGGCACTACTTTCTTAAGCTTTTGCTCTTCGTTCCATTTCTTTGTCTATCATATGTTGTATCTGAGTTGCCACATGCTGCCAGACACTGTGTTGAAATGCAGGCCTGCGGGCCAAATCCGGCCCACCTGGGGTCCCAATCTGGCCCTCTGGGGTTCCCCATTTTGCCACCCCCCTCCCCTGGCCCCACCCCCTTTCCCTGACCACCGATTGTTTTTTGGTTTCCTGGCTTTTGCCCAGTTTTTCTTCCCATTCTGAAAGGTTCAGTTACTGGCAGTAAGAGCTTTAAGCTAAAATATGCTGGTATTTTCTTTTATTTTTGGCCCAACCTTTTGTGCTTTTGGTCCCACCCACCACTAGAATGTGGTCCCCAAGAGCTTCTCCAAAACTGAATTCAGCCCTTTGGCTGAAAGAGGTTCAACACCCCCGTGCGGGGTTCTAACCCTTGGCCATATCAGGCACACACACCTAATGGTCTGACAGTCAAGATATAAAAACGCTAAGATGGAGTGGAGAAATTATTCAATAATGCAGTACACTACAAGCCAAGGATTGTTTTTGTTTTAACTAACGGAATCTTTCCCTGCAGAAATTACAGTGGCCCCACCAATCCCCATGCCAGATTTTGTTAACTAGTTTCTAAGAAGTAACTTTCTAAAACAAACAAACAAGCCAGTGTATGCACTTCCCATTCACACAAACTAAAATAATAACATGAGCCCAAAATGAGGGTGAGGCCAACAAATGTGCATATACATACATACATACATACATACAATTTATTGGCTTAGGAAGCTGCCTTATACTGAGCCAGACCATTGGTCCCTCAAGCCCAGTATTGTCAACACTGATTGGCAGCGGCTTTCCAGGGTGTCAGGCAGCAGTTTCTCCTGACCCACCTGGAGAACCTGGGTATTGAACCAGGGACCTTCTGCATGCTAAGCATGTGCTCTACCAATGAGCTACAGCTTGGATCAAAAAAAATATATATGAGCAAAGTTTTGTTCATACAAGAGGGCTTTCCTATCCTACTACCCCCATCCTGGTGAAGCCTCTTCCACCACCCCAAAAGCAGTACCTGTGTGTTGGGGCTTTCTGCAGAAAAAAAGAAAAGAATGTGGGGTGGGGGAGGACAAATTGTCAGTAATTGGTGTCTCTCCCTTGTGGATATGCTTCCACTTGGGGCATTTTTAGATCCAAGCCATTGTAGGTTCCAACATCTTGGGCTGGATAGCCCTTCTCTGGTAAAATATGTTTGAATGAAGAATAACATTATTAATTAAATTGTATAACAAAACTGAATGCACGAACTATCTTATTTTATGTCCATCTGTTATATTATCCCACCCCCACCCCCCGAAAACTGAAAACCAAAATCTCCTTTCAAGTTCACTCATATGTCCTCACCCAGGGACTTACATGGTAAGAAGTCTGTACTGAAATCTTGTGTCCCATGGCACCATGCAGTAAGCAAAAGCAACGAATAGTGCATCAGAAAAGAAATAATTCATTTCCGAACTGGTATGCATGTACTATAAATGTATTTACCTAGTTAACTATTCTCCTACAGGTGCCATCCCATGTGGATCTTTACTAAGGGCTGGCTCACAGACAAACATTCATCACTTGATGAGTACTGCAGCAAGTAATGACTTCCTTTTGTTAATTGGCCATCACAGATTAAATACCCGGCAAAGCATCCATAACTCCTCAGATCATCTCACACTTTTCAGTGGAGTCTGAACACGCATGCATTGCAAGAGACATCTAGTGCTAAGTCACCAAGCAATAAGAAATACTGTTGGAGGCCAGATAGTTCCTCACTCCTTCAACATCAAGGGACAAAAACATGAACTGAACCTGAAAACAATGACAGCCACATATTTCAGTATATTGAAAGGGTTTGCGATGATCAGTTTTGAGTAATGTTCCCAAACTTTGAATACTTAATCTCATCACAGCATTGCTTAACATGACTGCTCTATCTACTTTGCCCTCCCTTTCCCTCTCCAAGATTGTGCCATGCAGGTAGAAGTTGTCATCTTTTGGCTTTAAAAATTATTGTACCTGGATGAGCCCAGATGTGGGGGCTAGGAAATAGGGGTGTGGAGCCTGCTGGACTCCAGGAGAAGTGGTGCAAATAGCAACAGTTTTCTTTTGACTCCCGTGGCCAATTGTGGCAGATATAGTGAGCTGAGCCTATGCTTGAGTTCTGGTGCAGGGTGATGGAGGTGACAGGTGTTATGAGCAGTTTTCACAAATATAGTTGCCAAGCTGCTATATTATTCTGTCACCACCCATGCTGCCACCCTTGCTCAAAATATTATGGCAGCTAGTCCCAAATTCCACATGCTAAAATCAATCAACAAACCTGACCTGGAAGCTTTTATAGGGGTCAGTGGGTGTCATCTTACCTGCTCACACTTTCTTTGGCTGTTATAGTAGCAAGCAGAGTCAGGGGGTATCACCTGACCTGCTCTGGCCTATTTATTTTATTTATATTGCATACCCTCCAACATTTCACAGATGAAAATCGGGACACACATGTGAATTAAGAGGTATGGTTTAAGCCAGTGGTTCCCAACATTGGGTCCCCAGATGTTGCTGGCCTACAGCTCCCATCATACCCAGCTAGCATGGCTAATGGCAAGGGATGCTGGGAGCTGTAGTCCAACAATATCTGGGAACCCAAGGTTGGGAACCACTGGTTTAAGCAACATGAGGATGTGGCCAAGGGTATGGCCAGGCAACCAAAGGGCATGGTCAAGTACAAAAGTTATTAGAAGAAACACACAAAATCTTATATATTATAATTATTACATTATTATATTATATATTATTTTATAATATTTTATAAGTGGCTTTTGTAATAATTTTTTTTTACCTTACTTAAACCCTTAATTGTTGATATCTGGTGTTTTGCATGGGGGGGGGGGGTGTCAGTGCTTGCAGGGCAATCTCTTTCTTTTTGTTTTAAAATGGTCAGGATTGGCACAAATTCAACAGGTGAAGCTAACCCACCCACTCCACACCCCCAAACATGGAGCTTCAGGGAGAAGGGGAAGTTTCTTGCATTTCCTTCTGACACTGTAAACTCACCTGTTAGAGGCAAAGAGTCAGCTCTGTTAGGAAATAAAATCTTTGGCAATATGAAGATAGGAATCATGTGATAAATTCCCTCATTCACCTCTCCATCGGTCCAGGCTTTCACCCAGCTAATCCCTTTCCCACAGCAACGTGCAGCAGAGGCAGCAGGTAGAGCACACACATCCTCGCCTGGCCCTCCCAGATTAGCAGAGTCTGTTCCCTCCCTGCTTACTATTGGTGTTCGAGCCTAAGCAGAGCTATCTTAAAGGAGCCATGGGCAAAATTGCAGCTAAACTAAAACTGCTTAGCTGCAATTTTGCCCATGGCCCTTTTAAGTAGCTTGCAGTTGCGGGAGGCAAGGGAATTCAGGACTCTGCATGAGAAAGTGAGAAGCCATGATGGCTTAAGGGTTTTTGTGGGCAATTGTGGGCAATTGGCATTTGTGGGCAATTAGCATTTTCGGGGCAATTGGAGACTATGATATTGAAATTTCTATCCCATCCTTCAAAGGCCTATGCACTGCAAGGGGTGGCTTACAACCATTTAAAACCACAATACCATATAAAACAATCTATTCAATAAAAATACAACAGAGGCAGTGGCCACAGATAAAACACAACCTTTAAATAAAACGTCAGGCACTTAGCAAGGCAAACGCCTGCCATTTTTTTGTTTTTAAAAAATGCCCTCACCAACTGTTCAAAGACAACCAGCAGAGAAGGGGCCACCTGTGCTTCATGGGGCAAGACGTTCCACAGTGATGGTGCAGCCATTGCAAAGGTCCTCTCTCTTGTCACCAACAGCCATACCCTCACTGTAGGTAGGACACAGAGAAGGGCCTCTCCTTCTGATCTTAGAAAGTGGGCAGGTCAGTGCTGGTGTAAGGAAGCATTCCTAAGCCGGTGTTACAAGCAGATCTCCTTATAATTCTTTCCTTTAGTCAGAGCTGGGTGGTGGAGGGTGTCACAGCCTGGATCCCTGCCTGCCATCCCTCATCTCATTGGTTCATGACCTCCCAGTGAGCTCAGGTTCCGACAAGTAGGCTCTGTCAGAGGACGTGCAGTGGTGCACTTGCAGTAGTCCACACAACTACACTTACTATGGTCAGTTGTCCCTTGTCCCATAGTATCTTTCTGACCTTCACTCCTACCACCCCAAGGTGTTCATTCTCAATTTTTTCCATGCCTTTGCTCTTACTTCAATTTCTCCACATTCTCCCTTGCACCTCTATGGTGGATCACTTTCTCCCCACCCTCTCTTTCTTTTTCTCTTTATCTCTCTACCTTCAAATATCTCCTGAAGACCCTGTGAATTGCAATGAAGTCTAAGAGCATATAATGGCATTTGTTCACGTTCTTGCCTTGATACCCTGGCCTCTTCCATTCCTCTATGCACATGGCCCTTCTGCCACAATGTTCACATTTCTCTAGTAGTAGACATTTTGTTAAAATAATAATAATTAGGACTAAGTAAAAGAGGGCACCTTTTGTTAACTTTTTCTGCAGGGTTGAAAAATACCACTCCTTTTGATAATTTTTCAGTGATTGCTGTGAAAGGGCTCAAAAATATTTGCCAGCTCAGGAAGCATTGCTCTCACTCTGAATTGACTTTGTTTGTCCTTAGTGACATTATCACATGGCCAAATCTGAATGGCTAGATAGCCTTATGACATCATTCTATTCATTATGTGAACCCCAATTGGCTGGGATTGCTGATGTAACTATTCCCAGAAAAAGACCCAGTATTTTTAGGGGGGAGGAATGGAACAGCAGCAGGCAGGGGAAACAAAGTAAATATTGAAAGCAGTAAGGGTTTGGGCGGGAAATATTGCTCCCTCTGCCCCCATACTACTTTTGTTGACCCAAAAATCAAAAGGGGAAAACATTCAGCATAGACCTAGTAATAACAGGTGAAGTTCAGAGACACCACACAGAAACATGGTCTTGTTGCCAAATGGAGATTCAAGCAGCAGCTCGTTCTTCCTTACCTGCTTTGTATCACTCATTTTCTGGGTTCCAACACTAAAAAAGCTGTCTTTGCACCTAACAGCTTTAGCTAAAGCTCCAGCAGTGTGGGGGACTTTCTTCAGCAGACAGATAAGAACAATTATTTTCCCCTTTGAATGTTTGAAAGATCTTCAGGAATGACACACGCCAGGCCTATAATCGACTCAAATACTGGTCAATTATGATCATTTGGTATACTTTAGACTCCTCAGCTTTATTCTCTGTCTACATTCCAGTGGAGTTATTAGCCAAAGTAATTGTTTATTTTTTTGCCAGAAAAACAAACTATAAAGCACTCAACGCCGGAGTTCATTAAACCATCCCTTTGTTTTGTTTGACTTGCAATGTACTTCATACTATGAAAAAATATTCTATAATGGATGAGGAATCTGCTAAAAATTCTGCCCTACACAACTTTAATTTGCAATGAGATGAGAACTACCACGGAACAAGACCACCAAGAGTGCTCTAAAGACAAGAGAGAAAAATAAATACAGACATATATCCACAATGTGGTTTATTGCATTTGGGTTGTGCTCTGAAAATTTCTGCATGGTGTAGCTTTGTGAAGGAAATATCGAAACCATTTTAGTGAGAGTATATCTGGACCAGTGCCAACCAGCTATTATTTACTGGTCTACCCAGTGAAGGTGAATGTTATAAGTATTGTGGTCTGAAAAACTAGTAAAGATGGTGCAGGCTTCTGCCTTGGACCTTGTTGGGGTCTGCCCAGGTTTTGCCTCTGACCCACAGATGGCTTTTTTGTTCTTCTGCAAACCTTCAAGTTCCTCCAAGCCTGTTCACACATCCCTCTTGTGCATCAATGGCACCATTTTGGCTGCATAAAGATCAGCATTCTCTGAGTTCCCTATATACTGCCTTCACCGTGGCACCTTGAGAGAACCAAGTTTCTCCCTAAAAGGAGTTTTGCTTTTTGAGAACGTCTGACAGCCAGGGGCCATCCTACATCTGTGGCTATGCCAGGGCTAATACCAGCAAAATATAGTAACAAACCAGCAGCAGTCAGTAGCGCAAGAAGTGTTGTAGGAGGCAAAAAAAGTTAGGTAGTTTGTCATGAAACTCCCTGGGTGACTTTGGGCCAGTCACTGACTCTCAGCCTAACCTACTTCACAGGGTTGTTGTGAGGATAAAATGGAGAGGAGGAGGAGGATTATGTAAGCCGCCTTGGGTTCCTTGCAGGAAAAAAAGTCGGGGTATAAATATAATAAATAAAAATGTAACACCACATCTTCAGTCACTGTCACTTACTGACATCTCCATATTACTCAAATATACAATGACTACAGGATTGCCAGTGATAGTCACCTTACCAATATGCAGACTCCTCCTACATGCAGTATGCAAGCACACACCCAGAAATAAGCAACAGTGTCTCCTTAGAAACTTCCCATGACTATAATCAAGGCATGCTTATAGAATTCAAGAGGCCTCCCAGGAAGAGTTCAAGCCCCACTGGAAAACTAGGGAGTTACTCTATTCCTGTGTGTGTGTGTGTGTGTGTGTGTTTGTGTTTGTATTGCTAAACAGGGGATGGTCTGAATTTCACACACTTTCATAATATGACATATATAGTAGTAGTAGGCGATCACTCGTGACCGAGTAAGACTGTCTTCCAGGATAGTTTTCTCCATGAACCATTTAGTAATAAAATAATTTTCAGTGAACAAATCACACACTTTATAATTGCAAAACATTTCACTCTGAACTATTGACAAAGCCATGCACATTTTGATGGTATGTTTTCAAATTATTTAATATGAAAAAGACAAAAAGCAGCTCTCATAACTGCTTAGGCTATACATCATATTGTGTACACAAATAAAAACCACTCCTTTAAAATGTATTGAAATAAATTCAGAGATAACACAAACTGTGGAAGTATACAGAGTCCTTGTGTATTTTTTTCTCTTTAAACTGAAAGCACTCTTTATTTGAGATCACCTATGTGAGCAGAATAATCCTCAAGGTAAGCCTAAGTGACTGCACAAAAGGTAGGGAGGTTTTTGTGTTGACTCTGCCCCCTGTTCTGTATGCTTCTATACAGTAAGGTCTGCAAGGAAGACTAGCTGGGAAAGGTTCTTCAGTTTCAAGCCCACTGATGTATGACATCAAATGCAGTTTTGCAAATGCAAAGACAGTCTTGTTGGTACTCTTGAACACTGATTAGTAACGGTGAAGGGAGGAAAAATGCTAGCATGATCACACCCAGATTGTAAAAAATAAATAAATCATTACATCCCACTGGAAGTTCATGACAGCAGTCCTCGTTTTATTAGTACCCAGCCCGTAAACCTCTTTGAGCTCACTATAATTTGCTTTGTCCAAAACTATTTAAAACAAAAAGATGAACACCTCAGTCAAAAATGTAATTTGATCTATATGCCAGCATGGCAACACACACCACATCTTCAGTGCCCCTCTACCTCCTACTGTCATGGTATCTATCCCCCCGACTTCCTTGCCTTTTTTTAAAAAAATGTTAAATTAACCAGCCAATTATCAAAATTAATTCCATTAAACTATAACAGATTATAACAAATTATAAACTGTGTGTTTAGGAAAATACAACACCACTTATGAAGAGTTACTGGTACATTTTAAGACTAACTCCCAAATATTGGAATAATTTTGATATGGGTTGCAGCTCAGAGAATAAGTACATCTTTGGTGCTCAAGTGCCGACAGAGACAGGAAAATAGACAAGTTGTATGTTGTCATAATCTGTATAATAACACGAAGATTAGGAAACATCGATATAAGCACATCTCTCATGACAAAGTACTTTAGCAATATAGCATGAAACCATGAGGCTTTTTTTAGAGAGCTAAACATGCTGGAAGTGGACCTGACTTCTCTGGTAAAGGCGGGGGGGGGGATCGTAAAGGCAACAGCTTACCCATCTAGGGCTGCTTACATGAGGAAGCAAAAGTGGACCCATGATGCTTCTGTAGTGCGCCATTGTTTCATACCAATTACTACAGCCAGTTATTTCTCTCCTCCCATTATACTTTATACTGGACTAATTAAATTGAGGTATGTATAAACTGTTTTGTAATTAGACTCATTACAGCTTAAACATGATATTCGTACCCAGATGCTTTACAGAGCTATTGCATGAAGAGGTGTTTTTTAAAAAAAATAAAAAAATGGCCAATACAAAAACACAAGAGGACACAACCCAACATTGAGTTGAGCACATTGTTCAAGCATGCTGAAGTCTATGTCTGGTTATGGCCACAGTGGGCCAGTTCACACAATCACCATGGGTTAAAAAAGCAATGGTGGCCTGTTTAAGCTGTGGCGCATGCTGGGCACTGTTTGCCTAATCACCTGCCCGGGTGCAGCGTGGCATGTTATCCAAATCTGGGCAGCATGGCTTGCTGGAGGGGGAAAACAATCCACAAATAACCCATAGGCTGTTGTTGGGAAACTTGAGGGCTGTTTCCCTATCCGACAAGCCATTCCTCCCAGGTTTGGATGATACAACAAGCTGCGCCCAGGTGTGTGATCAGGCAAATGGTGCCCAGCCACCATCGCTTCTTTAACCCACGATGATTGTGCAAACCAGGTCAGTGTCTGTGAAACCTTCCAAATCTGCACTACCAGGGCCTTATGTACAACCAAATAGCACCAGTGGCAGAGCAACAGCACTGACGGTAAAGTTGATCTTGGAGATGTAAAACTGTGTGTTTAAATTTGGATCTTGTCCTTATGTAAGCATGGGGCATGTGTCCAATTTTAACATAAGGGGTGTGGCCATGAGGTGCTAAACTATCTTCTCACCTGAGGCTTTGCCACAGTAGGGTGAGGAGTCTGCAGGGAGGGAAGTAGTGGGTGGGGGTGGATGTACTCATCAGCCATATACCCCTTTTGCTGTTTAAATACAACCAAATCCACTTCTTTCTATGTGATTGGGGCAGATCGTTTAAAAATACATGGTTCTGCCAGCCAAGTATGTACTTTGGCTCTATGTGGGTCACATATTGTCAGCCAAATACCAAACTTCAATGCTCCCCAAAGGAAAAATGTGGCAGTTGACACATTTGAAGGAAAGATATGACAGTTGACACATTTCAGCCAAAAGCTAGACACTTATATTTTCAGTTGAGACCCAGGTATTAACCAGTCTCTTCATACACAGAAAAGAATCATCCAGCTTCTTTAAAGCAATATGAAAAAGCAGCAATGAAAACCTAAGTTCTTGGAAGAAAATGCTTATAGCAGATTCTACATTTCCTTCACATTGTGTAGTTTCTGGTATAACAGAAAAGACAAACTTTTCAGAAAAACAAAAATCACTTTATAGAGCTCAGCTTCCTCTCATTGTGAATCTATTCTAAAGCAACATTTAATCTGCTTCAGAAGAGAACACAAGGATAAGTCATGTTATCATAGTGGAACCTCATCAGGATCAACTGGCTTAGGACTAAGATGCAGAACGGGGGAAACAGCAGAAAAATAAATCAGTTTGATGATGGTGTCACAGGCAGTTTCTCCAAATCTTAATTGCTACCTTTTTTAATGCTCAGCTTCTACAATGCAGATTTTCTGTTTGCTGTTCTGGTCTTCCCACAGAGGTTAACAAAAGCGTGTTTTCTTCAAAAAGAACCATACTTTCCAGCAACCTTCAAGTCCTCCTTAGGTAAAGATAGCTATGAAAATGCTAGACATATAAATTACAAATCCAATTTGCTAAAGATCTTCTTAAAACAGGTCACTGACTTCCACTGTTTCTGAATTAAGGCTTCACCAAGTATATAGTACCATTTTATTTTTAAGGATGGTGCCACACTCCTTTCATGTGGTCCTGCTACTGAGAACAGTAAACCTATATCAGTTATTTTCATGGGCAAAATAATATCTAACTGGTGGTCCTGGCAAGTCTTCTTCACCATCTGTTTCTGGAGCAAATGATACTGTGAGATCCACATATTTCTTATTTGCTGCTGGT
Organism: Shinisaurus crocodilurus; assembly: GCA_021292165.1. Lineage (NCBI taxonomy): Eukaryota > Metazoa > Chordata > Lepidosauria > Squamata > Shinisauridae > Shinisaurus > Shinisaurus crocodilurus. Next base: position 96,379,532 of record CM037880.1, read on the forward strand.
TTCACAAGTTTCTGCATCCTACAAGACAGAATTCAAATATTAAGAAGCTGCAAACACACCATAGAAGAACCAAGTTTCCCTGGAGGTCCAGAAAGAAATTCAAGACACAATTTTTAAAAACGCAACCAATGTGAGATCAGGCAAGCCCTCATTATAAGCAACTATGGACCTGTAGGGACATAACTAGAGCCAATTTTGGAAGGTGTAAATAAAAATATTCTAAAAAGCAGCAGTTCTCCAGTGAACATGGGATAGAATTCTTAATCCTTTAGGACTGCCTTCCCAATCTGGAAGGAGGGATTATTTCCCAGACCATCCTTGCCGCATTTATTTATTTATTTATTATATTTATACCCCACCTTTTTTCCTGCAAGGAACCCAAGGCGGCTCACATAATCCTCCTCCACTCCTCCATTTTATCCTCACAACAACCTTGTGAGGTAGGTTAGGCTGAGAGTCAGTGACTGGCCCAAAGTCACCCAGTGAGTTTCATGGTCAAGCGGGGACTAGAACCTGGATCTCCCAAGTTCCAGTCCAACACTCTCACCACTACGCCACACTGGCTCTCCACGCCATTGCTCTCCATGCCTCATGACAGGGAAATGGTTTTGTGTTCCTAAGAGATTTCTTTTTGCATTTATATGCTCTTATTTTGAACTGTAAGGCTAAGAAGAAGAATAGCTGTTTGGGAAGGATGCCGTTAATTAGTTAGGTTTTCAGTTTTTGCTTTGTTCTGTGTTTTTTGTTTGTTCATTTGTTTGTTATTTAAGTGCCTGGGCAAGTGATGTGACTGAGGAAGGAACACAGTGCTGTGTTTCAGTGAGGGAGATATGGCAATGGGATCTGATTGGCAAGATGAGGTCAGAATGGCTAGACAATTTCAGGCTGTCCTTTCCTTCCAGTCCTTCTCTCATCTGGGCCCCTCCATGCTGCCATGCCAGCAATGCACTGGGGCTTAAGGTGCTGCTATTGAGAATACCAGGTTGGTGAATAGGAAGACATCTGCTATCTAGGATATGATCCTCAATGAACAAGCTAATCTGGCATGCATCACAGAGGTCTCAGCAGAATCCTGTTATCTGTGACACACTGCATATCACAGTGTGCACACACACTATATAACAACCTCAGCTTGAAAAGAAATCTTCCATCATAACTAGGGGTAAAACAGGAACTTTTTATTAGAAAACTCTAAGTCCCACCTGGATTTTATCAGATTTACTGCTTAGTTAATACTTACGTCAGCTTTAATCTTTTGACATGTCCAGGCATTACAGGAACATATAGCATTTTAACTCCCTGAACCACCATAGTTGGCTCAATTCCATATTTTTCCTGTAACAAAAATGCAAAAATACTTTGAACTGTACCACCCAGAAAGTGAACTAATTAGAAACTAAGGCGAAAACTCAGTTCAATATGATCATTTTCACTTGATGTACACTTTGTAAGTTTTCACTATGCAAATGTTTTTTTGAATAGGCCATGCAACATGAACCTCAACTGACAGGGTGGATTATTTATTTATTATAACTTGAAAAGCAGTAAATTTTATGATCTCTATACCACACTGCAATCTGATAGAAGAAACAGCAAGTGTGTTTCCCAACTGTCCCTACTGTACATTTAATACAAATTTCTTACTTTGACAGCATTTATGAAGTCCAAGAGTGTGAAATCATCTTTCCCATAAACAGTCCATCTATCCCAGATTGTAAAAGATATCCCATTTCTGTCACAGAATAAGAATGAAAAACATTTTTGTATCAAAGACATGTTTGCCATAACACAATTTTCAATCACCTGATGTCAGCAATACGGTAATTTAAAACGTAGGAGGCTGATAAATAGAGTGCAGTGGCGCTTCCAAAGACCAACTATAGCAAAAGCTAGGAATATTGCCTATGAATTCCCATTCTTGGAGGTGGCAGGCGACTGGCTTGTAGCCGAAATTCCAGATGTTGCAACTGCCTCCCACCTGCCAACTCAGAGGAATGAACAATAAGTAGTGAGTATTTCTTAAAATTTGTCCAATTGTTTAGTTATACTACCACGTATATAAAGGCTTTAGATTTCTTTGGGACACTACATATGACATGAACTGCTTAGAATACATTCCACTTTTAATCCCTTCATGCTATTTACCTTATTTCTGTTTTTCTCACTTCAGCCGTTTCTGTGAAGACAATGATTGGAATGGCCAAGTTGAAAAAGCAGCTCTTATATGCTTGAAAAGGGTAGCCACCCACTACTTTGATCAATTCCAAAGCAACCTAGGGGAGAGGAGGAAATGTAAAAGCTGTATAAACTGTGAAATACCTCACCATAGGCATACAGCTATAGGGGCATTAGCATATTCTGATCTGTACAATATGCAGCATGAACCATAGGTCACAAAAGACTTGGGGTCAGCTTGTGGAAAGGACTCAGATGCCCAGACATCACAGTGTCTCAGGAGACCCCGTAGTTCAGGGGTAGGCTACATGTGCACCATGAGCCCCTTGATCATTTTTGTGGCCCCCACCCTGTTCTCCTGCCACCACCCAATTTGCTGCTGCAGTGGCAAATGCAGCAGCAAATTCAGCTGTAGGGGTGGCCACTGTGGAGGGGGAGGGGACAATGCACCCCCCAGAATTTGCCCACCCCTGCCTTAATTCATACACAATTGTGAAGGAATAAGTGATCCCCAGACAAAACTGTACCAAACATTTCCAGTGTGACTGTCAAAAGGAGACACATACTGAGTTTCCAGTAGGTCTTTCCTTTCACACAGGGGTGTACAACCTGAGGCCCCCAAGGAAGCCTTGCCCCCGCTACTGCTGCCAAATTCTCCCCACTGCCTGTACTTTCCACTCCCACCCTAGAGATCCCCATACAGATTGCTCTTTCCCTGATGCTGCTAGAAAAGAGTGATTTGTTATCAAGATTGCTGTGGGAGGGGGTGGGCAGAAGGCTCTCTACTCCCTCCTCCTCCAAAGATCCACATATCAATTACTGGAATTTGTGTGTGTGCCTTTGTACATGTGTGTCTTTGCAGCCCCCAAGCCAGCATCACATGTGGCCCCCAGGGCCGAAGAGTTGTGCACCCCAGCTTTAACACAAAGAGCCACTTCACACATGATAAAGCTTCCTACCCAAAAGCCACTTCTATATAGGAATTCAGATGACAGTCATGTGGAGTCAGTCACAAGTAATGGTCCCATATGGGTATAACTGATTGTGTGCACACAATGTGCAAATTATTAGTATATGTATGCAATTCTTTATTATATTTATTATATTTCTAGCCAGACATTCCAAGGTGTTCAGGATAGCATTTATATTACAGTAACAAAGAGATGGCTGGCCATCATGAAAGAGGACCGACATCCACTTTTCCCACTTGCTGTTTCAAAATTTATCCCAGACTGCATAGCTTAACATGACCTCATAAATGTCTTTTGCCACCTCTTTTCTACAGTTGACATATTACTTCTTCAGAGGAAAAATAGGACCAAGAATCAAAAGGGAACTTACTTACTTCCCATGATGAGTCAGAGAATTTTAACTAATAGGAAAAGCACTCCTTCTGTGTAGTCACCTTTAGCTAATCTAGTCCTAACAGAGAGGCTAGCATACATAATATTTTTATGTGCAAGCCTGGAAAATTGCATCCTCACTCACTCACCAAACCAGACACAGCCGCTGTAGAAGTTGCAATGGCAGGGATAATCTTTCCAGCAATCCGTTTTGTTTTGAGTCTGTCTGCTGGTTCAATATTATACATTTTGGCTCGCAAATTGGAAGCTGCTGTTATGAAGTCTATGTGCCCATTACTGTCATCATCCTTCTCAAAATTAAGTTCCTTCATTTGTAAGTCATCTGTTCAGGAACAAAAGTTACTGTTCAGAATTCTTTAGGGATTCCTGGCCGTTTTAGTTCGTTATACTTACATGCTTACTTTCATTTTCTTCAAGGGAGCTGGGGGTGGATTTTCTACAAAATTTATTGACCATGAGAGTGGAAAGGGGGTAAAACTAATGGAACATCAATGAGGGATGGATAAAGAATGGGTAGGATCCTCACTCTTGAATAAGCAGCGTAAGGACCAAGAGGATAAACAAGCATCTCTGAGGCTAGAATTAAATGAGCAGGCAGGCAGGGATTTGACTGGAGATTAACAACCTTTTAAAAACTGACGTCTGTGGGAGTGTGTTGTAAAGAAAGCTACAGCTCAGCAATGTATGAAGCAGTGATCCTCCAACCTTGGGCCCCCAGATGTTTTTGGCTGGGGCATGCTGGGAGTTGTAGGCCAAAAACATCTGGGGACCCAAGGTTGGAGAACACTGGTATGAAGGAATGAAATTTCTCAGCTTTTCCTACAGAGGTCTGCCTTTCCTTTACTTAATGTAAAACTGGTAAAAACCTGGTTAAAATTTGTTATTCATCCTGAACTCTTAGGATAGACCAAGCTATGAGTATCTAACACAGCATAAACCATCTAATCTGATCTCATTTTTTGATCGGGTAACCTCCCTTGTGGACTGTGGGAATGCTGTGGACATCATATATCTGGACTTCAGCAAAGCTTTCGACAAAGTGCCTCATGATATCCTGATTAGCAAGCTAGCTAAAAGTGGGCTAGATGGAACAACTATCAGGTGGATCCACAATTGGCTACAGAATCGGACTCAAAGAGTGCTTATCAATGGTTCCTTCTCAAACTGGGGAGAGGTAACGAGCGGGGTACCACAGGGCTCGGTCCTGGGCCCAGTGCTCTTCAACATTTTTATTAATGACTTGGATGAGGAGGTATAGGGAATGCTTATCAAATTTGCAGATGACACAAAGTTGGGTGGAACAGCTAATACTCTGGAAGACAGATACAAAATTCAAAGCGCTCTCGATAGGCTGGAGAGCTGAGCCGAAAACAACAGAATGAAATTTAATAGGGATAAATGCCAAGTGCTGCACCTAGGGAGAGGAAACCAAATGCAGAGTTACAGAATGGGGGACACTTGGCTCAACAATACCACAAGTGAGAAGGATCTTGGAATTGTTGTAGATCACAAACTGAATATGAGCCAGCAATGCGATGTGGCTACAAAGAAGGCAAATGCTATTTTGGGCCTGCATTAATAGAAGTATAGTTTCCAAATCGCGGGAAGTGATAATTCCCCTTTACTCAGCACTGGTTAGGCCTCATCTTGAGTACTGCGTCCAGTTCTGGGCACCACACTTTAAGAAGGATGTAGACAAACTGGAGAGGGTTCAGAGTGGGCAACAAGGATGATAAAGGGACTGGAAACAAGGCCCTATGAGGAGAGACTGAAAGAACTGGGCATGTTTAGCCTTCAGAAGAGGAGACTGAGGGGAGATATGATCGCACTCTTCTAGTACTTGAAGGGTTGTCACACAGAGGAGGGCCAGGATCTCTTCTTGATCATCCCAGTTTGCAGGACACGGAATAATGGGCTCAAGTTACAGGAACCCAGATTCCACCTGAACATCAGGAAAAATTTCCTGACTGTCACAGCAATAAGACAATGGAACCAACTACCTAGGGAGGTGGTGGGCTCTCCCACTCTGGAGGCATTCAAGGTGCGGCTGGACAGCCATCTGTCAGGGATGCTTTGATCCTGGATTCCTGCATTGAGCAGGGGCTTGGACTCGATGGCCTTGTAGGCCCATTCCAACTCTACTTTTCTATGATTCTATGATTCTATAATCAGTCATTGGAATTCAGCCTGTTTCGAACAGGTTTAGCACTCCCTTTGAAAAACCAGGTTTGCCATCTGGAAGTGCTCCTTTACGTGGTCTTGCTCCTGGATTTTCAAGTGTCAGCTGTGGCCAGGAGTGCTTTGGCCCAGCTTTGACTGCTATACTCACTGCACCCATCCCTGGGGAAGATAGATGTGGCCACTGCCTTGGCTACATCGAGGTTGGGATACTTGTAACACACTCTACAGGGCGTTTTCTGGAAACAGCAACTAGTAGCAGCTACAACCTTGGGTCCCCAGATGTTGCTGGCCTACAGCTCCCAGCATACCCAGCCAGCATGGCAAATGGCAAGGGATTCTGGGAGCTGTAGTCCAGCAACATCTGGGGACCCAAGGTTGGAGAGCCCTGAGCTAGATGGTTAATTGGGGTCAGTTTCTTGGAGCATATGATTCCTCCTCTATTACCTGCAGTGGTTGCCCATCTGTTTCCAGTCATGATTCAAGGTGTTGGTAATTGCCTTTAAAACGCCAAACAGTTTGTGATCAGGTTACCTAAAGTTACCTAATCCACTAAGGTTACTAGGAGAGGCCCACCTGCATGTCTCACCCCCATCTGAGGTGTGGTTGACAGGAACACATGAAAGGGTCCTCTCTCTAGAACTCTTTGTCTCAAGATATCTATTTATTTTATATCCTGCCTTTTTTCCTGCAAGGAACCCAAGGTGGCTTACATAATCCTCCTGCTCCTCTCCATTTTTATCCTCACAACAACCCTGTGAGGTAGGTTAGGCTGAGAGTCAGTGACCGGCCCAAAGTCACCCAGTGAGCTTCATGGCCAAGTGGGGACTAGAGCCCAAGATATTTTTTTATTTAGGATGATACCAAGTGCGATATCAGATAAGGAACTAAAAGAATGGCAAACAATTATTAACACATATTGTAATGGAGGGAAAAAGTCTAGGATTACCAAAACAAGATGGTATAAAGCACAAAAAGTAGGGGGTTTGGGTCTTCCAAATTTAAAATGGTATTATATAGCTAATCAATTAAGACATACAGTGGATATTATAGCACGGCCTAAAGAAATAATGTGGTTGGAGTTAGAAACATCTGAATCACAAAATACTTTGGAGAATATATTTTTTCTTTAAAAAAAAATGATAAAAAACATAGACAACCCTTTTTTAAGAAGTTTGTAAGTGACTTGGTGTACTATGAAGAACATATTTATACCAGGGATTTCTCCATTAACTCCGGTGGTGGCTCTAAATGATTTCCCCAAAAATTTAAGATTGGATTTGGAGGGTAAACTAAGAGAAGAAAGGGTTATTAGATTATCCGACTGGGTGGAAAAGATGGGGACTAGAGACCAAATAATGGAAATTGTTGGGAGAAGAAGAATGCCGTGGTTAAATGTATTACAGTTAGGAACAGTGGTCGAAGAAGTGGAAAAGGAAAACTGAGTATGAGAGAGATTTAACTAAATTTGAAAAGATTGTTACGTCTAGAGATGGTCTACAAGGCAATGCATCAACAAGAGGTATAACAAGGGATTTATATAGATTGATTCAAAAAGCAGAAGAACAAGAGGACCAGCTAAAGGCAGTATGGGATAATGAATTTGAAGAGGTGACCTCGAAGGTGGGTTGGAACAACATATGGGATAGACGGATTGTGAAGGTGATGTCAACTAGGATAAAGGAGAATTTCTATAAACTAATTTGGCGAAGGTACTTAACTCCAGTAAGGTTAAATAGAATAGATAATAATTGTTCTGCATTTTGTTGGCGAGGATGTCAGGAAAAAGGGACATATGCTCATATGTGGTGGAGTTGTAAAAATGTACTGTTTTTTTGGCGAGAGGTTTTTACAGAAATATCGGAAATTATTGGTATTAATTTAGAGGTCTGTCCAAAACTAGCAGTTATCAATAATGGAGAAACTTATTTGCGACCAAAATACGAAGGAATTACGGTAATTGTAAACTTGTAAACTTGTTCCATCCTCGCCCCGATGCTATTCATCATCTACCTAAAGCCGCTGGGAGCTATCATCAGGAGGTTTGGGGTGCGGTATCATCAGTATGCAGATGACACGCAGCTCTACCTCTGTTTCAAGTTCTCACCAAGGTTGGCCGTTGAGACCCTGTCCAAGTGCCTGGAGTCAGTGGGTGGCTGGATGGGAAGAAACATGCTGAAGCAGAATCCCGACAAGACCGAGGTACTTCTGGTTGGGGACAAGGGGAGGTTAGGGGATGTTGACCTGGTGCTGAATGGGGTACATCTACCCCTGAAGGACCAGGTCCGCAGCTTGGGGGTCATTCTAGACTCCCAGCTGTCCATGGAAGCTCAGGTGTCAGCTGTGAGCCGGGCGGCGCTGTATCAACTCCATCTGATATGGCAGCTGCGCCTCTACCTTCCTAATCACCTGCTCCCATCAGTGGTTCATGCCTTGGTCTCCTCTCGCCTAGACTACTGTAATGCGCTCTACATGGGGTTACCTTTGAAGACGGTTCGGAAGCTACAGCTGGTACAGAACGCGGCGGCTCACCTGGTTAAAGGCAGCCACCGCCGGGATCACATCACGCCAGTGCTCAAGGAGTTGCACTGGCTAACAGTTGCTTGCCGAGCTGAATTCAAGGTGTTGGTTTTGACCTTTAAAACTCTATACGGCTCCGGTCCAGCTTATCTCAAGGAGCGTCTCCAGCAACACCAAGTAGGCCGCTCAACAAGATCTGCCACAGACGGCCTTCTCCTTGTCCCTTCAGCCAGAGCAGCTAGACTGGTGGGGACGAGGAAGAGGGCCTTTTCTGTGGCGGCCCCTGTACTGTGGAACTCTCTCCCAAGTGACCTCCGCCATGCCCCCTCTCTGCTGAGCTTCCGCCGCTCATTAAAAACCTGGCTGTTCAGGCGGGAATATGGGGTGGGTTAAGATTTTTAAAAATTTTAATACTGTTTTAAATGTATTTTATCTTGTTTTAAATGTATTTTATCTTGTTAAATGTATTTTATTTTGTACATCGCCCAGGGTGGCCGGTTGGCGGCCAGATGGGCGATTGATAAATGTAAATAAATAAATAAATAAATAACTGTGGCTAGGCTAATGATAGCGAGGAAATGGAAAGTACAACATGTTTTCCTAATAACTGACTGGTATAAGGAAGTTTGGGATATAGCCCTAAATGATAATTAACTTATAGTATCAAATGCAAAAAAGGACAGTTAAAGAAGAATAATTTTATGGATATATGGAATCAATTATTAGACTATGTATTAATAAAGGGGAAGGGGCGTATGCCTTGTCAGGATATGTTATATTTTTGGAATTTGGAATTCATTTGATCAAGGGGATAGAAGTATATAAATTGGTCCCTTGGAGGGGGTGTGTGCACTTTATGATTTATTGTATGTTGTTTATGTTATATTTTTGTGTTATTCTTGTATTTTGTTACATTTTGTTTTGAAAAGTAAATAAAATTAAAAAAAAAAATAGAACCCGGATCTCCTGAGTCCCAGTCCAACACTCGAACCACTACACCACACTGGCTCCCACTGCCTATCCTCACTGCCTGCTCTCTGATGGCATTCTGCCATCATATAAAAGCTTTTTTTGTTTGTTTCAAGCAGGCCTTTGGCCTAGGTCATGATTGATTTTCTTCTGCTGGCTCTGTTCCTTTTTGTTAGCCCTTTGTTTTCTGTATTTTTATCTGCTGCTTGTTTGCTGTATTTTTATTTTGCTGTATGATTAATGTGCTTATTTTTAATCTTGACATTCACCGCCTTGAGTGGTTCTATTTGAGTTAGAAAGGTTAAGATATAAATATCTCTAAAAACTAATATTCACTTTTTGTAGCTTCATTAGCCAATATAGCAGTCTCCAACTGAAGAACAGCATTCCTCTCATCTTCACTGCTTACTGGAATAGGATCTGGTTTCCTCACTGTTTCATCTGTTTGTACAACCTGTGAACATTAATGGTAAATAGAGCAAATCTTACCACATGAATCCTTTTCTGTACAAGAGTCTGGTTTATTCATGTAGATTGGATGTGATGCTTGCCCCATGTCATATAATCATCAATCAATAAAAGCTATCTAGGTAGAACTTTTACAAAATTGAGCAATTCTATAATTTTCAGTTACAGTATTATCTAAAGAAATACGTTTTGGAGGGATACCAAAGCAGCCTGTCTAAAAACCAACAGCACAAAATAAGCAAAAACTGATTCCGCAATTACAAACCTTACAGAAAGATTTGTATGTATATTTAACATACCAGAGTCTGTGGCTTTTGGTAAATGTGGTACTTGGCACCACATATACATTTAAAGTGCATGCCTCCAATGATTTTTTTGAAAACAGACTTCCTGAGAACATACCACTGAAGAAGGAGCTATGCATTAAAAAAAAATCAGGTTTATGCTGAAGAAACAGTTGATTTATTTGTATTCATCTTTTTAATTTTAAAGTGTGCATGCAGTCTTCCCAAATTAAGTTACTCAAGCTCTTGTCTCCATTTTACTAGCACCTAACTGAAATTTTGAAAAGGCTACTAAATCATCATCATCATCATCATCATCATCATCATCCACAACAGGCATTTATATAATGATTTAAAGTATTTGACACATCTCACATATGTTATCTTGTTATAATCCTTACAACCTAAGAGGGTGGGTCAATACTGAAGGTAAAGGACAGAGGCGAAAACAAAGTGGCTTACCTAAAGTCACTCATTAAGTTCATGGCAACTATTACAATGATATTGGGAAACTAGGAACCAGGCTAAGGAACCTCTGACAAAAATGCACATGCATAAAGATCATCAAGAAAAGGGATAGAATGAAAAGATATATTATTTCGTTGTACCCCGCCTTTTTTCCTTCAAGGAACCCAAGGCGGCTTACATAATCAACATAAAGTAAGTTGTTGAACTTACTTTGTTAGACGGTCGAAACTCTTGAACCTTCAGACCGGAAATTATCTTCAAAATAGTTTCTTCTGACATATCCTGTGTGTTGTTAGAAACAATACCAATTACGAATTGAGCAAAGCCATGCATCATCTACTCCTCGACATTAGGCAAAAAAATAAAGTGGGGGGGGGGATCAACAAGTAAAAAGCTAATAGGAAGAATTCACATGTTTGACTAAGACTTACTTAATCCGGTTTACCGTGCAATCTTCACGGTTATGAGCAAAACCTCCAAAAACGATGAAGCGAAGCTACAACGTATCGGAGTATGGTTCATGAACATTTCCTAGAACAGTGTTCTCCAACCTTGGGTCCCCAGATCTTTTTGGCCTACAACTCCCAGCATGCCCCAGCCAGCCAGCCAGCCAACACTGTCCTAGAAAATATTTCTACAACATCTGAACTTTGTATAGCTCTTGCACACATTCCATACAGAATTCGTTTTTTAAAAAATGCAAGTGAACGAATTGTAATAATTATGGACAAACTAATACAAAGCTGTGTTGCTTTCACATGAAAGACATAAATATACAGAACTTAGCATAAGTATTCCCTACATTTTGCAAGTGCTTTATTAAAACAAGACAAGGGACAGAATGCAGATTTGAATAATTAGGCAAGATTACAGATTAGATTATAATTTATCTTGCAGAAAGACATTGGAAGGGGGGGGGAACGGAATTTCAGGAAGAATGACTCAGATCATTCATAGTGGAGGGATATTTGACTCAGAGCTGATTCAAAGTATATCTGGACATAGTGAAGATTCTTTAAAAGATAATCCATGAGGTGCATGCAAGTAGCAAGGGAAATACTTCAACTATCATGCTAAAGTCTGGATTCTGAAGTACAATTTTCCTCTACCTGTCATAAACATGCTTAACTTCTCAAAGTCTTTTGAAAAATTAATAGAAAAAGCTAAACAGTGCAAGTACTGTATCCTCCATCTGGACGCTTACCTTTTCTGTAAAAGGGATACAGTAAACGGCTGCAAATAGTTTTGCTGTACTCATTATGAAGCTGTAGTGCCTGGAGAAAAACAACAAGAGATTGGAGTGCTTTTTTACTCCACTTTCCTGCAATCATGTATGCTGCAAACCTAATTAACAGCAGTTTTCTGGGGGGAAAGTTGAAGAAGTTCATTGAGTAGGTAGTCCTACAAGCAGAAGGGCTGAAGGAGCAGGCAGCAAGCTTGCCTTTGAGTAGATCTGTACCTTGCTTAATTTAGGTCACAATCCTATGGAACTGCTGACTGTTAGATGGAAGTCTCCAAGCTTGGAAGCTTCCAAAAATCCCATGCCCTGCTGGGCTGTTGCGAGCAGGGTGGGAGGAGGATGGAGACAATTTCACCTCCTGTTCTTCCTCCTCAAAAAAAAAAAAAAAACCCAGCTAGATGGGCCTCTGAGCCCATCTAGCTTTTACTGGCAGTGGGTGGGGGAAGGCAACAGAGGCGGTAGGATTCTGTGGATCCTGTCCTCTCCCATCCTCTCCCCTCCCTTCCCTTCCCACCCACTGGAACACCCCCTATTCAACCTCTACAAGCTCATCTGACGTTGCTGTTGCAACCTCAGAAAGCAGCTGGTGCAATTCTTTCCACGAGGTTGTGAGGGGGTGTGGGAGTAGGAGGGATCTGATGTTGGATTCCCCCTCCTGAAATCGTAGGAGTGTCTATGACCTTGGGAGGGAGAATCCTAAATATCCTGTGGTCCCCGGGACATCTCCCAGGGACCACAGGTTTGCTCTGTTATTTGTTTTTAAAAGGCAGAGATTCAGAACAGATGCACTGCAGAGAAATTTCACATATCAAATCTCTTCAGATTACAACTATGAACATATATTTAGGTGCTACCTAGATTGGTGATGTACAGAACAAAGAAGTATGATCCTGGCCCAAACGGCTTATCCATGGATGCTTTAAAAATCATGAAGAGAAAGGAGTTGGGGGAAAGATGGAGGTGCAGAATCCATGCTATACAAGGTACAGGGAGGAGCCTGGTAGAAGTTACAAATATCAGAGCAGGAGAGGGGAAAACAGTACAAGAGGATGGCAGCTGGTGTGTATGCAGAGCAAAGAGGAAGTCAAATCAGAGGAAACAACAGCTGCAGAGTCACAGGAAGAGAAGCAGAGAAACTTATTTAGGAACTTGAAATGTGTATGAAGTGCTAGTATTCCAGAGCAAAGATACAGGCTGTCTGTACCTCCCCTCCTTCCAAATGAAGCAAGAATAGGGATTATGAAGTGCAAGTCCAGGTACTGCTGCTGCAGGAATGCAGAATCAATCTACAGCACAGCTCCAGAGCTTCCTGTGGATCACAGCGGGATTGGAAATACAGCAAAAGTGTGCAAGATATGGGTAGACAGACTACGGAGGGAGGGAGCTGAGAGTTGGGGAGATAGAAATGCACACTAGATATCATCACCCTTGCTCAGGGAATGCTAATATTAGACCTGAAATTCAAGTCCTCAGCCTGGCTTAGGACTCAATGGGTGTGAATTCTGACTTTTAGAAAACAGCACTTTCGTATTGGTAGCTCTTCGTGGCAAATCACCCAAATTCTGTTTAAAAGCCAAAGCTGGACTGGAGTTTGGCATGGGAACTTCTAATAAGAAAACGTGTTGGGGGGCGGGGGCAGGGATAGCACACACTTACAAACACTAGAGACAACTCACATTAAATGTCTGACATTTGATGTATGACACATACCTCTGGATCACACCCAAGGAAATCATAGCCAAGAGAAAGCAAGGCCCCAATGTACACATTATTAATGTGGCTGGGTTTTAGACCAGGAGAGTCAGAGATAATTCTAAAGACCATAAGAGGCCAGAATGTCTGATAAAATACTTGTATTTGAATACCAACATTAGATTGGTTGTATAAACCCACAAACTTAGCATGTAAAGTTTCTTGCCCCTCACAATAACAAAGTCTAAAGAGGGACTCATTTACTTACAAGGGGTCATTGAAGTCAAATTGTATTGGAAAAGGCGGCCTCTTTGGTGATTGCCAAAACAAACCTGGTGGTTTGAAAGGAAACAAACTGAATCTTAGAAGCAATTAAATTAAATAAGATACATTAAATCAACATTTATTTAAATATTTACTGTACTTACTGCCATCTTTTAATCGTGTATCGATGGGGAATGAATGAAGTAACTGAAGGGCCTAGATGAAAAAGAAGCACTCTTAATATGGTCAGCTAATGGGCATGTCAGCATTCTGTTGCATTGATGAAACTTGGAAACCATTACACGGCTTGGGACCGCCATATTTGACGGAACGTCTCTCCCAACCACAATCTACCCCAGGGGTCTCCAACCTTGGGTTCCCAGATTTTGCTGGCCTATAGCTCCCAGCATACCCAGCCAGCATGGCTAATGGCAAGGGATTCTGGGAGCTGTAGTCCAGCAACATCTGGGGACCCAAGGTTGGAGAGCCCTGATCTACCCAGACACTATGCTCAACATCTGGGGCCTTCCTCTGACTGCCACCTCCGAAGGAGGCTCAGAGGGTGGCAACAAGGGGGAGCGCCTTTTCTGTGGTAGCCCCCCCCCACTGTGGAACAAGCTCCCACCTGGCGCCAACTCTACTATCTTTATGGCGCCAGGTTAAGACTGCCCTCTATGTTGAGGCATTTAACAACTCTAAATAGTACATGGGGTGGGGGTGGTTATGTCAACTTTTTTAACACGTTGTGTTGTATTAACTTGTTTTTAGTCATTTCAGTTGTTTTTAAATTTGGTTTCTAAATTTTAGTACTAGTACTGACATTTTTATTTTTTTTATCATGTGTATTTATATTGTATTTTATTGTATTTTTATTGATTGTTGTAAACCACCCAGAGAGCTTCAGCTATTGGGCAGTATAGAAATAATAATAATAACAACAACAACGATGTTCTAAAGACAAAATTATTTTTAACAGAAAGGCAAAAGGCATTCTCATTACACAAAATACACAATTGGAAAATTCCTCCCTATGAGAAATCATCATGACCTTAATATCCAAGAGCTGAAGGAACTGAAGTGTAGCTAACAAAACAAGTTGACCAATACTATTGATATAACATGATCTAATTCCAGTGAAACCAATGTGATCTTCCCCTAAACTTAAGTAAGTTTAACAGCTGTGTATTTAACAACTTGCCTGGTAGCCAAGGGCAACCAGGAATTCCACACAGGGCAGTGAGCAGACTGGCAGAGGCGGGATGGAGCTCTCCATTCCTCCTCCACCTATCTGCTTAGCTTATGTGCTGCCTGCGGAAGAAGGGACACTGTCCTATCCTTCTCTGTCAGTCTGATAGCAGGCTAGGGAAAAAAAAGTTATGTCCTGCAATTCCATGCTGGCCACGGAGGATTGTAACTACTGTGGTCTTATGTACAAGGCTTGTTTCGGGGCAGTTAAAGTATATTCCTATGAAGAAGGCTATTCATTCTCATTCTGCTCAGTGGATGGAGGTGATCCAGCAGAGGGTTACTCCTCCTACTTGGTTTGGAAGTATATAATCTATACATGGTCCCCTTCAGTGGGAGGAGCTTCCCCAATTTTGGGATATAATGCAGCTGAATTTTTAAAAAATCACAACTTGGAATCCAAGAAACAAGAAACCTTTAAACTCTGCTGTGGCAACAAATTTTAAGTGTGTGTACATTAACCCCCCAAAACAGAGACAGCAATCATACTATAAGATAAACTATAAGTTATATGTATGCCTTTAGGACAGTGATGGCAAACCTTTTTGAGCCCGAGTGCCCAAACTGCAACACAAAACCAACTTATTTATTTCAAAGTGCCAACACTGCAATTAAACCTGAATACCGAAGTTTTAGTTTTAGAAAAACAACTCATACAGTTGTCCGAACTAATTAACATCTTTTGTCTTTAAAGAAAAACACAGTAACAGAGCTTTCAATGATACAAACAGTTTTTTGTTGGGAAAAAAATCAACTCAAAAAATTATTATAGTACTACATTGTACACATAGCCTGAAGGGAATTTATACAAACTTTTTAAATAATTAGGCACATGTATTTTTGGATAAGGGATTCTCAACTTGTGATATGATTATATGCCAGACTGAAATTGTATGGGGCAAGCTTTACTCCGGGTCCTTTCCCTGCTTCTACAGGTGTCAGATTAGTAAAAGTAAAAGTCAACCTGTACTAGGATGAGCAAGATAAACAAGAAAACTAAACGTGCTTAACACACGTTTATTATTATCTTGGACTGCAAACACTACATTAGGTAAAAGTTTGCCAGAAGATCAGTTCTGCGTGATACGGTGGTAGACAGGGACTCCTGGGACATTTCCACAATTTTTGTTTTTTTACCTCTCCTAATTTTATGTGGTTACATTTTCTGAACAGCTGTTTGGAACCTCTTGGTACAGTTTTTACTCTGACAATGGGTTGAGAGACAGCTTCTGCTTTTCCAATTCAGTCGGGGAGGGAAAGGCAGCCTCTCCCCTGAAGAAGCTATTCTAGAAGTTGTACCTGCCTACTGCTCCAGCGGGAAGCAACATCCTAAGATTGAGGCTCTTCGAACCCCAGAGAACAGAAACTTACCATAAGAGATTTCTGTTTTCACGTCTAAGCCCAATTCAAAATGCTAGTTTTGACCATTAAACCCCCAAAAAGCCTGGGTCCCAATTATTTCAAGAAAGGTCTCCTCTATGAACCCCTCCTGTCAATTAAGATATAAAATGAGTCCCTTCAGTTTCCATCCTATGTTGAGGCCTAATTCGCTATCAAAAGAAACATGGCCTTTTCAATCTCATTCCCCATATTGTGTAATGCTACATGATTCATATGACTCTTTCTCTGTTGTCCTTTCACCGAAGATGAAATGATGTTTTTAAAAAGGGGTCCAATGTTTCCCCTAGAGTTGCTTATGTAATCTCTGTATTTTGTTTTAGTTTTAATTGGTTTTACTGGTTCCATGTGTGTTTTAATTGTTTTATTGTACACAATTTTGCAAAAACAACAACAAACAACAACATTTTAAAAAAGTGGTATAAATACATTTTGGATAAATAAAGAAAAACATTTAAGAAACTTCTGTTTCTCAAGCTAGCCTGAAAAAATATGCTTTCCTTCTTGTCGTGTTCATGTAGCACTGGAAGAGAAAGATGTTGTTAACAAATACACAACTTTACTTTTTCTTTAAATTCTCAACAGATAACATCAGCCACCAGAATTAAAACATATATCATGCTCACCTTATGATTAAAATATTTCTCAAATTTTAATCTTGCTAATTCAACACAGTGGGGCCAGCTCCTTGGTCTTCTACTGAGGCACTTAATCACTTGGAATGAGCCTTCCAAACTCTCTCCAGACTTTATCCTCTAGAAAAGGAAAAAAATAAAGGTAAAAAGGGGCAAACCTAGGGCTATGCTACATGTCAGAAAAAGTATGTTTCCCACCACAGGATATACTGGTGGATTGCTATAAGGAATCCCAGCTCCCTGCATGCAGCTTTACCTGTACAAAACATGCAGTGGAAAATGTGCACTTGCACATTTTATTTTTAATGTATGAAGAGCTAAATAATGACTTTTAAATAGCAAACTGTCAATTATGCTTTGCAGGAACAAAAAGTTACAATTCAATTCCTGCTCTCACTTAAATGGAGACCAGAAAATGGCAACTACCTAATAGAATAATCCAAAGCGCAGCCATTTCATAGAAGTTTTCCTGTAATGACTTCAGACTAACAGTGAAACATGGGCGAGCAGAATGCTGGCACTGGTAAGAGTGAAGCTGAACAGATGCTATTAGTCTACCACTACCCAATGTCAGTGAAGCGATTCACAATTACTGGTTTCACATGATCACTGCAGCCCACCATGGGTTAATTTACCTGCGGGGTGTCGCAGCATGCACCAGCCACCATTTTGAATACGCAAGCCACGGCAGACATGCGCCTTGTCGTGTCATGCAAATCCAGGCAGCATAGTTTATGCTAGGGGTTGAGCAACCCTCGGATAATCCTTGAACAACCCGTGGTTGTTTAACTCTCACATAACCTGGGTTTGCATGACATGAGAAGCCATGGTGCACGCACACCGCAACTTGCATATTCAAAATGGCGGCCAGCACACACCATGGCGCCCTGCAGGTGAATTAACCCACTGGTGGCTTACTCCAACAAGCAAACCGGCCCCATAAATTTCAACATGTAAATTTCACCCCCATTCACATTCTATTTTAGGTAAAAGTCAGCGGTAATTCTAATTCAAACCATTTTGCCACACTGAAACCAATCAGTACTACCAACTACATATAAGATTTATCAGAGTAAAAATGATAAATCACCATAGTAACTTCATGTGTAATATTCATCATAAAATGAGCATTACCTGTAACACCTCTTCTGCTGAGGGATAGGTTTGCCAAAACTTGTTAAATAGGGAAGGCTTGTGTGAAAAAGCACTTTCAAACTAAAACAAGAAATCATGTTATGAGAAAACAGTATGGAATATCCCTCCCACATAAACCCTGCCCAATTGGGGGGGGGGGGAATCCAGGCCATTTCTGAAATGTATGCATGATTGCGTTGTCGGTGTATTTCACATTCATTTCACTGGGGCTTGTGCAAGAAAAGTACCCACTGAACCGTACCCATAATGTATCACGCTCACAATAAAACTTACCTTGTCTCTTGCCCACTGGATTGTGTGTTCAGTGGCAGCTGGGAAAGACTTTAATGTACAAAATGGTATTTCTTCTTCAGGTGGATCTCGCTACATGTAAAAAGAAAAAAGTATATATGCATTTGGGTTTCTTTGTTTTACTTCTAGTCTTAGTTATTTCTATCATCAGATCAATTCCTTTCTAAATACCCTTTCTTCAGATACCAAGGTTGCAATCCTATACACATTTATCTGGGAGTAAGTCCCACTGACCTTAGTGAAGCTTACTTTTGAGTAGATATGCATAGGATTGCACTGTTGGTTCTTGCAGCCCAGTAAGAATGCCTGTCTTTACAAGTAATTACATTTTTAAAAGATCCCTATTGCACTGCACATGGAAAACCATCAACTCTAAATTAAATTTCCGAAGGAAAACTAAACACTGAAATAGGACCTTAAATGTTTACTTTCTAGATGAGATCAACAGCCTAATTTCTTATTTCATCATTTATTTCTGGCTTGATCAGGTTATTCAATTTACCAGTAGTTTAACAGCTTACTACAGAAGTGAATATTACCAGCAGGGATAAAAAAAACATGCACCTAGTTCTGCATGCCAAAGGACACCTTGGACTTGTGTTTCTCAATGAGAACCCCACCACCTCCACAAGACACTTTTGAAACTGAGGGGACTTTATAAAGCAGTATGTGGTATTTATTATTACATTTATATCCTGCCTTTTTTCCGCTTACATTGAACCCAAGGTGGCTTACAAGGTTCTCCTCCTCTCCATTTTATTCTCACAACCCTGTGAGATAGGTTAGTCTGGGAATCTGTGACTGGCCCAAAGTCACCCAGTGAGCTTCATGGCCAAGCGGGGACTAGAACCCGGATTTCCTGAGTCCCAGTTCAACAGTCTGACCACTACATCACACTGGCTCTCAGTGGTATTGGGCATTGAGATCTGTCATTCAATGGTTTTTAAGAATTGAAAAGTCACACTGGGCATGCCCAAGCTCTTGAGTGCACTTAAACAGCTCTTTGAATCTACAACGTATCTACAAAAATGTCTCACAAACTCAGTTGACTTTAAAGTATGGTAACTCAAAAAGATCATCCACTTTAAAGGAGACTGTGGACTCATCAACCCAAGGCACACTGCTTTCATGTCTGGAGCACTTACATGACTGTTGTATGATTCTGTTAGATGAGGCACAATTACTTCAGTATGCCCTTTAGTTCCCATGGTTCCCGAGTCTAAGAGAGGACGCAGGCTTGCTAGGCAGCGACTACATGGAGGAAGCAAAAGATAAACAAATGAACAAGTCATAGCAGATACCATATACAGTAATACCTTGGATTGCAAGTAACTTGGTTTGAGAGCGTTTTGCAAGACAAGCAACTTTTTAAATATTTATTTATTTATTTTTGACTTGATATACAAGCGACATCATTGCAATACAAGTACTGTAGTACGGCTTAAATTAAAAATCTCTGTACAAATTTTTTGGGGATTTCGTTTTGATATAAGAGTGTTTTGGATTACAAGCATGTTTCCGGAACGAATTATGCTCTCAATCCAAGGCATGACTGTAGTCCTAAGCATTTAGTTTTACTACCATCGTACAACTTTTTTTCTTAAAGTGTGGGGGTTAAAATTCTCCCAATGAATATGTAGCATATATCATGATTATCGGTCTCTTCTACCCTTGCTGATTCTTGATGCTAATGGGAGCTTTCCTCCTGAAGCAAACAGCAGGCACAGAGAAGGGCGGGGGAGAGATATCTGGATCATGACCACAGTGGGGGCAAAGGGTTACAGACCCCCTCTCTTTCCCTCCAGGGTCCTGATCAAGATTGGAGTCTAGTTTGCATTGATGTGCATGTGAAATGAACCTGTCTTTAATGGTAGGAAACAAAAAATTGCTGGGGTGGGGGGAAACAGAGACCCTTCTAATCATGCACTTACCTGTCAATATATCTCCTTGCTTCCACATTGTCTAGTGCAGTGACAATTACATCTTGCTTGGTGTAGAAGTCATCACTGTATATGTTCTCAGTAGCTGGGCATACTTTGTTAAGATATGGCTCTATCGTCATCTGAGGGTTGATGCTGAGTGTTGCCTCTGCTGCAGTACAGCTTTTGGGCTTCTATCCAAAGTTAAATATTTTACGTTTAGTTAATATGCTTGCTGGAAACAGGAGATTGTGATGTACCAGAAAACTAAACTTCAAAATTACTACGACAGATAAACATATTAATAAGCATGAACTATTAGATGAAATATGGTATGAACTAACAGCAAATCACACGCATTGTACAAAGGAAGAACATACACAAGTACAAACTTGACTCTTCAGCAGAGGTAGGGCACAAAGCTCTTTAATGCTGCGAAGTTAAAAGGACAATTTACATTTTGATCTTACTTCTATTTAGTTTTCCACTTCAAGGGCTATTTTCTATACAGCTGTACAACAAGAGTTAAATCAAGTTCTATATTGAAGCTGATGCAAACACTTCCTAAATAAAATATTTTGTTGCTTGGAAGGTCAGAAATCAATCAATCATATAAGCATACAGTATGCTTATACTGAGTAAAGAACACTGGTCCATCTAGCTGGCTTTTACCTGGAAGTGCCTTGGTCACTCTGGTTGATAAGCTACAATGGGAACTATGCAGGAGGAATGCATTCCTGTTAGTTCTCTGGCTTTCAATATCCTTAACCAGGATAGCCTTCTGGATCATCTGACAGGAATGGGTCTTTGAGGCAATTTTACAGTGCTTTTGATCATTCCTGAAGGGTAGATTCTAGAAGGTGCTGTTGGGAGGCTGCTGCTCATCTCCACAGCTTTTTTTTTTTTTTTTGCTTACAGGTTTCTGCAGGAATCCATCTTGTTTATGGCATGCTTATGGGTTTCTGCAGGAATCCATACTGTTTAACATCAACATGAAACTGCTGGGAGAAGCAGTCCAGAGATTTGAAGCATAGTGTCACCAATATGCTGATGATACCCAATTCTATGGCCCAATTAAGACAGACCAATATGCCAAGCAGTAAAGTTTTCTATCACCGTTTTGCTTGGTTGCCGGTACTGACAAAAAGAAGCTGCAATATTTTTTATGCCATGAATTCTAATATGTGGTAAAGAGTGGAAGTTTTCCACATTTACTAATTGGTAAGTCGGCTGTTTGTATTAGTAGTAACACTGAGTGACAAAGGTATCTTCCCATGGTGAGAGTTGCTTTTTAAACAACAGCTTGTCTTCCCTACTTCTTCTCCTTGGTTTTCAGATTTTAAGTTTCAGATTTCTATTTCAAGTGTTGTTTACATTTCTATATACAGTGCCTTGCAGAAATTTTAACACACCCCTTTGACTTTTCCATTTTGCTGTATTACAACCTGGAATTGAAATGAATTTAATTGGCATTTTTACCACTTGATGTACACAAGATACTCAACACTGTGAAGGTGCAAAATAGTTTTATTGTCGCACAAAAGTTACCGGTAAGTAAACAAAAACAAACTGGCACTTGTTGTTGCATAAGTATCCCCCCCCTCCCCCAAGTTAATACCTGGTAGAATCACCCTTGGCAGCAATCACAGCTGCAAGTCTTCTGGATCCTGCAATGTCTGCCCATTCTTCCTGGCAAAATTGCTCTAGCTCTGTCAGGTTGGATGGGGACTGCTGGTAAACAGCAATGTTTAAGTCTTGTCACAGATTCTCAATCAGATTGAGGTCTGGGCTTTGACTGGGCCATTCTAAGACTTTCAGGTTCTTGTTTTTAAACCACTCCAGTGTTACTTTGGCTGTGTGTTTAGGTCACTGTCCTACTGGAAGGTGAACCTCCACTTCAGTCCCAGGTCCCTTGCAGACTGAACCAGTTTTCCTCTAGAAGAGCCCTGTATTTGGCTCCATCTATCTTGCCCTCAATCCTGACCAGTTTCCCAGTCCCTGCCGAGGAAAAACATCCCCACAATATGATGCTGCCACCGCCATGCTTCACCGTGGGGATGGTGTTCTCAGGGCAATCAGCACTGTTGGCTTTGTGCCACACAGTTTTGCAGCAAGGCCAAAAAGTTCAATGCTGGTCTCATCAGACCAGAGAACCTTTTCCTACATGTTTGCTGTATCTCCCACATGCCTTTTTGCAAACTCCAAACAGGCTTTGATACGAGTTTGTTTCACCTATGGCTTTCTTTTCACCACTCTTCCATGAAGCCCAGCTTTGTGGAGCGACCAGATGATAGTTGTCCCATGGACTGGTTTCTCCCATCCTAGCTGCAGCTCTCTCCAGCTCCTTCGGAGTTACCATTGGCCTCTTGGTTGCTTCTCTGACTAATGCCCTCCTTACCCGGTCACTGAGTTTTGGTGGACGGCCTTCTCTAGGCAGAGCTGCGGTTGAGCCATATTCTTTCCATAACGATGCTCCAGGGGATGTTCATAGTTTGGGATATATTTTTGTGAAGGACCAGCACCCGGGTCCTATGCGTGAGTTCGGCGCTTAACGGGTTAACCGGCACTGAGTTACAGCCCGTACAAGCAAGTGAAACCGACTAGGAGGTTTGCGTACACAAGAGGAAACTAGAGCCCTTTAAATGACCAAATAAGGCTTTATTTATTTACACAAGATACGGAGCGGAACTAACAGCTTTCTAGGAATACTATAATGTCAACACAACCTGAGGTGACCTCTACGTTTATCAATGAAACAGGCTCCCAGGATAGCGCATTGGGATTAGTCAGTTACCTTAGACTAAAGACTTTGCGCTAGTCAATTTCAGCCTGGCTCCGTGTCAGCTGATCCGGGGATGAGAACAGCTTACTCCAGCCGCCGCTTGGAGGATGAACCTTGTTCCAAAGCACCCTGTGTTTCCAACAACCTCTCACAGGAAGGGAGAGGGGTTTTCTACCCCTGAGTTTCCCGCTCTCCCCACCCTCCAGGTCAGGTGGGGGCTTATGCCTACCCCTTCGTATCAGGTGGGCTTATGCCTGCCCGGGAAGAAGGTGACGTACTGGGTACTTTACAGCTCTTTGAGACTGCCCTGATAGTTTGATGGTCTTGATGGTCCTTTCTTGGGTTTGTGGAATTCAACCGAGACTCTCCATTGCTGGGGATGCCGGTCTGTCTGGCTGCTTCCCTGTAACTCAATCCCCCCTCCTCGCCCCCCTCCCCTGGACGGAGACTGTGTGTGTGTGTATGTGTGTGCATGCATACTCGTGTCAGGCTTTCTCCACACCCTCCCTTTTGGAGAAAGATGGCATTGGGGTCCACCACCCCAATCCCTATCTAACTGTCTCCTACTGAGAAAGCCCGGGACAACCCATCTGCCACGATGTTGTCCTTGCCCTTGATGTGCTCCACTAAAAAATCAAAATTCTGCAGGGCTAAGCTCCACCGCAACAACTTCTGGTTGGATCCCTTCACCCTATCCAGCCAACACAAGGGGGAATGGTCGGTCTGCAACAAGAATCGGCGTCCCCAGAGATAGGGGCGAAGCTTGGTCACTGCCCATACTATCGCCAAACATTCCTTCTCGACAGCGGCCAAGTTCCGCTCCCGGGGTAAAAGTTTTTTACTCAAGTAGGCGACAGGGCATAGCCCTTGCCCTGGCCGTTCCTGCAGCAAGACGGCTCCCATTCCTGCCTCCGTGGCATCCGTCTGCAGGACAAAGGGGGCTTCAAAGTCAGGTGCTTGCAGCACAGGGGCTGCCATCAAGCAGGCTTTCAATCCTTCGAACACTGCCTGGCAAGCGGCCGACCACTGGACCTTGACGGGCTGCCGCTTCTTACACAATCTGTCAGAGGGGCGGCTAGCTGACTAAAATGGGGCACAAATTTACGATAATAGCCAGCCAGCCCTAAAAAAGCCTGAACCTGTTTCTTCGTCTGGGGTTGGGGCCAGGTGCGGACCGACTCTATCTTTGCTTCTAGGGGCTTGACACTACCTCCCCCCACCTTATGTCCCAGATACTCTACCTCCCCCCGCCCAACCTGACACTTCTTAGCCTTCACAGTCAGCCCGGCGTCCTGAATTCTCTGAAATACCTGGCGGACATGTTGCAAATGCTGTTCCCAGGTGGAACTGCAAATGGCGATATCATCCAGATATGCGCAGGCGAACTCCCCCAACCCATTTAGCATCCCATTCACCAGCCTTTGGAAGGTAGCCGGACCATTCCGGACTCCGAATGGCAGGGTGGTGAATTGGAACAAACCTAGATGGGTCACAAATGCGGATTTCAATGCAGCATCCGGATCAAGCGGGACTTGCCAATAACCCTTTGTCAGGTCCAGAGTAGTGATGTACTTGGCTCCCCCTAGCCATTCCAACAGCACATCCATGTTTGGGATGGGGTATGGATCAGGGACAGTCACTTTGTTAATTTTCTGATAATCTACACAGAACCGAACCCCTCCATCCTTCTTGGCTACCAACACTATAGGAGAGGACCAGGGGCTAGAGCTGGGTACAATGTCTCCAAGATCTAACATGGCTACATGCATACTCGTATCAGGCTTTCTCCACAATTTTTTTTATAACCCAACCCTGATTGGTGCTTCTGCACAACTTTATCCCGGAGTTGCTTTGATAGCTCCTTGGTCTTCATGATGCTGTTTGTTTAGGTATGCTGTCCCACAAACTCTTGGGCCTTCCAGAAACAGGTTTAATCTGAGATCATGTGGCACTGGGATTGCACACAGGTAGACTCCATTTAACTACGTACTTACAGTATGTGACTTCTGGAGGCAGTGGGTTGCACCAGAGCTTATTTAGGCATGTGGTAATGAATACGTATGCAACCAAAATCAAGAGGATGAATACGTATGCAACCAACAAGTGCCAGTTTGTTTTTGTTTACTTAACTTTTGTGCCATGATAAAAATATTTTGCACCTTCACAGTGTTGAGTATCTCATGTACATCAAGTGGTAACAATGCCAATTAAATCCATTTCAGTTCCAGGTTGTAACACAACAAAATGTGGAAAAGTCAGAGAAGGATGAATACTTCGGCAAGGCACTGTGTGTGGGGGGGAGGGGTATGTCTTTGCAGTTTTTGTGGGGCATTTCTAATTATTCACATATATTTTGGTGCTTTTTTTATAGAAACACTTAAGTATAAATAAAACTATTCACTTTATTTGCAGAATATATCTGTTGTTCAGGCAAGCATTTGATCTGGACAATTCATGAATTAAATTAAGATTCTTGTGACTGGTGCTGCTAATTTAGAACTGCTGTTATTATTTTGGTCCTCTTTTTCTCTTTTTATGTTTTTTTAATCTATGTTTTAATATGGTCATTAGATGCCTTGAAGCAGATGCTTATGTTTTTTGTATTTTATTATATATTATTATCATCATTATTACAGGCAGTCCCCAGGTTACGAACGAGTTCCATTCTTAAGAATGTCTTTAAGTTGAATTTGTATGTAAGTCAGAACAGCATAGTGTTCTATACGTTAAAATCAGCATTTACGCAAATTGTGTAAATTACACAAATTGCGTAGTATACTACGCTATGTACTCTACGTAAACGTAGCGCCGGGGAACCCAGAAGTCCATTCTTAAGGGTTGTCTGTACGTCGGACGTTCTTAACTCGGGGACTGCCTGTGTTTACAAGCTGAGTACTATCTATTTGGATTGGTAATGGCTCTCCAAAGTCTCAGGCAGTGGTCTTTCCTAACTATGCTACCCAAGATCTTTTTAACTGAAGAGGCCAGTGATTGAATCTGGAACCTTCTGCATGTCTAGCATGTGCTCTACCACTGAGCTATGGATATAGGCCTGAAGTTAACCATGCTTCAACAACAAAATTAAAGCATTTGCCCTAGGGTTAATTATATAGAGACTTAACTTTCCAGTTACATAAAAATAGTTCTTAAAGTAGGGCTGGGGACCTGTGCTCTTGGACTACAACTCTCAACATCCCTGACCATTGACCATGCTGTCTGGGGCTGATGGGAGTTGGAATCTGACATCTGGAGGTCCACAAGTCTCTGTCTTAAAGTATTTAATCTACCATCACTTTTGCCATTTTCTGAAAAACCCACAAATTATGTTTTCTTGTTACTGCTCCAACTTACCTGTATGTGATGTGGCCGGAAGAGAAACTGCCTATTTAAGTTTGATTTTTCTATTAAGTCAGGATCTGTAATTGCAACCTATAATAGGTTGGACAAATAGACAGATGAAATTAGAAGTCATGGTTAAAGTGAATAAACCTATGATAGTTTTCTCAGAATCAGCCCTTGAAATCCTCGGTCTAGTCACCCACACATAACTCTTAGGCTGGGTTCACACAACACGGCAACCCACTGTGGTAACTAGCCACAGTGGGCTGTTTTTTTTTATTTATTTATTATATTTATATCCCACCTTTTTTCCTGAAAGGTACCCAAGGCGGCTTACATTATCCTCATCCTCCTCTTCATTTTACCCTCACAACAACCCTGTGAGGTAGGCTAGGCTGAGAGTCAGTGACTGGCCCAAAGTCACCCAGTGAGTTTCATGGCTGAGCGGGGACTAGAACCCAGATCTCCCGAGTCCCAGTCCAACACCCTAACCACTACGCCACACTGTTGTATTGTCCAGGCTCACACCGCTTCCAGCAGGGTAGCTTGTTTTGGGGCAACAAGCCACCCTAACAACCCATTGCTTGTTCTAGGGGGTTTTGAACCCACAATGGGTTTCCATGTCATTTGAACCTGGTAGACCAATTCCATCATGGGTTGCAGGAAGTGGTGAACGAGCTGTTCAGCAAGAGCAGTAACCCCTACTTTGGGGGGGGGGGCAGCACAAATGTGCACAATTTGATTCATAATTTTGTTATTTTCGGTCCTTCACAGGTATGCACCTACAGCTGCCTGAAATGTGGAGCCTTATCTGGCCAATGTCCTGGTAAGTGTCTGTTGTCAAAGTGCAGTAGGCAACATCCATGGACACCGGCCAAGCGAAGCTGCATATAGGTTGCTTTGTGCACACTTGACAGCTGTCAACTGGTGAGCTGTCAACTGAAAAGCAAAGCAGCAAAGGGGCTTTTCCCCTACAAGGGTGTGATCCTCTAGATTTTTAGTATTGCCCTGACTGTTCTCAGTCCACCTCCACCTTTTCCACACTTCCCCAAGCCTCTAGGTACTCAATTATTATTAATATTTATTTATCGCCCATCTGGCCGGCAACCGGCCACCCTGGGCGATGTATACAGAATAAAAGCAATAAAATACATTTAAACAATATAAAAATTTTAAAATCTTAACCCACCCCATATTATTATTATCAAGGAAAGATCTACATCCCACCCACTTTTCGTGAACGCTTGCTTTTGACAGCCGTCAAAAGAAAGGGTTCTTTTCTTTCAACCTATCTAGCAAATTTGAGCCTTTTTTTGGACAGGGAAATATACAGCCATGAAATCTGCATATATGTTCTGTGTATTACATCCCTCCAGCCTGAACTGTGCAAGTCATCCTATCTTGAGTAGTCCTTCCTGTCCAGAATTGGATTCAAATTGATAGCTTTTCCCAACTAATGGGACTATACAATGGCATGAATTTAGGCTTATTTTTACACTTCATGAATTTAAAGATACTTGATAGGGACTGACCAACGGACAGGTATCAAAACTGTTAGGGTAATTCAACTCCACCTAGAAACCTGAAATGTAGCAAGCATGCAGTCCAAGCCACACTAGAAGTGTTTAAAAATGTGAATCTTAACATGGAAATGGAAGTTGATATAATCTGAACTGTATAGTTCTAGGAAAACATCCTCTGTTACATGGAGAAAAAAAGGGGGAGGGGAAGATGAGCTTCCCCTCCAAGTTCTACTGCAATTAAGGTACACCTGACTTGCTGTTATGAAGATCATGGGAAAACATACGTGCAAACATAGTAAGAGGAACTGAAATCAGTATGGAATAAAAAACCTACCATGCCCCTTTCTTGGCCAGTGCCAACACCAAGGAGTGCAAAATTTTTTAACATTTCACAGCCTATTGCACCACAACCGACCTATAAAATTAAAGCAAAATGATAGATATTATAACATTTCCAGCCCTTATATAGCTAAAGTTTTAGTTATGCTTCCTTAATTTATAACATTAGCATGCACATATATTACTGTAAACAACTCTAAATTTATTTTATCTACCGGTAAATACAGTAATACCTTGGATTGCAAGTAACTTGGTTTGAGAGCATTTTGCAAGACAAGAAAATTTTTAAATATTTATTTATTTATTTTTTACTTGATATACAAGCGACGTCTTGCAATACAAGTACTGTAGTACAGCTTAAATTAAAAATCTCTGTACACATTTTTTTGGGGGGGGATTTCGTTTTGATATAAGAGTGTTTTGGATTACAAGCACGTTTCTGGAATGAATTATGCTCTCAATCCAAGGCATGACTGTACTATTTAATATCTATATGAAGTCACGGAGGGCAGTCATTAGGAGTTTGGGGGCAAGGTGTCATCAGCTCTATTTTTCTGTAACATCTGAATCAGGAGAGGCTGTGCATGTTCTGAACCGGTGCCTGGATGCAGTGATTAGCTGGATGAGGGTGAACAAACTAAGAATGAATCCTGAGAAGACACAGACTTTATGGATGGGTGGTTCCCAGGTATGGGACTTGGGGAGTTTGCCTATTCTAGATGGGGTTGCACTTCCTCAGAAGGAACAGGTATATGTAGTTTAGGTGTGCTCCTGGATTCATCATGTGATTTTAGTTTTATTGCTTGATGGTTTTAATTATTTGTTGTTGTTAATTTAAATTTACCTGGATTGTAGCCCATTTTAAGTATTTTAATGTAGTTTTAGTTAAATTGTAATTATTATTGTTTGATTTATTTTGTATATTGTACTGCGCTCTGGTGTAGAGCACAATATAAATGTGTATTATCATCATCATCATCATCCTGATTAGAGGCCCAGGTGGCTTCTTGGCGAGGTTGGTATCATGTCAGCTACACCCTTTCCTGGGCAGGGATAGCCTGACAACTGTAGTCCATGCATTGGTAATTTCACATTTAGATTACTGTAACACACTTTATGTAAGGCTACCCGTGCGCTTGGTCTGGAAGCTGCAGCTGGTGCAGAATGTGGCAGGCAGGATGCTGAGTGGAGTGCCTGGCTGTGCACATATTACACCGGTTGAAGCAACTGCACTGGCCATCTATTAGTTACTCAGACAAGTATAAAGTCTTGCTGTTGGCATATAAAACCTTGAACAGTTTGGGACAAGGTTACTTGGCAGATCGCCTTCCCCAATAGTCCTGGCAGATCGCCTTCCCCAATCACCTTCCCCAACTTCCATCTCGCAGCAACCAGGAAGTGGGCTTTCTCTGTGGTGGCGCCCACCTTATGAAATGACCTCCACCCTGGTATTCAGGAAGCACCAGCTGTAGTATGCCTTAGGCGCCAATTAAAGACCCATTTCTTTACCTAGGCATTTCCTGAGTGAGTGTGCTACCCAGTTTGTTTGTAATTATGGTGTTGTATTGGTTTTAAGGTTTTTAATAATATTTATATGAACATTTTAGCAATTATTTAGCAGCTTACATTTTAATTGTATTTTAGTGTATTAATTTTCTTGTAAATATTTTTAAATATGGTCAGCAGTATACAAATCTATTAAATAAATAATTGTTGGGACCCCAAAGACATATTGATATGTTAAATCTTATCTATTGCATGGAAATGTTAGACTGCCTTTAAAGTGTGAAATGAAAGATAGAAAATACCCTAAAAGGCAGGTCATAACTACCTTCAAGAGCTGAAGGTAACAAGTACTGCATTCAAATGCATCAAAAACTGTACAGAACACTGATTCATACAAGACAACACTAGGATCCATCTTTAGCTAAATCCATCTTTAACTAGATATTTTGTATGCATTTTAACCTAGTATGCTCCAAGCTTTTAGGAAAGGGTAGAATCAAAATACCAATTAATGCACACTGCAGTAGTTTCTAAAAGATTTGTCCATTTGATTTTATTACTACAATACAATACAGTACTGACTGCACAGCAGAGGCCATTTAGAAAGCATTGTAAGATTTACAAAATCATCATAACAGACTTCTCCTACAAACCATACTTACTAAGAAAACATTCAGACTGTGCAGCTTCTGGCACAAGGGGTCTCCAATGCAGGCTCTCAAGGCATCATATCTATCTCCCCTGTTGCAGACAGATTTGGGATGGACAACGAGATGACAATAGCAGAAAGAGACAAATATAGTTTCAGAATTACTTACCATCTTCTGTACTCAATAATTACAGTATAAGGCACATGTCGGCAACCCATGGCCCATGGGCTGCATGTGGTCCTTGGGAGCCTTCCATTCAGCCCCTGCCCAGACTCCTGTCCAAATTCCTCCCTCCTTGTTTGGTACGCTTGAGGGAGCCTAATTGTGCTGGGGAAGACAGTGTGCAGGGATGACTCTCCCCATGCACCGCCCCCCCTCCAGAACAATCATGCTCACGCCATCCTGCCAAACCAGGCAGCCAAGAGTGCAATTTAAGTAGGAAAGATGGGGCATGGGCAGAGTCATCCTTATGCGACATCGTCCGCATTTAAATCATTTGCCTCCCTGCTTGCCCAGCTGATTGGCAGGAAAAAAGCATGCAGCAGAGGTGTGCTGGGATCTCAGCATGCAGAGAGAGGAGATGTAAACCTCACCTCCCTGCACTCTGAGATGGGGCGGCAGGAAAGAGAGAGAGAGAGAGAGAGAGAGAGAGGAATGGAATGGAATGAATGTGAGAATGGAGTGGTGAGAGAGAGAGAAGAAGGGGAAGGGGGAAAGGGTATTCTTGACCACTTTTGGCAAAGATCCCACCTGCCACCAGCGGTATGCGGCTGCTGACCAGTTTTCCCAGAAGGGAAAGTAACCCTTGACCTTGAGAGGTTGCCCAGCCCTAGAAAAAGGGATATAAAAATGCTAACATTTCCCTAGTATATACCCATCAAACTCTATATTACAAGTTAGGACTTTTTCCACAGATATTTTATATCACACACAGCTGCCAACTGAGGATAAAACTACATGCATCTGATGAAGTTGGCTCTAGTCCACGAAAGCTTACGGCATAATAAGCATGTTAGGGCACAGTCCTATGGGTTGCGCCCTCGCAAGATGGAAGCTCCAAACTCAGAGGGTTCCATGTATCCAATACCCTGCTGGGCTGAAGCCGGCAGGGCGGGAGGAGCAGTGGAGATGATCCTTGCCTCCCCATCCTCTGATCGTTGCGTTTTTCACTAGACAGGCTTTTTTGCCCGTCTAGCAATGACGTTTCACAGAGGGAGGGAAGAAGGCTGGAAGAAGCTCAGGACAGCTCATATCCTGGCCTCTCTGGTCTCCTCCCCTCCCCACCCACCAGAGTGCCCCCTTTTCTCCCTCTCCGAGGTTGATTTTCCAGCCTTGGAGGCCAGCCGACGTGGTTCTTTCCATGCCAGCTGCAAGGGGGGGGGGGTCAGATCTCCAACTCCTGTTTCCGCGGTTGGAGCGCCGTCTCCAACCTTGGTGGGGGAAATCCCCACTATCATATGGACCCTCAGACTAGGGGCCACAGGATTTCTCCCTTGGTCTTTTATGTGCTACAATTCACTTTCTTGTTTTTGCTATGAACAAACTAGCATTGCTATCCTCTCTGGAAGTAGTTGACTTCTCTGTGCAGGGCTTGCTTTGATGGATTATTTATTTATTCATTTATTCATTATATTTATACCCCACCTTTTTTCCTGCAAGGAACCCAAGGCGGCTTACATAATCCTCCTCCTCCTCTCCATGTTATCCTCACAACAACCCTGTGAGGTAAGTGAGGCTGAGAGTCAGTGACTGGCCCAAAGTCACCCAGTGAGTTTCATGGTCGAGCAGGGAATAGAACCCGGATCTCCCGAGTCCCAGTCCAACACTCTCACCACTACGCCACACTGGCGTAAACACACAATCAGTTCATTTTTAATGCTAAAAATCTTTTTAAAATCACACCACATGCCTTCAGACAGTGTAGTATATTGATTAAGAGCATTGGACTGACACTTGGGGGAGCAGAGTTCAAATCCACACTCAACCACGAAGATCACTGGGTGACCTTGGGATAGCCACTATCCCTCAGCCTGAGCATATGAGGCTGTTGTGATGATAAAGAGGAGGAACCATGTGCACCACCCTGAGTTCCTCCAACAAAAGGTGGGATAGAAAGTTAAATAAATACAAACATTAAATGTAACAAAGAACGGAGAGAGTGCAAGCATTTTTGTGGTACCATTTCAAAAATCTTTACCTTGGAAGGAATTCTTCACCACTGGCATTTTCTAGAAATGTGACCAATTCTAATGCATCAATATACAACTAGAAAAGGAAACAAATTCAAAATGAATCATGTATTCAAAGGTTTAAGCTACACTCAAATAAGAATACATATTTTATTGTACATAAGAACATAAGAAGAGCTGGGCTGGAACAAACCAAAGTCCATCTAGTCCAGCATATTCTGTTCACACAGTGGCCAACCAGCTGCCCATAGGAAACCCACAACAGCACCCTCCCACCCATGTTCCTCAGCAACTGGTGTACATGGGCATACTGCCTCTGATACTGGAGCCAGCATATAGCCATCAGAACTAGTAGCCATTGACAGCCTTATCCTCCAAGAATTTGTCCAATCCCCTTTTAAAGCTGTCCAAATTGGGTGGCCATCACTACTTCTTGTGGAAGTGAATTCCATAGTTTAATCATGTGCTGTGTGAAGAAGTATTTCCTTTTATCTGTCCTGAAGCTTCCACCAATTAGCTTCATGGGATGACCCCAGGTTCTAGTATTATGAGGGAGAAAAATGTCTCCCTATCCACTTTCTCCACACCATGTAAAATTTTGTACACCTCTATCATGTGTCCTCTTACTTGCCTCTTTTCTAACCTCAACAGTCCCAGATGTTGTAACCTTTCCTCATAAGTAAGTTGCTCCATCCCCTTGCATTGCATTTCAGGAAGCAATCCTATGCTCCCTGAGCAAGCATCCCTGGGATTGCTCATAAAACCTGTCCGAGGTCAGAGACAGTGCTCTGACCTCGGAAGGGGGCGTTGGAGATCCAACCCCAGACCTCTCCCCCTTGCAGCTGGCACATAAAGAACTGTACCGGCTGCCTTTCCAAGGTCAGAAACCTGATGTCAAAGAGGGGAGAAAGGCAGCATTCTGGAGGGAGGGGAGGGGAGGGGACTGGAGAGACCAGTCTGAGTTATTCTGAACCTCTTCCAGCCTCCTTCCGTACCCCTCTGAAGCTCCCTCGCTAGGTGGACTGAAAAGCCCATCTAGTGAAAATACCAGAGATCGGAGGAGGGGAAGGTGAAGATCGCCTCCGCGAAACTCAGGAGTGTCCGAGTTCAGGGGCTCCTGAACGGTGAGGGCACAAGCGATAGGATTGCACCCTTAGTAGCCTTTTTCTGCACTGCGTTGTACTATATATAAACTGAAAAAAATATTATTAAAATAAGATAGTACACTGAGGTTGTAGCTTTCTCG
Organism: Shinisaurus crocodilurus; assembly: GCA_021292165.1. Classification (NCBI taxonomy): domain Eukaryota; kingdom Metazoa; phylum Chordata; class Lepidosauria; order Squamata; family Shinisauridae; genus Shinisaurus; species Shinisaurus crocodilurus. The sequence goes on from CM037880.1 coordinate 96,413,371, forward strand.
ACTGCACCACTTCAGACTGTAGATGGGGGGGGATCACATTTGTGAATCTTTCCTCCACCCAAAAAGCTCCCTGTATGTAGCAGACTATCATGTAGGGATACAACTATGCTAAATCTTTCTCCTGATGTCTTAGTTTACTACAAGCAGGAGGGGGGGCGGTAAGGTGGGGAAGCATACAGAAACTGAACCCACACTTACAGTCTGAAATAGGGTAGGTCCAGAACTTTATTATCTCCATCTAGTAATCACTTCATTATCTGTGACATGTAGATCAGCTCTTGCTTACTTCAAAACCTTCCAGTATCCTTACAGCAAAAAATCTGGGAATCTATAACATGCTGTACTATAGTACCAAGTCTCATAATTTACTATTTTTCAACTGAAAATGTTTCCCCCAAAATGTTCCGTGTTTTTTATAGACCTGGTTTGCACGTAACAACAACCCATCAGTTTAAAAACTGATGCGTTGTCATGCACAAGTGGAAGAGAGTGGGCACACTTCCTGCAGCGCATCTGCCTCTTCTGCTTTTACTCAGCAACCCATGATCAGCTCCTGCTGAGCGTGACATCCAAACCCAGACTGCTGGGTTGTTTAGGAGCTTGTTGGGTTTATTATTTAAGGGCTAAACAACCCAGCAGGTAACCCAGTGGGTTCGGATATCACGCTCCGCAGGAGCGGATTGTGGGCTGCTGAGTTAGAGCGGAAGAGGCAGGCATGCTGGAGGCAGTGCACCTGCTCTCGCCTGCTTGTCTCTGACAACCCATCATTTTTTAACAGTGTCACCAATGTAAGGCCAATGGCAAACCATAACCTCCCAACTTCAGAGCGAGTGAGTGAATGGAATGTCAGTGTACCTTTATCAAGAGGAGGGATGGGCAACGTGTGGTCCTCCAGATATTTTGGCCTACATCTCCCATCAGCCCTAGTCAGCACAGCCAATGGAGAGGGATGATGGAAGTTGTAGGCTGAAACAACTGGAGGGCCACAAGTTGCCCACACCTGATCTAGAGAGAGTTTTAAATCGAAACATAACATTTGCCATATTTAGTTAGAGCAGTAATCTAATCATTTTTACACCAATAAAAGTTAACTGTGCCATTTCTCAGACACAAGATCACTCTATGATTCAGATAAACTGAACTGTGAGCCCACATTTCAAACAGTTTGTTGGCCACAGACAATCCTTCAAACCATGGTTTGGAGAAGCATGAACAAGTGCTGTGCTTGCATGCTCCTTCTTCTCCTTCCTTCCTCCTCTCATGCAAGTTTAATTCATTGCTTCTTGTTTCGTCCAAACTGGCAAACTATGCTTTGAGCAAGCCCTCCAAACCATGACTGCAAGCTTGCAAGCCTGATTTAAAAGTCTTACTCACACCATAGTCTGCCAGTTTGGACATAACAGCTGAAACTGAAGTAATGAATTAAGACCTGTATGCAAGGAGGAGTCAAGAAGGGGGGAGAGGAAGGGGAATACATAAGCAAAAACCATCTTCTAAACCATGGCTTGGAGAATCATCCGAATGCAGCCAGTGTTCACACAGCATTTTCATCTCTAAAGCTATGTAACTTAATTGAGAGGGGGGGAAACTGACCCACTGTTGCAGGGGAGAAAACTTTCCTGTCACTGCTTTCAAAACTTCTTGACTGGCAACACCACCAAGTGCTGCTGTGAGGGGTGCCAAAGAGCCCTGAGCCATCCTTGATAGCAACTTCACAATATCTTCATTAACTGGAGGCTGAAATTTAAAACAAAGTAAGAACTACCTCTAGATATTAATATAGTTAAATTCTTCAAAATAAGTAGCTTCCCACTATTTAAACTGGTGGATTGTAGCACATGAATGGGCAACAGAACATGCATGGGATAAGAGTTCATTGCCCATTCAAATTCAGCTCTTGGCTGCTATCCATTTTACTATCGTAGTCACAAATTGGCAATGAGCTCTTCTCTCCATAAAGCAACCACTGCAGCCCTAGACAATATGAAGCTGTAACATAAGGATAATCCTCTAGTGTGGCCTGCCACATGAGGGCATGGTAAACTGGAATACATTTTTGCCTTAATTGAAATGTTCAGAGCTGTAAGCAAGCAAGAAGAAAGGTTTTTGCTCCAAAGACTCCAAGGCTTTTACAGATATTCTGGGTGGAATCACACCATGAGTTTGGTGTGCACATTAACGAGGAGTAAAACTAGTCTTTGGAAGTATCGCCACAACTGTGCAAATCCCAGTAACCACATGTAGATCCCTTGGGTGAAAGCACCTGTTCATACAAGTAATGCCTCTTCCCAAGAGCTTTCAAGCAACTGACACAGCAGTTCCCTCTGCTCTCCTGCAAAGGAAATGTTAACACAAGAGCTGGTTTTGTGAATCGCCCAAAGCGATTCAGCTATTGGGCAGTATAGAAATGTAATAAATAATAAAAGCAAAACAAAACTAGTAGGAAAACTTCAGTGAATCTACATTACACTTTGCATACATTAATATTGTCTCCACTAGATTATAGCCGTTCTATCCACAAATTGCTGCTCAAAATTGCCTGAGATACTCATTCCTATGATGTAAAAAAGTGTTTAGATGACATGTCCTACGGTCCCTATTTGAAATACAAATATTCAACAGCATGTATTGAGTTTAAGCATCATACACTAATGGCTGAATCCAGCCCTTGCGCAAGAAGTCATCTTGCACAACAGGACTTCTGCTTGTGCAACAGGACTTCCCCATTCTCTCCTCCTCCTTGCAGCCCCCCTCATGAACCCTAAATCTGTTCCGGAGGGTTGGAAGACACTCTGGAGCAGATGGGGGTGCATGGGGGGTGCAGGGGGAAGGGGAAATCCATTCCACCAGCAGTTCCCTCCTGTTGGCAGAACACCACAATTGGATACAAAACTAGGATAGCAATATTGAATGTTCACTGGATAGCTAAGTTGAAGCAACTGTGGAAACTTGTATGCATTCTTAAAATAAGCTGAATAGTGTAGCCTACTACAAGGCAGAGTGGGAAGCAGGATGTCTCTCATGATGCTCAGTTCCTAGATTTAACTGCACTATATTACAATATGGGCATTAAATTACTAAAGTTGCAGATACGTTAACACAGAGCTACTCACTTTGCCTTCCAATGTTTTGCTTACAGACAGTGCTATCTTCAGCATCTCCTCAGCATCCTGAAGGCACCTAGCACACAAACAGAAAGAATAGGGAAGCTGAATATTGCTCTTAAAACAAATACAAACTTTAAATACAGTACTAAAGTATAACTGGAAACCAGGTCTGGTACCAGATTTCATCAGATGCTGAGGGAAAAGAAGTCCACAGTTACTCAAGGATACTACCCTTCCGAGGCATTCATCACCTACAGACTGATGTGATGACAATGGAGTCTCTTCCCCACCCATCCTGATGCCACTGCTACCTTCTTCTCAAAGTCCTAAGTGGCCATGGAGAAAGTTGGGTGGGCTCGGTGCATCACTAGACAGCAGCAGCATAAATTACCGTAAATACTCTGAAGAGCACACAAGGCAATAATCTACATGATTCCAGTATCCCTCCTTTGCAACAAGTGAGCCTGGGACTTTTAACCAGACAGGAAAGTGGTGGCAGCAGCAGGCTTCAACAGATATCTTTTCTGGGTCTCCGTGTCTGCAGCTGAGCCACAGGCACTTGCCTGGCATGAAGGCAAACAAATTGGTTTTGAGAAACTATGTTTGAATTGTCAGCAACAGAATTTGGAAATTCATTTTCTTTTTTAAAGAGTGTGTTCTCAAGAAGATTGTTTAACTGAGCATCTAGCTAAATACACATTTAAATCTTGCTATTTTAAACTTCTTATACGTTGCAAGTCATTCAACATTGGGTCATGTTGAGTCCCATCAAGTTGACAGTGACACCGAAGTGGGGACAGTGGGTGGCTTGTGTGAATGCACAGATGACCACTCGAAGAACCACAGTTACAGGTAAGCAACCTTTTCTTCTTCTTCGTGGTCTCTGTGCATCACACATATGGGCAATTTAACATGCTGGCTTACCGAGAGGCAGGCAGCATTATTAGTGCATCAGAGGTGACAAGACTGCTCTTCTAAATGTGCAGTCTGCACGGGCCCAAACGTCCAACCGGTAATGTCAAACGAAGGTAGACGGGGTCGACCAGGTGGCTGCCCTGCACAGGTCAGGCAACAGAATACCTCTGCCAAATGTGACCAACGTCGAGACCCCTCTGGTAGAGTGGGCACGGATTCTTGGCTCGAACTCCAACCCGGCAAGTTCATAGGCAAGTTGAATAGTCTGCACCACCCATTTAGTGAAGCGCTGGGTGGAAACCGGTAGGCCCTTGCTCCGGCCGGCATAGCAAAGGAACAGTCGTTCAGATCGGCGGTAGGACTCTGTCCTTGCCTTATAGAATGCCAGGGCCCTTCTGACATCCAAGGAATGGAGGGTGCATTCTATTGGCAGCGTCGGGGTCAAGAAGAATGCCAGCAAAACAATGTCCTGTCCAAGATGGAAGTCTGAGACTACCGAGGCCAGTGGTTCGAAGGACTTGGTCGTCAGTGCCTTCAAGATCACTGCTAGGCTCCAAGTCGGAACAATCGACCTCACTGGGGGAATTATATTCCACGCCCCTTTCAGTAATTGTCTGACCAACCCTCCACATATGAGAATTTTCATGACAGACTCATCTCTTCTGGGTTGGGGAGCACACTGCCGGAACAAAATGGTACAGGGCTGCTGGTCACACTGTGAGAGCTCGCAGCATGTAAATTACTTGGGAGCTCTTGGCCATTTTCAACGCACTGTGCGGGCATTGGAGACAGACCTCAACAGACAAAAAGTTTGGGTAGTGATGGACAATACCACCGCAGTAGCATACATAAACAAGCAAGGTGGGATGAGGTCCATGAAACTAACTTCCTTAACTCTCCGTCTGTTCCACTGGACTCTACGCAGAGGTATCATCCTCTCCACCATCCATATTGCAGGCAAAGACAACATACTGGTGGATGCTCTCAGTTGGATAGCCCTGCAGTCCCACTCGTGGGAACTCAATTCTACCATCCAGGAAAGAATCTTCAATCAATGGGGCACTCCCAACTGCATCCTGATTGCTTCATGGTGGCCACACCAACCCTGATTTGCCCCACTGCTTCACTGATGCGATGGGGAATATCTTTGCCTCCCTTAGATACTGACGCTTCTTTCACAGGGCAATGGTCGGATCTGACACCCGGACCTCCTGATGCTTCAGCTTATGGCATGGATGCTCCAGTAAAGACACAGGTGGCTCCGCTTTCTTCTCGCATCCAAGAGGTCCTTGAGGCGGCCAGAAAACCGTCTACACGCTTTTCTTATGTGAGAAAATGGGTGAACTCCTTTGCTAGGTCCAAAGGCTTGAACCCCTCTTCCTGTGGGATGCCTTGTGTCCTAGACTATCTATGTAGCCTAATGCAGCGAGGTCTCAAGCTTTCCTCCATCAAAGTATATCTTGCTGCCATTTCAGTCCACCATCTTCCAGTCTGTGGAGCCTCTGCGTGCGGGCAGTCCATCCTCCAGGTGAGATGCCACCTTCCACCATAGAAGGGAATGTCGGAATGGAGAGACAGGTAAGTACGGTGAGCATCATATTCAGGATCGAAGCAACAGATTAGACAGTTTTGTAAGAACTGCATCCGGAGGCGCGCGAAAGCTACTGTCGATACCGTAGATGCCATGAGACTGAGAAATCTCTGGATGGTTTGTACTTTTGTCCTCCGTTCTCCGTACAGTCTCATCGTCAACTTGGTGATGGTAAACACTCACTCTTGAGGAAGGAAAGCCCTGCCAGAATGGGCATCGAGAACCGCCCCAATGAACTTGATAGTCTCTGTTGGGCGAATAACCGATTTCTCTCGGTTAATGTAAAGGCCCAGGTTGTCTAGGAGAGTCAGCTTCATTATTGCATGCTCTGAGTACAGAAGTGGGCACAGACAACAGCAACACATTTGGTGAAGACTCTCGGTGCCATGGAGAGCCTGAAAGGAAGTACCTGGAACTGGTAGGCTGCAGTCCCTAGAGAAATGGAGAACGTGCTGACTGTCCTGATGGACCCTGATGTAGAAGTAGGTGTCCTTGAGGTCGACCGACGCAAACCAGTCTCCCTTGCAAAGAAGGGGTAAGATAGACTGGAGCGTAGTCATCCTGAATTTCCTTAGTGTTATGTAGAAGTTGACCTCCTGCAGGTTCAGGATTGGGCGGAGCCCCCCCTCCTTCTTTTGTACTGTAAAATACTTGGAGTACAGGCCCCGCTGCAGGTCATGCGTTGGAATCAGATGAATGGTTCCTTTGTCAAGAAGGGTAGCTATTTCTTCCTGCAGGGCTGGCAAAGGTCGAGTAGTGCGAATACCGGAGAAGGGAGGCAGGGCATCGAAGTCGATCCTGTGACTATGCTGGACGATCTTCAGGACCCAGGAGTCGGATGTTATTGACTTCATATTGGTAGGAATGGCCTCAATCGCTGGCCGAATTGGAGGTGGCGAGATGGAATTGGAGGCAGATGGTCAAAAGGCGGTGGTACAGGAGCAGTGGATACTGAGATTGAGACTGGAGGCAAGTCAAAGGCGTTGTTTGCCCGAATAGTCCCATCTCTTTTGGGAGCCTTGGTATTGAGACTGGGGGTACGGTAGTCTCAGTGGTGGAGGCTGCTGAGTGCGAGAAGGACGGTCACTTTGATGAGGAGGAGGGAACGAAGGCTGTTGTTGGAACCACTTGCGTTGTTTTGTCGATGGAGCCAGAGGGTACAGAGCCAGACCCATCTTTCTGGCTGTGGTCCTAGCTTTTGTAACGGAATCCATAGCCTCGTCCGTCTTTGCGTTGAATAGGCCCTCGCAATCAAAGGGAAGGTCTTCTATACGGCAGCGAGCCTCCTGGTTCAGGCCTGCTGAGCGTAACCAGGCATGTCTTCTGAGAGCAATGGAGCCTACCATTGCCTTGGCATGGCAGTTGGCTTGGAGACGGGCCGTGTTCATCTGCTGCCTGGTTAGGTTCGTAGCCTCCGCCTGAAAAGATGCGGGCAGCTCCCTCCGGTCCTTGGGGAACTAGTCACACATGGCCCCTATCTTGTCCCAAAGAAAAAGTTGGTAGCGGGCCATGGTGACTTGATAGTTGGTGACCTTCAACCCAAGGGTGGTGGCAGAGTAGGCCCTGCGGCCCATGAGGTCCAAGCGTCAGCCCTCCTTGTCAGCAGAATGCTGGTGGCAAGAGCGTCCTTGTGCTGACTCCGCAAAGATGGGAGTTAGGCTTTGGGCGTGAGAACAGAAAGATGGTGTCTTGTTCCCGCACCTGATACATCTTCTCAAGCAGTTTGGAGGTAGGAGGCATCAAAGAGGTATTTTTCCACGTCGCCTTGACGGTCTGTAGCAAGGGATGGTGATTGGTGCTGCTTCCTCTGTATGCACAGTCGAACACCAGATCTCTTATCCTCTCTTCCTGCTGCTGTATGGTAATGGGAGCAGCCCTCTTTTTCAGGTTCAGTGACCTCCTCAACTCCTTCTTTTTCTTCTTCCAATCCAGGTCTTTTGACGAGCGGGTTTTAGCCAGTTTTTTGGCTGTCTGAATAGACAGTGAACGAGTTGGAGGGTCTCTCCCTGTCGCCAGGGTCTGACCAGAAGGAGATATGGCGATGATCTGGAGAGCCGGAGAAGATGATGCCGACATGAAAGCAGAGGCTGCAGGTTGCTCAACGGCCTCCAATGCCTTCTTCCACAGAACCGCTCGGAGACAATCAGAGTGGTTTCTCCTAGCCTGTTTCGTAAAGGCTTTGCAGTGGGGGCACGTATCAACTCGATGCCCCTCACCTAAACAAAACAAGCACAAGGAGTGGCCCTCCATAGGCGGCAATTTACTTCTGCAATGGACGCACTTGTGAAACGGGGCCTTGACGGCATCCGCTTCGCACAAGCTCCTCAGAAAGAGTTCGTGAAGAGAAGATAGTAAAAGGGTCATTCCATGTCAAGTGGTCTTGTTTTTGGAAAGTGCCCCGCGCGACCATCACGGATTTTGATGAAATTTTGTTTGCAGAGTCCCACATGTCTCAAACGAACTTTGGAAAAGTTTTAGGTTCGCCGGTGGAATACTTGTGGAGATATAGCCATTTGTTTGACCACATACCGCAACCATGTACAGTATGACTGAGATTTTGGCAACTTTGAGACATAATATCTCCCTTAGCTGTTTTTTCAAAACAAATGAAACTTAGCTACCTCATACAACTTTTCGCGCTCTGTTTAGTGGAACTAATAATAATTTTTGCTGAGTGCGTCCAGAGTGGTAAATTGCAGCAAAGTCGGCTGAAAAAGCCTAGTGCTCCAAAAAAATTCAAAGTTTAATGTTGTATAGCTCCCGCAATAATTAAGTAATAAATGTGAAATTTAGCGCATAATATCTCAATATAACTTTGTTTTTGAATTTATGATTTCAACCTCCTAGCTCTTTCCATATTTATTTATTTATTTATTATTTATTACATTTATACCCTGCCTTTTTTCCTACAAGGAATTCAAGGCGGCTTATACAATCCTCCTCCTCCTCTCCATTTTATCCTCACAACAACCCTGTGAGGTAGGTTAGGCTGAGAGGCAGTGACTGGCCCAAAGTCACCTAGTGAGTTTCATGGCTGAGCGGGGACTAGAACCCGGATCTCCCGAGTCCCAGTCCAACACTCTAACCACTACGCCACAGTTTACAAATTAAGTGTAAAGCTGATGATTTTTGTAAAAAGGCCAAAAATAGGGTATTTTCAACCCGCCTTTACAAAAAAGTACCCTCTAGAAACGCTTTCAGACCAATCTCATTAGAAAGAGCATGTTTCAAACCCCCCCCCCCCGAAAAGTGGGTTTGATTTTCCAACGCGGGCAAACAGTGCCCGAAAAAGAGGGACAAAGTTGGGAGACGTTGCCATGGCAATGGCCTATATTTCAACATGCAATCCTGTCATTTTTCAGATTGTTTTTCCTGTTTATTCTTATTGGAGTTGTTAGGTAATTTTTTCATCTATATGCGAATGTCCGAAGCTTAGATACAGTTCTACTAGTCCTGGTTATTTTCCTACCATGATGGTGATTAATATCTTATATACATATTGACGCCAAACACATAGGCACATTGATGCACATTATGAAAAGCGGTTGCTGTTATGTAATCTGAAAGAGCTGTATGTGCCATATCGTAACAAATATGGAGCTGAAATTGGTTTCTCCAAATTCTGTGACCTCAGGCCAAAGTGGTGTGTAACCGTCGGTGCTTCAGGCACACATTCTGTCTGCGTCTGCAACCATACATCAGAATGTTAAGCTCATGCTACAAGGTACTAATATCAAAGAGGACTACAAACTGCTTATGGAAAAGACAGTGTGTGATTTGAATGCCAAGGACTGTGTGTTACAACGATGTCAAAACTGCCCTGGTGAAGAAGCACTGACAGCGTACTTGGAAGAAATATTCAAGGATTGGGATTCAGAAGAATTGACAGAATTCAAACAGTGGGTCCACACCGACCGTGAAACATTGGAAATAAGTGTACTAACGGTGGACAACTTCATCGAAAAACTCGCAAGCAAGATTTGGAAGCTGACAGGCCACCATTTCGTTTCGAAACCTCAAAGCGAATATTTGAAGTCGTTGAAGGCAGGCTTAAAAGAAACGGAATTGATTGTTTTGATGGATTTCGCTGAAAATTACTCATTCGTTGTCCAAGATGCTGCCCAGGGCTTTCATTGGGTAAATTCACAAGCCACAATAAAAGTTCATTGCTTATTATTTTGACAAAGTGGGCACGTTGCAAATTGTTAACTGTTGCATTATTTCCGATCATATGCAACACGATACAGTATCCGTACACGTGTTTATTCAAAAGTTGATCAAATTTTTGGCGACTCAAACAAACGTTACCAAAATATACTACTTCAGTGCCGGCTCAGCCGCGCAATATAAAAACTACAAGAACTTCGTCAATTTGTGCAACCATAGAAATGATTTCAACATTGAGGCTGAATGGAACTTTGTTGGTACAAGCCATGGAAAATCGCCCTACAACGGAGTTGGCGGCACAACTAAACGATTGGCCACCCGAGCAAGCCTCCAAAGACCATCAGCCGACCAAATATTGATGCTGAAAGATCTATTCAACTTTTGCGACCAAAATATACACGGAATTAAATATATATACGTTCCAAAAGAAGAAGTCGAAGAGAGCAAAAGGTTCCAAGAAGAAAGATGGCAAGAAAGCGGCACAATAGTCGGTACTAGAGAGCATCACCAATTTGTACCAGTCGACTCAAACTCGGTTTGTGTCAGCAAAATTTCAAATGACACAATAAATTTTGTCGCCAAAATTTCTGATACCGCCATTCTGTATTTGAAATTATCTGAACTGTTCCCCGGTTGTTATGTTGCCTGTATTTACAACAACGAATGGTGGATCGGCAACATTGCTGAAGTTTTGGTTGAACAAAATGATGCGTTGATAAAATTTATGCATCCTTGAGGCCCTGCTCATTCGTTTTATTGGCCGGAAAGGCAAGACGTTTGCCTTTATCAATATCAATTTTGAGAAACTGCATTGAAGAATGTGGCTCGTAAATGTAACAGAATGTAAAAAAAAGATTGTTGGCAGTTAAAACTGAACTGTAGACTTCGGCTTGGGAACCATATAAGATACCCAATTTAGGTTTGGGAACCTAGGATAAGCTGCCCAATTGTTGGCTTGGGAACCTAGGATAAGCTGCCCAATCGTTGGCTTGGGAACTAGAATGATACCCACAGAAGGCTTTGGAACCTCGACAAAGAAACCAAATTACAGGCTTGGGAACCTAGACGAAGAAACCCACCCGTGGCTGGTATTGCACGGTTATCGGGCATGACCCCTACGGCTATGAGGCTGCCGGTTCAAGTTCTTGAACTGGTAGTGACAATGTCACCATGGACCAATGCAATAGAATAGTAATAATGTCAATATAAAACTGTTTAAAAAAATAAGCACGACCTGAAAAATGACAGGATTGCATGTTGAAATATAGGCCGTTGCCATGGCAACGTCTCCCTTGTCCCTCTTTTTCGGGCACTGTTTGCCCGCGTTGGAAAATCAAACCCACTTTTCTGGGGGGGGGGGTGAAACATGCTCTTTCTAATGAGATTGGTCTGAAAGCGTTTCTAGAGGGTACTTTTTTGTAAAGGCGGGTTGAAAATACCCTATTTTTGGCCTTTTTACAAAAATCATCAGCTTTACACTTAATTTGTAAACTAATGGAAAGAGCTAGGAGGTTGAAATTATAAATTCAAAAGGACAGGTTGCTTACCTGTAACTGTGGTTCTTCGAGTGGTCATCTGTGCAGTCACACATATGGGCTCTGCGCGTGCGCGGAGGCCGCTTCGGGAAAGTTCTATAGCTGAGTAAAATTTTGGGCGGGAACCCCTCCCCCCTGCGTCTCCCTTGCGCGGGTTCCCGCCCTCTCCCTCAGTTCCCCTGAGACCGCCATCGCGATCCCAGTACCAAGGGAGAACATAGGAAGAGGTTTCCCCAACTTCCTAATACCAATACTGAAAGTCCAATTCGATGGTGTTATACGGTATCGCTCATAGTGCGCCCAAAGTCCCGGTTCAGTACACCATCGAACTCGACAGTGACACCGTAGCGGGGATGGATGGGCGGGTTGTGTGACTGCACAGATGACCACTCGAAGAACCACAGTTACAGGTAAGCAACCTGTCCTTCTTCTTCGTGGTCTCTGTGCATCACACATATGGGCAGAGTAGCAAGCTGACTTACCGGTGGAGGGTCGGTGTCGTCGTTACTGAAGGACCGAGGAAAGGACAGCTCTGCCAAAGGCGTTGTCCCTCCGGGACCGGACATCGACTCGGTAGTGTGATACGAACGTCGAAGGCGTGGACCACGTAGCCGCCTTGCAGACATCCGTCAACGAGACTCCTCTCGCGAAAGCCGTCGAGGCCGATACGGCTCTGGTAGAATGAGCTTGCACCGAGCCTGGCAATCGGCGATGTTTGAGCTCGTAGGCCAACTCGATGCAATCGACAATCCACGCAGATAGACGTTGTGTCGAGACCGGTAGCCCTTTGGAGTGACCACCGTAACAGATAAAGAGACGGGGAGATCTCCTTATGGACTCAGTGCGGGACTTGTAGAACAATAGGGCCCTTCGCACGTCCAGCATGTGGAGTTGATGTTCCAATGGAGTCGACGGGCTTTGGAAGAAAGCCGGCAGAATAACGTCCTGGTCCAAGTGGAAAGAGGATACGACCTTGGGAGTGAAGGCCAGATCCGGGCGCAACACAGCCTTCTCTTTGTGGAAGCTGAGGTACGGAGGATCGACTCGTAGAGCTGCCAGTTCGGATGCTCTCCGAGCAGAGGTGATTGCGACAAGAAATACGGTCTTAAAAGTTACTAAGCGGAGATCCGTTGTCGCCATTGGTTCAAAAGGTTTAGACATGAGTGCCTGCAGCACCAACTGCAGGTCCCATACCGGAGTGACTGGTTTCACCGAAGGGGTCATGTTCTTCAATCCCCTCATGAAACGCTTGACTAACGGGTTCGAGAATAGAGTGGCCCCATCCAAGCCATTGTGGTATGCTGACAGGGCAGCTAAATAGACCTTTAACGAGGACGTCTTAAGCCCCTTGTGATGCAAATGAAGTATGAATTGCAGTACTTGCTGAATAGGAACGCTCGAGTAAGGCACTTCGATCCGACCGAGGTAATCACAGAAGGCTTTCCATTTTCTTGCATATGAAGCCCTGGTGGATGGCTTCCATGCTTCTTGCAGCACGAGCTTGATCTCCGAAGGGAGTGTGCTCGGTATCAGATTAGCCATGCTGTGAGTTTCAAGATGGCTGGATTCGGGTGTAACAGCGCGCCCCGAGCTTGGGAGAGTATCGTTGATGTGTTCGGTAGAGAGCGATACTGTCCCCTGGAGAGTCGCAGAAGTGGTGCGAACCATGCTTGCCTCGGCCACCACGGAGTCACCAGGATGCAGTTCGTGCCCTCGGATTGGATCTTCGAAATCACTTTGGCCAGCAATGGAATTGGTGGGAATATGTAGAACAGGGTCCCGGACCAGGTTATCTGGAAGGCGTCCCCGATCGACGCAGCGTCGTGTCCCGCTCTGCTGCAGAAATTGTGACAGGCTGTATTGGTTGAAGTGGCGAAGAGATCCACTGTTGGGGTTCCCCATAGGTGGAACAGCGACTGTCGAATCCGAGTGTCGAGTTGCCACTCGTGGGAGTCTAGTGACAACCTGCTCAGCGCATCCGCTAGTGTGTTGTCTTTTCCCGCAATGTGGATGGCCCTCACCGAAATACGACGAGGGATCATCCAGTCGAACATACGGAGAGTTAGGTTCGTTAGCCGTAAGGAGCGGGTGCCTCCCTCCTTGTTCAAGTAGGCCACAACCATAGTATTGTCCGTGACCACTTGTAGGTGTCTCGCAGCGAGCATGGGTTCGAGGGATTTCATCGAGTTCCAGACAGCTTTGAGTTCTAGGACGTTGATGTGCCTCCCTCGGTCTCGCGGGCTCCATTGTCCTTGCACTGTGTGGCTCCCGCAGTGGGCTCCCCAGCCCAGGAGCGAAGCGTCCGTCGTGAGCGTAAGCGAGGGAGGAATGGGTTGGAAGGGCAGCCCTTTCGCCAGATTGGAGCGGATCATCCACCATCGGAGGGACTGCTTTATGTTGGACGGAATAGTCAATTTCGTTCGGTGTGCATTCCTCTCGGAATCGAACGACCTTATGAACCAGTTTTGGAGCTGGCGCATACGAAGTCGGGCGAGAGGAACAACCGGAATGGACGAGGCCATGAGACCGAGGAGGCGTTGGATCGAGAAGGCTGTGCATGACATCGCCTTTTGCAGTTTTGAGGCGAGGGTAAGAATTTTTAGAGTTCTGTCTTCTGGTAGAAAGGCACGACCGACCGTGGCATCTAATAAGGCTCCGATGAATTGAATCCGCTGAGTCGGAAATAGAGTGGACTTCTTGTCGTTGAGGCAGAGACCGAGAGTGGACAAAGTGTCTGTAGTCAGAAGGAGAGCGCTCCGAAGCTCCCGAGCAGATGGAGCAACGATGAGCCAGTCGTCCAGGTAGGGGTAGAGCGTCACCCCTTGAGTTCGTAGAGCAGCGCAGACTACTGTCATACACTTGGTAAACACTCTCGGTGCCGTCGAAAGTCCGAATGGGAGAACCTTGAATTGGTAAGCTTCGGATCCGATCTTGAACCTCAGGTACTTCTGGCTGTCTCGATGGATCCCTATGTGAAAGTAGGCATCCTGAAGGTCGATGGATGCAAACCAGTCGTTCTTGCGAAGGAGAGGCAAGATCGATTGGAGAGTGACCATCCTGAACTTCTTGGGTGGAATGTAGAAGTTCACTGATCGCAGATCCAGGATCGGGCGGAGCCCTCCATCTTTCTTTGACACCGTGAAATACCTGGAGTAAAGGCCGTCTTGTGCCAGGTGGAATGGAACCATCTCGATGGCTCCTTTGAGTAGCAAAGAAGCGACCTCCTCCCGCAGCGTCTGGGATGGCTGTGTGGTGCGGGTGCCGAGAAAAGGAGGGAGAGAATCGAACTCGATCCTGTACCCCTGCCGGATGATGTCCAGAACCCAACGATCGGTGGTAATTTTCTTCCATGATGGTAGGAAGAAGGATAGTCGAGTTCCGAACTGAGATCGAGCCGGGATCGGAGTAGAGAAGTCGGTCGTGCCTTGGGTCGCGTCAAACCCGACGTCTTTGAAAGTCGCCTCCTTTACGGGAGCCCCGGTACCGTTGCTGCTGGAACTGACGGCTCGGTGCCCGGGGCTGCTGTGGACGAGAACGACTGTCCTGCCACTGCTGGAGTTGCTGACCCTGTTGGCCCGGCGCCACTGGTTGTGGATACGGAGCCCACCTGCGGCGTCTGAATGGTTTGGAAGATGCTTGGGGGAGCAGGCCCATCTTCCTCGCATTCACCCTCGCTTTCTGGACCGCGTCGAGAGAGTCGTCCGTCTTATCGTTAAACAGGCCGACTCCATCGAAGGGCAGATTTTCAATTTTGGCCTTGGCTTCTGTGGTCAGAGTAGAGGACCTCAGCCAGGCATGTCGGCGGAGTGCGACTGCGCTCACGAGGGATCTCCCATGGCAGTCTCCCTGGTGTCTGGCCGTATGGATTTGTTGTCTGGAGGTGTTCGTTGCCTCGGCCTGGAAGACTCTGGCTAAGTCCCTCTTCTCGTCCGGAAGGTAGTCGATCAGTCCACTCATCTTTTCCCACAGGAAGAGTTGGTACCGAGCCATCGTGGCTTGGTACCCGGCAACCCGGATCCCCAGGGCGCTCGAGGTGTAGACTCTTCGTCCGAAGTTGTCTAACCTTTTTCCTTCGGGGTCGGACGGAGTGGAATGTTGTTTTCCCGATCTCGACTGCGCTGATTCGACTATCATCGAGTTCGGTGTGGGATGGGAGAAGAGGAACTTAGCCGTGTCTGGTCTGATCTTGTACAGCGCGTCCAGACGCTTTGCCGCAGGAGGAGCTGTGGATGGTGAGCTCCACGATCCCTGCACCGTCTCCAGCATCGTCGGGGTGATAGGGAGCAGAGTCGGGCCCGAAGAGGATTTGGAGACCGCGTCGAAGAGAGGATCCACCTGCTTTTTCTCTTCGGCCGCAGTCTCAAGTCCGAGGGCTTGAGCCATCCTTAGGACCTGGTCTTGGAAGGTGCCCATGTCTTCCGAGGGGGACACCCCTGCTTGAGTGGAGACGACCTGGTCCGGAGATGTGGACGATGGGGACAAGGAGATAATCGAGCCCGAGTCCGTCATGGGAGACCGCGGAGTCGAAGACCTGCGAGAGCGGGACACCGAGACTATCGAGGCCGTAGCTAGGCGATCGTCCCTCTCTTCCAATTCTCTCTCCTCCACCTGAGAAGGGAGGGCCAGAGCGCGGCGTGAAGGGGACGTCCTGAGGTCGGCACGCATCCCCTCTTGTCTGGGATGAGGACGTCGTTCATCCCTTCTCGGAGAGTGCCTCCTAAGTGGGGACCTCTCTCTGGAATGGTACACCCTGGTCTGGTACCTGTAGTCCGACACAGGAGAGTGCCTTCGGCGGTAGGTATAGTGCGACGCCCTAGAGAATCTCGAATCCCTCGAGTCTCTCGAATCCTGGGATCTTTCCCTGTATCTTCGGGAGTCCCGGGCCCTACGGGAATCGGACGACCTCGAGGATGCCCGATCCCGGGTGATCAGTACCTCCTCGATCTCGAGGGAGCTAGACCGAGTTCGTGGAGTACGAGCCCGTATCGCACGAACTGGTGAGGCCAGAGCTGGAAGCGCCGCAGTCGGTCCCGATGCAGAGGCCGTAGATCTCGGTTCCGATGGTGAGTCCGGTATCTCGCCTTCGGATACAGAGGTACGGACAGCCTCCCTCGATCCCGAGGGGGCTTTCGGCGAAGAGCGTTGAGGTGGGTCCCTCGAGCCCGAGGAAACCCGTGGTGGAGGCGATTTCAAGCCAGTCTCCCTCGATCCCGAGGGGACTCTTGGAGATGAGCAAGGAGGAGGATCCCTCGAGCCCAAGGGAACCCGAGCGGAAGGAGATTGCAGCCCAGCCGGGCGTTCAGCGGTCACGACGTCCGTCGGATCCGGGGCTACCGTCGATCTCGATCCCGAGAGAGACGAAGCCAATTTCTTTGCCAATCTCCTTGCTTTTTCTTTTCGCTCCTTACTCTTCCTTTTCTCCTCCTTTTCTCGACGAGCTTTTTTAGCTTTGCTCTTCGATATCATCGTCGCCATGTAGGCCTCCTGAGCGTCCGCTGAGGAGACCGTGTGCGACGGAGGCGTACTAGGCCTAGCCAAAGGGGTAGGCTTTTCCGCGGGCGGTTGGAGGGCCTTTTTGTACAGGATGGCCGTCAGTTTGTCCGCCCTGTGCTTCCTCGCTTGCTTGGTGAACGCTTGGCAATGATGGCAAGCGTCCACATTGTGGCCTTCGCCAAGGCAGGCGAGGCATAGCGAGTGTCCATCAGCCGGAGGAAGCTTCGTCCCACACCTTACGCACTTGCGGAAGGGGGCTTTCGGAGCCATATCAGAAATAAAGGATCTCACGACGAAAACGGGGGGAAAGATGTAAGAATACTCAGTTTTTTGGTGGATTCTATGAAGAATCGAAGAACCTCTCGAAGAAACGGCCACACGCGATGGCGGTCGAAGAGGAACTGAGGGAGAGGGCGGGAACCCGCGCAAGGGAGACGCAGGGGGGAGGGGTTCCCGCCCAAAATTTTACTCAGCTATAGAACTTTCCCGAAGCGGCCTCCGCGCACGCGCAGAGCCCATATGTGTGATGCACAGAGACCACGAAGAAGAAACAAAGTTATATTGAGATATTATGCGCTAAAGTTCACATTTATTACTTAATTATTGCGGGAGCTATACAACATAAAACTTTGAATTTTTTTGGAGCACTAGGCTTTTTCGGCCGACTTTGCTGCAATTTACCCACTCTGGATGCGCTCAGCAAAAATTATTATTAGTTCCACTAAATAGAGCGCAAAAAGTTGTATGAGGTAGTTAAGTTTCATTTGTTTTGAAAAAACAGCTACGGGAGATATTATGTCTCAAAGCTGCCAAAATCTCAGTACATGGTCGCGGTTATGTGGTCAAATAAACAGCTATATCTCCACAAATATTCCACCGGCGAACCTAAAACTTTTCCAAAGTTCATTTGAGACATGTGGAACTCTACACACAAAATTTCATCAAAATCCGTGATGGGAGCTGGGAGCCCTAGACCACTTTACATGGAATGACCCAAAAACAAAACAAATAAAAAAAGGCAAAAGGAAGAAAGACTGAGAAGATAGGAGAAGAATAAAAATACTAAATAGAACTCAGCACTGCAGTCAAAAGACGCAGAGAAAGCTCCCCCGAGGCACCTACAAAGGCGGTCGAAGAGGACCTGAGGGAATAGGTGGGAACCCGCTAGTAGTATGTGCAGTAGGACGGTGGGGGAGGGATTCCCACCTAAAATCCTCAGCTAAGGAAGCTTCTCGAATCAGGCTCCGTGCAGGCGCAGAGCCCATATGTGTGATGCATAGAGACCACGGAGAAGAAGGTTGTGCACCCCTGGTCTAGAATGTACAGCTTTGAACATTCTCACGTGGTAAATTTCTGTTTTTCTCATAGATAGGTAGTCCAACTCAGTTAATTAAATGACCTGATGAGCCTAATATCAACTTCTATTGATACCAATCTTTTTACCTCCAATAGTGTTTACAATGCACCCACGAACTGTAATATTTATACAGCTTTTGATACAAATACATTACCCAATGTTTGGCATACGAGCAAAATTCTCCTGAAACTGATTCAAGGCAAGCATGGCAATGTGAGTCTGCAGAGGTGCCTGTAAAGAGAGGAAAACAGTGAATGATCAGTAAGATATCAAGCAATCACACAGCCTGGAAGAAGTCTGCCAAGTATGTCCCAAGGGGTAGTCAAGTTAAATCTGTCGTAGCAAGAACGGGAGTCTTCTGGCACCTTAAGGTAACAGATTTATACTGAGACATACTCAGAGGTACGTCCCAGTCCAAATCCACCAAATTCCCACACAAAACCCCCTTTTTAAACAGACCCTGAAGTTTGACAGCTGAAGTTTTGTACCTATCAAACAGGTTTTCCCTTTTAAAAAGGTGGAGGAGGAGAAGTTTGACCCTCCCCGGAGCCCCCAGAGGCTCAGATCAAAGGGCAAAGGTCTCCCCCATGGGGACTACAGGGGGAGAAAACAAAAAGAGAAGAAGCTTGCTGGGACAAGGGTGCTATTTGCAAAAAAACACCCCCTTCTCAACAAAAGATCCCTCATGCCTTTGGTTTCAATGGGCGGCTCGCCTTCTGCTGCCTCGGCTGTGGCCATGTGCAGCAAGCTACCTGCTGCCCCCTTGTGTTGTGCCTCCGTTAGGTCAGAGGGAGACCGGCTGTGCCGGAGTGTGTTTGGGGTGGGGCCAGGCTAAGTGCAGCCTGACCCGGCTGGGCTGCCTTACCAATCAGCGCCTGCTGAAAAGGCAGGTCCCAAACGCACATCAGAAGCTGGAGGCAATTGTTTGCTGCTGATACAGCTTCAGCCAGACGCCTTGACACCCCTGAACTCAGACTTGCGCCTTTGAACCTCAGAACGACCTTGACAACGCTTTTGCCTGCTCCTGGTTTGTTTGCTGCTTTTCGGACATATATATTTTGGCTTCGACCCTTGGACTGTGATAACAACAACAGCTTATCTTTGTACTGGACGGATTTACGACACCTTGCTTTGTGCACCCCCTGCACATTGCCCCAGCTGAGGCTGAAAGTTGCCCCCGTTGCGCTTCAGCAAACAAGCCCTGTTTGCGCAATGGGGACAAATAAGAAAAAAATACTAATTTTTTGCGCCCATTTGCAGGCACAATTAAAAAACAGTGGGCAGGCACGGGCAGCCCCTCCAAGGTGCCGTTAAGAGGATTGTGAAAGCCAGCTTTCGTGAGCTCCAAACAAAAACAAAAGGAGGGGGGAAAGCCACGGCAAGCCTGAAGGGGCTAGTGATCACAGTGGGAAGAGGGGGCAGCCACTGCCAGCTACCCCAAAGTGCCACTTGGGCACTTTGGAAGTGGCTGGCAATGGCAGTCACCTCTGAAAGCCGCTTGGTGAGACTGGCAAGGGATTTTTGCCACTCTTGCCAAGCGGCTCACTGGCTGTTGGGTCTCACCCACGGTGGGTTGTGTTGTCCGGGTTTGGACGACACGACAACCCACCATGGGTGAAATAAACCCTACAACAGTCCATGGGTTACAGTCATGCCTTGGATTGAGAGCATAATTCGTTCCGGAAATGTGCTTGCAATCCAAAACACTTGTATATCAAAACGAAATTCCCCCAAGAAAATTTGTACAGAGATTTTTAATTTAAGCCGTACAGTACTTGTATTGCAAGACGTCGCTTGTATATCAAGTCAAAAAAAGTTTAAATAAATATTTAAAAATTTGCTTGTCTTGCAAAACGCTCTCAAACCAAGTTACTTGCAATCCAAGGTATTACTGTATTACCGTGGGTAGTTTGAAAAAAACTACCCACGGTGGGTAATCCATGCTGGGTTCACACGACATGACAACCAACTGTTGATAGTTATCACTGGTTGGTTGTCGTGTCTTGCAAACCCGGTCTATGGTTAATTAATCAAGGAAGTCTTCAGTCACAGCGCACTGAGAAACGATAGTGCAAGCAGGCCCATGGCTCATGCATATCTCAGCTTAATAAGCTGAGATATGTTACATCTATACTGGGTCTCTCTCTCATGTTTATACCAAACCCAGTTTTAAAAGCAAATCCAAGCTCCAGAGATTGGTATGAAAATGCTTGATGTAATTCCATCTGTGAATCTTTGGAGGCACAAGCCTGGTCAGTACTTGGATAGGAGATTGCCTAAGAACCCTACATATATCACTTTGCCCCCCTTGAGGGAAAGACAAAATTCAAATAGAGTACAGGGAGGCTTTTAAGCTTGTAATTAATCATGCTGCTACTCCATTTCAGTGTTTTTGTATTGGTTTTACTGTTACCATTATAGCTGAAAACCATTATATAAAACCATTATAGCTGAAATGGTTTTTAATAGCGTATTTTCAGTTGCGATTTTAATAGTGTATTTTAAGCTGTGATTTTAATATTGTTATGTGTAAACTGCTTAGGGATATTATTATATTAAGTGGTATATAAGTATTAATAATAAATAAATTAGTTAATTAACTTTTTTTTAAAATTAAAGCTACAATTATCTTTCAAAATTCCAAGAAAAATAACCTCAGGTTTGCTGAAGTCTGCAATGAGGCATGTTGGGTTAATCAACTGCTTCCCCAGCTGTTCCTAAAAGGAAAAAAATGTATTTATTTGCATACACTTTCTAAGAAATATAATTAAGGAACAGAACATACAAGCAAGCTACATTAGAACTTCCCATCTCTGAACAGGATTAGCTTGCAATAACTTTAGAACTGGAAAGGGGGAACCTGCCCCCTGAGGCAGACAGTGGAGTCACAATAGTTCCCTTGGGGCAAACTAAAAGGATTCCAATGGGAAATACTGTTGTGGGAGAGCGAAACCTGCCCCTGCCACAGATACAAAGCTTTCTACGAGCAAGGGGCCTGTCACAATGAATGCACCCCTTTACTCTCCTCAATATATCTTAGTAAGTAGCATTCACTTCTATGGGAAAAGGTGAAGTATTCTACTTGAAGTTAATGCTGCAGTGGGGTCAAAACAAAAGCTGCACCCAACACAGAGTGGCTCAAGCTCTATTGACAGGGATCCCATGGACGTTTGCGACCTGCTTTCCAGGACTTCTTGACTTGATCATTCCTCTTTCCCCCTACCACCACTTTGCCCAACAATGACAGGCATTTGTCTAGTACACAGATAAGAATATATGTAAGAATAGTTTGTTTTGCAATCCAACTTCAGCCCATTAGAAGTGTAAATAAAAAACCCACAATATGCTTTTCTTCAATCTAAATAACTCCACCATACAATGTATTCTGCCCCACCTGCTCTGTTAAGTACCTTGGAACAGCACATCTCATCCATTCCTGATCTATTTACAATATGCCATGATCCAAGTTACAAGACTTAAATTATGGGACCTGATGTGTAGACCCTGACATGAGCCTGGTCCTGATTGCTCTCTCTGCACCATTTGATTATGAAGGAGTCCACGAATACAGGCCTGTGGCTCATGCTGGCTCAGCTTGTCTGAGTGATGGAAAGCAAAGCAGGGTCAGGCCTGGTTATTATTTGGATGGGAGACCCCTCCTCTAGTTTCCTGCATTGAGCAGGGGGTTGGACTCGATGGCCTTGTAGGCCCCTTCCAACTCTATAATCCATGAATCTATGAAATTTTCACTGGCTATGATAAATAGCCAAAGCATTATGGTCACCAACTTCCCACCAATGGGAATTTCTCCCAAAATTTCAGAATTCAGTGTTTTGTCAATAATTAATCAACAGTTTTGGAATAAATGGTTCTAGCTGTTATAGATTTCCATTAAAAGTCAGCTGAAAACTTTGCAATTGCAATCTGTTGGCTGACAGGATTATGACATCACGACCTGGTTCGCACGACACAACAATCCATCATGGGTAACTAGCCACAGTGGGTTGTTGTGTTGTCCAAACCCAGGTGAGCAATTTCATCACAGGGTTGCAGGATTGGCTAGCGAGCTGCTCAGCAAGAGCAGCCAAAAAACCCTGCCACTCTTCGCGATCTTGCCCTGGCTGCCACCGGTGACAGCCCCTTCACTGATGCCCATGTGGCACTTCAGAGCAACCGTCACTGGTTCGCCACCTTTTAAAAAAGAATTCGGCCTCAGAAAATTGTGCGAATGTGTTTGTAATTTAAAAATAAATTTAAAAAATACAACCCCAACTGCGCTTTTTTGTGGCTTTGGGGGGAATAAAAGGCAACGAACAAAAAGGGGTTCTGAGTGCGGAGGGTGAGACAAGACAGATTCTGCCACGGAGGACACTGAGATACCGGCTGAAAGACCAAGGCGGAAGGAGTGGGAGAACAAGCCATGGTGAGCCCTATCGTCTGTCAGGCGTACCGTGCGTTGTTCCGCAAACAAGCCACAACGTGTAGCTTATTCGCAGAGTGGTTTAGCGTGTCGTGCAAACCTGCCCTACAATGTGGCTCACCCAGCTACTGCTAGTCTATTAGGCTGTTACACTCTTTTCTTTTTTGATAGCTCATCTGTCACCTGTCAGTCCCCAAAATCCTGTCAGGCCCTTAAAGTGAATGTCTTTTAGATGAGAGGAAGATAGAAGCTCTACCACTACTGGATTTTCACTGTGTCTAGGCTCCTGCCTTTCCTGATTAATATACGCTCGTGTTTTGTAGGTCACAAAACTTTTGCCTTGACACAGCAGGACTTTTGAGGATGAGAAGCTTACAGTCCTGATTTCTGGGGTGGGGGGCGCTGACCAAAGAAAGATATATTCTTGGTAGCCTCCTTATTTGTTCAGTGCTCCCCGCCGCCCAAATAAGGGCCACAAATTTCTCATCCTCAAAAGGCCTGCTGTGTCAAGGCAAACATTTTGTGTCCTACAAAAAGTGGCAGCATATTAAATCAGAAAAGGCAAGAGAGACACTGTGAAAGTACAGCTCAGTAACAGTAGAACCCCGCATCTTCCTCCAATCTAAAAGACTTCAACTTACTCACCTTAAGGGCATTGTCAGGTGAGAGAAGAGCCATTAAAAAAAAAAAAAGGCAGAAAAGAGAGTAAAACCCCAATAGAATAGCTACAGATTGATCAGCAGTGGTTGGGGAAGCTGAGTTGTGATGTCACATAATCTTGTCAACCGATGGAGAGTGTTTTCAGTCTCTACCATTGCCAGGAAAACTTTAAAGTACATTTTCTGGAAAGCTAATGTGATTTTTATTCCTCTGCCTCTTGAATATATAACTGAATGCAATTAAGGGACTGGTACCAAAATCCCTATTCCCCAACAATGGAGGGGAAGGATTTTATCAGACAGCACTCTAAGCATCACAATCATTCGGAGCTCCCTCTCCCAAAGCAAAGGACTGGAGCTCATCCATGTTGCACTGAACTTTTAAGGTGCTAAGAGCTCTTTCAAAGTGCAAACAAATGAGAGGACAGGGAACTGTCCCTAACCTTGTGCTTGCTTTACAGTTGCTCTGAGCCAAAAGCTAAGTGAAAATTTGTAGACCCGTGGCCTTAAATCAAAGTGCTTCAAACACCTCCAAGCTCAACACAGTGCCAGAAGCTGCAGAACAGAATTGCCCTGCAGTTGCACTACACTTCTCAGGTGATTCAAGCACCTCCAAAGTACAGCACAATAGTGAAGATGATCCCCCCTTCCCCTCTCCCCAGCTCAAGCGCATGAGGTGAACTCCGCTTTGTCACAATGACCAGAGGGAATGAGGGACACTCACCATGGCCAGTGTGGCAGGTGCATTTATGGACCCCTGATTCTGTGTTCCAAACACTTTTGACATTTCAACATAACTGAAAGAGCAATGATCAGCCTTGCCCTTTTACAAGCAGGTTATCTAGTCGCTTCATATGAGGCAAAGCTAAAACAGATTTTTATTCATCAAGTCAAACTCTGGCCTATGCTCTAGGCTTCAACAGATTCTAGAAGCATCAATAGATACAACCACTACTAACAGTTGTTTTTAAGCAGAACACTTACAAAATGAAATATTTTAGGTGTCTTTATTTGGACAGCTATGCCACCATGTAAGTAAGGTTCCATATCTGCAGTATTCCCAATGCTAAAAGAATATGGTGATATTACTGAAAGAGAAAATCAGGCAGGGTGCAGAGGGAAAGAAAGTTTAAAATTACTGGAACAAGTTAAACAAAACATACATACGAACAGACCAGAAAAAACACTTTGATTTTATACAATAGCCTGGTTCACACGATCACAGGGTGGCTAGCAAGCCACGGTGACTTGCTAACCACCCTGCATGTGCCGGCCGCGTGCCAGCTAATCTGCATAATTACCCTCGCCAGGTGCAGCTTCTTGTGTCATCCAAACCCCGAGAAAGCGGCTTGTTGGGATGGTTAACAAACCACCCCAGAACCCATGGCCTATTGTAGGGTTCTGGGGTGGTTTGTTAACCACCCCAGCAAACCACCCTCGCCAGGTTCAGATGACACAAGATGCTGCAGTGGTGGCAGTTTGGATTGGCAACTTGGTGCCCGTCGCAACCCACCATAGCTCATAAACCACAGTCGGCTGAGGTGATCATGCAAACCTAGCTGACTTTCAAAGACTCAACCCTAAACATGGCCTAAATGTACTATCAGCCCTGTAATGAATGAAAAAGTCTTTTTAGTGGGGTAGGAGAACCAAAAAATGGTTCACTTCTAGCAACCAAGAGACCCTTTTATTTTCAGATACTATAGAGTCCAAAAAAACCTGAGGCACAAATTTTCTCTCTCCCCACCTTTGGGGCCATTATAGACCATATCTAATCTATATAAATAAAATGACATGTTTGTACACTTACAAATCAAGAATGATTAATCTGATCCTAACCCAACTTCCAGTTTACATTCAGCTTACCCAAAGAAAGGTTTCTGACCAAATGTTCTACTTCCCATGAAATCACAGTCAAACCAGCTATGTAAGTCATAAATCAATGCGAACAGATGGAATATGCAAACTTGGTCATGCCATCCATGTAAGAACATCAATTTAGCCATTTTAGTTTTGTTTATTAATGAAAGCGTGTAATTCAGGATGCAAAATAATAAAATTGTATCATTTGTGCCCCAGGTTTTTTGGACTCTATTACTACAGTACATGAAATCAGCTAATAATTGAGGGTTCCATTTTATCCTTCTTTTTGTTGGAAGCTACCATTTGATTAGCCTCTAAATGGAATTTAGATGTTCCTTGACTTCCCGTGGGCCACACAATCTGTGAAGTTAAGATCTTTATCCATAAAGCGAAGATCTGCCTAATCTCCACCTTACTACCCTTGCACATCTGGCAATTCAGCTGTTAGTTACTTGTTACCAAATGCCAAACAGAGCAAACTAGACATGTTTCCCCCCCCCCCTCCATCTGACAAAGGTCATACACTAACTAATTTTAATATCCCTGTTTCAAACAGATTCAGTGTTCTTGAACCCGATTTCCGTGATTGGGGTGGGTGGGCGGCTGATGCTTTCGAAGTAAAATCTAATTCCACATCCCAATGTAAACTTAACTGTACATCCCAGTGTATCCCTGGAACTCTTAACATCTCACCCGCAAGAGTACATTGTTCCATCTGTCAACATTTAGCCAAAGTGTTACAATTACATATCTCTCAAACTTCTGGAAAATTAGATGGTTTGCTCTCTTTATTTAAATAAATCACCCAGCCTCTTCAAGAGGCGCTATCTTTGCCTATTTCATGTCCTACTGCCAGACCCCCTAGTACAAGTTAAAAAATAAATGGTAAATCTAAGGCATATACCTAAATCTATAGGTTTGCACATTCTTCCTTATACGGGCTAGTTCCCCTATTGGGGCAACATTCGGACAGCTGTGCAACATTTATGTGTTCGTTTAGGTTGCCAGCCATGGGATATTGATCTATTACCAGTTAAAACTCTAGCAGGTGTCTCATTTCCAAAAAAAAATCCTGCCGACATTTAAAACTTCTAGAACTCCCTCTCAGTTAATGAAAGGTAAAGACCTCTTTTGAAGCAGAGACAATGGAAGCCATTTGATAAACTTCTGTTTGACTGGACAGCAGGTAGGGCTTTGGAGCCTACAGAAATAGGGTTACCGGAGTCTGTAAGAGTCAAGGAAACTTTAAACCTGCCTTCTCAGTAAACAGGGTTCAGTGCAAATCAACTTAAAAATGGAGCTGTGGTTTACAAACAGACAGATAAGATGGAAGCTTTGTCAGACTCCTGACAAAAGGCAGTAGAGAGAGAAAGTGGTTTTAGTTGTCTGTCATAGAATGTGGCCTGGTTGGGGAAATACATTGCAGGATAGTTTTTTAAGAACATGTATGCATGGTACATGAAAAGAAAGGGCATGTTGGTTGCCCAAAGTGAACTATTTATTGGAGGGGTTTTGCTGCTCTCTTACCCCACTAACATAATCCATCCTTTGACTTCAAACATTTTCAAGCCAATCTATGCAGCCATGAAGGGCAACAATGTGTTTTTATAAATGGAAGTTGAGATGACACTATGCTCAATATCAAATTCTGGCGTGAACATCCACAGCCATATTCTTATCCCACAGTTCTTGCACTTTCAAGTTGATGCCAACCAACATCCATTTCTCAGTCCCATAAATTCACAGCATTTCTGTCCATTCTAATTGAAAAGATTACAGAAAGTCTCCAAGATGTGTAACAAAGGTGAACATACATGAAAAGACAATGAATTTCTATCAATTTGTATAGAGGTATTTCTATACAACCTGGGAAGCGATACAAAATGTGGCTTACCAGTTATTTGATGTGTGGATCCATTTAAACATGGCATTCCATTAATTTCCCGGAAAGTTACAAACTGTCCCGTTTCCAGCTTATGAGGATTATTATCAAGGCAAGTGACTATACCAGGATTAGGACTGAAATTAAAACCACCACAAATTAAGGTGGGGTGGGGGTGGAGAATTGAATGCAAGTAATATCCACACAATCATTCTAATTCTTACAATTTTGCATACATAGCTGCCATAACCTCTACCTATCCTCAACTTTACTCCAGTCTTCCCAGAACTACACAACACAAAGCATACAGCCATGCCAACCAACACACAGGCCCAAATGAAGATAATGACTGCTGCAGCATGATCACTGCCAAAAATAAACTTGTGTGCCGAGGACTACACATCAGACTGGAAGGATTGTAGTGGAAGGTGCACACACCAGCACCAATAGCACCCAGGGAGACTTTGTTCAGTGGGTGCTTTACAACCCACCTACCTGGGAAGCTGATTCAAACATTACCACAGCAGTACAGAGCCATAATTAATGTCCAAGCAGATGTGATTTCTCAGTAACAATCACACTGTAGCATTCAAGCATAAACTGGACCATCAGTGACATGGGATAGTGAAATAAAGTAATTAGTCTCTACAATCAATTCTTAACACACCAATTTTTAATGTTCATAATCATGCTCTTTCACTAGAACATTTCATTATTTTGCAAATGTGACAAAAAGTAATCCAAAAACATTTAAGATCATTGCTCTGTTAGGTGCTATAGGAAAAATGTTTTAAAGGGACTTAAACGACAACTTAAACCGGCAAACATTTCCAAAACCATTCTGGCCTTACCTTTTCCGTTAATCCTTTCTATATACCTTTCTCAATCACTTTACCAAGCCCCCTTTCTTTCCTCTCCCCTGTCCATCTAATCCTGGATGTACACTCTCTGGGCAGGGACTTTGCCATGTTTGTGTTCTGTAAACTGTTTTATACTATTTCTGCTAAATAAATGTAAAACTTGTATTACCCCCATTTCTAACTTTCATGTAAGATCTACCATAGCTAAAACACATTTCTGAGGGCAGGGGGGGAACAACACGCAACCTTGATTTTATATATGTATTAGTGCAGTATATAAGTTCATCATTTGTATATAACCATCCCATCACTTTGCTCTAGATTTGTGGGTTTATAAACACAAACACACATGCATACACAAATTTGAAAGCAGAGGCTTAAGCTAAACCAGTATTTAAACAATGTCATTAATTATCAATATAAAATCATCAAGGCTTAGTACTGTACATCTTTGTCCTCACCTGAGATATGTTAGAAATGAAGATTTCCTTTGGTTCCTCTCCTGTGGTGTCCAGGACTTCAAATTCATCACCAAAATCACAAAACAGACGTGCCCATATTCCATGCACATCTGCACTTATATACTATATAAAAGACAAGGCAAAGAACAGTTAACTAGATTTCACACAAGTTTGGACCAAAGATTTGTTGACAATTCTAGTAAAGCGACAAAAAATAAGGTGATACACCTTACAGATCCACCACAGTGTAGATGTATGATAGAACTGGCCTATACTGACTGGATCTATAACAGACTCACCGATTAAGCTGACAAGCTCCATTTTTTCAATAGCCTCAACCATTCCCCCTTCTCAGTCTCAAACACTAGTTTGATTATATAAGAATATGTACAATTTCCTGTGGGGAAAACTGCATCTCACACAGATATCGGGTGGGGTGGGAAATGACTGCATCGTACATGATGAATATTCATCATGTATGATGCAGTCATTTCCCACCCCACCCGATATCTGCATGGGATCTCTAAACTTCACTTGCTTCCTCTTTTAAAATGCAAAAACTAGCCAATCTGCCTTTCATTAGTTCAAAAAGCTCTACTTGTGCAACCTGATTGGATCAGTTTTTGATGCCAAAAAAAAATAAACATGTGCAATTCAAAAGGAGATATTGCCTTTTGAAAGTTAACCATGCGGTAGACCTTCCTGCTTCTCCGTGGTTTTTGTTTGGGAAGAACATGCAGTTGTCTCTGTTTTGAAAAGATTTTTGAAAGCCATGTGTATTACTGAAGGGCCTGTTCCAGCCAAGGCACCTCACTTCAGGATGAAACAAAACCACTTGTATCAAAGATAACATACAGTTTCCCCTGCAAATCTGCATCTCAACACACCAGGGGAGCAACCTGGCTCAACATTCTCGCCCAGGACCCCAGCAGCTGTCGCTGGCTACCCAGGAATCCTTGTAGCCTCCAGCCCCCAAGCTTTCCTTGAGAACCTAAGTAGTTGTTCAACCCGATATCCTGCCAACTACACCAAATTGTATTATTCAGGGACCGAATCAAGTCAAGACACCTCTCTTCAAATTTGAGGATACTCAGGTTGAAACAAAATCACTTGTGTTAAAGATAACTTCCAGTTTATTGAATACATATCAGGGTTGCAAAAAAATCATGATTTTTTGCAAAAAAAAATCTATTTTTTTTATTTTAATCAATGGGGTTTTTTATTTAATCAACCCCCCCCCCCAATTTAGTAAAATTAATTTCAAAGTTTCAGGCAACCACAAATAGCCTACACTTAATAGTTAAGAACACCAAATTATACAGAAAACATTAATCAGAACTAGGCTACCTACACAACAAGGTTGCAAAAAATCATGATTTTTTGCAAGAAATTGAAAAAAAATCATTTTTTTTGGAAAAAGTAAAAAAAAATTATTGATGATTTAATCAATGATTTAAATCATTCCGATTTAAATCATTGCAACCCTTATACATATAGTGATGTAATATGGATGCAGATTATTAATAAACAAGCAAAATAAAGCTTACACACACACACCCTTATCTGTGGCCGTATTGGTTCCCTGAATAGGCCAGGGGATACTCCGTGAGCCTCCAGAGTTGCCTGGGCGAGCGACGTGTCAATTCCTCTCCCCAGGCCAAAAACAAAAAACAATGCCTCTTGCCATGGATTTTATAAAGTTCTTCTCTCTTCCTGTTTCAGAGGCTGTCAATAAGCTACAAGCAAACCCCTCTTCCTGGGACACAAGGGGGCCGAAGCTTCTTCAGTAAAGCAAACAGTTTCGGTTCTCTCAGCAAAAGCAGTCCTTATCTCGGCAATTCAAGGAAATTATCTCTGGTGTTCTTCCTAACATGCTGAGGGTTATACGTAAAGCCCTGGCATGGCTCCCAGAAACTATCCTGGCTTTTGGACACTGGGAAAGTTCACTACACTACCTGTTGAACCTTAATAACATCCTCGCCATTCTTCCAGTAGAGCCCATACAATACACCATGTAAGCTTTGAAGAAGCCTACTAGCCACAATATCAGCTGTGCAGAGCAAGACGAAGCATAACTTTCCTGAGTAATCTTAGCTTTTCTTCTTTATGTTTGGCATTTTCTAGGTTTCTTCTTTTGCTTTTAAATTGCCATAATAAATTCTGATTTCCTTAAATAAATTCAATTTTACTTTTTAACTGCATATTGTCCCTTGTGGGTTTCCCCTCTGCCTATCCAAGCTCCTGCAATGGCTAGCATATTATCTGGTGTGGTCCCTAGATAATATTTTTATTATCCTTTTTATGAAAGGATTTTAAAAAGACATCCTAGCTGCTCGATGAAAACTGGAAGGTAGCAGATAACCAAGGTTCATGTGGGAGCAGGCAGTCCTTTCAGTACCCAGATCTTAAGCCATTTAAGGCTTTTAAAATCTGCACTTTGGATTGTGCTCAGAAATTGACTGGATGATAGTGTAGTTATTTCAAAACTGATGAGATCTGCTGATTGGGCATGTGGAACATTCTAGCTATTGAATTTTGCAGTATCTGTAGTTTCAAACAAAGACAGGCCCATATACAACACATTACAATAATCCAAACAAGATGTTACCAGAGCATTGGTTAACTGTGGCCAGGCTACCTCTATCTAGGAAGGCTCGCAGTTAGCATCACCAGTCTCAGCTGGGGAATGGCACCTTGTGCCACAGAGATCACCTGGGCCTCCAAAGAAAAGGCCAGATTTAAAAGCGCACACACACACACACACACACACACACCGAGGAACACAACCCTATCCAGAACAGGCTGAAATCGCCTCCCATGGCAGACAAACCACCTACCAACAGCACCTCCATCTTATCTGGAAAAAGCTTCAGCTTACTGGCTCTCTCCCATCCAGTCAATTACTGATGCCAAACAGCAGCTCAGCATTTCCACAACTTCACCAGAATCTGATGAAAGGAAGGGTACCATCAGCATACTGATGACACCTCATTCGAAGAGTTGTATTCAATCATGTCATTCTGTCAGGGAACCACTGACAGAACAGATTTCCGAGTCCCCCACGTGCCCTCCAAATGTGCTCCGGAAGATGGGGGGACCCTCCAGAGCAGATTTGGGGCACACATAGGGGGAGGAGAGGACAGGGAAGTCCCACTGTGCAAGCGGAAGACCTGTTGTGCAAGCAGACTTCCGCTAGCGTGAGGGTTGGATCCAACCCCATATCCCCAGATGACTCACTCAGTTGGTTCATGTAAATGTTAAACAGCATGAGAGACAAAACAGAGCCATGTGGAACACCACAGCATAACTGCCAATGGAACAGTCCCCAAGCACAATGTTCTTGAAGAGGCCATCCAGACAGGAATGGAACCACAGTGCCCCCTTTTCCCACCCCAGAGAGCTGGTACAGAAAAATACAATTTGTTTTATTTTTATTGATTTTATTTATTGACAGCATTTATATACCATTCCACATCTAAACAGATTCCGGAGCGGTACCATGGTCAATATTTCAGAGGGGTCCAAGAGAATCAACAAGGTGCATTTTCCCTCTCCCAGCATAGGTCATCTATCAGGGCAACAAAAGGTGGGAGGGGGAGTTGTTTTGTTTTTTAACTGAACCTCAGCCTGAAAACAGATTTAAATAGATCTAGGTAAGTGTCATCCTAGAGCAGGGATTCTCAACCAGAGGGGAATTCCCCCCAGAGGGAATTTTAGGGTTTCAGGGGGGGAATTGGGACCACAGACTCAAACTGTTGGAATACTGATCTTTCTACAAATTATAATTCTACAGATTGTACATAATCTACAGGACATCACACCTTATTATATGGCACAGATTAAGTCAGACAATCTTGGAAAGGGGGGAATGACATTCTGACATATGGTGAAGAGGTTGCATGGGGCAAAAAAGGTTGAGAACCACTGTCCTAGAGTGTCTGGAGTTCCATGGCTTCTATGTAAATATCTGACCCTTAGATTCCATATGCTTACACACATGCAACCAGAAACTACCTGCAAATCCCCATTTTTCTAGCTGCTCATTTCTGCTAAATTGTAGAGGGTTACAACTTCTAGGAGGCAACTGAATTATGAGCTCTTTCTTGGGCATTTGGAAAAGGCATATCCAGGAAGAGAATAACAGTAGGTACCAAAGGCTAATACTGCCTGAATCACAGTAATTTGCCTTGCTTTTAGTGGGTCAGAATGGTATGAGGCATGAAAGAAGGCATTAATGAATTATGGAAAACTCTCAGAAGGAATGGAGGTGGACAAATTTGAGTCAGTATGTTGTATTGTTACTGTTTATTATTTATTTATTTGTTGTATTTATGAATAGCCCATCTGGCCAGCAAACCAGCCACTCTGGGCGATGTACAACATGATAAAATATAAAATACATTTAAAGCAGTATAAAATTTTAAAATCTTAACCCACCCCATATTCCCACCTGAATAGCCATGTTTTTAGTGAGCGGCAGAAGCTCAGCAGAGAGGGGGCATGGCGGAGGTCACTAGGGAGAGAGTTCAGGGGTAGATGTACCCCATTCAGCACCAGGTCAACATCCCCTAACCTCCCCTTGTCCCCCACCAGAAGTACCTCGGTCTTGTTGGGGTTCACTGTTCAGCATTACCTTTATAGGTGGGTGTTGTGCATGGCAAAACTCATTTATCTTCTTTTGCAGTGAAAGCTTCATCTCGGTTACTATGACACACTTTAGAAAGAAAAGTTCCAGAGGTAAGTCATAGGCTATCAAAGGATGATTACAGGCTATTAACTTACAGACTTCCCAAATATTCCAGTTTCTTCAAAATGTAAACTATATATCCATACCCAATAAAGAAGGATTTACATTTTTCTGACACTGAGCTACCATAATATAAGCAGATATTCCAGAACTTAGGATGTATAAGCCTAAAAATTCTGCTGTTTCTTGAATAACTATGGAATAGGTTTGAAAAGAGTTTATATACTTTTCGCCTAATATTATTCACTCCTTGTATTATAAAAGGACTGGGCCCATCAGTATGCCAGGTTGTATCAAGGAACCTCCCCCCTCCTTTAGCTCTTTTCCTCATTTTCTTTTTTTCTAACTCATATAATTGCCTCTTGGACTTATCTACCTGTTCCACCTCTCTTGATGCCATTACTTGAACTGGCATGATTTTACAATGGACCACAAAGCAGCCAGATGCCTAACCTCACACTTGCAAGGCCACCTCCAACAGAGACCCGAGACCACCCAAAGGTGTCAAGATCCCTCCAACTGTCATTGACGCTGCTGTTTTGATGTCACAGAGGGCCTTGCAAGGCTAGAGCCAAACAACTGCCTGTATAAAGAGAATGGACGTATTCACACATCATGACAACCTACCCTGGCAATAAGCCACAGTGGGTTGGTTGTTGTGCAAACAACCCAAGGTGCGCCCAACAGATGATCGGGCTCACCATGAGTTGTTCTCCTTCCCCTTGGTCCTCCCGTGGGGGTACCAGGGGACCCCACGGCAGGACTGACTTGTCTGCCTCCCACCACCACGATCGCAACCACTTTTGTGCTTGCCGTGGCTTTTTTGCCCCCTTTACCCATTTTTTTTTCTTTTTTCAGAGATCGCAGAAAGCGAGCTCCAGTTTGACAGCTAGTGAAAGCCCCTTCAAAGTGCCCAAGCAGCACATTGGAGGGGCTGTCACTGGTTTGTTGCCCCTTTTGTTTTTTAAAAAAATTGTGCCCCCAATGTGCACTTTTTTTTTTTTTTTTTAAGTCGTGGGTCCAAAAAGTCATGCCTCACCTGGGCAATATCTTGGGGAGGTGGGGGTCTGCTGCCAAAGTGCAGCAGGCACCCCTCATGGGCATTGACCCAGAGAGGCTGCCAAGACCTTTATTTTTTACTTTGGTTTGTCTTGACAGCTGTCAAAAGAAACCAAAGCCATGAGTGTTGTTTGCTCACAAAAAGGGTATGGCCAATCAATAACCCCCTTCACGGTGAGATCTTCAAGGGGGGTTTTTTGGACCTGTGTCCTCTGAGGGTCTTCACTTTTTCACTCTTTCCCTAGACTCTAGGTGATTGGGAAGGTGGAAAAGTGCGAGCCACCCCCTTTTTACAGGAGCTGTCAGTTTTGACAGCTACCTCTCAAAGGCTTTTTTTGGCAAGGCTCCCCATGGTTTTTTCAAAGGGACATATGCATTCATGCATGCATATGTCCCTTTGAAAAAACCATGAGGAGCCCTGTCAAGAAAAAACCTTTTAAAAGCAGACGGAGTTTTGACAGCTAGATGTCAAACTTCCATGCTCTAGTAAAAGGGAGTGACTTGCACTTTTCTACCTTCCCAAGCACCTAGAATCTTGGGAAAGGGTGGAAAAGTGAGAGGACCCTCAGAGGAGCCAGGTCCAAAAAAAACAAAAACACCTTGAGAATCTCACAGCGAAGAGGTGACCCCCTTTTCACGAGCAGAGATCACTCGCAGCTTTAGTTACTCTTGATAGCTCACCTTTTTACAGCTGTCAAGACTAATCAAAGAAAAAATAAAGGTCTTGGCAGCCCCTCTGGGTCAATGCCCGTGAGGGGTGCCTGCTGCACTTTGACAGCAGACACCCCCCTGGACATTGCCCAGGCAAGGCATTCCTTTTTAGACCCGCGCAGGTGCACACTTGTGCAAGTCAAACTACATTTAAAAAAATAAAACCGAAAAAGTTTGCACACATTTGTGGCACAATTTTTTTTTTTTAAAAAAAAGGTGGTGATGAACCAATGAGCCTCTCCAATGTGCTGCTTGGGCACTTTGAAGGGGCTGTCACTAGCTGTCAAATCAGAGATTACTTTTCGTGATCTCCAAAAAAGGAAAAAATGTGTAAAAGGGCAAAAGAAGCCACAGCGAGTGCAAAAGGGCACACGATCGTGGCAGGGGCCACGGAGCCAGTGCCAATCATCCCAAAGTCCCACTTGGGCACTTGTGAGGCGGCTGGCACTGGCAGTAGCTCAGGTGAGCTTGGTAAGAGTGGCAAGGGGTTTTTCCTGGTACCCACGATGGGGTCAGTCACCCGGGTTTGCATAACATGACAACCCATTATTGGTACAACAACCCCTAGAACAAGCTGTGGGTTGTCAGGGTGGCTTGTTGCCCTCAAACAAGCCACCCTGCAGGAAATGGTCCAGGTTCGCACGACATGACAACCCACCGTGGCTAATTACCCATGATGTTGTGTTGTGTGAACCCGGTCAATGGGTCATCTTAGGATCTCAGTAACTTCTGTTAACTTAAAAACAGTCTAAAATCTGTATTTATGCAGTTTATAGTCACCTTTCCAATTTAGAGAAGTACTCAATAAAAACATACATGAATAAAAAACAATGAAGAATTAAGACCACTTCTAAAAACAGCCCCCTAAACAAGCATGATCAGTAAGACCCATAAAAAAAACCCTGACAAACACAGATTAACAAAAGCCTATAAATGCCGAGGAAGCAGAATTTTCAACTGGTGGTGAACCATATACAGGAAGAACTTCAACCAGAGCTTCCAGAGTAGGGAGTTCTAGAAAGTTGGTGTCAAAACTATAGATTCTGCTATATGTCCTCTTAATTTTTATCCTAATGAAGCATAGAATACAAAAGCAAGACGGATATGACAAGGCACTCCCTGAGATAAGCAGGAGCAAGGGCAGAAATTGGGAAGAAGTTCTTACTCTTTATGTTTATATACATGCTACCTGCACAATCTAAGTGACAAGTTTCCACAAATGAAATTACCAGGTTACTGTTTGCAACCATGAACTAGGCAAGCAATTGCCAGGAAATACATTCCAATACAAAGTGAGACGCCTCCTCTCACCTCCTGCAAGTTCTCCATGTATTGCAGAGAACTCAAGAAGGTGTAGGGGTTCCTCACTTCATTCCAGACAGGTGAACTAGACCCTTCCCCTTCCCCAAGTCCTCTTCAACATAGAAAGGTTTCAGGAGAGGAGAAGGGGTCAGCCACTTTGTGCTCAAGATTTTAAGGCACTCAGAAGCAGCAAAAATTCCTCTTGTTTCTTCCAAGTGAGTTCAGACGCACACTACAAAGAGAAGATTATCCTACTTCTCCTTCCTACCCCCATCCTGAGTCCTCTGGAAGTTGGGAATGGGGTAGGGTCACACTCTCACTCTGTGCTGGGTGTTACAGCCACTTGGAAGATGCGAGAGGGGTTGTCACTGCTTCAAAGTGCCTTCAAATCTCAGACACAAAGTGAGAGGTTGACCTCACCCCTTCCCCAAGTCTTTTTTATGTGCAAGAGGATTCTCGCAAGGGGAGGGCAAGGGTCAGGAAGGGCCAAAAATAATAATGACTGGATACCAAGGCCTGCCAAAAGCTGTGAAACCCTGGAAAGTAAGAAGTTTCAAATACACGTCAACATACCTGGTACTGTCTGAGAAAAGAGATATCTGTAAACTCATTTAGTGGGGCAATTGATGACATCACCTGGACATATGGGTTCAGCTCTGCAATGTGATGAAGTGTTGCCTCAGCTCTGAAATACATGTTCTAATTGCATTATTAACAAGCTAAACTTATACATTCAACCTTGCAAATGTATGCACAAATGTTACTAGACCACCTGCTTCCATATATACCCAAGTCAGTCATTGTTAATGTATCAACAGCCTAGAGTATCCTTCTCCAACCAGTGGAGGCTGGTCGCTCCAATGTCAAAGGGGCTAGGTAGCCACTCCAAATTTTACTCTGAACTTTTAAGGAGCTATCCATGGTGCCACACCTATTTTGGGAATAGGGTTCACTACCATGGACAGCTCCTTTAAAATTCAAACAAAAATCCGGAGTGGATACACAACCCCACTGACATTGGAGCCACCAGCCTCCACTGTCCCCAACTAATGACCGTGCTGCCCGCAGATTACAAAAAAATTCTTACCTGGTTAAGGTGTTTACTTACCACAGGTAACCAGAAAAGTAGCTATTTGTAAGACTGTGAGCCTGTTCACACATAACAGCGGCATTCAGCAGCAAATGGTGAGTTATAATTAACCCACAATTTTGGGGTGCTGCACATTGTACAGGAGCCACTTCTGTTTTCTGTAAACAACCTACAAACGCACCGTTTGTAGGTTGTTAGCATGACATCCAAACCAGGACACTTTGGGTTATTTGTGGGTTCAACAACCCAAAGTTAATCTAAGAATAAACCATGGGTTAACTTTGGGTTGTTTAACCCACAAACAACCCAAAGTGTCTGGGTTCGGACGTCATGCTAACCTACAAACAACCTGATCATAGGTTGTTGTTTAAAAGAGGAAGTGGCTAGCACGCAGGAAGCAGCGTGCCTTCTCTCTCCCGCTCGTGCACGACAACCTATGGGTTGTTTAAACCATAGGTTGTTGTTACATGCGAACCAGGTCAGTATGAACTCAGTTAAAAATAGCCCAGATTTCAGAAGTACATAATGATTTTGAAACAGTTAATGATCTAGCTGAACCAACATGAGCAGGGCTTCTTGCTTTGTTATTTGGTTTTCTGGCTCAAACTGTACTTACAGCAGCTATCTTTTGAAGAACTCAAGTAATTACACTGATTAATCATTTCAATTACAGATTTTACACAGAGGATTTTTAAATAGGGTTTGTCAGATTTGTCCCTCTGAAAGGGTTTCCCACCGCTTTCTAAAGGGTTTCAGGCATAACAACATGATTTATTGTAGAAAAACATTTCATTAATGAAATTATAGATGTGATGCATGGCAGAAATTTTCTGCTCCTATATTTACTACAGAAAACTTCCCATTTTCATAAATGTATTGTTTCATAGAATTAGTAGCATAATGAATGGATACAATACCAGTAAAAATGAAAATCAAAACTGTGATTAACTTTTCCCCCCCGTGACTATCCTTATTCATGTGCATAGTTCTTCAGACATGCCAAAATTAGAATGTTAACAGTATTCAGTGACTTCACTTTTTTCTTAAAATCTCAACAATGTAAGGAAGTGTATGTTACTGAGTTGTCATGTCTTAAAATATTTACAAGTATTCTAATTGGGGGGGGGGCTTCAAAGTATACTAAGGGTGCAATCCAATGGGGATGCCCGTAATCCACCTGGCTGGGGCATGCTGGGAGTTGTAGGCCAAAAACATCTGGAGACCCAAGGTTGGAGAACACTGCAGTAGAGACTAGGAAAAAAGACCACCACAACTGTACTCATTCTTTTCAATAAATAAGGGAGGAAAGCTTCTCTCTTTAAATATACATAACTAACACCTACTCACTGCTTCCAATAAGCAGAGAAGAATCAATCCAATCTTTTTAAAGACAGGAATACAAACATTTAATTATAAAAAAATAAATACTTAAAATCTAGCAACAGAATTAGCATCTATAGTATGACAAGAGCCTCAAAATGCTCATACTATTTCTGAAGAATTGTACAGGACCTGTTTCTTAGATTCAGGATATCATCCTCACGAATAAAAAAGTTTGTTCCTAAGTCCCATGTTCTGCACTGCTTGG
The DNA here is from genome assembly GCA_021292165.1 of Shinisaurus crocodilurus. NCBI lineage: Eukaryota > Metazoa > Chordata > Lepidosauria > Squamata > Shinisauridae > Shinisaurus > Shinisaurus crocodilurus. Next base: position 96,452,178 of record CM037880.1, read on the forward strand.
TATCATGGATGGTGAGAGCCTTCAGAAAGGATCAGGAAAACAAGATTAAAACATATTTGAAGTGGCAATTATGAAACTTGACAAGCATGTACACTGTGATTATAGCTTTCAGTAGAATTTATCAAGTTCATTACTTAGGACTAAAGTAGACATTATGCCAGTGTTCTCCATGCTGGCTGGGGCATGCTGGGAGTTGTAGGCCAAAAACATCTGGGGACCCAAGGTTGGAGAACACTGAATTATGCAGAACACAAGACTGTCACCAAAAGCAACAGCCACATGCATCTATTAAAACTTACGCAGGTTCTGATTTCCCCACCCCTTCCCAATCAGTGATTTGAAGCAGGGATGGAAAAACTCAGACCAATGTGACGCCATAAGATGGTTAAGTTCTGCTAGACGTTACAGAGGGACAGAGTGAGCTAGACACAACTGCTGGTTATAGCAGCTGTGCGTTTAGTGTAGTTTGGCCCTCTGAGTCTTGAGGTCCTACACAACTAAACTACAGTACTTTTCTCTATATTGGCATGCCATTTATCACTTTCTCCCACGTAATTCAGAATGCACGGCATGCTTATTCCATGTTTAGATCTCATTAGTTTAACATTAATTTATTTAAATTTGTATCCCAGCTTTCCAAAAAAATGTGTTCAAGACAGCTAACAGTAAAATACAAAACAAAATAGAAATCAAAACATAAACACTGGTATGTATAACATAAATAAAATTGGTAACAACCAGTTGAACAAACTGCAACATTTACAGTGGTCATAACAAGTCAGCTGATGAGGCCAAAGGCCTGTCTGAATAAAAAAGTATATCTACCAGCAGAAGAGGATAGATGGGCATCCCTTGTCAAAATGTTTTAGAGCATGGGAGCAGCTGGGAAGGCCATCTCTCAAGTTCCTGCCAGACAACCCAGAGGACAGAAAGAATGGCCTCTCCCAAGATTTTACGATCTTAAAATGCAGGCAGCTTGTATGGGAGAACACAGACTTTCCGCGAATCTAGTCCCATATCATTTAGGGTTTCGTAGGTCATAACCAGCACTTTGAATTGTGTCAGAAAAAGTCCGGTAGCCAGTGAAGATGTTGTAACATGGAAGTCACAGAATCCCTATAACTGGCCTTAGTCAATAGTCCGGCAATAGTGTTCAGAACCAGCTGAATGGTTATCACACCAAAATAACATTTTTTAAAAAAGGTAAGTTAAATGTAGCCAGCTGTCCAAGTTCAGACATCTGTGGCATATTTCTCCCTCAACATGGAAGTCTATTCTTCCATTGGGAAGAAGAGACTGTGGCTCAATGGTAGAGCACTTGCTTTGCATGCAGAAGGTCCCAGGTTCAATCCCTGGCATCTCCAAGTAGGGCTGGAAAAATTCCTGCCTGAAACCCTGGAGAGCTGGGGCCAGTCAGTGTCAACAATACTGGTCTAGGTGGACCAATGGTCTGACTCAGTAGAAGGCAGCTTCCTGTGTTCCTATCCTTCATACATACAAGTTTTGTTTTACAAATTAGAAGGCCCAAGGAGTTGTTCTCCTCAGTGCTCTACTCCATAAACCTAGATATCCAATGATCCTTTAGAACAGTGTTCTCCAACCTTGGGTCCCCAGATATATATATATTTGGCCTACAACTCCCAGCATGCCCCAGCTACCTACACTGGCTGGGGCATGCTGGGAGTTGTAGGCCAAAAATATATATATCTGGGGACCCAAGGCTGGAGAACACTGCTTTAGAAGCATAGAAATTAGCTTTTGCTTCTAAAGAACAAGTAGGATCCAAAATGATCTATGTTGAAATAAGAAGCTCTTCAGAAAACGAAGTATGGTTGATTTAAATGTTATGTTTCTGCAATCCTTATTCATTAGTGTGCCCTCCACCCCCACAGTTCTTTCTATGCAGATATTACCTTTATCAAGCTTATCAAGAATGCCTATGACCCACTTCACACAATGAAACAACCATGGATGTATTAACCATGGATTGTTGTGAGCAAGCGAGCATGCTGGCTCCCTCCTGCTTGCCCACTGCCAGTGTGCTAAACAATCCTGGGACATTCCATTCCTGGGTTGTTCCCCATGACGCCTGAACACAGAACTCTCGGCTGCTGAGGGAGAAACAACCCAGAGTTATAACCCAAGAACAAACCATGGGTTTAGCGCGTCGGAAGCCAACACACTCAGTCGCTCCTAAACAACCATAATTAATAAACCAGGGGCTGTTTCATTATGCAAACCGGTTCTGTATTTAAGCTCACATCTAGCAATGAAAATAATAACTTACAAGGAGAAAATAGTGTGAAACTAAGAAAATATCCAATCAGTCACCGCAACGGTCACTGGAATGCAGTGAGCACATTTCAAATGCAGAAGTCCCAAAGAAAGCTTCCAAGTGCAGAGGAATATAGTGCAGATATTATGAAATCCCCTAGAAGTTTGGGAAGAGCAAACACTTCCCCACTGTGCTCTAACGGAAGGATTTTCTTCCACTCTGGATCATCTACCCCTTTCTTTTCATTTCTCCCTTTACAATGTCTATCCATGCCAGATCTAGCTACAGGGTGAAAATGCAATGGAGAACAGTCATAATGCCTCTTGGAGAAGACCCTACAGCCCTATCCTGAAATGTATAGCTTCAGCGTGTACGGTAAGTGTTTATGAAAGGGCATATGAACAGCTATTCTCACCACAAAACATGACTTTATCCTAGCACTCCAGTCATGTGTCTGGGATCAAGGAGTTAATTATGAAATCCATGTTAAGCATCACTAGTTATTTGAGGAAACATCGCATACTTTGAAATGAATGAAACTTCAAATAAATTCCTTCTCCTTACCTTTATTCCTGCAAGAACTATGTTCTTAGCTGAAAAGAAGAATCAACATTAAAAACTTCTGATAAAACCTCCTATTTGGCAATAATTCCGCTTGTAACTGTTTATTTATTTATTATATTTATACCCTGCCTTCTTTCCTGCAAGGAACCCAAGGCGGCCTACATAATCATCCTCCTCCTCCTCCTCTCCATTTTATCCTCACAACAACCCTGTGAGGTAGGTTAGGCTGAGAGTCAGTGACTGGCCCAAAGTCACCCAGTGAGTTTCATGGCCAAGCGGGGAATAGAACCCGGATCTCCCGAGTCCCAGTCCAATACTCTCACCACTACGCCACACTGTTCCATATTCTTCTAAAAATAAGCATTCTTTCTCAGCCCTACACATATGAGTTATAGAACTGTTAAACAGGAAGAGTAGCCAGACAAATTCGAAGAAATTCTGCTATTGCTATCATCCATAATAAAGACCATCGTGTCATCATATAAACCAATCCATGAGCTGCTACCAGAACAGGCCAGCTCACTACATACCACTAGCTGTCTACTACTCTATTGTCAATCATAGAAAAGTAGAGTTGGAATGGGCCTACAAGGCCATTGAGTACAACCCCCTGCTCAATGCAGGAATCCAGGTCAAAGCATCCCCGACAGATGGCTGTCCAGCTGCACCTTGAATGCCTCCAGAGTGGGAGAGCCCACCACCTCCCTAGGTAGTTGGTTCCATTGTCTTATTGCTCTAACAGTCAGGAAATTTTTCCTGATGTTTAGGTGGAATCTGGGTTCCTGTAACTTGAGCCCATTATTCCGTGTCCTGCAAACTGGGATGATCGAGAAGGTTCTCATATTTCCACTGCAGCCTCAATTTAGCCACAGAGGCTGAAGGTCTTAGGGAGGCTTCTGATACCATATAGCCAATTCAGACTATTCATGAAACCCCTTCGACAAGAGTTGCAGAAGCTTCCTCCCCACTCTTGGATGAGACAGACTATCTGGATCCATTTCAGCCAAGGTTCAGGCCTGGTTTTGGCACGGAAACAGCTTTGGTTGCCTGTATGATGACCTATGTCGGGAGAGAGACAGGGGGAGTGCAACCCTGTTGATACTCCTGGATCTCTCAGCGGCTTTTGATACCATCGACCATGGTATCCTTCTGGGGCACCTGTCTCAGCTGGGAGTGGGGGGGTACTGCATTGCAGTGGTTCCACTCCTACTTGGATGGCCAGCTCCAGAAGGTGGTGCTTGGGGAATATTGCTTGGCCCTGTGGGTTCTCCAGCATGGAGCTCCCAAGGAGTTGGTTTTGTCCCCCTTGCTATTTAACATCTACATGAAACTGCTCAGTGGGGTCATCCGGAGTTTTGGAGTGCTTTGCCATCAGTATGCTGATGACACACAGCTCTATTTCTCCTTTTCATCCCCATCAGGTGAGGCTATGGATTTGCTAAACTGGTGCCTGGCCACGACAATGGACTGGATGAGGGCTAGCAAACTGAAGCTCAATCCAGACAAGACTGAGATGCTGTTAGTGGGTAGTTCCTCTGACCAGATGGAGGGTGTTCAACCTGCTCTAGATGGGGTTGCACTCCCCTTGAAAAGCAGGTTCGTAGCTGGGGGTCCTCTTTGAGCCATCTTTGTCACTTGACGCTCAGGTGGCCTCAGTGACATGGAGAGCCTTCTACCAGCTTTTGGCTGGTGGCCCAGCTATGCCCTATCTGGATAGGGATAGCTTGGTTTCAGTAATCTACACTCTGGTGATCTCAAAATTGGATTACTGCAATGCACTCTATGTGGGGCCCTTTAATACTTACTGTTCAGAAGCTGCAGCTTGTGCAAAATGTGGTAGCCAGATTAATAACAAGGACCAGAAGGTCCGAACATATAACATCAATTCTGGCCCACTTTCATTGGCTGCCTATACCCTTCCAAGCCCGATTAAAGGTGCTGGTTTTAACCTATAAATCCTTACACAGCTTGGGACCGCAATACTTGACAGAATATCTCTCCAAACCACAATCTACTCAGACACTAAATTCAACATCTGAGGCCTTCCTCTGAATGCCTCCTCTGAAGGAGGCTCAGTGTGTGGCAACAAGGGGGAGGGCTTTCTCAGTGGTGGCCCCCCAACCGTGGAATTATCTCCCCACTGAGGCCTGCCCAGTGCCAACTTTGTCATCTTTTCAGAGCCAGGCTAAGACAGCCCTCTATGTTGAGCCGTTTAAGGATGCCTAGGATTATTTTAATGGCTTGATGTGGACACCCATGTCAGGTGTTTTTAACAGGTCTATTAAATAGTGTTTTTGTTGCTGAATTGTTTTTTTAAAATTTTAACTGTTTTAATTTCTGTACTATTAAATAATTTTATCACTTTCATTGTATTATGGCCTTGTTCAGGGACTGTTGTAAACCACCCACAGAACTTCGGCTATTGGGTGGTATAGAAAATGAAATTATAATAATCCGGATGGGAAAGTGAATTTCCTGTGAGCAGTTCTCATGATACAAACAGTATCTCTGTATCCAATATATTCTAGCATATATCTTATTTATATATCTAGCATATATATATATATATATATATATATTTCTTAGCATTACTACAGCTTAAGCTTAGTACACAGTAAATTTAAAATTACAGATTTTAATGTACAACAGTCTGCTCCACAGAAAATATGCAACAAGAAGAAAATTAAATAAGTGTTTCCTAACTTACCGATCTCCACTCCAAGTCCACCCATTCCACTTAGGAACACGTGGGACTGAGCCATCTTCTGCATTGCTGTGTCTCCAAGAACATACCTCTGCCGACTACATGCAATTAAGAAAGGAAAATATAGTCACAAAATAACTATTTAGTGGCATAATTCAACCTGCAGAACCTCTTGTGCTTGATAAAGATGATCACAATGGGAAAAAATATTTTGACATCAATAAACTGAGAGTCAATAAAGTTTGGCATTTGGACATAACCCATTATTCGAAAGGTACAGATTTGACATTGAAATCAATGAGTAACATTTTAAAGGCAACGCTGCAATTGCTGTATATTTTAACATACTTTTCAGAGCATTTCCCTTCCCTTTCCCCCCTCCCTTATTCATGACAGTGTTAAACACAAAGGCTGCAATCCTGCGCACAGGTGGGCTGCTTAAACCCAATTGATGCCAGTAGGCTTTAAGTAGTCTGTGTTCAGGACTCAAGGTTTTCCTATGGCCTTGAGCCAGGAAAACTGGCATTTTTAATTCCCTTGTCCTCTATCCTTTATAGGTGCCTACCTTCGAATACAGGCCTTTGGGCAGGGTCAATTTTGCCTTTTCTTCTATTTAATGCCTAGCTGCTGGTGGTCTGTGATAAATTATTATCATTATTAAGATGTGACACAACCCAGATACTTACTCCACCACTCTTTTCTTTCAGCTACGCAACCAATAGGAGCCAGAGGTCCCAAGAGGTCCTCACGTCCATTTCTGGAGCTCTCATAAGAACTGCTTTGCTGGGTCAGATCGAAGACCCATTTAGTCCGGCTCTGTTTCCAACTGTGGCCAGCCAGATGCCTCCGGGAAGCTTATGAGCAGCCTGCCCCTCATCCTTAGCATCTGGTATTCAACAGTATACTGCCTCTAATCATGGGAGTCTCCATCTAAATATCATGTTTGATCCTATTTAACAACCATTTAAGACTCAAAATAGACCTGTGGTTGGGTATAAGAACTTGAGAGCCACACTGAATCTGAACAAATCTAGTCCAGCATTCAGTGGCCAAACAACTGTCTGTAGAAAGCCCCAAGTAGGAAATAAGTGCAACTGTACCCTCTCCAAACAATGGGTACACAGAAACATACTGCCACCAATACTGGAGGTAATGTATATTCATCATGACTAATAACTATTGATAGTCTTAATCCTCCATGAATTTGTCTAATTCCATTTCAAAGCCATCCAAATTGGTGGCCATCATTGCATCTTATCGTATCTTTTCCCACACTGGCGGAAAACGGGGGGGGTTGAATGGAAAACCAGTCAGAGGGGAGGAAAGAGTTGAAAAGTCATCATCCAGGTGCAAGTTTGCCCCTTTCCATTTAGGCCAGACTGGGTCCTTGGGTCCTGCTCTGATATATGGAGGTTGAGGAGCAAGAAGAGATGCCAGGTAGAGTGAATTATGGTCACACTTGGTGGGATCACTATCAACTCTCAGATCTTGAAAGCTGTCAGCACTGTCAGTTTTGATGGCATAAATCCCGATATTGCCATAACTGTTTATAAAACATGAAAGGACACAGGGCCGGATTAAGAGCATTATGGGCCTGGTGCTGAGGAGGGCGCGCGGCTGAAGAGGGCGCAGAAACGCTGCGCTCCTCTTCGCTGCCGCTGCGCCGCCCCCGCCAGGCCTCTGCCTCCGCTGCGCCTCCCGCCGCCGCCATCACTACCCCCCCCGATCCCCCCCCGCCACCTACCTTCTCTGCGTCATGTCGCTTCCGGAGCCCCGCCTGCGTTGTTTTGGCGGGAGGAAACAGGGCTTAAACAGCCCTGCTGCCATGGTTTCCCCGGCAAAAAACGTGGGGGTCCCGTCGCGTCACTTCCTCCTCCTCCTCGGCGGCGGCAGTGGCGGCAGCAGCAGCAGCAGCCGCCAGGGCGGGGGGAAGGTAGGTTGGTGGTGGCGGCGCAGGGTTGTGTTTTTTTTGCAGAGCAGGGCTGCTTTGGAGAGGGGGGGGCGCTAAATATTATTTCGCCTGGGGCGCCAAACTGCCCTGCACCGGTCCTGATTGTGGGCCTATTTTGGGGTAGGGGCCTGGAGCTGCAGCTCCAATAGCCCCTATCTTAATCCAGCCCTGAAAGGACAAGGGATCACAAGTTGCTACTTTATGTAACAAAAGTGAGTTTCCCTAAGCTGTAATATTCACGAACATTTCCCATATTGGGAGTGACAAAGTAGCCATTTGTAATTTAAATATTTTGTCCTTCTAAATATTGTCCTGGTGTAGATGCAATATTCCAGATCTCCCAACCACAAGTAGAACAGAAGCATGCTGCAAACTTTCAAGTTTCCTCCCCTTCCATTTGTGCACTAATTCTTCACTTTCTTCCATCTTTCTAGTGCAGGGCTCTCCAACCTTGGGTCCCCAGATGTTGCTGGCCTACAGCTCCCAGTATACCCAGCCAGCATGTCTAACGGCAAGGGATTCTGGGAGCTGTAGTCCAACAACATCTGGGGACCCAAGGTTGGAGAACCCTGTTCTAGTGACACAAGTTTTTTTTTTAATTGAATCAGAAAATTTTCTAATGCCTGAGCATGCCAATTTAGATGTTTAATTTTATATTTAGTAAACAAAACTTTAAAAGTATGCCATGTTAATTTTGCATGCTGTATAACTATCTCAAATTATTTTTCCAACAGCTTAAAATATATGAACTGAAATATTTGATTTAAAAAATCAATACAGCATGCTTAATGTGATTTAAATATTATATTGAACACATTCAATATTTGTGGACATTGCTTTTATTAGAATATTTGTGAATTTTTAATGACATGACAATAGCAAACACTTCCTTATGTTTTCGCTTACAATACTGTGGTTGATCCCTACTAAGGTGCACTTAGGTCCCACTAAAAATCAATGGCACTTAAGTTACTCATGATGACTAACTTTTCACATTGTTTTCAATGGTACCAAAGTACAAATGCAATCTTATACACACTTACCTGGGTTTAAGTCCCATTGAATTCCAAGGGACTTACTTCTGAGTAGACATTCATAGATTTGTGGCATAACTAAGTCTAGATCCAACCCACTAATTTTAGCAAACTCAAAGATCTATGCATATATATATATACAGCCATGCCTTGGATTGAGAGCATAATTCGTTCCAAAAACGTGCTTGTAATCCAAAACACTCTTATATCAAAGCGAGTCTCTGGTGGGCGTGAGCGGGGCCGATTTCGGCCCGCTACGCCCGTTCGAGGCGAGCGGTTACATCCCTACACTTGTCTTGCAAGACCTTGCTCGTTTATCAAGTCAAAATTTTAATATTTTTTTTTTGCTTGTCTTGCAAAACGCTCTCAGACCAAGTTACTTGCAATCCAAGGTATTACTGTAACTCGGTTTGAGAGCGTTTTGCAAGACAAGCAAATTTTTAAATATTTATTTTATTTTATTTTTACTTGATATACAAGCGACGTCTTGCGATACAAGTACTGTAGTACAGCTTAAATTAAAAATCTCTGTACAAATTTTTTTGGGGGAATTTCGTTTTGATATAAGAGTGTTTTGGATTACAAGCACGTTTCCGGAACGAATTATGCTCTCAATCCAAGGCATGACTGTATGCATATATCCCTTCCTAGGGATATTCACATGACAAAGGCTAATTACAACTTTGTGACTGACTAATTTGACTGATACTGTACCAGTTCTGCTGTGGCCCAGCCTCAGTGTTTCCTTGGGCCTGTTAGTTTTAGTTAGAATCTGATCAGAAGTAGTCTGGCAGGTTTGAGGCCTGGAAAATGTGAAATGTCAAGGCTGTCAGTCTTCTCAGGCAAAGGTAAGCAGGAGTCGGGTTACTCCCCTGCCAAGCTGCAGTTTTCGTCCTTTGCAGACATGAGAACAGGTAGCCTCTCTGGGAACCCAGCAGAAGCAGGGGCTAGCTTGCTGAGATGGCACTCAAGTTGAAGCCTCACCCCTGGAGGGTAGAAGAGAAATATCTGGGCTGGAAAAGAAGCCTTGTGATGGGCTAAAACTCCTGTCAGTTAGTGGTTTGGTAGGAGGGCTATCATAGCCATGCAATGGTTGAAGAGCAGCTGCTTAGCCTGAGGAGCATCACTAGAAACATCTCGTCTTCTCAGCCTGCATCTTTATGTTTGGATCCATCACCGCTTGGGACTAAGGAAGCTCTCTGCATATGAACTCTCTACCTATTTGGACCCTTTGCTCCTCTAGACGTTTTACGATGAACCTGCAAAGATTGTGATGTTTTTATCAGGCTGTGTCTGTGAACTATGGTTTATGTGCCTTCCATGACGTGGACCCTGGGACCTGGCTGGGCTGGGGTCAATCCTGAATCTTGGACTTTCTTGTGCCTGGACCCATGCAGCATAGTGATCTCAAAGCTGAGGGCTTTAGGCATCAAAATCTCTGCATGTGGGAACTTTCGCGGACTTGCTATTGAACATGTTCTGATTTCTTGGAAGTGTGTAACCATTAAGCTTTTGCCGTGTGATTCCTTGTAATAAAAGTAGTCTCACTGATTCAGAGTTTCCTACATCAGATTGGCAGAGTCTGAGCTTGCAGGTCTGAGATCCTGACAAATTCATTATTTTACTAATTCATTTTATAAAATAATGCATTTTTCAGAAATGGAAAATGTTACGGTAGGGAGGAATTAACATGTGAGAGGGAGGAGGTAGCATACATGTCCACAATATGTCTTCTATCTCCTAATCATGGTTAGCAGATCTGCATCTCACTATATAGGCATTATATCTAAAGAAGAAAAGAAGTAATTAAAGGGCAGAAAAGAATCAGGAAATCCTTTCACACAGCTTTAGAATGTCATTCTTTAAACATACTACAAAAGATTGGTCAAGAAAATAAAGTTGATCACACAAGCAGCCCGATTTTCCAAACACTACTTGAATTCTCTGTTCAAAGCTACCCAATGCAAGCTATACCTGTATGAAACAGGAAACCGACTTAGCATTGAAGCCTACCACTACTGCCTTCTTTTAAAAGAGAGAGAGAGAGAGAGAGAGAGAGAGAGAATCATGGCAGCCAGGTATGTTCTACACTAGATCATAATAAGGAAGCAGTAGCATTTACATTTCAGTGAATGCAAACCAAATCCACCCAATGCAAACCAAATGAAAGCAAGTGTAACGTGGTTCAATATTTTGTTAAAATCCTTACCTGTAAAGAGCATCATCAATTTCCATAGAATCTGCTGCCATTATGATATATTTGCGTGGACTGGGAAGAAAAATGAAAACACAGATTTATTTATTTTATTTATTATATTTATGAATCACCCATCTGGCCAGACATCCGGCCACTCCGAGTGATGTACAGTCCAATAAAATACAGGGACACACACACACAGAGTATAAAACACAATTAAAAACAGTACAAAACTTAAAAATCCTAACCCACCCCATATTCCCGCCTGAAAAGCCACGTTTTTAATGCACGGCGGAAGCTAATCAAGGAAGGGGCATGGCGGAGGTCACTGGGGAGAGAGTTCCATAAATTGAGGGCTGCCACAGAAAAGGCCCTCCTCCTAGTCCCCACCAGTCTGGTTTCTCTGGCTGATGGGACAGGGAGAAGGCCGTCCGTGGCAGATCTTGTTGAGCGGCCTACTTGATGTTGCTGGAGGCAACTCCTTGAGATATACTGGACCGGAGCCGTACAGGGTTTTAAAGGTCAACGTCAACACCTTGAAGAAGTGCGAGTCAGAAGATTGGTACCATACAGCTCACCTTTGTTTTCTCAACTGAGCAAATACAAGAAAAGATATGAACTACGTATGATTATGTGCAGAAATACAAGTTGATACAATATTACTGTATATTGTAGATTTATTATTTATTATTGTAGATTTGATGCACAAGGGAAAAGCCCCACAAGGAAACCCAAGGCAGCCCTAATTAAATTCCTTTACACAGGAGGGGCAGCCCCATCCAATGTGGATGCCCATAACCCTCCAAACTCGGGACGATTATGGGTACCCACTGGAAGGCGGGAGATGCGCGGTGGTCAGGATTGCCTCTGCGCTCCTCTCACCCTCCAAAACATTTAGATGGCCAATTTCGGCTGTCTAAATGTTTTTCCTCTCCTCGCAAGGAGGAGAGGCTGAGGCACTGCTTGGATTCCTCGGAGGACGGCGGTGCCTCTCTCCTCTCCTCCCCAGCCCTGGGAGCACCCCCTTCCGGTTCCGAGGACGGTCTTCTGTCTTTAGTTCCCAGCCGGCATGGAAAGACACACACCGGCTGCAAGGAGGGGGGCGCTCTGCAGGCAGAGTCTCTGCTGCGACCTAGGAAGGCATTTCCCAGGTCGCAGCGGGGACTCTGACCTATCCTATGTCCCGCCCAGACAAGTTCGGGCAGCCTCAGGATTGTGCCCTTACTGGCTATGGAAATCAGAATAAGCCAAATTTGGGGTGTTATAATTCTTTACTTTTGAAAAATCTGAGTTCCTTACGTATTAGACAGAAACAAAGTAGAAAAATGTCAACTAGTCATATGTAATGAGTAATACTAGATATAACCCTGAAATCCTTGACTTACAGTAGGGTATTACTTACAAAAGAAAACTATACATAATGCTATAAATAGCACAAAAATGGAAAGACAGGTATAACAGCCATTCGTTATAACAGCCATTCATTTTCAAGAATACACACACACACACACACACACACACACACAACAAAACAAGAAGTGGGGGTAGCCAGCTGTCTCCTATCCTGAATTTAATAAAATTAAAAATTCAGCCCCAAATACTATATGAATGGGGTTTTCAAGCCTTATATTACATCTAGAAAAGAATTTTAAGAACCAACTTGGGGACTCCCAGATACACCCCAACACAATAACTACTGTTAGAAATGGGATCTCAGCTTGGACTACAAATATATGTCAGCTGACATTTAATTATTGGTAAAACACAAGAGAATGCCAGAGCATTGCTTAGCAAAATGATGTTACTTGGAACAATTGGGCTTTAGTTCACCAAGGGAAAAATCTTGATATCAGAACAATGAGTTTACTACAGAAATTTCATTATTCAGATATCTATTTCCTTCAGAGATCTCTTTCGAATGTAAAGCTATCCCGCCAGGCGATCACTCGTGACCAAGTAAGATTGTCTTCCAGGATAAAAATTTACAAAAAGGAGATTTTAAAAGGAGAAAATTCTAAAGAAAATTGTGTAGACTCTAGCGATGGGTCCGTAAGTGACTGTGGAGGCCAATTCTAGATCCACACAGCTTCCCACAGGGAGGACACAGGTTACCAGATCGAAGATGGTCTTGTAAAGGATTCATTTGACGTGCTTTTCGCTTAGCACGTTTCTCCCTTTCACCTTGCACTCGGGCTTCTTCAAAGTCCATAGAACCAAAGGCCAACCTCCAGTTAGATCGTTCATGGGCCAGAGCTTCCCAGTTTTCGATGTTTATATTGCATTTTTTTAGATTAGCCTTATGAACATCTTTAAACCTCTTATATTGACCACCGATATTCCGCTTTCCATCCTTGAGTTGAGAATAAAGTACGTAACTGCTTTGGGAGACAGCAGTCAGGCGTTCGAACAACATGACCGGTCCACTGAAGTTGGCGTTGAAGGATCATTTTTTCAACTGCTAGTAGTCTTTGCTTTTATCCCGCTGGTAGCATCTATACTTAAATATATCCCAGATCCAGAGGACTATTTATTTAAAATTTCAGTCTGAGAAAGGAACTCTTTCCAGGTTTCAGTTACTGCCCTCTATAGTCCTCAATGATAGACTAGCTAAAATACCTTACCATTTACACTTTTATCATTGTGGATCAGATGAGGTTGAGGACCTGCCTCATTATTTAATTGTTCTTTGATGCAAGATATTAGAGAAAAATATCTTGTTGATTTGCTAAAAAATGAAACAAACTGGTCAGTTTGCCAGAAGATAAGACTTTTTGGTTTTTAATAAGGGCATAAAAGATTTTGAGAAGAGTTGCTACTTTCCTAAGGGTACAATTCCATTGTAATGCTTGTAAGCCCACGAACTCAGAGGCCTACAGTCATTCTATGCAGAGTCAGAGTACTGGCAGAGGAAATCTTCACCTCCCTATCCCTCCATCGGGTATTTTCGCTAGATGGGGTTTTTTGCCCGTCTAACTGGACTGTTTTGGAAGGGGAGGGAAGGAGGCTGAGAGCCTTCAGGATAAGGAGTATGCTGGTCTCTCGTCTCCTCCCCTCCCTGCCCACCAGAACACCCCCCCATCTTCGAAGTCACTTTCCTGATCTCGGTGAGCAGCCACAGCAGTTCTTTCTGTGCCAGCTGCAAGGGGGACGGAGCTCCAGTTCCCAGCTCCATGGTCGGAGTGCTGTCTCCGAGCTCAGATCTGGGAATCCAAAATATCCTATGACACCCCCCCCGCCACAGACACTCTCTAGGGGCCATAGGATTGCTCCCTAATGGCATTAGGTAAGATCCCTGCCAGATTTTATAAGGCAGATGTAAAAAGTTGCACTGAAGAAGTCTGATCATTAAAAAAATATATCCTTTAGTCCTTTATGTTTTATACTTGGTTTGGTTAACAAACACTTTTATAAAAATTGGAAATCAATATTATGGAATTTTATCTTTAGGTTAAGTTTGTTAGTTCTGATTTATTAGTCATTTTCTCTGATCTACATTTCATTTGTCCACTTTTACTTCTGTAATACATTCAAAAAAAATTATCTGTTATGTTGTGATGCCCTAGGGTTATAAACAATAAAACTGAAACATACTCTCAGAATTAAACACAGTGAAGAGGTCTGCAGATTCCAGGATTATTGATCAGTTCTGAAACTAACCAATTAAATTAACCAGATTATAAACAAATACTAATTAATATTCTCAATTTAGTAGATACAATATATATTTTATTTTAAAATGTGTATACCGTTTTTCCATTAAATGTTTATTATCAAAGTCTTAACAAAATCTTCGATATATTTTAGTTTTATGCTTTCTACTTGCCTTTTGTCTTCACCTCAGGCTACTCTATATTCATATTTTTGTTTGCCTGTACTCTGTGCAGCTGTCTCACCCACTTCATGAGAAATCTGAATACCAGATGTTGTTTTGGACTGAATATTCCAAATACTGTGTATGGAACTAAACTGACACTGGTTTCTCCCACAGAGTGACAAATGCACCCATTGTTAGATTACATGCATCTCAGGTTGTGATAAGCCTTCCATTGTACTGACCCATTATCTGGTATAAGCTTTTCCAGGATCTAAAAGCTTACTAATTGAACTATTCAATTCACCAAACACGCAAAAAGATTTTTGGAGTCCAGCGGACCTAACATTGTTACTGGGCTCCCTGGATCAGCTTTATAACACAATCCCATGCAGCTTTACCCATAAGTAAGCCCCACTGTGTGCAACCGTAGAAGCGCAGCCATAGTTGGTCAGAGCAATGAATAAATACTACTGCAATGTATTTCAACATTTGAAGGTGCGTTATACAGAGTCATAACACAGGTCCATCTCTAGCCCAGTACTATCCACTCTGACAGATTTCCACGATCCACGGAAACTCCACGGTCTCAGAAAGGTCTTTCAAGATGCCAGGATGGCATGTCTTTTAATCCAGCATCCTGTTTGCCAAAGAGATACCTGTCAGAAGCCCACAAGTAGGGCATGAAGGCAATAGTCCTCTCCTGCTCTTGCTCCCCAGAAGCTGGTATTCAGTGGTATACTGCCTCTCTCATCCTGGAGGTAGTAGTACCGTAGTCACTGATAGACATCCTCTATAAATTTGTCCAGTCCCCAGTTAAGCTTCTAAGCTAAGCTTCCTGCCATCACAACATAGATCCAGTTCACACGTCACAGCCAATTCCTGGGTTGTTTAACCCAGGAATTGGCGGGGGGTGCACGGGACCAAGCAAACACACTTCCGCCTGCCTGCTCGCCGCTTCCGGGGGCATTCCTGGGTTGTTTCATGGCATCCGAATCTGGAAACTCTGGGCTGTTCACGGGTTAAACAACCCAGAGTTAACCCAACAACAAACCATAGGCAATTGCTGAGTTAACTCTGAGTTGTTTCACCCCTGAACAACCCAGAGTTCTAGGTTTGGATTACATGAAACAACCTAGGAACGGGGCATTCCTGGGTTGTTAAGTGGCAAAGGAACGGGTTGCACCTCACAAGGACTGGGAAGAATGTGTTTGGCCACAGCATGAGGAACTTAATCAGGAGGGCTTTAAACTGAATCCAACAGGGGAGGGAGACATAATTGGGGGGTACCAATGGAAGAAGGCCTCTATGCCACAATGGAGAGAACAGCTCCAGCGGTGCCCATTGATAGTCTACCACAAAATGTAGGGAAAAAGTCGGACTATAAAGCACATAGTCTTCGATGTCTCTATACTAATGCCCAGAGTATGGGCAACAAACAGAACGAACTTGAACACTTGATACATGAGGGCAAATACGACTTGATAGGGATAACTGAAACCTGGTGGGATGACTCCCATGGCTGGAATACAGCAATTGAAGGGTATAACTTGTTCAAAAGGAACAGAAGTAACAGAAAGGGAGGCGGAGTTGCGCTGTATGTTAAAGATACGTATCTCTGCACAGTGATACAGGAAGAGGAGCATGGCAGCCCCACTGAGAGCATCTGGGTTAAAATAAATGGGGCAAAGAATAAAACAAACATGGCGCTTGGTGTCTACTACCGATCACCCAATCAAGGAGAAGACGAGGATGAAACTTTTGAAAAGCAAATTGCCATTGTTTCAAGGAGGCATGATGTAGTAGTAATGGGGGACTTCAATTTCCCTGATATCTGTTGGGAGACTTATTCAGCCAAACATGGCCCCTCCAAGAAATTCCCGAGTTGTGTTGCTGATAACTTCCTCCTACAGAAGGTGGAGGAAGGAACTAGAGGATTGGCTATCCTTGACCTGATTCTAACCAACAGAGACGAGTTAGTGGATAAAGTGGCAGTTTCAGGAACTCTGGGGGAAAGTGACCATGTTATACCTGAGTTCTTGATTCTAAGGGAAGCAAAAGCTGGGTGTAGCCAAATGCGTACCCTGGATTTTAGGAAAGCCAATTTTAACAAACTCAGAACAATGATAAGGCCCCATGGCAAGCGACTCTAAATTGAGAAAAGGAGCCCAGGATGGGTGGGAGTTTTTAAAAAAGGAAATTTTAAAGGCACAATTGTAAACAATTCCCACAAGGAAAAAAGGCAGAGGGCAACAGAAGAAGCCAATGTGGCTTCACAATAAACTCAAAGATGACCTGAAAACAAAAAAGGACACGTAGAGGAAGTGGAAGGAAGGACAGGCTACAAGGGAAGAGTACAGGCAGGTAGCACAGAACTGCAGGAATAGTGTCAGGAAGGCTAAAGCTGAGAATGAGCTAAGGTTAGCGAGGGATGCTAAAAACAACAAGAAAGCTTTCTTCAGATACATGCATAGTAAAAGACAGAGGAAAGAAATGGTGGTTCAACTACGCAATGAGGATGGCAAATTGATAACAGAAGACAAAGAAAAGGCAGAAGTGTTCAATTCCTACTTCGGCTCGGTCTTCTCCCAAAAGAGGGTCTATGACCCCCCTGGCAAACCTGAAGTGCAGACTGAAGGGGCAGGATTGCAGCTTGAGATTGATAGGCAAATGGTCAAGGAGCACCTGATTACTCTGAACGAGTTTGAATCTCCAGGGCCTGATGAGCTGCATCCTAGAGTAAAAAAGGAACTGGCAGAAGAACTCTCAGAACCACTGTCTATTATCTTTGAAAAATCATGGAGGACAGGTGAAGTGCCAGATGACTGGAGGAGGGCAAATGTTGTTCCCATCTTCAAAAAGGGCAAGAAGGAGGAACCTGGGAACTATAGGCCAGTCAGTCTGACATCAATCCCCGGGAAAATTTTGGAGCAGATTATTAAAAAGTCAGTTTGCATTGAAAACAATGCAGTGATTACTAGAAGCCAGCATGGATTTGTCAAGAACAAATCCTGCCAGACTAATCTGATCTCATTTTTTGATCGGGTAACCTCCCTTGTGGACTGTGGGAATGCTGTGGACATCATATATCTGGACTTCAGCAAAGCTTTCAACAAAGTGCCTCATGATATCCTGATTAGCAAGCTAGCTAAAAGTGGGCTCGATGGAACAACTATCAGGTGGATCCACAATTGATTACAGAATCGGACTCAAAGAGTGCTTATCAATGGTTCCTTCTCAAACTGGGGAGAGGTAACGAGCGGGGTACCACAGGGCTCAGTCCTGGGCCCGGTGCTCTTCAACATTTTTATTAATGACTTGGATGAGGAGGAATAGGAAATGCTTATCAAATTTGCACATGACACAAAGTTGGGTGGAATAGCTAATACTCTGGAAGACAGAAACAGAATTCAAAGCGATCTCGATAGGCTGGAGCGCTGGGCCGAAAACAACATAATGAAATTTAATAGGGATACATGCCAAGTGCTGCACCTAGGAAAATGGAAACCAAATGCAGAGTTACAGAATGGGGGACACTTGGCTCAACAATACCACAAGTGAGAAGGATCTTGGAATTGTGGTAGATCACAAACTGAATATGAGCCGGCAATGCGATGTGGCTGCAAAGAAGGCAAATGCTATTTTGGGCTGCATTAATAGAATTATAGCTTCCAAATCGCGGGAAGTGATCATTCCCCTTTACTTGGCACTGGTTAGGCCTCATCTTGAGTACTGCATCCAGTTCTGGGCACCACACTTTAAGAAGGACATAGACAAACTGGAGAGGGTTCAGCGGAGGACAACAAGGATGATAAAGGGACTGGAAACAAGACCCTATGAGGAGAGACTGAAAGAAGTGGGCATGTTTAGCCTTCAGAAGAGGAGACTGAGGGGAGATATGATCGCACTCTTCCAGTACTTGAAGGGTTGTCACACAGAGGAGGGTCAGGATTTCTTCTTGATCATCCCAGTTTGCAGGACACGGAATAAAGGGCTCAAGTTACAGGAATCTAGATTCCACCTAAACATCAGGAAAAATTTCCTGACTGTCAGAGCAATAAGACAATGGAACCAACTACCTAGGGAGGTGGTGGGCTCTCCCAATCTGGAGGCATTCAAGGTGCAGCTGGACAGCCATCTGTCAGGGATGCTTTGACCTGGATTCCTGCATTGAGCAGGGGGTTGGACTCGATGGCCTTGTAGGCCCCTTCCAACTCTACTTTTCTATGATTCTATGAAAGCAGAAGGAACCAACATGCTTGCTCACAGGCGGGTGCTCACAAACAATCAATGGTTTGTTAGCCATGGATTGTTTGACTGTCCAAAGGTCATTGTTAATAGTGATGATTTGTGAAAAATTCCATCATCTTAATGCTTTCTAGATCAACCTACATTCTAAGTTTTACTGAAAGCTAGATGGCCAATTTTGTTAAACTTTCTTGTAAAGTTTAGATTTTTAAAGATTAGATTTTCCTGGAAAGTTGCCCATGTTCAAGAGAACAGTGGTAAATTTAGTATGTAATAGGCAGCAAGTTTGTTTGATCTTTTAGTTATGTAATATTGTTATTACTTTGTCCTTGAATTGTTTTATTCTTTAATTGTTGTGTTTTATTTCTAGCTTCTTTCTATGTACAATGGATGCTATGTGACCATATCCTCAATATGCGAAGTTTTTGTATTTTGGAAAGATCAGAACATTTAATTAGGGGGGGGGGCGGCGGAGAGAGAATTACTAATACTCCTGCAATGCTTTACTGTTCTGTGTTAATATAGAACAAATATTTCCACATTTTTATACATCCAACCAAAACTGAAAAATTGGCTTAGTCGCTCAAATATCATGGTTTTCAAATTGTATTCCAGAGAACCCTGAGAAGCTTATCATTGGCTTCCTTTAAAAAAAAAAAACAGCTTGCTCACCACTATTTATCTTGCACCGCAATATGCGGCTGCAGAAGCATATTGTAGGTTCCAACCTCACTTCATTTGAGATGACAGCAAAGCGCAGAATTGACTGCAAGACACAGGCCAGGCAAGTTGATATGGAAAGTATTATCTGAAGTGTTATTAGAATTTGAGGTTGAAATTTTGAAAACCACTAGTACTGTATGTTGATAGTGGGTGAGTTTGCACGACAAGCTAAGCTACCCTGCAAATAAGCTATGCAGTGTGGGTTGTCCGTGAAACAACCCACAGTGCACCCAACAGACGATCGGGCTCACTGTGGGTTGTGCCCCGCTCCTTCCCCCTCGGTCTCCCAGGAGGTATCCCAGGGACTTGGTGGTTGAATTGAAGCCGTCCTGTCTCCTCCCCCTGCTCCGATTGCGAGCCTTTTTGAGCTCACTGTGGTTTCCCCCCTCCTTTTCCCTTCCCCCCCCCCCCGAGATCGCTTTGTGCAAGATACAAAGTGACAGCCACTGACAGCTCCTTCAAAGTACACAAGCGGCACATTGGAGGGGCTGTCAGTGGTTCACCACCATTTCCCCCCCCCCATACAACTGAATGTGCGCAAATATTTTCACGCACACACAACACACACTGCCAGTTTTCTAGAGTTGGGAAACTCTGAATAGCTGAAATGGGAAGGCTTGCCTGGGCAATGTCCTGGTAAGTGCCTGCTGTCAAAGTGCAGCGGGTACCAACCATGGACATTCACCAAGAGAGCCTGCAAATAGAGTATTTTGTTACTTTGCATTCACTTGACAGCTGTCAAATGGAGAGCTGTCAAGGGAAAGCAAAGCTGTGAAGGATCTTTGCTAATGAAAGAGGATGGCGACTTTTCCCCCCCTTGTGAGATCCTCAGGGTTTTTAGTGTTCCCCCATAGTTCCCAGTGCCCCCACCTTTTCCTCATTTCCCGAGTCTCCAACTACTCAGAAAATGAAGATCATGAGGCCACCCCCTTTTCACAAACACTTCTTTTGACAACTGTCAAAAGAAAGGCTTTTCTTTTTAAAACTCTCTGGCAAATCTCTGCATTTGTTTTTTGACAGGGAAATATACACAGATAAATGACTGCACATTTCCCTGTTAAAAAAATATGTTCCTGCCCACCCCCTGTAAACGATGGTTTGGTATTGTATGTGTATCGGTTTTAACCATTATCCCTAGGCAAGTGTTCTCCTCACGCAATTCTAATTGTGTGAGGAAAAAGCAGCTCCACCCCTTCCAATGTGTCCCCATCACCCAGTCCCACTGCCCTCCATGAGTTGGAAGGTCTGCAGCAAGGATTGCTGTAGTTATGTAGGCTCACCACATGATTTAGAATCCTGATCGTTCAGTGTTCTAAATTATGTGGAGAGCCACACAAGTACAGCACACTCTCCACTGCAGACCTTTGCCCATCAACACATGGAGGTAGCAGGGCCAGCAACAGAGAGGGTGGAGCTAGCTAGTATGTTCCCACTCAAGAAGTGTAATACTTTGGGAAGGGGATGTAAGTCAATGGAAGAGCATACGATTTACATGGGGAAGGTCCCAGGTTCAATCCTCAGCATCTCACGGTAGGGGCTGCTGCCAGTCAGTGTCCACAATACTGGGCTAGATGGAACAATGGTCTGACTCAGTATAAGGTCGTTTCCTATGTTCCACTCTCCCCCTCATCACATGAGAAGGACGAGAACACTGCAGTTACCACTAACTGGGGTTCACTCCTAACCCAGATTGATAACACTCACAGTCTGGTTTCAAATCCCAGGTTAGATCGGGACCATGGTTAACAGTTACCATGGCCAATGCCAATGCACACATTACACCAAAGCATAGTTAAGGCTGGCAGGGTAAACTCAGGGGCCAATTCACATGCAAGAGGGGAGAGAACAGACAATTTTACAGTGGGAATGTTACATCTGAACGGGCCCTAAGTGTATTCCTTAAAGACTCAGCACTGTGGGGCCATGATCACAACAATGTTCCATTCAGAAAAAATTGATGGGATACATACAGATAAAAGAATGAAGGTGTCCTGATGGGAATTCTCTGATTAGCAATCAATATGAAGCAAGTGTAGCAAAGGACAAAAAGGGAAGAGAAGAGCACTGTAAGAGTTGTTGTATAAGTAAAAGGAAACAACAGTCTCAAATGATACCAGTTCTAGGCTGCAATCCTATATCCACTTACTTAGGACTAAGTCCCATTGCACTCAGTGACACTTACTTCTCAGTAGACATGTACAGGATTATGCTGCCAATGTCAGATAATATTTCTCATTTAGTAGCACCTATTTGCTCAAACTATTTAACTACAGGGTAAACTTAACCCCATTGTTATAAGACATTACAAGAATACTGAGAAATGAAATAGTAAAACATACATCAAGGCCAAGATGGAACATGAAATTAAGACTATTTGAAACAAAGAAATGCAAAGCTGAACAATTCCTGCTGTTGGTAGCCACCATCATAGCTTGAACTCTACAGTACAGCTTCAGGTATTACCAAGAAGGAATAAAAATCGCTACAAAGTTAAGAGAACGTAAACTGTGTAATGTGGATTAGAGTCGAATATTTCAGGAAGCCATGATGCTTGAAGCATTGGCCTGCTGCTTACTTAAAACAACTCTAATAATAATAATAATAATAGCTGCTACTTTAATTTCATCTAAAAAATAACTGTAGATTAACCCTGGTGTTCCAATATAGAGGCCAAAGATAAGAACTGTTTACATTTATAGAAAACTTACCTAATATTCT
Organism: Shinisaurus crocodilurus; assembly: GCA_021292165.1. NCBI lineage: Eukaryota > Metazoa > Chordata > Lepidosauria > Squamata > Shinisauridae > Shinisaurus > Shinisaurus crocodilurus. The sequence goes on from CM037880.1 coordinate 96,474,403, forward strand.
TAAAGTTTTAAGAAACTATATTTTTGTGAAACAATGAAAGTAATTTTTTGTAATTAGCATAAATATCATACTTGATGATAAATTATATTTAATTGTTCTAATGAAGTTAATGATTTAAACATACCTGACCATTATTTGATGAGTCAATTGACCAAATCTTTTTTGAACGGCCAAACGCCCAATCTTATTGGGCCGGTTTGCACGTCATACTGCAATTCCTGGGTTGTTTAACTCAGGAATTGTTGGGGACAAATGAAGCGACAAGTGCACTGCCTCCTCTCCTGTGCACTCGTCATTTCTGCTTTCAATTAACAACCCAGGATTGCAGTGTGACATGCGAACAGGGTAATTCTGTCATCCTAGGCACACTCAATACAAGAGAACATGAGATGGTCATTGCTTCTCTTTTCAACCTGGGGACAAAACTGAGGGGGATAGGACTAGCGAGAGAAAGATGTCAAGCCTCAAGTGAATCTGGAAATGACACCCTGGAAATCCTTCCCTATACTGCTGCTAAGGTACCGAGCATTTGTGTGTGTGCATATGCGTGCACACAGCTGCCTGTCCCGAGTATACTCAAAGAAAGCAAGCCTGGAGAAGCAACTCAATCAGATAGATGCCTGCCTTCCAAAGGAGGCTTACAGTTGTACCTCTGCATCAGGAGTAACTGAATGACCATCTTATATGATACAGAATTACGCATCCCTCCCTTTCTCCAGGCTTATTGGAAGGAGGCAAGAGCCAGATCTCTGAGGCACACTTAACATTTCTCCCGCAGGGCAGAGTTTGGGAATCTCCAAGATGGGAAGAGGGACTCAGAAGCAGTAAAAGACTGGCGCACTCTGCACCTGCTCGCAGGCACTGTTTCATCTTACTTCGCATCTTCTAAAAAGAAGTGTCTTGTACCACCTTGAAGACTAACAAATTATTGAATTTAATATCTTCCAGGAGTTGGGACCTTGCACTGAAAACTGATGGGGGGGCCGAGGGCTGCGCTTGCTGCCCTCCCCCTCCCCATCCATGTGTAGCAAAACTGCCCTGTGCGATATACCCTTTTTGTTACCCTTATTTCCCGCTTCCCTCCCTCTTATCGAAGTTTACATTGTAAGCTCCTCGGGGGTGGGGGCCACACTGCCCTCAAGACATCCCCGCCCCGCTTCCCCTCCGGAAAAAATAACGCCCCCGGCATTTCTTTCTCACACACGCGAGCCACGCCGTCTCTCCCCCACCGCCCCGGTCCTCCGCAGCGAGGGGCTGTATGAAGGCGGCAGGCAAGCGGGTTCCCGCGCGCATTACTTCAGACCGGCTTCCATCGAGGAAGGCCCCGCCGGGCGGGCCTGCCTGCGTGCCTCAACAGAGGCCCGCGTCGCAAAAGCTGCTGCTGCCGCCGCGTCTTCCTGCCCTGCTCACCTGCTGGGGCCGCCAGTTTCCGCCACTCGCTGCCTCTTCGTCGTCCTCACCGTGGCTGCTCAGGCCGCTCCGTAGGCCTTGGAGGGAGCAAGGAAGGGGGGCGGCAGCGGCGGCGGCGGCGGCTCAGCGCAGCCACTCCTCGGGATGAAGAAGCAGGAACAAGCGCCCGCGAGGAGCCGGCATAGGAGGAGGCGGGGAGGGCGCGCGCTACCGACGGGCCGGCCCGCCTGCCCCGCCCCGGATGGAGAAGCCGAGGCGGTCGCTCCAGGCCGACCAATCCCGGAGCCACGGCGGGGAGCGCCGCTTTTCCTGCTCTGACAGGCGCTCTGAGAAGGCAGCCTGCATCGGCACCGCACATTTCCTCATCCCGCACCAGTCTGGCAGTAATATTGGTATTTTTAATGTATTTATTATATTTATACCCCGCCTTTTTCCCTGCAAGGAACCCAAGGCAGCTTGCATAATCCTCCTCTCCATGTTATCCACACAACAACCCTGTGAGGCAGGTTAGACTGAAAGTCAGTGACTGGCTCAAAGTCACCCAGTGAGTTTCATGGCCGAGCTGGGACTAGAACCCGGATCTCCCAAGTCCCAGTCCAACACTCTAACCACTGCGCCACACTGGCTCTTTTAATATTTTAATATTTCTATTACTTTTCAGCCTGCAGAAAAGCTTTGCAGTAGTAACAACAGCAACAAGAATGATGATTTTCTAAAGGACTTCGTAGTATCGAAAGCACTTCACTTTAACTGGTAGGACAAGTTAGAAATGTTTATAATTATCTCTCTCCAACACCCCCCCCCTCCAGTATCTTCAGTGAAGTAATGTAAGAAAAACATTGAACACCACTTAGATTTCATAGATCATAGAGTTGGAAGGAGCCTACAAGGCTATCAAGTCCAACCCCCTGCTCAATGCAGGAAATTAGAGGAGGGGTCTCCCATCCAAGTAATAACCAGGCCTGACCCTGCTTAGCTTTCCACGCTCAGACAAGCTGAGCCAGCATAAGCCACAGGCCTGTTCTTCTCAAAGAGTTAACCTCGTTCAAAAAACACGTGTAATCGATGGGACAGAAACTTAGAATCATAGAATAGCAGAGTTGGAAGGGGCCTATAAGGCCATCAGTCCAACCACCTGCTCAATGCAGGAACCCAAGTTAAAGCATCCCTGACAGATGGCTGTCCAGCTGCACCTTGAATGCCTCCAGTGTGGGAGAGCCCAGCCCACTACCGACCTCCCTAGATAGTTGGTTCCATTGGCGTGTTGCTCTAACAGGAAGTTTTTCCTGATGTTCAGCCGGAATCTGGCTTCTTGTAACTGGAGCCCCTTATTCCGTGTCCTGCACTCTGGGATGGTGGAGAAGAGATCCTGGCCCTCATCTGTGTGTCAACCTTTCAAGTACTGGAAGAGTGCTATCATATCTCCCCTCAGCCTTCTCTTCTGAAGGCTAAACATGCCCAGTTCCTTCAATCTCTCCTCATAGGGCTTTGTTTCCAGTCCCCTTATCATCTTTGTTGCCCTCCTCTGAACCCTTTCCAGTTTGTCTGCATCCTTCTTAAAGTGTGTCCAGAACTGGACACAGTACTCAAGATGAGGCCTAACCAGCACCAAGTAGAGGGGAACTAGTACTTTTACTATGCACTTGTTGTTCCTGGAAAAAGAAAAAATCTATTACGTACTCAGGATCTTGACTATCTTTTGTCCACATCTTGGACAATTAAAAAAAAATACACAAAGGCCTCTAAAGCCTGATTATTAAGGCTTTAGCTAACTGTCTTCTTTCTTAGGTGGTCTCTATGGCTGGGGGATGCTGGGGATTGTAGTCCAACACATCTGGAGTGCACCAGATTGGGGAAGGCTGCTCTAAGGTAAACTAACTCACAAGGAACAGTTAAGGAAACTACTGAGCCTTAGGAACAAGGAAGCTTTGTAGTGCCCATATTTGCCAGACCAACCTCTAAGAAGCTTCCCACCCAACACAGTTACTTATATACTTTCTATATATTCTCTAATGGAGCAATCCTATGCACATTTGGACAGAAAAAAGTCCTACAACTCGCAGCATGCCCTAGCCAGCCATATTGGCTTGGCATACTGGGATATAGGACTTTTTTCTGTCCAAGCGTGCATAGGATTGCACCCTAAGCACATAAGAAGAGCTATGCTGGATCAGACCGAGGTCCATCTTAGTCCAGCATTCTGTTCAGCATTCTGTTCACACAGTGGCCACCAGCTGCCCATGGGAAACCCACAAGCAGAACATGAGGGCAACAGCACCCACCCACCCATGTTCCCCAGCAACTGGTGTACATAGGCATACTGCCTCTTATACTGGAGGTAGCATATAGCCATTAGGACTAGTAGCCATTGATAGCCTTCTCCTTCATGAATTTGTCCAATCCCCTTTTAAATACATCCAAATTGGTTCCCATCACTACATCTTGTGATAGTGGATTCCAGTTTAATTATGTGCTGTGTGAAGTACTTTCTTTTATCTGTCCTGAATCTCCCAGCAATCAGCTTCATGGGATGACCCCGTGTTCTAGTATTATCAAAGAGGCAGAAAAATGTCACCTACGGTATCCACTTTCTCCACACCACGCATAATTTTGTACACTCTACCATGTCTCCTCTCAATCACCTTTTCTCTAAGCTAAACAGTCCCAGGTGTTATAACCTTTCCTCATAGGGAAATTGCTCCAGCCCCTTGATCATTTTAGGATGCAATCCTATGCATGTTTAGACAGAAAAAAGTCCTACAACTCCCAGTATTCTCCAACCAGTATGGCTGGCTGGGGAATGCTGGGAGTTGTAGGATGCTTTTCTGTCTAAACATGCATAGGATAATTGCTTCTTTAGGACACAATCCAACCAGAATGCCCATAAGCCTCCAAACTCAGAGGATTATAGGCATCCTATGCAGGGTGGGGAAGCAGCGGAGGCAATCACTGCCTACCCATTCCTCCCACCCTGCAAGAATCGGCCGTCTAGCTGCGGTGCTTCGGAGGGGGAAGAAAGGAGGCTGGAGCGTCATCGGGATACATCATATCCTGGTGGCCCCGGTCTCCTCCCCTCCCGCCACCCAGAATGCCCCCTTTACCCCTTCTCCAAGGTCACTCTTACAACCTTGGAGAAGCAGCCAGTAGCACAGTTATTTCCACTCCGGTTTCAAGGGGGGAGGGGGATCCAGGCTCTGTCTCTGACCTCGGATCTGGGAATCCAAAGAATCCTATGGCCCCCTAGACCAGGGCTCTCCAACCTTGGGTCCCCAGATGTTGCTGGCCTACAGCTCCCAGCATACCCAGCCAGCATGGCTAATGGCAAGGGATTCTGGGAGCTGTAGTCCACTCCAAGGTTGGAGAGCCCTGCCCTAGACGATATCTAGGGGCCATAGGATTGCTCTGCTCATTGCTCTTTTCTGAATTTTTTCCAACTCTGCAATATCCGTTTTTAGATGTGGGACCAGAACTGAAAACAGTATTCCAAGTGTGGTTGTACCATAGAATTGTACAAGGAGAGTATGATCTTGGCAGTTTTATTTTCGGAAAAGAATCCTAAATGCCATTATAAAGTGTGAACATTCTAATCATTCCAAAATCAAGACAACTTGTCCGAACCATATGAAATTTGATACAGCGAATCTATGTGGTAAGCACTATGAGCCAGACATTTTAAAAAAAAAATCTATTAAGAAATGGCTGAAATACAACAGTTTAAATGTTTCCCATTTACATGAAAATTGCAGAGATCCCAACCCTGGTTTGGAAAATCAGTTGTGTATTCATAAAAATATGAGGTTTTAAAGTTCCCATTTAAGTCAATCATTTAGTAAAGGCAAGTCATATTGCAATGCATGGTCATGCCAGATTGACTCTTTCTTGGGGGGATTCTCTTCCCAAAAGAAAGATGACCACTGAACCATAGACTAAGGAGGCTTGCAGCTGCTGAAGCCAGCAAGTCTGGGAAGGGTATGTGATTGACTAATGGGGCTATTTTATTTTATTTTGCATGTAACAGCGGCAAATTGTGGATTAATTAACCCATGGTTTGCCACAGCATGTACTGAGTGTACTCCGCAGCCTCTTTGAATATTCCACCCCTGATCTGGTTGTTACATAACGTCTAAGCCTGGACACTATAGGTTAATCGTGGGTTAAACAATTGTGGGTGGTAAATAACCTAACTAGTAAATTGTAGGATAACTGTGGGATGGTTTAACCCATGATTAACCTATAGTGTCTGGGTTCGGACATCACGTAACAACCCCGGATTGCTCCAATCGGGTTGAGTATTCAAAATGGCCACAGAATGCACCCAGCACATACCATGGCTAATTGATTAATTAACCCATGATTTGCCATCATTATGTGTGAACCAGGTCACTCTGTGAAGTGCTTTGTGTGTGTGAGTTTGTGTGAAGAGGATTGGGGCTGAAAACCCATGGAAAGTGAGGATACATGAAGGCTAAATAAATACAATATGTGAGACTAGAATTTTATTTTATTGGTTATGTGGAGTGCCTCAACTTAGCATTTCCATGCTTTTTGTTACTTGACTAGATTTGTAAGTGTGAAGATGGGACTTGCCGGAGGCTAAGCTAGGTAAGTTCCCCTTCCCCCGCCTCTGATTGATTTTGAATTCTTTCACCCTTGTTCTCTTGCTCTTCATTAGAATGTGTTGGGAGTCCTTGGATAGCGTGAGATAGTGGCACCTGGGAGACAAGTATCTGCAGAGCTGTGTAGCAAGGTCAGGCGTTAATTGGGATGAAATCATGAGAAAGTGCCCACAGCTGGGAAAGGTCAGGGCGCAGGGCAGGGGGGGGGGGGCTCCTTCAGAATTTATTTATTTATTTATTTATTACATTTAAACCCAGCCTTTTTTTCTGCAAGGACCTCAAGGCAGCTTACATAATCTTCCTCTCCATTTTATCCTGACAACAGCCCTGTGAGGTAGGTTAGGCTGAGAGTCAGTGACTGGCCCAAAGTCACCCAGTGAGTTTCATGGCCGAGGGGGGAATAGAACCCGGATCTCCCGAGTCCCAGTCCAACAGGAAGGCAGGAAGATGGGATTGGTGGAGGCTGGGTAGGAAAATGGACCCTGGCTTTGGATAAAGGAGTTGGGTGGGGAAGGCACGGGGTTCTTCCTTCAGGCCTGGATGCTGTGGAAGTTCCATCTGGGGCAGGTATGCCGGATTTGCAGGATAGCTGGGGAAGCTAGGCCTGGTTTGGCTCAAGCGGTTCTTTGCAGACTTTTGGGGTTTGTTTTAGATATCCTTTTAGAGTCTCTTTTTATTCCTATTCCCCTTTCCTCACAACAACCTACTTCACCCCCCCCCCCTTTTCCCTACCCTCTTTTTAGCCCTTTCTTATAAGGGATTATTTTTATATGTATTGGACCATTGGAGACCCTACACTGCTTAATTCTTAATCTTTGTTTTAATAAAGTCTCCATCTTAAATTTGTGTGTGTTCCTTTTTGGTCTGTAAGGCTGGGCTGCTACACCAAATTGATGTAAGGGGACCAGGGAGGTGGGCAGCAGTCCAGGGATACATTGGTGCTGTGGCCTACCTTGCAGGACGGGCTATGCAGCCGTCTTTCACAGTAAGCACCCTAACATTTTTTGTTAAACCAAAGGTGTTTTTTTTATCCTAGAATTATATGTAGTTTCTACAGTTTAACCTGTTGCATTCCTAACTCTCAGCAACAACAGGCACTTACTCTATAGTAAGTACTATGGGCAGTGTAATCCAATGTCACTGCCCATAACACTCTGAACTCAGAGGATTACAGGCATCAAATCGAGAACGGAAGGAGCGCAGAGGCAAAGATCACCTCCATGCTTCTCCCACCCCGCAAAACGGTGGATTTCAGCCATCTAAGTGTTTTGCCCCCGCTCATGAGGAGGAGGGGCTGAGGAGCTGCCAGGACACATCATATCCCAGAGGAGCCTCACTCCTCCCTCCCCCCCCCCCAATGCTCACCCAACACTGGCTTACAGGTCAGTCTTCTGACTTCAGCACTGCACCCGGTGCGGCGCCAGCTGTGAGGCAGAGGGAGGGTGCTCCAAGGTCAGAGTTCCAGCTCCCAAGGTCGGAGCTGGAACTCTGACCTTTCCTATGGCCATCTAGACAGCATCTAGAGGCCATAGGATTGTGTCCTAATAATTGTAGTCGGAACTTATGCATATTTACTCAGAAGTAAGTTCTATTATATCCAGTCAGGCTATCTCTGAGGGAAGTGTAAGGTCAGGCTGCATGTGTGAAAGCCCCCTTAGGTGCACAAGCTACTAGCAGTATTTACTAGAATATATGACATGAAAATGGGCTGTTGTGAACATTGCAAAACAATTAAACAGTGCAAAATTAAACATCAACATTCACCAAAGAAAACCAACAGGTTTTAAAATATACATTGAATAATACTTGAAACATGTTATAATGTTCACATTGCTTTCTCACCAGGTATAATAATGATATTAATATAAGCTCTGTATAAATTAACATTGACACCAAGTAAACACAAAAGCAGGGTGATCAGCACATTAGCAATTTATGAAGAACTCAGTTGGGTTGATGGGTGGGTTAGGTAAGGACTGCACATAATACAGGGAACAAGCTTTTGTGTTCTAGACTGAAACCAAAAGGTGGGGTCAAACTTGGAAAATACCGGGCTAAGTGTAAGCTAAACACGGGTGTACTTCATTTCTATTTCAGCTTATTCCCTCTGGGGATTTCCTCAGTTAAAACTTCTGAGATTCTGCTGTCAACAAAAATTGGTGGGGACAACAGCACAGAACAGTAGTTCAGTGCAGGCATATGATTTTACTTGATTTAGAGTTTGGAAGAGTATTGTGGAATTGCACATGTCTCCTTTCCTCTCTATTGCACAGATTCTCTCACGCACACACGCGCGCACACACACAATCGGTGTGCCATAAATTTGGTTTGGTGGTAAATACAACCATCCGTAACCAGGGTTAAAATGAAGTCGCATTTTCCTAAACTCACTTTGAAAGCCTATTTTTAACTGGGATACAGTGCATATATGATCCCATGTTCCACACTGATGATCCTTCTGGAGGCTGTGAGTTGTTCCCTTCTTTTGGCCCATATCAGAGTTGTGAATTGTAAATGTACTCAAGTGCTACTTGCAGAATTAGATCCAAAACTTAATTCTGGTATTGAGAGGTTATCAGTGTTGATAAGGAGTCTGCCTCAGAATCTTTTTCTAGATGAAGTGTGTGGCAATCCAGAATTATTTAAAAAACAAGTATCTTACAAAAGTGGAACAAATGCCTTAATGGATTTTCTCCAACCTTACAAATCTTTAGTCACATTTCTTCATTTGCTAGAATACAAATATACATAACTCAAAAAATCAGAATAGAAATACCACAATTTAAAAACCAATAAAACAGTGCATTCAAATATGTAATATTTGGTGTACCTGAAAAATCTAAAGGTGTTTTTTTTTTTTAAATTCTCACCACAATCAATTTGTGAAATGTGTTTGAAAATCATTTTTCCAAGGACAGTGAGGAAGCTTTGGCTTCTAGTAGTAGTAGGCGATCACTCGTGACCGAGTAAGATTGTCTTCCAGAATAAAATTACAAAAAGAAAATTATAAAAAGAGGAAATTCTAAAAACATTGTGTAGACTCTAGCGATATGATGATGATGATGATGATGATGATGATGATGATGATGATGATAATAATAATTTCTTACCCGCCTCTCCACACAGATCGAGGCGGGAAACAACCATAACATAAAATACATAAGTAGTTAAAAACACAGCAAATATTATTAAAATATTCTTTAAAACCTTTAAAAGTATCCTAAAACTCTTAAAATTCCACTGGGTAGGCCTGTCGGAAGAGGTCAGTCTTTATGGCCTTTTTAAAGGCCAAAAGACTGTCTAGTTGAAGAGTCTCCTCCGACAGGCCATTCCACAGTCTGGGAGCAGCAGAAGAGAAGGTCCTCTGGGTAGTACTCGCCAGCCTAGTCTTGGCCGACTGGAGTAAATTCCTCCCAGAGGACCTAAGTGTGCGGGCCAGATTGTATGGGAGAAGGCGATGGGTCCGTAAGTGACTGTGGAGGCCAATTCTAGATCCACACAGCTTCCCACAGTGAGGACACAGGTTATCAGATGGAAGTTGGTCCTGTAAAGGATTCGTTTGACATGCTTTTCGCTTAGCACGTTTCTCCCTTTCACCTTGCCCTCAGGCTTCTTCAAAGTCCATAAAACCTTTGTGAAAGGCCGACCTCCAGTTAGATCGTTTATGGACCAGAGTTTCCCAGTTTTCAATGTTTATATTGCATTTTTTTAGATTAGCCTTAAGAACATCTTTAAACCTCTTATACTGACCACCGATATTCCGCTTTCCATCCTTGAGTTGAGAATAAAGTAACTGCTTTGGGAGACAGCAGTCAGACATTCGAACAATATGACTGGTCCATTGAAGTTGGCGTTGAAGGATCATTTTTTCAATGCTAGTTGTCTTTGCTTCTTCCAGTACACTGACATTTGTTCGCCTATCTTCCCAAGTAATTTGCAGGATTTTCTGGAGGCAACGTTGATGAAATCTTTCAAGGAGGTGGAAGTGACGTTTACAGATAGTCCATGTTTCGCAGGCATACAATAAAGTTGGTAATACAATGGCTTCATAAACCAGCATTTTGGTCTCCTTACAGATATCCCAATCCTCGAACACTCTATGTTTCATTCAAGAAAATGCGGCACTTTTGGAGCTCAAACGATGCTGGATTTTAGTGTCAATGTTAGCTGTAATAGAAAGATAGCTGCCAAGAAGATAGAGAAAATAGTCGACATTTTCCAGTATTGGCCCGCCAAGCTGGATAGATGGCATCACCAAAGGGCTAATTTGCACTTGCTGATGAAGCATTTGCTGATAAGGCACTTTGGTTTTTTTGATGTTAAGTGAGAGACCAAGTTTTTCGTATGCTTCTGCAAAAGCATTTAGGATAGTTTGGAGATCATCCTCTGAATGTGCGGAGACCACATTATCATCAGCATACTGAAGTTCCACAACGGAGGTTGTAATTACCTTACTTTTTGCTTTCAGCCTACTGAGATTAAAAAGCTTTCCATCTGTTCGATATATAATTCCCACACCAGTGGGAAGTTTCCCCTCTACAAGATGTAAAATCATGGCGATTTTACAATTTTAAAATTTGGCTTCTACAACTCATCAAATGTGAGCATATGTATTTTAACCAGAGTATGTGGAACTGAGTGAAAGGGAAGCCACAGATAAGGCCACAAAGAGATGGCTTTGTAGAGACCCTCAGTAATGAATGCTGCAGTCATGAGGTTGGTAAGATTTCTCATATAAATCTGCTGTAACCCTACCTTCATCCTGTGACTTATTCAAGATGCAAGGTAGTAGCAAAGGTGGACTCGTTTAAAGATGGAAGCTTTGTAATCTTAAACAGGATTTTTTCCCCATGCCAACAGAATATTGTTTCCAGAGTATTCTCTGTTTGCCTCCTTTTTGGCTCAAATCCATAACTTGAGCAGAAAGTCTTATCAGTCCTTGTGGTGCTTGTTTTCATATTTAATTGTCATCAGCAGGCAAGTCAAAAACTGCTACAATATGTATATAGAAAACAGTTTAATGAATTATGTGTAGCAAGAGGTATATAGAATGATGAATGACCAAACAAAGAAAATGTTAGGTTTCTTCTTCTATTTAATCCTAAAGATGAAGGGGTTATTTCTTCCAAGTTCCTTTCTTTCATTTTTCAATGAACTTGTGTTGAATGATTAGCACCAATACACAGCAGACAGTTCTTCTACTTTTCAAATATACTGGACCAAGAAAGGCCATATTTGAAGTGACTTTAAAATGATCTTATAAAATGAAATTCAAGAATAAGTAATGCTTCTCTAAAATTCTGCTTCACCCAGATACTAATGAAAACATTCAGTAGTCTAAAGGAGAGAAAATGAATCCTTGCCCCAACTTAAATGAAGCCAACAATATTCTCTAGCTCCATCTAGTTTTTGCCTATAACATTGCTTAGAATTAATTTCTCTACTATTTTATAACCTTTAATCGCTGGAGAGTTTTAGGGTGAAGGCAAATGTAAACATTTTTAGAACAGCAGGACAGAGGACAGCTTTGGAAGTATATTCACTACTTTCAGTCTAAATGTACCTATTCCTGTCCAGGGTTGAGCTCTGAAAAGACCAGTTCTGCAAGATTGCAGCAGAAGCCAGCTGTGCACAGTACTGATTGGCCAGCATACATGATATAGTAATCAAGAAACCTCATATCCCCAAAATGGCTTTTTTAACTGAAAAAAAATTCTGGATTATTTATTAATAAGAACAATTAAATGTACAGCAGTTAAAAAATGTGGGCAGTGCACTTGAAACTATGGGAGAAGAGGCAAATGCCTAAAGTGGCATTTGATTTGCTGGCATGCATGTTCTATAATTTTAGTTGCAAAGCCAGAAAGAAGCTAGGCTTGCAGCTTTCATGGCTTGACAGTAACTCTTCTCATATATATATATATATATATATATATATATATATATAATGCCCATCTTCACTCTTAAGTTCTTTTTTCCTGTTTTCCTTATGCTTTTACATTGATCCTTATGTCTCCCTCAAAAAAACTAAGTTTCAGTTTGAAGTAGTGATGAAGGTGGGCAGGAGCTGACAGAAATAGAGTACAAGCAGAACTTTATGGAGTCCCAGGAAAACATGGAACCTACATATTACTGTGCTTAGAATGCCAGCAAGATATTATAGGAGTTCTGTGGGGGTGGGGGGAGTAATTTGCTGCCACTGCTGGTTGGAAGTGTCCAGAAATCTTACTATAATGTTTCTAATACAGTAATGTAACTGCTGCAGGAAAAGCTACTGTTTACATGTTTATGGGTATAAGGCAAACAAGAATCCAGCAATGGTACTGCATGATAAAATTATGGATAATAGCCTCATCTGAATGCCTTGCAGAGTAAAAGGCTGCTGCTTCCCGCTTTCTTTGAGATGGCCACAGGAAAGTTAATACACTCCATCTCTAGAGATAAGCAAATGCTTTGTGCAGTCCACTTCAAGCTGTCCATCTTATCAAGGAGTGTTGTAATGTTATAGCTTCTTGGTGGCTGAAGGCAATGATGATGTACCCTTCTCTGTCTGGAGTTGGGAGTATCCTCCACTAATTATCCTTGAAGCGGATGGGAGGGGGGAACAGAAAAGAAACTGGAGAGTGAAGGGAATAATTCAATCCATATAATAAGGCAGAGTTACTCTCATTTCATGGGGAAAGCATGTCTTACTATGGCATGATAAATACATCAATAGGTGTTTTTGTCTGTTTAACAGATTTTCCCATTACTTTCCTCATAACATTCTAGAGCAGTGTTCTAGAGCAATGCCAACAACTTTGGAAATAAGGCAGATGCTCTCATACAAACTCATTGTACTTTTGTGCAAGTTACAAACAAGTATAACCTGCACACTACCTATGTAGTATAAAACACATGCAACCTTTTAATCAGAGCCCAGTATATTTAGTGATCCAGTCCCGAAAGTAAGTCACTCTTGTGTAGACTCCAGGCTTATTTGGCTTAGCACACTCGTCCCCCCAGCTCACTATGCCAACAAGATACCACATGTTTCTTGTATCAGGTGTAACCAGTGGGCCTCCAGAGTCACCCTAGAGGAAGAAAAGCATAACAGAAGATTATACTTAAAGGGCAGCATTAAGTTGAAATCTTTTCAATTTAAGTCAGTGTTAAAAGTAGCTTCAGGCTTTGCACTTGCCATTGTTTTCACCCAGAGCCAGGAAAGACACTGCCTACACAGAAGCAATTACTCTGTGTGCTTTCCCTGCTGTATCAGGAACTGGGCACACACAAAGGAGCAGTGCATGCAGTTCCCAAGTTGGATCGCTGTATATCTAGTATTTGGAAGTGCATTCACAACAATGGATAGGGAATCCTGTATGTAGAGCTGATACCAGCTGATGAGTGGACTGAATACTGGCGTGCCCACCCCACTCACTGTGAGGAGGGCAGAGATTGGATTCAAGCCCCACCCCCCTCCAAAGAGGTGACCAGTGTGATAAGCCTTGATAGAGCCAGCCGTCTGTTGGATGTGAGGTGCATGCAGAAACACATGTGCAGGAGTGTTCAGGCAATTCACTGCTTCATGTATGCATCTCCGAGATCAGAAACAGTGAGAAAATATTGCAAACTAGATAGTTATAGGATATGTTTATGCATACTTTTTACAGGAACCTTTAGTCACAGCATGGTCACTTATTCGAAGTGTGGTCCAATGTGGTGAAATGAAATAAAGCCATCTTTTAATTTTTCAACAGGAAAATATACATAGTTATATCTCTGCTTCATCCCATCTTTATAGAGATAAGAATATACCGTCTTAAAGGGGATTGATTGGGAAAAATACGTGTGTCACATGTTGTAAACCGCTTCAAGACTTTTTAATACTAAGTTGTATGCAAGTGTGTTTCTGTGTGTGTATGCCCATCTGGTGGGTCATTTGCTCCCATAGCTTTAGCATTTCTTAAAAAGATTTCCATTGTACCATAGACACATGGACAGGCAAGGGAAGGAAAAAAACGTGGAGAGAAATTAAGAGACAAATGGTAAAAGGTAGAAAGCAGCAGTCTTATACAGCTTACCTGGGAGTAGGTCTCATTAAATTTAATGGGGATTAGTTCTGAGTAGACATTTATAGGACTGTAGTGTTAGAGGAAGAAATCAGAGGAGGAGGAGGAATGAAGGATAAAAGCAAGGGGAAAGGGCCTGGCTCACAATCCACAGAGAAGAAAGTTCCAAACACTGTTGTTGCTGAAGCTGGCAGAAAGGGACTGAGTGGGAAGAGGCAAGCACACGTGCCCTGCTCTTGGGTTGGGTCTTTCTGCCCAATATGTTGTTTTTGTTCTAGAAGGTTCTGCGGAGTCACAGAGAACCCAAATGAGAGACCATGAAGAAGAATGCCTAGTATGTACACATGTATATTCCAACTGGAGCTAGTGCAGCTTTTTCTGCAACAGGGCAAGTTGTGCTTCCCCCACCTTTACTCATGCATTAGCACAAATACTTGGCTCTGAATTCAGTGCTGCCTTGCTGTCCTACCATGATTCAGGCAGGCTTTTATTTTTTAAAAAAAATGTCAAGCACCTCTTCATCTGGTTAAACATTTGTTCAGTGCCTTTGGTTTTCTTTTAATCTTTTTTTTTTTTTTTTTAACCTGATGCATTGCTCTGGGCAGGGGGAGGAGTGGCTTTATGATTGCTGCACGATACAGTCAGTCATCATTCTGTACAGCCAGCTTCTTTTGAAGACAGGAAGAAAAGATCACTCCTGAGCAAAATTGTCTGAGGCAGTCTGACCAGAGACGGATGAGTGAGGATCCACAGCAGGCTCCTGACTAAAGGAATGTACTTCTCAATATAGCATTTCATAGCAAGATAAGATGGTTTTATATATCATGGATATATAAATCAGAAAACTGATTTAAAAGTTTTCTATGGCACTGTTTGGATGAGGTCTAGCCACTTAAAGATTTGAACTTGTCTGGAATATCCTTCACCAGGTAAAACTAGGGGCATACAACCTGCTTTACTGCAGACAGTATCACAAACTGCATCTGTGTGTTTGTGGGGAGAAGACCGTAAAATACATTCCTCACCATGGGTTCTACTGTGTTATTTAGAAGAATATTCAGAATAGTTTTCTACTAGGGATGAACCAGAATTCTCCCTTCCTTCAAAATTGCTCCCCTTTCTTCATTGCTGCCACGGTCAGTTTTGCAGAGTTTGTTTTGGCACCTGGTAGCCACCATTTTTCTTCCAGATGTCCCCTGGGAACAATGCTACATCGTCACTTCCAGATGGATTCTCTCGGGATGGGATGGTGCTTCTGCTTGCTTGCTGCCATCAGTAAGGCTGCTCCCATTTTGTCACCAGGATTTAGATTATGAACACCGCTTCAACCAACAGATTATAGTTTCTCATGGCAATATCAACAAAGACATTTCTTTGAGAGGGCTTTTTAAAACCCTGGTGGCTGCAGCATAAGAACAAAAATATATTGTGGATTGTAGTTGCTGCTGAACACTACTTGGTTTCAAACTGTTACTCTCTATGGGGCTCCATTTTATGTATTTCCTTGTTTACTGTCTTTATTATTTCTTGTATTCTGTTTGATGTTTTGTTATGGTCAAGGGCTGAAAACAAATTAAATTAACTTTACTGTTGAAACTCCAGTATGAGGTGTGACAGGGCTATTTAGGTCCTTATCAGAAATCATCATCATCATCATCAGGCGATCACTCGTGAGTAAGATTGTCTTCCGGGATAAAAGGAGGAAATTCTAAAGAAGATTGTGTAGACTCTAGCGATGGGTCCGTAAGTGACTGTGGAGGACAATTCTAAATCCACACAGCTTCCCACAGTGAGGACACAGGTTACCAGATGGAAGATGGTCCTGTAAAGGATTCATTTGACGTGCTTTTCGCTTAGCACGTTTCTCCCTTTCACCTTGCACTCGGGCTTCTTCAAAGTCCATGGAACCTTTGTGAAAGGCCAACCTCCATTAGATCGTTCATGGGCCAGAGCTTCCCAGTTTTCATAACATCGAAAAACAACGTATGTAGGTACAGTCCAAAAGAGAGGAAAACACAGGAGGAATCAAAGATCAGAGGGAGAGAAGACAGGAAGAAAGCTTCTCAGAATAACAGTTCATGCATCTGATGAAGTGGACTGTAATCCATGAAAGCGTATGCCATAATGAATGTGTTACTTTAAGGTGCCACAAGATTTTTTGTAGTTGTTTTTCTAGAGACTGTATCCCCAGTGCAGAAGATTGATATGAGTTGAGGCCTGGAAATGCCCCGGGATGCAAGCACAGACTCAGGACTCACAGTAGTAAGGACCTCAGCCTAAGAAAAGGGCCTTGAGCAGGAATCTCAAGCACTCAAAGCCAGAAAGTGATGCTTCTATGTATACATTCTCCCCACATCACCTTTGTTTAGAGCAGATTAATTCTATCAGATGAGACATACCTGGCAGGAATCTACTCCTCCTTCCAGGTACCCAGCACACAACATTCCAGGTGTTATGGCCCCATTGTACACTTCTCTTCTATTGCAAGTGTAGGAGTCTATGAGCTTTACCGTTGCTTCCTGAAGAACATTAGGGGTTTCACCTAAATGGAAAAATCTGTTTACTACTTCAGTGTATTAGGC
Source organism: Shinisaurus crocodilurus (assembly GCA_021292165.1). NCBI lineage: Eukaryota > Metazoa > Chordata > Lepidosauria > Squamata > Shinisauridae > Shinisaurus > Shinisaurus crocodilurus. The sequence continues at coordinate 96,491,062 of CM037880.1, forward strand.
AGATGCCATTTAATATAAGCCACAGCTGCTCAAACTTGAATAAAGATACTGACAGGACAGTAGTAGTGACTGTAAACCTTCCCTGGATAAGAGCAGGGTGGATACATGTTTGTGTAGCCAGCTGCTATGCTTGCAAATATCTAGATTGGGACCAGGAGCATGTGTGGGTTTACAATCTCGTTAGAAGTTGTATCAAAGAAAATACTGAGTCTTCTGTTCTTTTCGGTAGGGTTGAAAACACAGTTTAATCTTTCTATCACTTCATAATTCCTAGCAAATTATGGAAACATTGCCATAGCCGCAGAAATAGGGAAACTGTAATATATGTAGAAAGAAGGATGCCAATTCAATTACTGCTTCTAGAAATGGGCCGGTTTGCACAATCCAGCATGATCACCACAGCCCATCATGGTTTAAGGCAGTGTTCTCCAACCTTGGGTCCCCAGATGTTTTGGCCTACAACTCCCAGCATGCCCCAGCCAGCTGCTGGTTGGAGAACACTGCCTTAAACCATGATGGGCTGCGGCATGTGCCAGGTGCCAATTTGAATATTCATTCCCAGGCAGTGGGTTGCCATGATTTGTGGTGTCATCCATACCTGGGCAGCAGGGATTGTTTGGGGGTTAAACAACCCTCAGATAACCCATGGTATTTTGCAGGGTTATTTGAGGGTTGTTTAACCTTCAAACAACCACTGCTGCGCATGTTTGGACAACACAACAAACCATGGCAACCACCCACCAAGGGCTGAATATTCAAAATGGCCACCAGCACACAGCACAGCCCACTGTGGCTTAGATAAGCTACAGTGGGCTGCAGTGATTTTGCAGACCTGGTCAATGGGCTTTCTTTCTTTGGGGGGAATTTGATGCAACTTTGAATCCAGTATGGTTGAGCAGAAAGAAGCCATCCCCACGCCACCGGTAAAAAGGCTTATGTGAGATTTCTTACCATCTCCCACTTATGAGAAGGTGGAAGGTTCTTTAGATACCCATATAGCACTTGTTTCTGGGTACAGACACATGTACATCTGGAGATCGTGCAATGTAATTTATCAGAGGCCAACATCTGCTGAATTCAGGGGGAAGAAGCTTTGCTCTAATTGGCTAAATTCAATAATGGATGGGTGTGGCTTTTAAGATTTGTCAGTGATCTTCTGCATATCAGGATGGCCTTTCACACTCTTTAGTAAGAGATCTTTACTAAAGCAGAAAATACCTGGTTTCATGAATTATTATCTTGTAACTAACCTAATTTTGAGATCTAACCAAGGTATTTAACCTCAGTAAAATCAGGTACACAGGGGTTTAAAACTATTATAGATTGTGTCCTTAGAAGTTAAGTGCCACTAGAACCATGTTTATCTAATTCCAGTGAGCATTTAGACAAAATCTGTCATGATAGAGGGCCATAGCTTAGTGATAGACCATAGTTTGCATGCAGAAGATCTCAAGTTCAATCCCTGGCATCTCCAGTTAAAAAGAAATGTCTCTGCTTGAGATTTTTGGAGAGCTGCTAGTAGTTGGAGCAGACAGTAGGGCTATATGCACCAATGCTCTGATCCAATAGTGGACATCATTATTGTAAGGCATTTTAAATATATGGTTAACAAGTAAAGTTCTTTATCAAATTTAATCTTCATATTTGTTGATACAATAAAGTTAACAGTTATTCCCAGTATATTGGTGGAGAAGGAGCTGTACAAGTGATTTGCCCAAGTCACAAAATTCTAAGACAAGATTTCAGTGCAGAATTTGCAGTCAGCCTTTGCTTGGTCTACTTCAGGTGATGAGAGCAGCCACAGAGTGGAGCAAAGAAGAAGCCTCTTTTCTCCTAACCAAAACAGGTGTAACAAGTAAGGAAAACAAGAACTACATCCTCTTCTCACTAATGCCAGCAGTACCTTACCTTTATTTCTGATGTTTCTAACCAAATCAATGCTAAGGGAAGGAGGAACTACCTTAGTACATGTGTATGTTCCCTGAGTGTTCATTTCAGTTCCCAAAGTGATCATCCTGCCGCGGAGAGTGTTTTCTGTTGTGCTCTTGTTCAGCAGTTTTCAAAGTAGCCACATCCCTCTATAACTCACTCAGAATAGTAAGCAGAGTCTGTAAAGTAGTCCTCTGACCTCTTTTCAGAATGTTCCCCTTCATTTTGAGATACTGTTCCCAGGCCATAGACTGTCTCCTGCTGGTGGCTTCCATCTCTTCCACCAACACAGCTGCATTAGCCATCTCCATTGCTTTCTCTAGGCTTGGGAGTCTGGACAAATACAGCTGCATTCTCTGTTCTACTTGTATGAAATACTCAATGAAGTGGTCTTATGAAAACATCCAAGGCCAGATTTGGATAAAGTCTCATTTCTAGTCATTGCGAAGCAAAGCCAGAGTAATATGGTTACTCATTCTGGACCCAACAATGCTTGAATAAGATCAGTACCACTCAGGTGAGACTGCTGACTCTATTTTTTGAGAGAGAGAGAGAGCTGCTACCAGTATGGCTGCACATCTGTATTTAGCCCCGAATACGCTTCTTGAAATTTCCCTTGCAAAAATAGATCGTTTTCGTTCCGATGCCAGGAATGAGGCTACTTATTTCAGCTACCATCTCATCAGGTTCCCATGGATCAGTCCAAGTCTGCGTCTCTCCATTATAGGGCGAAGAACTGAATAAAGCCTAACTGAAGCTCCTTCATCCCCAGAAACATCAAGTTCCTCATGACTCATAGTGTCTGAATGATCAAAAGCAAAGTAATATTAACTGAGCACAATGTCTGGACTGAAAATATATCATAAGTGGCTTATTCAACCAGAATCTATTCTAAAGATATACCAGTTCTACAGTTTGTACCAATTTTGCTTCTGAGATTTTGTTGCTCCTTTTTGGGATGTGGTTGTGTTGAAATCCTACTTATGTGGCTTGCATTGGACTCTAATACACAACTGAGGAATTTACCAACTGAAGTTAGTTTTCTTTATTTTGAAATAAGCAGTCAAAGAATGGGTAAGCAAGTATGGATTCAGTTATCAGAGTATACTTAACTTATACACTATAAACATTAATCCTTCCCAATACTTTGCTGGTAACCATTCAACTAAAGTAACCTGTACAGACTAAAGGTTTAACTGCTTCTATTCTGTTTCCCAGAACCTGAGCAACTTCCCCCCTCTCTTTACATGCACACAGATTTTGATTGCACACTTCTCCCTGAATTTCAGGCCTGTTATTCCTGCTGGCTTCTGATAATGTTGAACTCTGTAGTCTTCTCAGGGTTGGCCCTACCATTAGGCAGAGTGAGGCAGACAATTTTGGGTGTCTTGAAAGGGCAGCAAATTGTTAGTTAATATATTATTATTGCAGTTTTACTGTCAGGGATGGGGAGAGGCACTTGTGGGGTTTTCTGCCTCAGGTGGCAAAATAACTTGACCACCCTTGGGTACTATTGACTTGGAGGCGGGTGCCATTTGCTTCTCAGGCAGCTAAATGTCTTGGGATGGCCCTGTCCTTTCTTCAGCACCTATCCTCACTCAGCTACTCCTTTCACTATCTGCCTTCTAGGCTCCATTATCTTTCCTTCCACTCAACTTTCTTCTCAGCAGCTTCCTCTCTCACACCAACTCTGTTGTATCCTTCTGCAATTGCCATTTTCTCCCCTACCCAGAATTCTCTCAGTCTCTATAGTTACCAGAACTCTCAGCAGCCTATCATGGGCTTTGGTTCTGCCCCCTGGCTAAGGATCCCCAATATACGCTGGCTACTCAAAAAAGAATCCTCTTTTCTTCCCTGTTAGTCTTATCTTTATTTAAAGATATAAAATACTATATTCTTCTAAATGGATGTGCTTACCATCATTACTAACTGCTCCCCATCCTGTAATAACAGCATCTATATTATATGGAATAATCTCACTTGAGTCTGGAAGGCAAACCCGATGAACAGCATTTGTAAACTCCACACGTTTAGCCAGCTGCACAACAGCAATGTCATATTCGTGGGCTGGATACCGGTACTTTTCATGAACTATAATGGTCTTGACAAGCCGTACAATTAGAGGAGGCCTTAAATAGGTTCCAAAGGTAACAGTCCATTTATTCGGATTTCTTGCCCTGAAAAAAGTCAAGAGATCATGGTGGGTCATGACATTACTGAAATGTTCATATCTGGATCCCCAACAAAAAATATTATTGATGAATTTTGATAAGAGCATCATTCAGTATACTCTCCACAGCAAAAGGACATGGGAAGATGCATGTATTCCAGCATCTGTGAAACTGATTATGATGTCCCAGTTGGCATTCTCTCTGCTTTTCTCATTTTTATTTTTATTTTAATAAAGTAACAAACTACTGACTGTCATTATTGCTCAGAAGACCTTGGAAATATGTGAGCAGTGTCTAGTGAAGACCCAGAGACCAAAGCAGGATCTGATCTGGGCAGGATGTACTTTTCAGAAGGGATATTATTTCCCTGCACACACTGCTGCTTATCCCTCTCCCAATGCTATATCTGTCTCCCTGATTCGACTGACCCCTTCACCACAGCACTTATGTTCCCAAATCCATGTGTGCTGACATAACGCAAACATGGGGAAAGAGGCTCTTACAGAAGACCCTCACAGGGCAAGAGGAGGAGTTACTTAACCCTTCCCTCCCCATGTCCACTGATATTTCCCATCTCTCAGCTGAGGATGTGGGGTGGGCAAAGTGGCCCCATCCAAGGAAATAGCTGGAGCCACCTCCTCGGTCAGGCAGTTTTACCTGGCTCGACATCTTTCCCCATTGGGAAGGATGCAGGGAGAGCAAAGTACCGTAGCCCCGACCAAGGCATCTGGATCACTCCTCCAGCCACTTTGGTGGGCTGGTATTGCTATATGCGAGCTTTCTCCAGCCAGGAAAGGCAGGTCCCCAGCTGAAGTGCCAGCTGGTCAGGGACTGGGTGACTGTAGTGGTGTGGCCATGCTCCCTGATGTCATCCAGCCACAGAACAACAGGTGGGGGTCATTACCCCCCACCAGAGGTTCACCACCCCTTCTTTGTGCTATGAAGGGGCCATAGTTCAGTGGTAGAACACATGCCCTGCCTGCAGATTGTCCCAGATTCAATCCATGGCATTTCCAGTTTAAAAGTTTCAGGTGATAGGAAGACCACTGACTGAAACCCTGGAAAGATGCTGCCAGTCAAAGCAGACAATACTAGGCTAAATGGACCAATAGTTGGATCTGATACAAGGCAGCTTCATATGTGCTCAAACAGGCAAGCAAGAGAGCTCTCTATACATGTCATCAGAGAGTCGCATGTGCTTAACTTTATATTTCAACTAATATCACTTGACATACTCGTCAACACATATCATATCTTATCCTAGTTGGAAACTTACCCTCTGAAGCAATGGGCTGCAGACACAAGCCATGTGTTACTGATCAATGTTGCACCACAACGATGGATGTTATTTCGCTGGAGACTGGCCTGCCATGGCCATTCCCCAGAATCCAAAGTAGCAGTTCCTCCAGTTATTCTTGATGATTTTCTTGACAATGCTGCTGATTTGTTATATCGAAGCCCACAGACTGTTAATGACCAAAAAAAGTATGTTCTGAGTGTTATTAAATATGAAGTACATACTGGTTATAAAATAATTCAGACAAAAAAGACAAGTTGGCAAAAGCACAACCAGCGCCAGCCACTACCTAGACATCCAGAGAAATGCCTGTTCTTGGGAGTAGCAGGGAGGGCATTCCCTGCCCTTTGGAAAGTGTTTCCTCCACACAGCAGGAGGCAGAGTCACATGGCTGATCAAATCCTCTGTGGGGGAGGCTCCTGACCTGAACTTCCAGACTGCAACTGGAATCATGCCCATGATGAATAGATGAATAGGCATGACTCCAATCATGCCTATGATGAATAGAAAGGATGCCAGTTTGGCTAAATGTCAGAACAAACATGAAAAAATAAAACTAAACCCAGAAAAGGTATGAACAGATAGAATGAAAACATCCCAGGAGGCCATACATACCATATGCATCTCATACAAAAGCAAAAGCTGAGCTCACCTGGGAAGTAAAGTGGTGGGTGGTAGAATGCTCCTCACCTCTCCCAAGAACAGGAATGTATGGTAAGAAATCCCCTTTTTCTCTGAGAGAGGCAGGGGCGGGTGGGGAGGGAGGGATATAAAATGCAGGATCTAAATGAGCAGTATTCTTCAGGGTCAGTTTCCAGGTGGAGAGTTTAAGCACCTTCTCTAAACACCCTCCTGCCAAAGGCAATCAAGGAAGGGATAACACTCAGTTTGTTGTAGGGTTATGCGAGGGTTCTTTAACCCCCACATAACCCTTGGTGGCTGGGTGTGCACGACACAGCAACCCCAAGCAGGGGTTGAATATTCAAAATTTAGCTCACATGTACCACGGCTCAGCTCGGCGTGGGTTAAACAGCCTCCGATGAGCCATGCCGTGTTGTGCAAACCAGCCCACAGTGTGTCATTGTTTTTATTGTCACTGATATTTTTATTGTTGTTACATTCCTTTGGAAGCCATCTTGTGAGAAAACTTTCTGAATGGCAGGTTATAAATCCATAAAATAATAAGGGAGGCCTCCTCCAAAATGGAGTAGAGGTAGTTGCCCCTTGCAGATAATGGGTCATAATCCATGTTGGGGTGACTTCCTATAGATCTGTATGCTAACTCTATGCAGGCATGAAGCCACCAGCCAGACACAGGGTACATCATCATCATCATCATCAGGCGATCACTCGTGACCGAGTAAGATTGTCTTCCGGGATAAAAGGAGGAGATTCTAAAGAAGATTGTGTAGACTCTAGCGATGGGTCCGTAAGTGACTGTGGAGGCCAATTCTAGATCCACACAGCTTCCCACAGTGAGGACACAGGTTACCAGATAGAAGATGGTCCTGTAAAGGATTCATTTGACGTGCTTTTCGCTTAGCACGTTTCTCCCTTTCACCTTGCACTCGGGCTTCTTCAAAGTCCATGGAACCTTTGTGAAAGGCCAACCTCCATTTAGATCGTTCATGGGCCAGAGCTTCCCAGTTTTCGATGTTTATATTGCATTTTTTTAGATTAGCCTTATGAACATCTTTAAACCTCTTATATTGACCACCGATATTCCGCTTTCCATCCTTGAGTTGGGAGTAAAGTAACTGCTTTGGGAGACGGCAGTCAGGCATTCGAACAACATGACCGGTCCACTGAAGTTGGCGTTGAAGGATCATTTTTTCAATGCTAGTAGTCTTTGCTTCTTCCAGTACACTGACATTTGTTCGCCTATCTTCCCAAGTAATTCGCAGGATTTTCCGGAGGCAACGTTGATGAAACCTTTCAAGGAGGTGGAAGTGACGTTTATAGATAGTCCATGTTTCGCAGGCATACAATAAAGTTGGTAATACAATGGCTTCATAAACCAGTGTTTTGGTCTTCTTACAAATATCCCGATCCTCGAACACTCTATGTTTCATTCGAGAAAATGCGGCACTTGCAGAGCTCAGACGATGCTGGATTTCACTGTCGATGTTAGCTGTAACAGAAAGATAGCTGCCAAGATAGAGAAAATGATCGACATTTTCCAGTATTGTCCCGCCAAGCTGGATAGATGGCATCACCAAAGGATTGGCTTGCACTTGCTGATGAAGCACTTTGGTTTTTTTGATGTTAAGTGAGAGACCAAGTTTTTCGTATGCTTCTGCAAAAGCATTTAGGATAGTTTGGAGATCATCCTCTGAATGTGCGGAGACCACATTATCATCAGCATACTGAAGTTCCACAACGGAGGTTGTAATTACCTTACTTTTTGCTTTCAGCCTGCTGAGATTAAAAAGCTTTCCATCTGCTCACAGGATTCATCGGAACACGCAAGCCCACTCACCACTTCAAGGTGACGATCCGGCGAGGGGACACAGGGTACATGTCGGAGCTAGCTCTCCTAGTCCCTCCAGTTCTGATTCCCTAAATCCAAAACAGCACTGGCCAGATTCCGTGGGAATGTTGGACTCTGAAACGGAAGGGGAGGGGGAAGAGGAGGCAGCAGCGGTGCCTCTTTTTGAAGATAACCAGGCCCCAGCTGCTCCGTCAAGGTTAGAACTAGAGGCTGGGGAAGGGGGGGGGGGAGAAGAATCTTTGGGAACAGGGGAGGCAGAGGTGGTGGAAGGGGGGAACCCAGCCTCTGTAACTGATGCTCGAGAGAGGTCAGACAGACGTCTCTTCGTTGCTTGGCTCGGTTGGCTAACAAGATTTTTGACCCGCCTTAGGGGCGGAGTCGGTTCTCTCTGAGGACGTGCGAAACACCTCAGTGCAGAATCAACTTTTTAACCTTCCTGACCTCCTGTTGACGTTGACGGGATAAAGGGTCTTGAATTACTTTCTTTACTTTTGTGTAACACTTTTCTGCAACCACCTGAGTTGCCCTGCTTTTGCCTAATAAAGCTTTACAAAGAAACCTGAGAGCTGTGCTTGACGTTCTGGCTGGAGAGGGGGGAGTAGGAGAGAGAGACACACACAACAGTACATAGAAAGCTGCCTTATAGCAGGCTAGGCTATTTGTCTATCTAGCCCAGGGCTAGACTACAGTTCCCAGAATCCCTTGCCATTAGCCATGCTGGCTGGGTATGCTGGGAGCTGTAGTCCAGCAACATCTGGGGACCCAAGGTTGGAGAGCCCTGACTATCTCTTGTCCACCTTGACTGGCAGCAGCACTCCAGGGTCTCAGGCAGAGGCTTTTCACATCACCTGCTACCTCATCCTTTTTGAACCAGAGATGCCAGGGATTGACCCTGGGACCTTCTGCATGCAAAGCATGTGCTCTACCACCGAGCTATGGTCCCTCCCATTAATGATGGTGCATATCTTAAGTTATCACCATACTGTAGATGGGGGAGGGTGTCTGAGAGAGAATGGATTGTACAAGGCCACTTTGTGAGCGTGGCAGAGGGTAGATTTGAATCAGGAATTTCTTTATTCATCACTTAGCCCCTTACCCTACACTACCTCTCAGGTCAGAGACTGAGTCACCTTTGAAACCTTCTGCCCTAAAGATAATTCCAGGGAGGACACAAAAAGTGCTTCTTAATTTCGAATGGCTGCTGTCCTGTCTAGGAAAAACTGGGGAGGCCTCCTAACATCCAGCCTGTACCAAATGGCTGCCCCAGATTGTGGCCCATTTGATTGTGACAATGAAACAGTTATCAACATGCAGCAGCTACCGGACCTGTGTGGCAGCTAGTTTGAGGGCATGACCATCAATGTTTAAGGAATGCGCATCTTGAGTAGATGCCACCATTTGCTAAAGCAGTGTTCTCCAACCTTGGGTCCCCAGATGTTTTTGGCCTACAACAGCTATGCTGGCTGGGGCATGCTGGGAGTTGTAGGCCAAAAACATCTGGGGACCCAAGGTTGGAGAACACTGCGCTAAGGCAACCAAAGCTTTCCTCTGTCCCAGATGGTCTGAGGTGGGGGGGGGGGACAAGGCCCTGTGACACCAAATTCTTCTCTTCCCTTCCCATGGAGGACCCTGTCCCTTTCTATAATATGGGGGTGGGGGTGGGGAGAGAGAAAAGAGAAAGGAAAGGGGGAAAATAAAGAGCATGCCAAATGGGTGAACTCCGAAGAGCTTCACTCAAACTCTGCTTCCCTGAAACAAGACAGAGCCAGTTTGGGACTTCAAGGGGGTCCCCTCCCTTGTTAGAGGAATCAGTCAGCAAGTAGTTACCCTGCCTCTTATTGCACAAGAGGGTCGATCCCCAGGCAGCAGTCCCAACATGGTGCCCTCCAGATGTTTTGGAATATAACTCCCATCAGCCCTAGCCAGCATGGCCAATGGTCAAGGGTTATGGAAGTTGTAGTCCAGAACATCGGCGAGGGGCACCACATTGGGAAAGGCTGCCCCAGAGACTGGAAAATATCCCTTTGCCTCTACAGGAGAATGAACCGACATTTGTATGGATTGGCTGATAGCTCATGATCACTGCAACTAGCCAGGAAACTTCTTTAAAAGGATTTTAGTATTTTTCATAACTAACATGAGATCTTTAAACTTACAGTCACTGAAGATACTTTCAGCTGTTTGTCCTTTCATATCTGGAAGAAAGAAGTAAACAAGTTTAGATACCGCAGCAATGGCTTTTCCCCTAGCAAAGGTTAGAAATATTTTTTTTTAATCAAGCTACCTGAAATCAGAATGAATAGAAGAATGACCATTTTTCCTGTCCCTTTCATTATGCTTGTTAAAAGGGGTTGTCTGGCCTGAGAGAGTGGATGGGCACAGCCATTCTCATTTACATGGCAAGATGGATGGGAAGGAACATCCCCTTCCAAAATGTGCATTGCAGAGGTGAATTGCACTGGATGCCTCACATCTTCATTAGAGCTGTGTAATTGTGGATCCCAGTCCAGTAAGGATGAAGAATTGTACTTCCATAAATGGATTTCCCATGCTGCATTAGGAAATAGGATTTCCCATACTGCTTTCTTATTAGAGAGTCAGTCATGGAACTACTCTTAAAGAAATCCAGCTTGGACCATTAAGTTTGTAACAACTATCAACCAGTCTGAGTATTCCTTTTGAGCAAGGTTGGCATGCACCTCCAGACATTTTTAGATAAGACTGACTATCTGGATCCATTGCAATCTGGTTTCTGACCTAGGTTTGGCATGGAAACCACTTGGTTTGTCTGATAGCAGGCGCTGAAGAGAAATAGCTCAAAGGTTGTAAGAGCAAGGCAGCATTGGATGCATGGATGCATTGCATATTGGTGGACATGTTTTTGTTTTATGTTGCCATGGAATTCCCAATGAAAGGAACATGTTTATACTAACATAACCATTGTGGTTTCACCTTAAGGAACCCTAAGAATTGTAGTTCTACAATTGAGCTAGTGATGTTTAACTGAAAGTTCTTACCACCCTCACATAATTATGGTTCCGTGTTCCTTGTAGGGACAGCAATGATGATTAACATTCTCTTAAGACTATATTGTATGCTCATAGCAGACATGACCTAGAATGACTGTATTACACATAGACAGCAGGCATGACCTAGAAATAGCGCTTTGCATAGGACTTAGAGCAGGGCTCTCCAACCTTGGGTCCCCAGATGTTGCTGGCCTACAGCTCCCAGCATACCCAGCCAGCATGGCTAATGGCAAGGGATTCTGGGACCTGTAGTCCAGCAACATCTGGGGACCCAAGGTTGGAGAGCCCTGTCACAGAATATGACTGCCTTTGCCAAATGAATTTGTTTAAGTGCATACTGTGTTTGCCAACATTACATGCCTCAAGCCTGCATTATATTTCCAATGGTGAGTGCTGTTTACACTTTGGGGGCAATGCCATCTCTTCCCAAGTGCCCAGTTATTAGAAATAAAGATCTGTTTTCTCCATCTGAAAAATGGCAGTTGAAATTCATTCATGGCCCATACAACCATTGCCAATACTCCCAGCAGAGCGCTATGCAGAATAAGCAGCACATGAAAAAGGCACCTGACTCCTCCACAAGATACTACCGTGGCAAAAGAGAATGGGATGAAGACCCACAATGCATTTCTACTGTTTATAGCTAAACGAGGTTAACCTGTAAGTTGTCTAGATGGGACAAGGCTTAGAAACCATATATAAGTCTCCTTGGGTGACAAATAGGATTTAAGCGTCATAAATAAAATAGGACACAAGCCATCAAGAATGTACAGCCTGCAGAGCAAATGGGAACTGAGTTTCTCTCATGAATCCTGTAATTGTCCCTGTTAGCTTTGTAAGACCGCCTGGGGACCAGACGGAGATGAAGTGACATGCTGAGAGAACTGTGTAGCTGTGGCAGCTAGGAAAGTGAAGCAGTGCGGGGTGTATAGGTGCAAGAGATGGGCAGCTGCTGAAGTAGCAGGTAGAAGAGAGCCAGGAAGCACTGCTGAGTGAGTGTGTGTGGCTGGGTGGGGAGAGGATATTCAGTGAGGTTCAGTCTGGGCTATATTCAGTGAAAACGGACGGCCACAGACGGCCTTCTCCTTATCCCATCAGCCAGAGCAGCCAGGCTGGTGGGGACTAGGAAGAGGGCCTTCTCTGTGGCGGCCCCCGCATTATGGAACTCCCTCCCTAGTGACCTTCGCCATGCCCCCTCCGTGATGAGCTTCCGCCGTGCATTAAAAACATGGCTGTTCAGGCGGCAATATGGGGTGGGTTAGGTTTTTAATGAGAATTTTTTATATTGTTTTAATTATTATGTTTTATTGTGTTTTATTGTATTTTAATTGTACATCGCCCAGGGTGGCCGGGTGACCGGCCAGATGGGCGATTGATAAATATAATAAATAAATAAATAAATAAAAGGATTTCAGGTAATGGTGCTGGGAAAGACTTCTGTCCAAGACTTGGGAGGGCTACTTCTGGGCAGAGTCGTTAGTACTGGGGTAGATGGACAAAGATACACTGAACGCTGAACAATTGCCTTATACTGAAATTGTTTATATCCACCAGCACCAAATGTCCACAAGGTGGTGTTCTGTATCATAGAAAAGTGTACTTAACTTTTATTCGTTTCAAGCATTTATATGCAGTCCTTCAGTTTTGCAGTGTAGGGCAGCCTACAATAATATTTAAAAACACAACGACAGTGGAACACACCGCTTAATACACTTGTCATTAGCAATAAAATCAGCTCAGATTACAATGCTGCCTTGCTCTTACAACTTTTGAGCTATTTCTCTTCAGCGCCTGCTATCAGACAAACCAAGTGGTTTCCATGCCAAACCTACGGTAGGTCAGAAACCAGATTGCAATGGATCCAGATAGTCAGTCTTATCTAAAAATGTCTGGAGGTGCATGCCAACCTTGCTCAAAAGGAATACTCAGACTGGCTGATAGTTGTTACAAACTTAATGGTCCAAGCTGGATTTCTTTAAGAGTAGTTCCATGACTGACTCTCTAATAAGAAAGCATTCCACATCCTCATCCACAGGCTTCAATAACTGAAATTAATCCAATAACACAGGACAAGGTGGTGCTCTGGACAAATCCCCTAGAACAGTGATGGCGAACCTATGGCACGGGTGCCACAGCTGGCACGCAGGGACCTCTCTGTGGGCACTCGAGCCATTGGTCACCAGATCGCGAAAAGACCGTCCCCTTCTGCAAAACACTAATGATCTTGTTCTTTCTCACAGTGTGGAACAGAATGATTTTATTCTAGAATTCCTGTTACAGAATTCTTTTCTACATTGTTATCATATTTAAAAGATTTTGAAGAATGATGCACAGAGCATGGCTTGGATGTAAAGCCCTAACAGTTGACCTGAGTGCTGCATGTGTTGCTCTCAAACTAACCGAGTATGAGCCAAGGTTTGACGAATTATCAGCATGCATGCAATAGCAAAAACCACATTAATTGTGCAAAAGCATACCCAATGCAGACTTTTACCTAATGCAGTGTTTGCAGTCCAAGACATAAAGTGTTTAAAATGTGTTAAGCACGTTTAGTTTTCTTGTTTATCTTGCTCATCCTAGTACAGGTTGACGTTTACTTTTACTAATCTGACACCTGTAGAAACAGGGAAAGGACCTGGAGTAAAGCTTGCCCCATACAATTTCAGTCTGGCATATAATCATATTACAAGTTGAGAATCCCTTATCCAAAAATACATGTGCCTAATTATTTAAAAAGTTTGTATAAATTCCCTTCAGGCTATGTGTACAATGTAGTACTATAATAATTTTTGACTTGATTTTTTTTGCAACAAAAAACTGTTTGTATCATTGAAAGCTCTGTTACTATGTTTTTCTTTAAAGACAAGAGATGTTAATTAGTTCGGACAACTGTATGAGTTGTTTTTCTAAAACTAAAACCTCAGTATTCAGGTTTAATTGCAGTGTTGGCACTTTGAAATAAATAAGTTGGTTTTGTGTTGCAGTTTGGGCACTCAGGCTCAAAAAGGTTCGCCATCACTGCCCTAGAAGTACAGGAATAGTGACATCCAAGTTGTTATAGATTCAAGCAATCTCGTCCTTGAAGTGCTTAGCAAATAAGTCACAGCCAGCCTCTGAGGATTGCTCTAAATCAGGGGCAGGCAACCAGGTGCCCTCCAGTTGTTTGGGACCACATGTCCCATGATCCCTGACCAATGGCCATGCTGGCTGAGGCTTATAAGTGTTAATAGTCCAAAACCTCCTAATGGCACCAGGTTGCCTACCCCTCATTTTGTGGGTCAAGCTGCAGAACACCCCAAACCACCTGGAAAAACTCTGTTCTGGACAGCATGGTGCAGACACAATAGTGGCAGTAACATAATGCTTCTTTGACACCATCACTGCCACTGCCACAGGGTAAGTTCTAGTCTAAAGTGAGCTCTCCTCTATTTTAAATAATGTTCACTCCAGTTTTCCACCATTTGGATACAAGCCACCTTTCTAACAGCTTCATTGCCTTCAGCTCCCCAGTAAGCTGAGGAGCCAAACAAGCTCTACTCAGTGGGAGAGGGTGCGCATGCATAACTGTGCAACCACCCAAGTCATCTCCAAACCAGAGACAGATGTAATGTTCTCATGACCTGCACTCTTAAAGGCACTCAAACACGGATTAGGTTTTCGAAAGTAGCAAACACCAACAACTCCTGTCATATAAAAGGAAAATCATTTCTTTCCATTCTTCATTTTATAATTAGCATTATAATTATAAATATAGGAAATAAAATTCAATTTCACATCACCTTGCTGTTTGCAGAACTTTATGCAATCATACTGTTGGTCCGTGATGGGTAATTTAAGAGTATGTCGCGCTACACCACTTCATTTAGTTTCATCCTTTCATAAGATTTATCCCTCGTAATAATTTGTTCTGTGCTGCTCTTTGAACCAACGCAGTACTCATGCTGTATGTATTTATTTATTATATTTATACCCTGCCTTTTTTCCTGCAAGGAACCCAAGGCAGCTTACATAATCCTCCTCCTCCTCCTCCTCCTCCTCTCCATTTCATCCTCACACAACCCTGTGAGGTAGGTTAGGCTGAGAGTCAGTGACTGGCCCAAAGTCACCCAGTGAGTTTCATGGTCAAGCGGGGACTAGAACCTGGATCTCCTGAGCCCCAGTCCAAGACTCTAACCACTATTCCATGCTTTCTGGCTCTCTGTAGATCAGCAGAGGAACAATGGGGCATAAGTCACACTAATTACCAGTAAATTTTCTCATGGGAGTATTGCCAATGGAAATGTCAGGCACATATTTCAAGTTCATTTATTCATGGGTATGCCCACCAGTCGTAGGGATGTATGAGAAATTTATTCCTGTTCATTTTTGACCAGAATTTACCCATTTTGCACCTCCTGGAACCGAACACAGACCCAAATGTAAACTGTGGTCGAACATTTCTACATTCACAATGCGATTCATGGAACAAAAAAAAAAGTGTTCAAAAATGTATATGAAAAAATGCATACATTTCAAAAATGCACACAATCGATAAAAACATGTGGAAATATGTATTAAAAAATACACATGAATCTCAGTGCAAAAAGAAAAAACAAAGCTCGCAATCTGTCTGGGGCATGCTGGGAGTTGTAGGCCAAAAACATCTGGGGACCCGAGGTTGGAGAACACTGATATTCTAGGGCATACATGATTATTGTGGAGAAACGAGCCTTTGGGGGTACACACACACACCTCATGTGTGAACCAGGTGGGGGCTGGGAGGAGGCGAGGGCCTCGGATGGAATGGGTGGCGCCTAGATGCCTAGAGAAGCTGGCCTAGGCTTTTCATATGTAGATGGTTCAAGCCATGACTCACGAGTTCCCTCCCCCCTGCCTGGCCAGTTCCCTTTCCCCTGCCTGGCCAGGTGAAGTTCAAATTGATTGGCTGAAGCAAGAAGGCTACAGAAAAGGGGAGGGGGAAGAGCTATTTCCCCACGTGTAGCCTTTGTTCTTGGTTTTTAGTCCTTTTTGGTAGCGTGCCTGGTTGGAGCTCAACAAGGTCTGCCACGGACGGCCTTCTCCTTATCCCATCAGCCAGAGCAGCCAGGCTGGTGGGGACTAGGAAGAGGGCCTTCTCTGTGGCGGCCCCCACATTATGGAACTCCCTCCCTAGTGACCTTCGCCATGCCCCCTCCGTGATGAGCTTCCGCCGTGCATTAAAAACATGGCTGTTCAGGCGGGAATATAGGGTGGGTTAGGTTTTTAATGAGAATTTTTTATATTGTTTTAATTATTATATTTTATTGTGTTTTATTGTATTTTGGTTGTACATCGCCCAGGGTGGCCGGGTGACCGGCCAGATGGGCGATTGATAAATGTAATAAATAAATAAATAAAATAATGGCAGCGTGCCAGCGAGGGGCCCGAGCCTTTAGGGGGGGCCCTCAGGAACCGACCCCAGGCAGCTCCTGGTAAAATTAGCTGGTTTGAAGGCTCTGGTGAAGGCAAGCCTTGTAGGAGTTTACCCATCTCGGACCTTCGGGTAGGTGTGGTAATTCTCCATCGGGCGGCAAGGCTGTGCTGGATTTAACCCTTGAAGAGAATACCCTCAGGTAATTAGTTGTATGCCTGAGAGATCTTAAGGAATCAGGTTCTATTGTGTTTTAGCTTTACTGTGTACCAAAGTGTCTCTCTATATTGTGTGCTTCTCTTATTTCCCTAATCTTGTTGTAAATTGCTACCAGAATAAACCTGTTTGGTTTTACCCCACATGGGTTTTGTAGTGCTCTGTGAGTTCAGTATCTAAATCCAGGTTACAGAAATGGAAGGCGAGTCCCTAAACAGAGATCCAAGTAGGATTGCAGACAGCTGAGGCTGGCAGTCTGGTATCTTGAGATCTCAGAGGGTCTTGGTTCCTTTGCCAGTAGGCAAGGGTGGGGTGGTGGCGGGTCAGCCAGCCCCCCCTTCCGGGCCACATGGTGGCAAGCGCTGGGATTCCTTTGAGTTAGGAAAGGGTGGAGGTCTGGCGGGCCAGCCAGCCCCCCCCCTTCCTCCACAATTATTATTATTTTTTAAAAAACAGCTGGAGTACAGGCAGGCAGTCTAGTGCAATCTGTGTATCTGAAGGGGCAATTATCACCACCTGTTTGTGAGTGATTGTATTTGATGGGGAGAGATGGAATCATAATTGCTGTGCATAACTGCATAACTGCATAATTAATTGCATAATTCTATATAATTGCTGGAGAATAGAAATGTTTAGGAAAAGAAAAATACTAGTCAGGCACCAAAACAGTTACCATTTCCTCTGTAGCACACCTTTGCAGCACAGATTTACACACACAGGTTTACTTCATTATCAAGATAAAAACAATCTCTATAAAACCTATAATTTACCTGGCAATATATATTAACATGATTAATTCAAAAGGAAAGAGCCTTCATGTATTACTGACACTGGGCACAATCAAGTCAAAGTTATGTACGGTACTTCCAAGTGCTATTGGTCTCACTGGGAGAATTAGGCGTGTACTTAATTCTCCCCCCCCCCCCCTGAGATAATTGGGATTTAAAAGAGCTTAACTTTTGGCTGGGCTACATGACCCCATATCTTGTTGTTGTTGTTGCAAGCTGGCACATTTTTTCCTGAAACATAGGATAGAATTACAAAGGAGAACATTGATTTAGAAAAATGAGATCTCTACATCTTTGCCCACTATTTGAACTCAAGGTCCATAAAAGAAACTGGGTTTTGTTTTGTTTTTTGTTTACCTTCCCTTGGAAACTGATTAACAGATGGATGGGGGGGGGGGAATTTTCCTTCACATATGTAAAAGCATATGACACCCAAAAGGTGGTGGAAAAGGACAGCCAGGTCTACGGTTATACAGTAATACCTTGGATTGCAAGTACAGTAATACCTTGGATTGCAAGTAACTTGGTTTGAGAGCGTTTTGCAAGACAAGCAAATTTTTAAATATTTATTTAAACTTTTTTTGACTTGATATACAAGCGACGTCTTGCAATACAAGTACTGTAGTACGGCTTAAATTAAAAATCTCTGTACAAATTTTTAGGGGGGAATTTCGTTTTGATATAAGAGTGTTTTGGATTACAAGCACGTTTCCGGAACGAATTATGCTCTCAATCCAAGGCATGACTGTACTGAGCCAATACATGTATACTCTTAATTATGGTTAATTTCATTCTATTAGAAATATTGCATGCGGGGGGGGGGGTGCAAATGACATTGCAAGCTCAGACTTGTATGGACTTTGACTGCAGATTGTGTGAGTCCATGCTCAGTCAGGTACAAACTGGGCAAAATCCGAATAAAAAACAAACAAATTCCTCAGACATCACTAATATAGGGTAAATTCTCACAGGTAAGATGCCATAGAGCAGTGTTCTCCAACCTTGGGTCCCCAGATGTTTTTGGCCTACAACTCCCAGCATGCCCCAGCCAGTATAGCATGCTGGCAGGACTGGTGCAGGGCAGTTTGGCGCCCTAGGCTAAATTATATTTAGCGCCCCCCCTCTCATGCCGTGGGGGGGGGCTCCGGAAAGCAGCCCTGCTCTGCAACCTCCCGCCGCCGCCGCCGCCGCCACCGGACCCCCCCCGCACGCTGCCACTGCCGCTGCCGCTGCCGCCCCCCACCTACCTTCCCACGCCTCCTCCAAAAAGGGACCCCCGCGCTCTGTTTTTGGCCGGGGGAAATCAGAGCAACAGGACTGTTTAAGCCCTGTTGCCCTGGTTCCTCCCGCTAAAACAGAGCGCGGGCGGGGCTCCGGAAACAGCGCGGAGAAGGTAGGTGTCGGGGGGGAGGCGGCGCAGAGGCGAAGCGAGGCGAGGTGGGGGGAGGCGGCACGGAGGCGAGGCAAGGTGGGGGGGAGGCGCCCAGGCTCGGCCCCACCACTACTCCGGGCGCAATCCCCCGCACTGACCTGGCTTTCTCAGTGAGGCGGGCGGGCAGGCCAGGAGCGCGCCGGCAGCGAAGAGGAGCGCAGCGTTTCTGCGCCCTCTTCCGCTACGCGCCCTAGGCAACAGCCTAGTTGGCCTAGCGGTAGCGCCGGCCCTGCATGCTGGTTGTAGGCCAAAACATCTGGGGACCCAAGGTTGGAGAACACTGCTCTATGGCATCCTTCTCCAATCTGGTGCTCTCCAGACATATTGGACTGCAACTCCCATCATTCCCCACTACAATGTCCAACACATCTGGAGGGCACCAGGTTGGGGAAGTCTGCTGTAGAACAACTAGATCTGGGGTGTTACTCTTCCCTCTCTCTGAGTTTCCCAGCAATACATTTTCTCCCTGGTTTGGCAAAGGCTTTAGGAGGAAAAAGTAGGCAAACACAGTCACAGCCCACCGGTGGGGGCTGGCAGGAGTAGAGAACCGCCTACCAATTCCTGCTTCCCTCCTCCACCACCTCCCTCAGTCACCCCAAGGTCAACAGATGTTTAATACATGTCGTGGCTGCACACAGTGTGCTGTCTTTCGACAAAGTGCCTCATGATATCCTGATTAGTAAGCTAGCTAAGAGTGGGCTAGATGGAACAACTATCAGGTGGATCCACAATTGGCTAAAGAATCGGACTCAAAGAGTGCTTATCAATGGTTCCTTCTCAAACTGGGGAGAGGTAACGAGCGGGGTACCACAGGGCTCGGTCCTGGGCCCGGTGCTCTTCAACATTTTTATTAATGACTTGGATGAGGAGGTACAGGGAATGCTTATCAAATTTGCAGATGACACAAAGTTGGGTGGAACAGCTAATACTCTGGAAGACAGAAACAAAATTCAAAGTGACCTCGATAGGCTGGAGCGCTGGGCCGAAAACAACAGAATGAAATTTAACAGGGATAAATGCCAAGTGCTGCACCTAGGGAGAGGAAACCAAATGCAGAGTTACAGAATGGGGGACACTTGGCTCAACAATACTACAAGTGAGAAGGATCTTGGAATTGTGGTAGATCACAAACTGAATATGAGCCAGCAATGCGACGTGGCTGCAAAGAAGGCAAATGCAATTTTGGGCTGTATTAATAGAAGTATAGCTTCCAAATCGCGGGAAGTGATAATTCCCCTTTACTCGGCACTGGTTAGGCCTCATCTTGAGTACTGCGTCCAGTTCTGGGCACCTCACTTTAAGAAGGACATAGACAAACTGGAGAGGGTTCAGAGGAGGGCAACAAGGATGATAAAGGGACTGGAAACAAGGCCCTATGAGGAGAGACTGAAAGAACTGGGCATGTTTAGCCTTCAGAAGAGGAGACTGAGGGGAGATATGATCGCACTCTTCCAGTATTTGAAGGGATGTCACACAGAGGAGGGCAAGGATCTCTTCTCGATCATCCCAGTTTGCAGGACACGGAATAATGGGCTCAAGTTACAGGAACCTAGATTCCACCTAAACATCAGGAAAAATTTCCTGACTGTCAGAGCAATAAGACAATGGAATCAACTACCTAGGGAGGTGGTGGGCTCTCCCAGTCTGGAGGCATTCAAGGTGCGGCTGGACAGACATCTGTCAGAGATGCTTTGACCTGGATTCCTGCATTGAGCAGGGGGTTGGACTCGATGGCCTTGTAGGCCCCTTCCAACTCTACTTTTCTATGATTCTATGATTCTATGATTCTTCCTCCTTCTTTCTCAGGGAGACTCAGTTGCCAGCAAGGGGGAATTTTCTGAGCATGCACAATAGATTTCATAGATCATAGAGTTGGAAGGGGCCGGCAAGGCCATCGAGTCCAACCCCCTGCTCAATGCAGGAAACTAGAGGAGGGGTACCCCATCCAAGTAATAACCAGGCCTGATCCTGCTTAGCTTTCCACACTCAGACAAGCTGAGCCATGCCTAGAATTTTCTTCCAGCAAATAGTGTGTGTGTGTGTGTGTGTGAAGGATCAGCAACCGGATCCTTTGCGTGAGTTCGGCAACTCTAGGGTTAACCGGCAGAGCAATACAGCTCGTGTCGGCTCGCAGTACAATCGGAAAGACCACACGCCTTTGTATGCCCAAATAAGGCTCTTTATTTGTTTATACAATGATTAGATCGGAACTACCAGTCTTCTAAGAATACGTTTACAGTCAACAAAACCTTAGTTGACTCGCGTCTTACCCAATGAGCGGGCTCCGTGGCTAGCAGGTTACATTCAGGTCACTCTCCTTACATCAAAGACAATACTCTAGTCAGTTTCAGCCCAGCTCCCGATCGGCGCTTCCTAGCGGAGACCGGAGTGTCTGGGCGGCTGTTGCTTAGGAGGATCTGGCCCCGTGGTTCCCAACAACCCGAACCGGGACGGGAGAGGGGTTTTCTACCCCGGATTCCCCGCTCTCCCCCCGCCCCCTAGGTCAGGTGGGGGCTTATGCCTGCCCCTTCGTGTAGATAGGCTTATTCCTGCCCGGGAAGAAGGTGACGTATGGAAACCTTTGCAGCTCTTCGAGGCTGCCCTGTGTGCTGATGGTCCTTGATGGCCCTTCCTGGACGTTTGTGGATCTCTGCCGAGGTCTTCCTTTGTTGGGGCTGATGACTTGTCTGGCTACTCCCTGGTGACCTCATCCCTCCTCCCCTGGCCCCCTCCTTTGGGGAAAGATGTGTGTGCGTGTGTGTACTGAATTTTGGGCTTTCTCCACACCCTCCCATTTGGGGAAAGATGGCATTGGGGTCCACCACCCCAATCCCTATCTAACTGTCTCCTACTGAGAAAGCCCGGGACAACCCATCTGCCACGATGTTGTCCTTACCCTTGATGTGTTCTACTGAAAAATCAAAATCTTGCAGGGCTAAACTCCACCGCAAGAGCTTCTGGTTGGACCCCTTCACCCTATCCAGCCAGCACAAGGGGGAATGGTCGGTCTGCAGTCGGAACCGGCGGCCCCACAGATAGGGGCGAAGCTTGGTCACTGCCCACACTATTGCGAGGCACTCTTTCTCGACAGTGGCCAAGTTCCGCTCCCGAGGCAGAAGTTTTTTACTTAAAAAGGCAACCGGGCACAGCCCCTGCTCTGGTCGTTCCTGCAGCAAGACGGCTCCCATCCCCGCTTCCGAGGCATCCGTCTGCAGAACAAAAGGGGCTTCAAAGTCTGGGGCTTGCAGCACAGGGGCTGCCATCAAGCAGGCTTTCAGTCCCTCAAACGCTGCCTGGCAAGCGGCTGACCATTGGACCTTAACGGGTTGCCGCTTCTTGCACAAGTCAGTCAGGGGGGCGGCTAGCTGGCTAAAATGGGGCACGAATTTACGATAATAGCCAGCCAGCCCTAAAAAAGCTTGGACCTGCTTTTTCGTCTGGGGTTGGGGCCAGGTGCGCACTGATTCTATTTTGGCTTCTAGGGGCTTGACACTACCTCCCCCTACCTTGTGTCCCAGATACTCCACCTCCCCCCTCCCAACCTGGCATTTCTTTGCCTTTACCGTCAACCCAGCACCCTGAATCCTTTGAAACACCTGGCGGACATGTTGCAAATGCTGCTCCCAGGTGGAACTGAAAATGGCGATGTCGTCCAGATACGCGCAGGCGAACTCCCCCAGCCCATTTAGCATTCCGTTTACCAACCTCTGGAAGGTAGCCGGACCATTGCGGACCCCAAACGGGAGGGTGGTGAATTGGAACAACCCCAGGTGGGTAGTTTTATTTACATTTGTGTAAGCGCGCATTCCTCATTCGAATCAGGACCATGGTGCTCTGGGGGGGGGGGGTTTAAACCTTACCCCCAGTTTTCATCCCAAAATTCCACAACACACACACACACACACACAGACACGGGAGGTGGTTAAAAAAAGCAACCAAAAAAGCCTCAAATGATGGCTTTCCCCCTTTTCTTACCCCACCCATGGGGATTGTGGAATTTTGGCACAAAAATGGGGGGGGGCCTTAAATCTCCACCACAGAGTGCTGCAGTCCCAATTCAAATCTGGCCACATGTGCACTTACACTGAAGTAAATGTGGAGTTTGGCCCTAAGAGAGGAGATCGAGGAGGTCACACACACACACACACACACACACACACACACCAACAGAAGCAGCCACCAGCCAGCAAGCAGAAGCAGGATTATGTGGGACTAAGGAAGTGCCTTTTTGTGAGCTGTGCTGTGCGATTCTTCCCTCCCCACACACTTGGGCCTGTTCTGAAAACTTGCTGCTGTATCTGACTATGTGAGTTACATCGGCATTGCAAAGTAGTCCATCGTTTTAATACCTATATTGTTGGGAAGGAGGGTAATGGATGACATCACTGTAGTATAGTCCAGTCCAGAGTTGTTATGCAGTGTTCTCCAACCTTGGGTCCCCAGATGTTTTTGGGGACAAGATGATCTGAATATGCCCCGGGGCATATGAGAAGGAAGAGGGTGCTCTTCAAATTTTAAATGTTGAATATGGGTTATAAGAGTTGGTGTCAGCCTTCAGGCTCCCTCCCCACAGTCTCTATAAGATAAATTTCCAGTGGGGTACTTGTTGCAACTTGTCTCTATTGCACATGCATGTAAATGAGTGCACACACAATCATGCAGTGCACAGATGGCCATTTTACATGCTAGGGAGGCTTATTATGAACATATTGCAAGACAATTATGTTTTTCTAGTATAGAATTATTTAATCTATTTTATTATATTTGTGTTTTACCTTTCCTCCAGGAACTATCCTGTGCGGTAGGTTAGACTTAGAGGTAATGACTGGACCAGATCGTCCAGTGAGAAATATGAGGCATTATCCTGATCCACCTCAGGTGGGAAGCAAAATGTCCTGGGCCAGCACTGGCTATGCATGCATGTGTGTGTTCTGTTTGGCTGTTGAGTCTGAATGAGTCAGTGAGTCGGACTATATTTCGTGTGTGTGTGTGTGTGTGTGTGTGTGAGCTTCGATGAATGTTTAAGTTTTCTGTGTCTGTGTGCTGTATGCTGTAAAAAGGGATGCTTGTGTCGAGTTCTCTACCATGGAAGAGATATTAGTCTTTTGCTTCCAGGAAATCATGAAAGATGATTTCCACTAAAATATGTAGCGAAAAATGTTTTTGCATGTTGTTGATTGATTGTGAGCATGTGTGTAAGTATGTGTGGGCATGTGTGTGTATGCACAAATGTCATGTATGAGTTCGGTATTAGGGACAAGTAGGGGATCACTACCGACGGCTAGCCCCGGGACCCATCATGCCTTGGTCTGGCCCTGGCTGTGTGGCTCTGAGGATATTATCATAAGATATCATCATGAGCAGCAGCAGCAGCATGATTTTGTGTGGTTGTGTGACTCCCACACACTGCGCACTTAAGATCTTAAAGACACTTGATTCTCTGTGGAATGGGAGTTGTTGCTGGAACAGAATGTGGGTCCAAAGGAGTGCTTTTGCGTGGCTGTATGATTTCCCCACCCACTCCTTTGCATGTTCATATGCCTCAGTTTCCCTTTCTGTGGTATGGGTTGCTGGCTGTTGAGGATTCAAAGTCTGCTCCATCTCTGCTGGCGCCCTTGGCTCCGCTTCTCCTGACCCACCCTCTGCCCCACCATTCAGATTGGCTACCACCCTTTACTGGACAGAGAGGCTTACAGTCATGTTTCCATGGGAAAATTCTGTTCTTAATCCAAAATATGCTTCAGTATGTCATACAAGCCCAATAAAATGTTGATACAGCCCCAATTTTATTAAAGTTTTTGTCATGATGGATACTACTGGGGTACAGTAAGTGGCTTTCCACAACTGGGCATTGTATGATCGGAGCGGGGTGACAGAATCCTAAACCTACCCTTTGAGTAAGGGTGAGTTGATAAATGGAGATAAACGGTACTCAAAATGTCCCAACAATAAGGTAGAAGACATACGTGTCCATCACAGAGTCCTATTTTTGAGGATTTCCATCCACATACCGTACATGTTCGTAGTACATATGTTTGAAGTAGGGGAATTTGCCCATTGGTACAAGTTTCAAACCATTATAGTTTCCTGCATGTTAGCACTGTGCTGCACCCAGCACTACAACAATTTCCTAATGCCATTGGTGTAGACAACACAAGTTATATATGCCTCATACCCAAACGGATGTCTGGAAGACAGCTAGGATATACCTATTTATACACACTGATAGGATCTGCATTGCTCAGATGTTTGAGGCATGTGGTACCTATTGATCAGAGGATTCTTTGAGAATAAGGGCAAAATTATGTTTGCCTGTGGGTTCCCACTGTGCTTGCCACACCAAGAGGCAGACCGAGGCAGCAGGTGACAATTTTTTTTAATGC
The DNA here is from genome assembly GCA_021292165.1 of Shinisaurus crocodilurus. Taxonomy (NCBI): domain Eukaryota; kingdom Metazoa; phylum Chordata; class Lepidosauria; order Squamata; family Shinisauridae; genus Shinisaurus; species Shinisaurus crocodilurus. Next base: position 96,516,187 of record CM037880.1, read on the forward strand.
CATAGAAGTTCGGGAAATTTTGTTTTTACAGTAAGGGAACATCATAAGATTTTTCAGCCAAAATATCAGCTGTCCTACCCTCATTAAAATGATTTGCATAGTTGTATGTGTGGGGGGGAAGGGGAGCTGCAGGATTAGAAAACCATAGTAACACAGAAAGTGAGTTTCAATTAGAGCTATGGAATGGTGCCATGTTTCCACACAGGGCCGGTGCTACCATTAGGCCAACTAGGCAGCTGCCTAGGGCGCAGGGCTAAAGGGGGCACCAGAAATAGGGAGGGAGGGCTCAAGTGGGAAGGGGGGGGGCGCTAAATATCTGATCTTACCTAGGGCACCAAACTGCACCAAACTGCCTTGCACCGGCCCTGTTTCCACAACAATAATTTAAGGGCCCTGCTACTGGTTCCATTTCCTGAATTCCCCAGTCTTCATCAACTATGACACTCCGTGGGGCTGGTGCACACCCCATGCAACTCCAGATCAACAGCTTGTTCCATGCCTATCAAAGCAATAGACTTAAAAATTACAAGATTGCTTGACAACATTCCAGTGTGATTTTTACTTTCTCCCTTCAAGGTTGCTTCCACCTACGTACATGCTTCAGTGGAGATGTGTGAGATGTCGGGCACATGCCTTGACAAGCAATGTGATGACACAGTCATCAGCAATTCAGGTCAGATCTAATGAGGATCTGATAAGGAGCAGAAAAGAGAACCTCTTTCCCCTGGATTCTGTTTCTTGTTGGGTATTTTTGTCCCCTAAAAGAAAGAAGAAGAGGGAGGGGGAGGGGGACAGCAAGATTTTGAACTTTCGAGGACCCGCCTCTTTCTTTCTTTCTTCTTTCTTTCTGACATTCTGTCTTTCTACAAGACATTGAAGCTACCATTGAACTCCAAAAAAGAAGTGGTAACTTACTTGTACTTACAGCTAGTGGGAAAAAGGTATTGGCTACTGATAGAGAGGCAGGATGTTTTGAAACACAGTTGGGCAGTTCAAACAAGTGGATGATAGTAGCCTAACCTCATTCTGATTAATGTACAGTATATGCCACATTTTAAACAGATGGATTATTTCATAGCCTTTGTCAAAGAAAGGAAGTATATACACTTAAAAAGAAGATGTTCCTTGATTCAGCTGAGATTATTCCATTGTGATATTTAATTTATGCAATGTTTATTGATCAATGGATCTAATTAATAGACAAAGGGTAAAGGCAGGCAGGATCCGAAAACTGCAGGAACAAGCCAAAGTCCTTTAAGATGTATTTACACACACACACACACACACACACACCCTTCATCTTGGTCCTCCGGTGTCAGCAGGATGGCAATCTTCACTCAGAAGGCCCCTTACCTGCCATATGGACCCTAGTAAGTACCCAACTTTGGTGACTGCCAGCACTTCCAGTTCCCATATTCCTTTAGACGGTAAACACTTGAAAGGCGGCTAAGAATATATTCAATAATAATAATTATTGACTCCCAGGTCAAGGGTTTAGGGAAACTTAGAAGCTGGGCTGCTGTAGTTCAGAGATCTGACCACCAGACCTGTGTTCAACTGGCCTGCTTCTTGGGATTGACCATTGTGTGTCTGGGGACATGCCAGACAATGATCAAATTACCTTTTTAATAGGAAGCAGCTCTGAAGACAATGCAAGAATCAATATGAAATTGACTGAGTTAATTATTTCTTAGAAGCAGCTTCAATCCGGTTGCTCTCAAATCTAAACATCTGAAATTTAATACTTCACAATGAGGGATGATGAGCTCCCAAGAGGGGTGATCTCTTTTTTCTCATTATCAGACCTTCCCTAACATGACATGCTAATGAGCACTTAACCTGGATTGTTCTGCTTCATTATAGCACAAAACCACCAGCTTCTTGATACACCTAGTAAACAGATGCCTTAATGATGCCTTCATACTAAAGGCAAGAAAAATATTGAGGATGTCCTTTTGAGGTGGAAGGGCCTCATGTTGTATGGCCACAGGTGTGTTAACATCAGTTATTTACCTTTGTATCTACTCTGGATCTACCACACAGCTTTGGGCCTGTCCCATGTTACCTAGTTTATTCAAACTATGTTAAACTACTGTAGGAAGATCCATAGATATCCAGCAGGGAGGCTCTTGTTTCAGTGTCATTTAGACTCAGCTGTGAGCATTTTGAGGATTACTCATATCTCCTGTGAAACCTCAGTTCTTGGAATCATGATTAAGCATGCAATTCCCCTACATTAAAAACCCACCGCTGTCGCTCGCTGTCTCCCTCCCTCCCTCTCTTTTGAAGCCCTCAGAGCTAACATTGGCAGAGAGTATACCGTACCCATTTTACAAATTTTGGAGGTTGTGTGATTGACTATGTAGCAATTTCACGTTTTGCATATGTAATTGATTTTGAGGTAGGCTTCAATGTAGAAAGCGATCACCTACCCCTAACCATGACATTAGCATGTCCAGTATATAACAACCCTTGCCCGAAAATTCAATATATCCCTAACGCAGATCTAGCTGTACCTGCTAGCAAGAAAGTCAAGTGGACACCAGCAGTCAATTTAGCTGTATTTCTTTCTTTCTTATATTTATTAATCGCCCATCTGGCCGGTCACCCGGCCACCCTGTAACTCACCTCCTGCATATGGAGGATCTAATGGCCATCCATGCTACTAATCTCCCAGCCAGCTCCACTGCTGAGGTTATGAATCTGTTTAATAACCTGATTGATGGGTTGCAGTACCAACTGAGAATTAAGATTAAGATTGATGGCTCAAGAAGAACCCTACCATCTTCTAGCTCAGTGTTCTCCAACCTTGGGTCCCCAGATGTTTTTGGCCTACAACAGTTGTAGGCCAAAAAGATCTGGGGACCCAAGGTTGGAGAACACTGTTCTAGCTGGTTCGATAGAGAGTGCAAACAGGCCAAAAGTCAGCTGAAGGAGCTTATTGCAAATATAGGTACTTCAACTCAGGCCTTTTGACAAATGAATATGTTTCCCTTAGGCAAAAGTACAAACTTTTGATAAGAGGGGAAAAACAGCAAGCTGAAAAACATTCTTGGCAAATATTAATAAAGGCTTCCCATGACAGGGACACCTACCTCTTCTGGCGCACAATATCAGGCTTACTAGAAAATGCCTGCACGGTTTCTGTGTGTACTATTGGACCTAATGAATGGATGCAATACTGTCATTCATTATATTTTGATCATGATAAGGATGCTAACCAAATAATGGAAACTGTGGAAAATTTACCAGAGTGGCTGCCAGCATCTCTAGTTGAGGTTAAGAATCTTATTCTTCAGTTGAAAATAATAAAGCACCAGGCATTGATTTTCTACTCCCAGAATTTTTGTACTCTAATATTGATTGGTGGGCTTCTCTTTTGGCAGGAATATTTTTATCCATTGCTTCAACAGGGCTACTGCCCGAAGTTTGGTGCACAGCAGTAGTTGTCCCTATATTCAAAAAAGGCCTTACATCTGATCCAGCAAATTACCACCCAATTAGCTTGTTATGTGTAATTAGTAAATTATATGCATAGCACTTTTATAACAAGCTAATTGACTGGATAACCGATGAAGCCATCTTGGCTGATGAGCAAGCAGGGTTCAGACAAGGTCGATCTACAATAGATCACTGCTTGGTACTAGCCCATTTAATTGATAAATATGCCAAGAAACCAGGTGGAGTGTTATATGTAGCTTTAATTGATTTGAAGGCTGCATTTGACTCAATCTCCTGTACAAGACTCTGGGATAAATTAAATTCCTCAACTATATATAAAATTTATTTATTTATTTATTTATTATATTTATCAATCGCCCATCTGGCCGGCCACCCGGCCACCCTGGGCGATGTACAATTAAAATACAATAAAACACAATAAAACATAATAATTAAAACAATATAAAAAAATTCTCATTAAAAACCTAACCCACCCCATATTCCCGCCTGAACAGCCATGTTTTTAATGCACGGCGGAAGCTCATCACGGAGGGGGCATGGCGAAGGTCACTAGGGAGGGAGTTCCATAATGTGGGGGCCGCCACAGAGAAGGCCCTCTTCCTAGTCCCCACCAGCCTGGCTGCTCTGGCTGATGGGATAAGGAGAAGGCCGTCCGTGGCAGACCTTGTTGAGCGGCCTACTTGATGTTGCTGGAGGCGCTCCTTGAGATAAAAGACTCCTTTTTTAAATTAAGTGTTTATATACCAATACTTGGCTGAAGGTGTGATGCTCTATAGATGGACAGCTTACAGGGTTTGTGCTAACTTCAAAGGGAGTTAAGCAAGGCTGTATTTTGGCCCCTGTATTGTTCAATCTGTATATGAACAATATTGTTGAGAATTTGACATCTCCAATGTTTCACACCCCTAAATTGGCTACAAAACCTATTTCTATTCTTTTGTATGCAGATGATGCTATAATTCTTTCTCAAACAAAAGTGGGCCTAAAAAGATTGTTGAGGGCATTTTCTGAATATTGTCAAAAAGAACACCTAGCTGTGAACTATAATAAAACTAAAGTTATGGTGTTCTCTAGAAAATACAGGGTCCATAGATGGTACAGTCATGCCTTGGATTGAGAGCATAATTCGTTCCGGAAACGTGCTTGTAATCCAAAACACTCTTATATCAAAACGAAATCCCCCCAAAAAAATTTGTATAGAGTTTTTAAATTTAAGCCGTACTACAGTACTTGTATTGCAAGACGTCGCTTGTATATCAAGTCAAAAAAAATTAAATAAATATTTATAAATTTGCTTGTCTTGCAAAACGCTCTCAAACCAAGTTACTTGCAATCCAAGGTATTACTGTATATGGATAAACAGCTAATTGAACAAGTCAAAGTCTTTAAATACCTTGGTGTGGTTTTTCAGTCAACAGGGTCTTGGTTAGCCCACCAGAAATATGTGGTGGAAAAGGCGTCCCAGAGCACTGAAATTTTAACACGCTTTTTCTACACAAAAGGGGGCAACCTTCATGTCATCCGCATCAGTATGCGGCTCTACCTCTCTTTCAAGTCCTCACCAAGGTTGGCAGTTGAGACCCTGTCCAAGTGCCTGGAGTCAGTGGGTGGCTGGATGGGAAGGAACATGCTGAAGCTGAACCCTGACAAGACTGAGGTACTACTTCTGGTGGGGGACAAGGGGAGGCTAGGGGATGTTGACCTAGTGCTGAATGAGGTACATCTACCCCTGAAAGACCAGGTCCGCAGCTTGGGGGTCATTCTAGACTCCCAGCTGTCCATGGAGGCTCAGGTGTCAGCTGTGAGCCGGGCGGCACTGTATCAACTCCATCTGATACGGCAGCTGCGCCCCTACCTTCCTAATCACTTGCTCCCATCAGTGGTTCATGCCTTGGTCTCCTCTCGCCTAGACTACTGTAATGCGCTCTACGTGGGGTTACCCTTGAAGACGGTTCGGAAACTACAGCTGGTACAGAACACAGTGGCTCGCCTGGTTAAAGGCATCCGCCGGCGGGATCACATCACGCCAGTGCTCAAGGAGCTGCACTGGCTACCAGTTGCTTGCCGAGCCGAATTCAAGGTGTTGGTTTTGACCTTTAAAACCCTATACAGCTCCGGTCCAGTTTATCTCAAGGAGCGTCTCCAGCAACACCAAGTAGGCCGCTCAACGAGATCTGCCACAGACAGCCTTCTCCTTGTCCCTTCAGCCAGAGCAGCTAGACTGGTGGGGACTAGGAAGAGGGCCTTTTCTGTGGTGGCCCCCATACTGTGGAACTCCCTCCCTAGTGACATCCGCCATGCCCCCTCTCTGTTGAGCTTCTGCCGCTCACTAAAAACATGGTTATTCAGGCGGGAATATGGGGTAGGTTAAGATTTTAAAAGTTATACTGTTTTATACTGTTTTAAATATGTTTTATATCATGTATTTTAAATGTATTTTATCATGTTGTATATCGCCCAGAGTGGCTGGTTTGCCAGCCAGATGGGCGATCCAGAAATACAACAAATAAATAAATAAAACCATATACCGGTACCCTCAGCACCTGAAGTTTTTAGAGTTAAACCTTTAGCACAATTACTTTATGGGGTCCAGATCTGGGTGGATGCTTATTCTAGACCTCTGGAAGCTGTTCAATCCAAGTTTTTAAGACAAATTTTCTCTGTCTCATGTTATGTTGCAAATGCCTCCTTGCATTTGGAGGCTAATCTTCCCTCTATTAATCTACAGGCCTGGGATAGGACACTTAATTATTGGCTTCAGCTGAATTTAACTCCTACTGGTTTACTCCCCTTGGTCCTGCAGGACTCCCATGAGAGTGCTTGGATGAAGAGCACTATCTCAAAGCTTCAGTCCTCTGGTTTATCATCACAGCATCTATTAATGTTGGGATTCACCAAAGCAGAAGACTTAATTAGACAACTTTTACATGATATTGAACAACAGAATAATTTGGCCACTATAAGAAAATTCTGTCCATGGTATGACTATTTTCCATCTAGGCTTTTTTACACACTGGCATCTTATTTGCAAAATTTAACAGTTTTAAAGTGCAGACGAGCTTTCACTTATGCAAGAGTGAATATACAGTACTGCCATCAGCTGTACTTGAGAGCTGATTCAAAAGAATTCCATTGGAGAACCACTTATGCCCATGCAGTAGTTCATGTATTATTTTGTACTTTTTATAAAGTTCTAAGGAAAGAGGTGATTACTCCACTACTGTTATCTATTCCAGGGTGGTCAGTTACTGCTTCTATGTCTTTTCTTCTTGCAGATCAAATACCGTAAGCAGGTTACAGCAAGAACTGCAATTTTTTTAGCAGGTGCTATTAAAATAAGATCTTTCATTTTATCAGAGTCCTAATTTCTCACAGTTTGTTTGACTGAGCAGAAGTTTATTTTTTAAATTTATTCTATTTATGTGTGAAAGACTATGTACTAATCATGGCATTTTTATCCAATGTAAATTTTAGAATGTAACTAAGGTAATTTTAGTCAAGTATAACTTTGTTTTTTTATCTTTGTACATTTTATTTCAAATGCTAAGGCCTGTGGCCGATGCAAATAAAGGAATTTCATTCATTTATTTGAAGAGTAAGCCCTAAATAATCTATGAGTAGGTATGTGAAACAATTATATATTTTTTAATAGTAAAAGTCATTCCTGGCAGCAAAACTGTCCAGCTTACCACCTCTTGTTAAGACTGAGCAACCAAGAATTTAAAATCTATCTTAAGGCTCCCTTCTCCCAAAGAATATTCAGATTTGCACTATGTATTACACCCAGTCTATAATTGTAATTGAAATAGGACCTTACTCTGTAGTTTTTGGAAGTACAGTAATGCCTTGGATTGCAAGTAACTTGGTTTGAGAACGTTTTGCAAGACAAGCAAATTTTAAATATTTATTTAATATTTTTTTTACTTGATATACAAGCGACGTCTTGCAATACAAGTACTGTAGTACGGCTTAAATTAAAAATCTCTGTACAAATTTTTTTGGGGGGGATTTCATTTTGATATAAGAGTGTTTTGGATTACAAGCATGTTTCCGGAACGAATTATGCTCTCAATCTAAGGCATGACTGTATTTAACACCGTGTAAATTGTTTTCCAACTGTATTCAGCCATCATTGCTCCCCTCCTAGAAACTCACTGTTTATGGAGCATTCTCCTCATGCTTCATGTATACCGGTGAGTTGCATCACGAATTACTACTAAAATGCTGTCATTATTGATTTGTATTGAAACTGCCCTTGCAAAATAAAGTAAACATATAAACAAACAAACTAAATAAATTAGCAAGCCAGTTGTAGAGAAATTCCCTGAAAGGAAAAATGGGATTCCTGAGAGACAAGACGTCAATGCAATTTCTGTTTAGATTGACCATTTGATTTCAACATATCCACCAGGGTTGCTTGCAGACAAGGCTTTAATCACACCATCACCCTGCCCCTGCCTCATTCACAGAATTTTACTGGGGGTCCAGATGACAGCTTCCACTCATAACCCTCCCATGTTGTCCCACTACTTCTTCCATCTTTTTTCTTAGTTCAGAAAATCTGTTAAGAAAAAAAGACAAAATAGCTACACAGTGCCTTCTGACTGGTAGTGCTAGAAGCCCTCCATCTGGAAGCACCCCTAGTCTATAGTTATAAACAGAACGTTGGTTCCTCTGATACACTGAAGGCTGACAAGGGGGAAAACCATTCACCTATGTAGTAATGTCAGAGCTGCCACTCTTCCATGAACTGGAAAATTGTATGTGGCAATTTTTTTAGTTTGAGGCAAAGAACGGGTAATAAACTGGCAGTAATTAGGCTTTCCAATGCTATGCTCACGTGAATGGCCAACTCTGTTTTTTCCCCTCAAGAAGCAGGTTTTATCCTAAAGAACGCTGCAGGAAGCAACTTATTGTTACAACATGAGGAGAAAAAGTAGAGCAAGTTAGGGAGGCTTTGATGTGCATTTCCAATATCAGAATCCATAGTTATTAGTATGCGTGATGCTCAATCTAGGTATATAACAGTGATGGCGAACCTATGGCACACGTGGCACAGCTGGCACGCAGGGACCTCTCTGTGGGCACTCAAGCCATTGGTCGCCAGATCGCAAAAAGACCGTCCCCTTCTGCATTTAGCATCGGGTTTCCATAGTAACTCCTCTCCACTCATTCCTCGCTGGCCTCCACAGGCAGGCACACTCCAACATCTCCACCCCCAGAAGTGGACTGTGCAGGCTACCAGCCCTCCTTCTGACTGAACAGACAGCTCAGAAGCACAGCGCGCACGCGCCCGAATCTTTGCGCGCCCGGTGAAGAGCCATGCCCTGAGACAGAGCGGGGCGCGATTAGCTAGTGCCCCCTCCTCCTTCCTGCCAAATTTAAGGCACTTTGAAATAAATAAGTTGGTTTTGTGTTGCAGTTTGGGCACTCGGGCTCAAAAAGGTTCGCCATCACTGGTATATAAGCACAAATGTAAAGCATCTCTGGTAACACATAGAAGAAGGACAGATACATGTACACTACAGACAAACTAATTAAGACGGAGTCATTCCATCTCCACAAGAAACCCTGGAACTGTAGTTCAAAGAAGGAGGACAGTAGGAAGCTCTATCAGAGAATTCAGAGCATCCTCACCAAAGTATTGTTCCCAAAATCATTGGGGGACGCCATGGCAGCTAATTTGGTATAAAACCAATATGCAGTTAGATATTCCTAAATTTAGCCTGTATCTGAAAAAGATGCCTTTAAGTTTCCTTTCTAGTGACATGTTAATTTTAAGTGTGTTACTTGAAATGACTGAAAACAGTTACATTGGATTCAATTCTGCATGTACAATGCTGTGTACCTTCCATATAGAAAAAGAGAACAGACTCTGGAATTTTTATGTATTAAAATCACTGGTTTTCAAACTTTGTTCCCTGGAATGCTGGAGATGTCCAGATGTTTATCTAGGGATCCTCAAAGAGAAACGTAGTAATGGAAGACAGCTTATGTATAATTGCCAATCCTTCCCTGAAATGTTCAGCTGCAGGGGAGCACTAGAATGTGCCCAGTTTTAATTTGTATGGAGCAATGGCACAGGAGCCCAACAGGCCTGACAGATACCCTGAGTAAACTGAGAGTATGCAGCATGTAGGAATTCCACAGTGAATACATCAATATGGAAAAGGTTCCCCAAGTATAGAATGCTTGAAACCCCAATGTTAAATACATTGGGCCAGGCAGCCCAAAGACTGTGATCCTAAGCACATTATTTACTTGATCAATGGGACTTACTTGCAAAGAAAGTAGGGTCATTGTGTTCGTGTGTAATGAACGTACACTGGGATGATTTAGAACCTGGCTATATGTTACATTCATCACATAAAGACTGTGTATAAGCTCAGTTCTTTATATCCACATTACAGCACTACCTCTTTTAAAGCTATCAGGAATGGGATTCACCATATGGCCTAAAACATAAAGGGTATTGCTCCACTGAAATCAAGATCCACAGTTCCCACTGAGTTCTGCTCACTTTTAATAAAGCTGGCAGGATGAGTAGGAATTCATATCCAATACAAAATGCAAAATATAATGCAAAAAGGATCAACTCCAGGGAGACAAATCCCAGTCAATGGTAAAGACTCAAGGCACTTGCCTGTGAGGGAGGAAGAGGAGAGGTCAATGTGTGCAGACCCGGGGTACCTCTTCAGCCTCTGGCGCAAGACCCTGTTGACTGTCCACCGTAGTGCCATGTTGTCATCAGCAGAGGAAAAGAGAAATATCAGCACAACTTGCGCAACCACTGCATCTGTGTCTGGGCTGAAAGACAAACAAACACTACATGATTAGTCCTCGTATGTGTTCATGCACACAGATGGATTTAACGTTATCACTTCAGGGGTGATAAATTGAAAAGAATTGAAAGGGAAGTATGGACATTCTTATATCAACAAACACAAGTTCTGTGAAAAAAGGATAAGACTATTATTGCTGTTGTTATTAATCATTATTATTCAGTGTTATTTTTAAGTATATAATTATTAATTTGGTTATTATTTATTTATTATTATAGTTACGAGTGGAGAAAAAGGGTCCCTTCCTCAAGATATGATATATGAATGCTTATTGGTTTAATGATTTGTTGCAAGTTGCCTTGAGTTCATTGAAGATAAAACAGGATATAAATGCTTTAAATGAAATAAATGAATGAAACAAAGGTGGCACAGGAGGGATAGAGAAAGCTCAGCACAGGGAGGGTCAGCAATAAAAGAAATTCAATTTGATTTCCTTGGGCTTTTTTAGATTAAATTTCATTATTGACCCTCCATATGCTGCGCTTTCTCTATACCTCCTGTATCACCTTTGTTTCATTCATTTACTTTATTTATTTAATATATTTTTATACCACCCAATAGCCGAAGCTCTCTGGGCGGTTCACAACAATTACAACCATAAAATACAATAAAATATAAATATAAGATTTAAAACTACAGATTAAAAACAACAACAAAGCTAGCAGCAGCAGTTCAAATTACAATAACAAAGTTAAAACAAATACAAGATTAAAATGATTAAAAGAGCCTCTGTGGGCTTAAGGTGTCGTGCGAACCTGGCCAGTATGTTTTCCGTATTAATGTCATAAAATGATCTTGTAAAGTTCCTCCAAGGAGAAGTAGTGTGAATTACTACATCCTGAAAACCCACTTATTCTATCATGATTTCAGGATGCAGGATTCAGCTCTTCTGTCCTTGGGGAGCTCTTTCACAAGATCATGTAGCAGATCATGGGGGTAAATATCATTGTGGTTTTTCCACCTTAATTACAGTTACATGAATTGGTCCAAAGAAACACTCAGACAGATCAATGTGAGTAGACCCACTCAGATACATTTGACTCATTCAACCCCTGATCAAGGTATCTTTTACCTTTAAGGGAGAAAAACAGCTGGGTGTATATGTGGATTTTGTGCAAACAGGTGGGGAGGAAAGCTTTAAACGTTCCCTATCCCCCTCTGGTTCTCCATTCAACCTGAAGCTACCTTCTAAGATGCAAATAATATGCATTTAAAAAAGAAAGGCAAGCAGGTGCCTTGAACTTGCCCATCAACAGCTCCTGGACCAGCACTTTGAGCAGGCAAAGAGGTCACCCAGCCACAGTCTTCCACACCATGGTGAGATGCATTGTATTTACCGGTATACTTTTTGTGGATATTTTTTGTTAAAATTTTTGCACATTTTGTGGGATTTTGGTTGGTCCTAATAAAGGTATTGCCAAGTTGCAGATTTTGGATATTTTTCCTCATGGACCAGCATAGCTATCCTTGCTTATTTAAATTATTGTAGTTAGTTTTCATATATAATCTGAGGTATAACCTTCGCAACAAAAACTTTGACAACTGGTACAACTGCATCTGCTCCTTTCACTCTGGCAAATTTTAAGACAATCTGCAGGGATTTTTGTGCTTTCAAATTAGTAGCTAACAGATGACTGTTCCACGATCCATTCTGAGAAAAGCAGACCCCAAATAATTAAATTGTTTGACCTGTTCCAGTTGATATTTGTTCAATGTCCATTTATGTTTGGGGGGGGGGGGGTGTTTGCCAAAAACCATGGCTTTGGTTTTTGAATAATTCACATGTGAAGGATCAACCCTGGATCCTTTGCGTGAGTTCGGCGCTTAACGGGTTAACCGGCACTGAGCTATAACCCGAACAAGCGCTGGAGACCGCCTGGGAGGCTTGCGCACACAAGAGGAAACCAAAGTCCTTTAAATGACCAAATAAGGCTTTTATTTGTTTACACAAAACACGGAGCGGAACTAACAGCTTTCCAGGAATACTACAATGTCAACACAACCTTAGTTGACCCCTGCGTTATCAATGAAACAGGCTCTTAGGCTAGCGTATTGAAGCTGGTCAGTTACCTTAGATCAGAGACATTACGCTAGTCAGTTTCAGCCTGGCTCCGGGTCGGCCGATCGGGGGATGAGAGTGGCTTACTCCGGCTGCCGCTTGGAGGACGAATCTGGCCCCGAAGTATCCTGGGTTCCCAACAACCTGTTACCGGAAGGGAGAGGGGTTTTCTACCCCTGAGTTCCCGCTCTCCCCACCCTCCAGGTCAGGTGGGGCTTATGCCTGCCCCTTCGTATAAGGTGGGCTTATTCCTGCCCGGGAAGAAGGTGACGTACTGGTACTTTGCAGCTCTTTGAGACTGCCCTGATAGTTTGATGGTTCTTGATGGTCCTTCCTTGGGGTTTGTGGATTTCCACCGAGGATCTCCATTGTTGGGGATGACGGTCTGTCTGGCTGCTTCTCCTGTGACTGCATCCCCCCTTCCTCGCCCCCCTCCCTGGGGCGGAGACTGTGTGTGCGCGTGCAGACTCGTGTCAGGCTTTCTTCACATCACACATAGTTGTTCCTTATTGCAGACTTCCCCAAAGACTTTCAGCAGTCTTCTCATGCCTATTAGGTTCTGTGACAAGAGAACCATATCTGCATATAATAATATGTTAATTTTCCGACCACCCAAAGATACAGGGAAATTAGAGTCACTGGACAGTTGTGTGATTATATCATTTACATAAATGTTAAACAAAAATGGGGCCAGCAGACAGCCTTGTCTCACACCTTTTGGTGTTTCAATCTCTTCTGTTAGTTGTCCATCTTTGCCTGCTCTTACTTGGATTGTATTCTCAGAATATAAATTCACGATCAAAATCAGCAGGCGCCTATCCATCCCTAGACTCCATTATTTGTGCCAAAGCCTGCCTCAAAAGCCAGCCTGCTCCTCACCAATAACATTATTTTGATCTGTCCAGACTTCAGCCTTTGATAAAAGATATCGTGTGTATAATTTAGAAGAGACAATTTTATGGTTGCCATGAATACATAAATGTAAATGTAGTTAGTTTACAATTTTCACCTATACATATAAATTAGCATATGCATATTTTATGCAAATGTTTATTGACTGATTGATTGATTTGATTTGTACCTCACCTTTCTACCAAGAAAAATGGCACTGAAGGTGGCATACAATCATAAACAAAACTTGATTAAAATAATAATAAAACAATGCATTAAAACACAATAAAATCTGATACAGCAGTATCAGAATAAAAATAGCATCCAACCCAACAGACCCGCTTATACAGCAAAGGCCCCCTTAAATAAAAGAGGTTTTTGCCTGCCAGTTGAAGGACAACAGAGAAGCAGCAAACCTAGCTTCTCTCAGCAGGAAGTTGCACAGCCTGGGAGCAGCCACAAAGAAGACCCTTTCTTGTGTCGCCACCAAATACACCTCTAAAGGCAGAGGTATTGAAAGAAAGGCCTTTCCTGAAGATCTTGAGACCTGGGCAGGCTCATATGGAAGAAGGCGGTCTTTCAGGTAGCCTGGTCCCGAGCTGTATAGTGCTTTACAGGTCATAACCAGCACTTTGAATTGTGCCCAAAAACAGACCAGTGGCCAGTGAAGCTGTTGTAACAAGAAAGTCATGTGTTCCAACCCCGGTCAACAGTCTAGCATTCTGGACCAGTTGATGTTTCTGAACAGTTTGCAAAAGCAGCCCCATGAAGAACTCATTAGAGTAGTCCAAACAGGATGTAACTAAGGCATACATGACATGACCAAGGCCAGATTAGACATCTCTCAGAATGGGCACAGTTGGTGCACTAGCTGCATCCTCTTTTGTCCTCTTTTTTGATGATGCATTTCCTCTTTTTTGTCAGTGTGTTAAATAGCCACTCTAACCTTTGCCCTCCACCCTATCAAAAATGGCAACTATGGTCAAACTAATACTGTGACCTCCAGGGGCAGGGAGCATTTACCTAAGCATGCCACTGTCAAAACCATTCATATTCATAACTGACTGTGTTAACACTAATGAATTGTGCTCATTTCCAGATTAAAGCTAACACAAGTTGCAACTGGGATTGTGTCACCTGAGGGTGACATGGAAATGACCTGTCAAATATGGACTATTAAGGGCTTATGGAAGGTTCTGTGTCAGTAGTAGCCACTGGGCTGGTGCTTTGAAAAGAAGTGAGAAAGCAAAGCATCTTCCTATGCATGTCAGCAATGGAATTGATACTGGTAATGCAAAGAACTCCAGAGTTTATAAGCAACTGAGAACAAGATTGGTTTTAAACACAGAGTTGCAAATTAAAATATAATATTCAGATTCATAAACCAGGAGGGAATGTACACTCAGCTGCATCCTCAATTCCTTAAGGATATGCCATGCCAACAAATAATGACTGCTTTAAATATTACACAAAGGCAAAGCCATGATTGTCACAAGAGTCCATTTGAGAAGACCTGAAGAAACCTAACTTCCCGGAGAGCAAGCCTATATAATACAGGCACTTTATAGACTTGTTTGCTACCTTCATACATTACATTTTTACATTGATTGAACTAATTAAAAAAAAGGACTTGAATACATTTTGAACTAATAACGAACAACTGTCCCCATGCTGCACAATTGGTGCAGCTTGAGGAACCTTTGGGAATATTCTGCCTGGGAAATAAAACATCTTTCTTTGAGTTCCTGCACAAACTGGAAGGATTACATACCTCTCAGCAATACTTTATACAGAACAAAGGACACCATTAATTGATTTGGCTCATAAGATTTGAACCGAGAACAGGTGCGGTGTAGGTAGCAATTTATAGTGTGAGCTCTTCAATCCCCAACTCAAATGTTGTCAACTTGTTAGGTGGTCTTCGGGTCAAATTAGATCTGATCGTGGAAACCAGGGTTGTTTATTCATGTGTCTGCTCCACACACGTATTAGCTAGGAGTGAGGTATTTACATCAAAGGGTGCGTGGGGGAGGAGAGCTTAACCCTGTCCCTGCCCACCTTACTTCCCTGTGCTCCAGTACCCTAGGCACTTTTCTCCCAATTTGGCTCCAATACCAGGAGCAAGCAAGGTTGGGATAAAAGTGCCTGAAGCAATGGATCATGGGAAGGTAAGGAGGGAAAAGTTTCAGCTCCCTTCACCCACACAACACTTTATATATGAACAGGGTAGATACTGTATGTGTCATGGACTGGGGAAGCTCTGTTCCGCAAGTGGAAGGGAAAACAGGCAAAACAGTGTGCCCACACTCCTTGTTGCCCTTCCGTTCCTGTGGCCCTTTTGTTGGTGCTGAAAGAGTTTGTAATCTGTGTGCTAGCCTTGCCAGGCTGTCCACACACAGCAGCAGAGTATCTCTCACACAGCAGCGACCCAGCAGCTCAGCCACTCCGGTTGCAGATTATCCAGGACACAGGAATCACTCTGTAACAGCAACAGGTCCATTCCACCCATTTATTTACTTATTCAAAGTAAGCACTACAGAGTATACATTCCATGGATACAGTCCATGTGCAGAGCATAAATGCATAGCAAGCATTAGTCCAGTGGAGAGAAGAGAACTTCACCCCACCAACTCAAAGTGTTACATTGTAGCAGTAGCAAGAAGAAGAAGACAAGAGCCAAAGCTAAAGCTCTTCCCCTTGAAATGGCTTCTGTCTGGAGCAGTATACTACATCAGAGAAACAGACATGTGACAGCTTGGTTCCCAGAGAGCCTTTCCCATGCTGGGCCAAGAATAGTACAACAACTTTGGGCCAGTCACTGACTCTCAGCCTAACCTACCTCACAGGGTTGTTGTGAGGATCAAATGGAGAGGAGGATGAGGATTATGTAAGCCACCTTGGGTTCCTTGCAGGAAAAAAGGCGGGGTATAATATAAATGTAATAAATAAATAAATAAACAACACATACTCCTGCCTGAGACGTAAACTAACTGCCTGAGACAGCCATGTACCAAAACAAAAACTCCCAGCTTGCTGTAGATAACACAACACCTTTCTGCTGCCACCAGGTGGAAATCTTTATAACTCTGATTGTCTTCATAAGCCTTAACACTCTCTACATCTATAGAATCAGCTTTAGGCAGTGTGTGGGTTGCCTGTTAGACATGGGATGAGTAATCTTCCCAAAAAAGAGACTGCAAAGTTTCAAAGAACAACATTTAAATTTTCCTGAAGAAAAATGTCAATAGGAAAATGTTTTAAAATCTGAATTCGATACACACACACACACACACACACACACACACACACACACGAGAAATAGGGTAATAAGACAACTAGGGATAAATGCATCCACCTAACCTTAAAAGATTGATGTCCCTATTTTAGCTAGGTCCGTTCCAAGCAATATCTTATTATCATTGGTCCCAAGTTTCTCAGTTTTCCAGCTCCAGCAGTTCTGACTCTTTCCTCTAGGACTCTGGGTTTCTTTCCTTCCTTCTCTCTCTTGTTCTTCTTTCTGCTTCTCTTCCCCTCTGCTTTTTTTGCCTTAGGTGTTTTGACTCTTAAAATTAGTTTCACTCTACCCAACTAAGTTTAGATTTCCTGAATTAAAAATGTTTTCCTCTCTTCCTCTGACCTTAGGTTGCTTTATAATCTCCTGGGTTCCTGAGCAAACTTCCTGACTTCTACCTTCTAGCTAAACATTTGGCCTCTAAACTATTAACAGTTTGGCTGAAACTGACCAGCACACACACACATTTAACCCCATAATATCCAAAGCCACACTAAATACAAAAATGGAGGATAGTTCTGTTTCTTCATAACGTGTACATATAAAACTGTGGCTACCATCATGACATCTAGCTAGTGAGTTGCCTAAGGTTCAATCAGCCTTAGCCCCCTCCCTGCCATAGGGGGATAATTGTACTAAAATACTGGAAAGGGTCATGGTTAAGAGTACTGAGACAATGCATGTAAAGTACTTGAATGAGCACATTAAAGCACTATGGAAATGCTATTATTACAATCAGTCTGGTCTGTCCATCATTACAGCCAGCTTGTGGATTTATCATTCCTGTCTTGCATTATTGATTAACCCAAAAGGCACACTGACTGGTCTTTACAAATTATTGCTGAGGAAAGCGTAATCCCTGTAGTTTGTGCAGTAAATCAAATTAAGATTTCCACCCCAACCCACCCCGCTCAGGCAAAGTATTTCCAAAAGTTCCCAAAGCTGCCAGTTGTATAACGTGAGAACATCATGGTCCTCCTAAGATTCTGCTGCTGTAGAACATACGAAAAGGCAATGCCAGAAAATAATCTTCAATTATATAGGGTACAGATACAGATTATCAGTTAATCACACAATTTACCACACACTTGATAAGATTCTCCTTGCCTAATGGTAGGATAATTCAGACAGCCCATACAGATGACCAAACCACCCTGTATACTTTGGCCATCTGTACCATCCTGCAAAATGGTATGGAGAATTGTACTACACATCAGGTGCAGATTTGAGGTAAAACATGTGGCAAAATGTTCACCTGTAATCTGCAGGGCTACCAAGTGAACAACTGGTTTCACAGACACTGTGGTAATTCTACCCACTGTTCCTTTCTCAAGAGGGAAGGCGAAATTTTGCCATGTCTTTGGACTATAGTTTTATTTACATACCTCACTCTGACAAGCCGTGAGCCTCTATATTTATGCTTTAAAATGGAATTGTGAAATGTCTCATACATCTGTTGGAAGAAAAGAAAAATCTTTTTTAGCAAGGAAACTTGGGATCAACCAAGGAACACCTGCTCATATTAAGTCTATAGCAATGATGGGCTGTTGTAATGTGGCATTTATGTAACTTGTAAGTATCCTTGAGAATATACCGTACACTTTTCCTATGGCCAGGTCCTACCTGCCCCTCATTCCAATCCAGTTGTAGTGGTACAAAGCAGAAACTTGCACCACAAATAGCTAACCAGCTGTTCTCCATTTGTCTCCCAGAATCCCAAATCCTATTACAGTGAAATTAAAAAGGCCACATTTCTGACATAAAGATGATGATCTTAATTTTCTTGCTTTGAAGTAGTCCCAATGGCTTCAGTGGTGTATGTGGTTGGGCAGCACCATCCAGTGTGGCTGCCCGCCGTAACCCTCCAAACTCAGAGGATTATGGGCATCCAATTGAGAATGGAAGGATCACAGAGGAGAAGATTGCCTCCGTGCTTCCCCTGCCCTGCAAAACACTTAGAAGGCTGATTTCAGCTGTCTAAGTGTTTTGGCCCTGCTCGCAAGGAGAAGGGGCTGAGGCGCACCTGGGATACATCGTATCTCAGCAGAGCCTCACACCTCCTTTCCCCTCCTTGCTCCCACAACGCTGGCTCCAAAGTCAGTCTTGTGACGTCGGAGTCGGTGCAGAAAGAGCCACGCAGGGTGTGAGGGCAGAGGGAGGGCCTTCCGAGGTCAGAGTTCCAGCTCCAACCTTGGAATGCATTTCTGAGGTCAGAGATGGAACTCCAGCCTATCCTATGGCCATCTAGACAGTGTCTAGCAGCCATAGGATTGCGCCCTTAATCACTTATTTAAATCACCCACTGACCTAAAGCCAGGCCATCCTTCTGAGAAAGAACTTAAGCCCAGTTCTCCCAAGTCTAATACAGTCTATTGTCTAGACAGAAAAGTCCTCTTACATAATTTATATACAAAAAATCTTTTAGAAATGCTCTACCACTTCCTAAGTATGCATATTCATTCATAGTATCCTGTCATTTAACATACCAGGACCTCCAAAAAAATAACATTAAGGCCAATTCTGCCCTTTCAGCACTGAAAAAAACAACATAAAAACCTTGGTGTCACACTTCTAGAACTCAATGTTCCAGGTCATCCTCAACAATGATGAGGTTTGAATTGCCATATGGTGTTTCAGAGGCTGCCACTTTAACTTAGTGAAAGCAAATTTGTACTCTTTCTACCCCTACTGGAATGAGTGGGACAATTGAAAAACCATCCACATAATGACAAGGCCAAAGTGACCTTGTCAGATGCTGTTTAAATATATTAGTTACTTACTTATCATGTCTAGAAAAGCTTAGTATAGAACCTGTTCTGTCCATTTCATGTGACAAAGGAGCACACAGGGTGGGAAAAGTATATGTCACCTACTACTTTCCATAAGAGACAAGTTACTCACTTTCCTTAACATTGCCACAAACAGTAACAGGGGTCAATAGTACCCCACAGGTTTACAAACCTGATTTTTAAATTCCTCCCCCTAATTAAAAATTTTCCTTGTGACCCAGCAAACCTGTTCCCCGCCCCCCATCATAGGTATCATTTTATACAAAACATAATAATCCAGTTTTAGAGTGATTTTAGCCCCGACTGCGAGACCCTCTCAGAGTGCTTTGTACCATATAAGAATGTTACAAGTTACAAACAATTAGTGCCATTCAATGGAAGGTGCCCAATAATTCAGCATATGCTATCCAAGGCCACAAAGTATGGTATACAATTCTGGCGGAGTGTTGTGCCTCCATTTGGGATGGAGGAGGAGGACACGGGGCAACTGAGCCGGAGTGTGTTTGGGGAGGGGCCAGGCACGTGTCATCTGCAGCCTGGCCCAGCTGTGCTGCCTTGTCAATTTCAGCACTTGCTTAAAAGACAGGCCCCAAACACACTTCAGACGCTAGCCTGGAACAGGACCGGTGCAAGGCAGTTTGGCGCCCTAGGCCAAGTCAGGTATTTAGCGCCCCACCTCGGGCGGGGTGGGTGGGCTCCGGAGCAAAGCAGCCTAAAACGCCTGCTCACCCAGCGCCGCCCCCCCCCCCACGGCCAGCAGCCCTCTGCGGGCCTGGAGCAGCAGCAGCAGCAGCATCTCGGCCAGCAGCAGCGCACTCAGCGCAGCCCGTCCAGGATGCCCGGCCGGGCGCTGGGCCATGCGATGCCGCCGCCTCCTCCATGCCGCAGCCCGCAGGGTCCACCCCCTCGGGCTGGGCCATGAGCGCTCTGGTGCTGGGGCCCGGATCGGGCGCCCTCAGCATGAGTATCGGACGGCCGCGCGAGACGAGACCTCCCGAGGCAGAGCGCGAACGCTACTCACAGAGCCGGGCAGCTGCGGCGTGCGCTCTGGAGGTGAGGTGAGGCAGCGGCAGCACTGCCCCCTGCAGGCAGGGTCCCGAGGCGGCGGCGGCTGCCCCCTCCCCTCCTCCTCTAGCCGGGCTCGGGCCCGGCCTCGCCGCCTGCCCCACACCCGCCGAGAACCCCGCTTGGGCATCCCTGCGGGAGGCGCCGGGGAGGAAGGGACGGAGCCTCCGCCTTCCTCCCCGCCCCACTGTCGGCTGCGCGGCCTGCACCTGCCCGGGGACAGAAGCTTAGATGGCGAGCGCTGGGCCTGGCGGAGCATCTGCTGCAGCAGGCAGCCTCGCGGGAGAGCAGGCGGGGCGGCGAGCCGGAGGAGAAGCGGGCGGAGGCGCCCTGGCTCATGATGGCGGGCGGAGGCGCCCCTCCACCGTGGAAAGCTGAGCGCAACACCGAGCCTGCCCGCAATCCCCCGCGCTGACCTGGTGTGACTGGTGGCGTCTCCGCCGCTGTCCCGCCCAGCCGCCTCACAGACAGATCCGGGCTCCGCAAGTGGCAGGCGGGCAGCGCGTCGCCCAGCAGTCCTGGTGGCAGCAAGGAAGAGTCGGCCGGTAGGAGCGGAGTGTGCCCCCTTCAGCCACGCGCCCTAGGCAGCTGTCTAGTTGGCCTAGTGGTAGCGCCGGCCCTGGCCTGGAAGCAATTGTTGTTGCGGATCAGCCATAGCAAAGATGCTCCTGTCAGCTGCTGGACCTAGATTCGTGTATTTTGACCCCTGATCGATTTTGACTACTCTTCTGCGTGCTCCTCTACTGGTTTGTGTTTCCTTTGATTTCGGACAGATATTTTGGCTTCTAAACCTTGGACTGTGTCAACAACTACTGCTTATCTCTCAACCGGAGTACTTTATGACATTGTGTTGCAAATTGCAATTCCAAAACATTGTATGTTTATGATGTTGGCATATATAAGGATGCCCCCCAGCAGCTCAAAATCTAGGCCAGACTGCTTAATAAATTGACACCACATTTACAGGGCCCCAGATGAAGTGTAATCATTGTGGGCAAGGAATGGTGCAGGAATGTTTGACACATTGAAAAAAGCAAATATACCAAAAAAATACCTCCAGCATTTCTTGCCCACAAATCCAGATGTGTAAACAGCAGCATTTGAGGCTTTCCCAAAAATAAATAAATAAATAATGACACTTGTTAGTTATGTCCTGAGTAAATGACCCCAATTCTCATTTCTTCAATGCATAATAATGCAGAATCTCGGACCAGCACTTGTGAAATGTGGTGATCGCACACAAGTGCATAGCATGTGCAATGGTTGGAAGTTCTGTGAGTTTTCTTGCTGTTGTTAGCAGTCATTCACAACTCATGAGCATTACACTGTTACACTTCTGCAACTGTTATAATTAGGTATATGTATGTTAATGGCACAATATGGTTTTTGGGTTTTTTAAAATACTGTAGGGTCAGTTAGACGCCCCACATATTGTTTGTGTACATTTTTGTACTTTACATTCTGGGGTACTGTGTACCTAGATAACATATGTGTAACTATTTTGTTTTACTGGAACAGGAAAAGTCTCAACCTTTTCTTTAGTTTATTTATTTATTAGCCAGTGTTAGAGTGTTGGACTGGGACTCGGGAGATCTGGGTTCTAGTCCCCGCTCGGCCATGAAACTCACTGGGTGACTTTGGGCCAGTCACTGACTCTCAGCCTAACCTACCTCACAGGGTTGTTGTGAGGGTAAAATGGAGAGGAGGAGGAGGATTATGTAAGCTGCCTTGGGTTCCTTGCAGGAAAAAAGGCGGGGTATAAATATAATAAATAAATAAATAATGTTGCCAATGGTGTCATGCATAATAACGTCCATCAGGTATTTTATTGGTATGAAATATGTGAAGAACCCCAACTGGTCCTTTTACCTCAAGGCAAGCGGAAAGAGGCAACCAGTTGCACTCTCTTCTCCGGTTGCCCTGAGGCCCAACCATTACAGAGCCTCTGCCCTAGGTCAAGGTACTTGTGGAGAAAAAGCATCAGAGTTTCCTGCACCACACACACACACACACACACACACCTCACGTGTAAACTAGTATAATCCCAGCTGGGGGCTGGGAAATGCAAAATGTACATAGCTTCCTCTGATGGCTCCTCAGAGGCTCCCATATCTTGGTGCCACAGCCATTCACATGCAATTTCCTGACCTCGAGAGCAGCCAGCATTCTTCTTTCCATGCCAGCTGTGAGTGGGAAGGGATTGGAGCTCAGATTCCCAGCTCTGAGGTTGGAGCACTATCTTCAACCTTGGATCTGCAAATCCAAAATATCCTATGGCCCTGGCCCTTCAGACAATGGGTGGGTTTGCACCACACGACAGCCCACACTGTGACACATGCCATGCAGTGCTGGTTGTCTACCCGAGGACCCACAATGTGCCTGACAGACAATCCTTGCCCCCCTCCTCCCCCCTTGGTCCTCCCACAAGTATCCCAGGGGACCCCTTGGGAGCACTGATGTTTCCCCCCTGCTGCTGCAGTGGTGGGGAAACAGGAGCAGGAGTCGGGATCTCTCTGCTGCCCACAGTGGTGGTGGGACAAAAGAGCCCTTCTAGCGGTATAGCGGCTGAAGCTACCCTCAGCTACCAGCCTGAAATGGGAAGCCACTTCGGCACTTTGGGAGTGGCTGTCAGCAGTGCTCACCGCTGCCACTTGGCGGGCAACAGGGGAGCAGGCATCACTGCCACTGATGCTTTGACTTGGGTGGGAGACCCCTCCTCTAGTTTTTTCCTGCACTGGGCACGGGGTTGGACTCGATAGCCTTGTAGGCTCCTTCCAACTCTATGATCTGTGAAAGAGGGCAAGGCGTTTGCCTCAGGCAGCGGAGCAGGAAGACTGGTGAATTGTGCGCCTCCCCCCCCCCTGCCAGGAGGACTTGCCGCTGCTGTGTGTTGCCCACTGTCATGCCCCTGCCCATGGACAAAGCGTTACATCAGTTAGCATGTGCGGGGGAGGGGGGAGTGTGAGAGGAGTGTGGAATGTCGAGAAGTCTGCTGATTGGATGAGAGAGTGGGAAGGGGGGGTGAAGCCTGTGATATAAACAGTGGGCGGTGCTGTTCAGGGGGGTGGAAGCAGAGGGCTGTCTGGAGAGGGGGGGGGGAGAGAGAGAGAGAGGTCTGAGTGGAGTTTGAAGGGAGCTGTGGAGTCTGGGAGAGTCTGAAGAGGGAGGGGGAGAGAAGTCTGAGTGGAGTTAGGAGCTGCAGTCTTGTCTGAGGGAGAGGGAGAGGGAGGGAGTTTTCAACACTTAGAATCCAATAACACAGTGTTCTCCAACCTTGGGTCCCCAGATGTTTTTGGCCTACAACTCCCAGCATGCCCCAGCCAGCTATGCTGGCTGGGGCATGCTGGGAGTTGTAGGCCAAAACACATCAAGGTTGGGGAACACTGCAAATAACATCTATCAATTTCCCCACCCTTAATTGTAGTTAAATAAACTTATTCCATTTTCAAAACTTAAAAGGTGTGGTCTGAACTGGTTACCCTGACAGGAGGTGGTGAGAGGTGGTGAGGGGCGTTGCGGGTGGTGGTGAACCATGAGGCGTCACACCCACCCTCCCCGCCATTGCCACTGCACCTGTCAGTGCCCTCCCTATCCCACTGCTGCCGCTGCAGCCACCTGCTCTGTGACGGGCAGATGAACTCTCTGCCATGTTGGCTGGAAAAGTGGCCATCGTGGCTCTTCAGAGATCCAGCCAGGCCCAAATCATGGCTCAAGGGACACTTCCTCAGAGCCAGGCATTGTCAGGGAGGGGGTGTCCCTGGAGATCGCCTGTACCAGAGAGCAGCAATAGGGTAGAAGACACTGTGCTGAAGGGGGGAGTGGTCTGCTCTGGTCTGGGGAGGGGCAGGAGGGAGTCAGATGCAGTGAGCACATGGGGGGGGGGTGAGACAGACAGGGAGGAGGAAAGGGAGGGGGAGATGGATACAGGTGAGGGGGACATGGATGTAGCTGGCCAGCAGGGAGAAGAAGGGAGATGGATATGGCAGCAGCAGGCAGGCGGGGAGAGGGACACCACCGTGGTAGGAGGGAGGAGATGGACGCAGTAGGGACAATGGCAAGCAGCAGTGGAAGTGGTGGCACGTATGCTCTCCTGCTTCGGGTGGCGGGAGAGCTTTCACCGGTGGTGCTGTCTGTAACTTTTTATTTTAATTTAAAAATTAAGAAATTGCTAGCAAAATGTGAGATCCAGTTCTCCTGGAAGATGGAGAGTGTTTTATGGGCTGAGTAAGACATAACTGGATGGTATCTTTTGGTACCATGTTCATCTCTGGCCTCACCATCCTCCATTTCCTTCCCATTACTGAAAACGTGAGCTCTTCTCAGATGCTACTTTTGAGAAGGAATTCAGAATGACACAAAACACCACCTCTACATTATCATCATTCCTTCATCTGTTTAGAAGCCTCTTGGTTATATTTGAATGAATTATTACTACCACTAATTATGCTGTGGTTTTATGTTTGTGAAGTGAGAAATTGCTTAGACAGATAATGCTACATTGCACAGATATTAGTCAGGGAGATTTCCCAAGTTTTGAAGTTAATTGAAGGGAATTTGTTTGCTTGAGTATTTATGTTTTTTGACCTGATTAATTGAAATCAGTCAGTACCTAAGCAATACACTTTAGCATTGACCCTAAAACCAACAGCAGCAGCCAGTGATACCATTCAAATACTTATAATTTTGCAGTCATTACCTGGTAAACCATAATGGGAAAGACTATGACCAGGTGACCTGCTGTGTGCCTGCCTGTTCAGTCTACTGTTTAGGTGCTAACTGTTGATGGGCAACTTCACCGGCCACACTGGGACATTCGTACCATGATCGAAAACATCCTCCTCTTGTTTTGCTATTTTTGTTTAACATAGCACCCAACATAAAGAAGAGCCCTGCAAGGATGGCTGACTATGGGGATAACTTTTTGTTGGCGGCAGTACTGGCTCACACTATCCCTGGGATCAATGTCCTTGATTATCATGGTGCTTTGCCCTCCCACCAGGTGCTCCCTTCTGCCTATGCACAAGGAACTCTGGGGGCTGGTACCTAGTTCTTGGGCGAGCATGTCACACAGGGAAGCACAAATCTCTCTCTCTCTCTCTCAAACTGCAAGTCCTAGTTTAACTGCAAAAGCACACACACTGTATTCTAGAGAAGGGCCTGGGAAGCAACTCACTGTTCAGAATGTTGCTTGTTTTGCTTGAATATTTTGATTGGCACCAATGGGGGATCTCCTCCCAAAGAAAATATCAGCTTCAGAAGAGGGGGTTTTCTTCAGGACCACAGCATGCGAAGAAAGGGTTAAATTAATGTTATGTCTAGTCTGGGAATAGGAGGAGACTGCCGGTTAACCTTATAAAACTGTAATGATTAGGAAATGGGAATGTTTTCATCACTGACTCCTCTCATCTCAACTCCACCTTATGTGCCAGTTTTCCAGATTTTCCAGTAAGTCACTGGAAGCTGATTGGTATATGTGGCTAATCACCCTTCTAGCAAGAATCCTGACATTCCTGCACACCTTTGGCATGATAAGGAAGACAAAAGCATTATTCACACTCTTTGTTTAGGTGTTCACTGGGGAAGTCTGGCAGGTAGAAGTACGGTATGTGCTCTTCTTCTGCTCCCATAAGAAGGCATTCAAGGGACTGTGATTCTGCTGCTTGTGCCACTGTCAGCTATCATCAGATAATGTGCCCAAATGATCTTCTTCAAGAGGTAGAGCAGGACTTGGATCAGGATGAGACCACAGAAAATGTATGTCATTTCTAATTGTGGCATGGTGTGAAACAGTGGTATTACCCACACGGAACAGCAAATTATGGGAAACTCTGTGGCATGTGGACAAAAGATTATGCCTGAGACAGCATTAATTAATTTAAAGTAAAAAATATATATCTGGCTTTTTAAAAGTTATGATAAAAGAACTGCTGCGTAAAGCTGGTGTACAGGCACAGTGGTTAGAGTGTTGGACTGGGACTCGGGAGATCCGGGTTCTAGTCCCCACTCGGCCATGAAGCTCCCTGGGTGACTTTGGGCCAGTCACGGTCTCTCAGCCTAACATACCTCACAGGGTTGTTGTGAGGATGAAATGGGGAGGAGGAGGAGGAGGAGGATTATGTAAACCGTCTTGGGTTCCTTGCAGGAAAAAAGGCAGGGTATAAATAAATAAATATCCACATCTACACAGAAGTCTCACTGGGTCCAGTGGGGCATTCTCAGGTAAATAGCGTAACAATGTTGTCCTGAGCCAGGAAGTCCCCAACTGGGGCATCATTTAGGCGAGAGCAGAAGGTGGAGCATGTTTCAGATGATTCTTGCTCAGGATCAACTATAGCTCTAGACTAGTCATTGGCACTGACTATTGTTATAAAACCATTAAATGGAAGTAGGTATGCGTACCAAAGACAGAGTTCCCTCCACTTTCTGGGGCAGGGGGGAAAGTGTGCATTCTATAGGCTGGTCTATTATGTAGTATAAAACACTATCATAGCCACAACAAATGTTCCCAAGTCACTAACATCAATCCCTCCCCACCATCTTTACTATGGGGTTAATGATACTGGTCTACCTTAAAGGCTGTTGTAAGGATTACTGAAATAAAGTGTGTGGAGCTTTTTGAACACTTGAAAGATTCTACATAAAATATCCACATCTGCCTTCCAACACTCAAAACACACACACCTCAACCGGACTGCATAAGCTCCTGTTAATTGATGGGGAATGGGGAAATACATCAGGAGTTGAGAGCATGGAGGCAGCTTTCTCACAGACCAGCTTAGTTATCCGATGAAGATAGCTGGAGATTTGCCATGTGGGGATTAGGGGGATTTAGTAACCTTTCCTGTTACTAAAGCCACAGGCACATCCACTCATACTTAATTCAAGGGATCGAATGAGTTCAGTAATGCGGCATAATCAATCAGTTCCCACAAATGTAAGCTCAAAGGTTTCAGCCCACCATGGCTCCCTGTTTATCCAGATGTGATAGCAAACAATACCGGCAATGTAGTCTGTACCAACTGTTGGCAGAGTGTTCTTGGAAAAGAGAGTTTCCTCCTTTCTCCATAGACACCTTCTGTGTTTCTGCTTGTGTGTGCTGCAGTGACTAGCTAGGAGCAGCGGCACATGTTCGGGGGTCAATCAGGGAAATTAATTGGCAGCAGGTTCCAAACACAAACAGAAGTGGTTCTTTCCACCACACATAATTAACTTATTTAATTAATTGCCACAGGATATGCTGATGGTAAAATGATCAGATGAAAAGGAGGACAAGGCTCCTGTATTAGTAATAGTTGTGCAGAAGGGATTTCAACAGTTTCTCTCAACCCTAGCTACACTTGCCAAACTTTTCTTCTGCACAACCATTAAAATATAGAAGCATTGGGCTCAAGGTACACGTGATGGTTACACAGATCCATCTGTTTAAAACGGGATCTGCCTCAATTCAAGGTGTTGCTTTTAACCTTTAAAGCATTAAACAGCTTAGGGTCTGGCCGTCTCATGAACCTGCTCAGTTATTAAGTTCAGCAGGAGGGGCCCTTTTGAAGACACCCTCGCTTGCAGAGGGCCATTTGTGGGGCACATGGGAAAGGGCTTTCTCCCGTGTTGCTCTCAAACTCTGCAACGAACTCCCTTTGGCATTGCAACTTGTCCCAACTCTCTCTGCATTCCAGGAGGAGGTAAATTAACCCTGAATTCCATCTCTTCTGCTGACCAGGTATAAAAGGGTGGGACTGCCAGACAGACTACTTTGGTGTGTTTGAGAGCACTCTGTTTGCTGCTGCTACTGAAGGAAGGGGGTGCAGACACATCTTTTAAAATTATTATTATGGTTCAGAAGGTTGTTTTTAGTGTTTTGCTATGTTTTGATTTGATCACTGTTCTGTTTTCTGGATTTTTTGTAAACTGCTTTGTTTGGCTTCAGAAACAGTGGTATAAAAATACCATAAATTTTTAAGAAGTGTGGTCAAGGACTGAGGCATAGCCCTTCCCTCAGAAGAAGCTAGTGACAGAGTATTTCTGCTCTGAGCTAAGATTAGAACCAAATTCTTCCAGTGCAAACTCAGCATTCTCAATTTGTAATAAATGACATTTAGAGAAGAACAGGAAATTGAACATTTGCTTGTTGTAGTGACTAAACAGGTATGCAAGCCTGATGTTAAGTAAAGATGGTGCCCTGATTATAGATGATACAATCAGAGACTTAAACCTGTAACCAATTAACCTTTATCACAGTGATCTACAGTGGTGGCAAATAAATGCATCAAGAGTTCATGAGGTTTAAAAACAACCTAGTTCCAGAAGGCAATTCAATTGCAACAGAACAGACAAAAGGACTTGCATGTTGAACATGGCAGCACACTATCGCTTTTGGATACAATAAATTTGAATTTGCTTTTCTAATTTTTTGTGTGACCTCTGCATGCCTTTCCACTCTTTCCTTAAGATTGCACTTCTGTTGTAGATATATTACTTTTCCACAGTATTGAAACAGCAATATTTTGCACAGAAAAAATCAATACTGTCCCTATATTGTACATTCACTGATGTCTACCGATACTTGAAAATGTAGGGCTGACCAAAAAATGACACACAATTTTCATGAACACTTTCAACAGTGTCAAATTTGTCCCTTTTCCAAGGATTTTTCAGCACTCGCAAAATGGTTTGTCCATTTTTACGATACTTCCACACTAGGCATTTAGTGTGGGATTGCCATTCATTGGTTCAACAGTGTAAATTTTAGAGCAGACACACCAGTCCCAATCTCAGATGTTCATTTATATTCGAGACCTCTCAAAAGACATTGGGCTGGCTTACTAATCATGAGAGGCATTAAATAAAAGATCTGACAGCACAGTGGGGTTGTTAAAAGATCAACTGCATATAGATAAGGCAGGTTCCAAAGATTCCCCTCACAACAATATGGATGCATATTCAGGACAGAGAGGGGGAAATTCTGGGGGTCCAAGCTCAGTCTTCTATATAAGATGTTAGATATCTTTCTGTAGTGGATGAGGATGAAAAGTGTGGGCTAGTAATACAAGGGGCATTCTGTAGTATCACCTATGCCTTAAAAAAAAGTGGGTGGGGGAGCAATTGTAGCTGCTATATGCAATGTCAAGGTTACCCTTAGGTCTACTGTGGTCTGTCATTAGATGTAAGACAGACAAGACAGGGAAACAAGAGAGTATTTTCAGTGTTCTCCAACCTTGGGTCCGCAGATGTTTTTGGCCTACAACTCCCAGCATGCCCCAGCCAGCATAGCAAGTCCAACAGGCAAGTCAGTTACAAGTCACAGGTGCTTCAGGTTGACAACAGTTGCTGAACAATGAATGCAGGCCAGACATCTCCTGAGAAAGTGAGATGAGGGTTCCGTGTAAGAAGAAGAGGGTGAATATAATTTATTTCAGTGGTACAACTGGGTGAGGTTTGTACATGTTAGAAAAATGGACATGGTGCATATACAGAGTGTAAGAATAAAGTCCCACCATACACGTGTACTGAACAAGGCTGTATATAGCCCGCATTGTTAGAGGAACTAATCTCTTAAGCTAACTAGCTTCTGCCACGTTCTGTCAGTTGGCAACAGGCCTAGACCATCAGAAGCGCATTGTTCCTTTGTATGTATACTTTCTTATCTATTTTGTTCTCTCTGTCAAGGTTTCTTCAATATGTTTCAATAGTGAAAATTATCTTAGTACACAAATTCTTTTACAAGCTGTTTTTCATACAGCAGACAGGCAAAATGGATTACTTAAAAACCCAATAGCAATAATCAACCTGTTAACATAGCAGTATTTCTGACACTGGGAGTTGTAGGCCAAAGACATCTGGGGACCCAGGGTTGGAGAACACTGTTCTAGAACTGAGATATTCACATAGGACACGTAAGGAAGAGCTTTAAGCCCAGTGTCAGAGCACCTGCTCTGCTGGGAAAGACTCCTAATCTGAAACCCTGGAGAGCTGCTGCCAATCAGTGGCTGTGCTGACCTGGCATGATGAGGAGTCTGAGTTAAAGCTACGTAAGGACCCAGTCCTATGCATGTTTAGACAGACAGAAGTCCTGCGGTTCCCAGCATTCCCTGGCCAGCAGGGGTGGCATTAGGGAGCGGCCCACTAGGGCTGGAACCCTAAAATCCCTGGGAGGCCACCTGCCCCACCACCCTGCAGGGATGGGGACTCGGACTCGAGGACTCGACTCATGAGTCGGACTGAGTCCCCCCTCTGACTCGACTCGGACTCGAGTCCCAATATTTTTAATGGGACTCGAGACCAAGGACTCTTCAATATCCCTGGGCTGTGCCAGAAGGAGTGCAGAGGAGCGTGGTTGCCGGCGAAGAGCACATGGGAGCGAGGTGTGCCGCTGCTCGGCCACTATGGACGGCTACCAGGAGTGCAGCCCCAACAGTGTGTCAAGATTTATTTTGATTGATGTGTTGCGTACTTGGGAGAGGCAGAAGAAGGACCTGAGATTACTCTGTGGCTGCTCTGAGTGTGTTTCTGGTTCCAGCAAGTTCATCACCAGTGGAGCGGGTGTTCAGTGAGGGTGGAACTGTGATGAGACCTCACCGTTCCAGAATGGGGGCCAAACATTTAGAAAAAATCATGTTCCTCAAATGCAACGTGGATAAGTTTTAGGAAGTACAGCAAGTTTATTTTTTAAAATCATTTTTCTAAAATGCAACCTTTCAGACATTTTGGGTTTGGCTGCCTCTGCCTGCCTGTCTGGGGTTCCCAGCCTCCTCTGCCTGCCTGGTCTCTTCTTGACCAGTTCAACAGTTGAATTGTCCAAGACAAACACCTCTGCCTGCCTGCTTTGGGGTTCCCTGCCTCCTCTGCCTGCCTGGTTATTTTGGGTTTTTCTACCTGGTCTGTTCTTGCCAAAATCAGTTGCAGAGTTTTGAAATAAAAAGGCACACTTCTGCCTAGAATTTATTTAAACCACACATCTGAAGTAGCCTTATTTTGTTGGGAAAAAACCCCATTGATTTTAATAGGGACTCGTGGAGTCAGCTTTGGGAGTGACTTGTGACTCGTGACTCGTGAGTCACCATTTTGGACCAAGGACTCGGACTCGAGACTCGGGTCCAAAGACTCGTGACTCGACTCGTGACTCGAGACCAAGGACTCTTCAACATCCCTGCCACCCTGCTGTCCATAGGCACTTGCTGAGGTAAAAGTCCAGAGGCCCTGATGAGCTCTGTTGCATCCCCGCTGGATGAACTGGCTTTTTGCCCACATATGCTTCACCTCCTGCTGCCTTGGGCCTTGTTTATCTGTTTTTGCTGTTCCAGACAGGGAACCTTGAATATTTGTGTTGCTTTTTTGTTCTAAATTGTATGCCTGACCATCATGTCTTCTCCTTGGCTGCTATCTTGCCCCAAATGTGTATTTCCTTGTGCCAACTCCAGAAATACAAGCGAGAGAGGAGTCTCTTTGATTGATAAGAGGTACCAAGAGTAGCAGACTCATGAGTCGCCTGATATCTCGGGTGCCCTAAAAGGTCATGAGAAGCATCAGCCTAGCCAAGAAAAAGACGAGCCAGGTGGCCTTCTATCTAACTAAGGATTGATACTTGCCATGTTCAAAGAAATGTATCTGATTGGTTGGCATGTTTAAGCGAATGCATTCAATTTGCTGAGAATGAATACACCCATAAGTGTAAAAAGTATAAGAAGACCTGCATGCCCCATTCTTCCTTTGTTCAGCTTTTGATCCTGGTGCGAGACACAGAGCTGAATCTTTTTGCGCAGAAATAAAACTTTGAAAAACCCACTCTCGGTGTGCTGCTCCTCTCTCCTAGTATTGGGTTCTCTGGGGAGAGTACTCTGAGCATATTTGTGCAACATACAGGAGAGAGTTAAAAGTACTGCTTCTTTAATAGTCCTAGTAAAGTTGTCAGGCACATCTTTTGTTAGAGCAGTGTTCTCCAACCTTGGGTCCCGAGATGTTTTTGGCCTACAACTCCCAGCATGCCCCAGCCAGCTATGCTGGCTGGGGCATGCTGGGAGTTGTAGGCCAAAAACATCTCGGGACCCAAGGTTGGAGAACACTGTCTTAGAGAAAATCCCCAAGCACAAGTAAAGGGTGTGTGTGTGTGTGTGTGTGTGTGTGTCTGCGTGCTCTGTTGCCATAAGTAGTTGAAATACATAATAAATAAATAATTTTATTTCCTTCCTTCAAATGAACACTGCAGGTCAATAATAGAGACACAACTCTAAGTCACGCCTCTTTGGAAACTTACTTTGCTCACATTCAACAGACCTTATCTGAGAGAAGGGCAATGTATGTTAGGGAAGCAGGTATTGGGGAAAACAACAACTCTCTCGTTCTTATTTCATAGAATTTGCATGCTTGGACAATGAAGATAGAAGGAAAACCACACAGACATACCAGATTTTCAATCCAATTTCCTACATTTCTAAACCTGTCTGAGGACTCACGAGCCAAAGCACTGTTGTACTGGACACCTCTGATTTTGAAGTTGCTGTTGTAATAGAATAACCTCCGATCTGTAAAAGAAAGGGGATGGGGAAACTAAAGGTAAGACTCCTGTTCCTCCAGGTTTACCAATGAATATATGCCTTTGAATATCCTATACTCTTCTCATACATGGGGACTTGAAGGCCAAACTAGATGTGTGTGCATTGCCTTTTGGCCTCTAAAGTGGGGGAGGAGTCTCGTTTTTGTATCAAAATGAGCACACTGGGGAGGGTTTAGCTAAACCCACACTTGGCTGCCAAAAAAATTATTTAGGGTGCAAGCACTCCTAGTCAGGGAATGCTGTTAAAACATGCGTAGGATTGTGCCTTTAGAGCAGGGCTCTCCAGCTTTGGTCCCCAGGTGTTGCTGGCTTACAGCTCCCAGCATACCCAGCCAGCATGGCTAATGGCAAGGGATTCTGGGAGCTGTAGTCCAGCAGCATCTGGGGACCCAAGGTTGGAGAGCCCTGCAATTGCGAAGGTATTATTTGAAGCTTTAATGCAAAGGAGTTTTACTGAAGGCAGGCCCGCAAAACTTCTTTCCGCCCAAGGGCCAAATTCCATTTTGGAGAAGCCCCTGAGGCCCCAGTGGTGAGCAGGATCAAAGGCAAAAGGGGCAGGGCAAAATTGCAAAAAATGCCAGCATATTTTAGCCAGTAACTAAGCCTTAAGAGAGGCATTTCAACCTTTTGGAATGAGGGGGAAAACTGCACAAAAGCCAGAAAACCGCCAAGCAGTTGGTGATTGGAGGATGCGGGATGAAGCTAAAGGAAGGGGGCATGACCCTCTGGGGAGCCCAAGTGGACTGGATTCGGCCCCTGGGCCTAAGGTTTGTTTATTTATTTGTACTATTTCCTTACCGCTAAATATTAAGAAGATCCCTAAGCAATTTCCATATAAATATTAAAATCACATTTAAAACACAATTTTAAAAACAATACAATTACAACAACAACAACAACAACAATACATAATAATACACAGCAGTGCAGGGGCAGTAAAATGGAACAGCCAGGGAAAGCCTGGGCGAACAGGTGTGTTTTCTAAAAGACTGCTAAATTTTCTGGCTCCCAAACTGCACAAGGGTCCCACCCCCACAGTACGGGTGCCACTACCGAGAAGGCCCACTGTCAAGGTATTATACAGCAACATTATGATAATTTTGGAATGACCAGCAAGGCCTCCTCAGATGACCTTAATGGTAGGTATATATAAGAGAAGGCGGTCTGCTAGGTATCCTGGTCCTAAGTTGTTTAGGGCTTTGTATGACAATACCATAACCTTGAACATGGCTCGCTAGCTAATAGGGAGCCAGTTCAGTTCTTTTAACACAGGTCTTATATGAGCATAGCTGGGTGTCCCAGTGAGCACCCTGGCTGCTGCATTCTGCACTAGCTGCAGCTTCTGAACCAGGTCCAAGGGCAGCCCCACACAGAGTACATTACAGTACTCTAATCGTGAGGTTACCAGTGCTTGGATCACTGTGGTTAAATTATCCCTATCCAGGAATGGGCATACTTGGCATACCAACCGAAGCTAGTAGTGGGCACTCCGGGCCACCAAGGTCACCTGGGCCTCCAGTGACAAAGATGGATCCAGGACTACCCCCAAACTACGTACCTGCACCTTCAGACGGAGTGCAACCCCATCCGAGAACAGGCAAACAGCCCAATTCCCAGACCTGAGAACTGCCAACCAATAGGGTCTCTGTCTTATAGGGATTCAGCTTTATTAGCCCTCATCCAAGCCATAACTGCATCCAGGCACCAGTTCAGTATGTGCACGGCCTCTCCCAATTCAGATCTCACAGGGAAATAGAGCTGGGTGTCATCAGTGTACCGGTGACACCTTGTACGAAATCTCCTGATGACCATTCCCAATGGCTTCATATACATATTAAATAACATTGGGGACAAGATGGTACCTTGTGGCACCCCACAGTTCAACCACCATGGGGCCAAGGTGCATTGTTAGAGGAACTAATCTCTTAAGCTAACTAGCTTCTGCCACGTTCTGTCAGTTGGCAACAGGCCTAGACCATCAGAAGCGCATTATTCCTTTGCATGTATACTTTCTTATCTATTTTGTTCTCTCTGTCAGGGTTTCTTCAATATGTTTCAATAGTGAAAATTATCTTAGTACACAAATTCTTTTACAAGCTGTTTTTCATACAGCAGACAGGCAAAATGGATTACTTTAAAAACCCAATAGCAATAATCAACCTGTTAACATAGCAGTATTTCTGACACTGGGAGTTGTAGGCCAAAGACATCTGGGGACCCAGGGTTGGAGAACACTGTTCTAGAACTGAGATATTCACATAGGACACATAAGGAAGAGCTTTAAGCCCAGTGTCAGAGCACCTGCTCTGCTGGGAAAGACTTCTAATCTGAAACCCTGGAGAGCTGCTGCCAATCAGTGGCTGTGCTGACCTGGCATGATGAGGAGTCTGAGTTAAAGCTACGTAAGGACGCAGTCACCCAATGCCATTCCCTGGAACCGATCCCACAAGTACTAGTTGAACCACTGTAGAACAGTGCCTCCAATTCCCAACTCACAGAGGCGGTTCAGGAGGATACCGTGGTCAACAGTATCAAAAGCCTCTGAGAGATCCAGAAGCAACAGGGTCACACTCCCCGGTTCCTCTCCCGACAAAGGTCATCCATGAGGGGGACCAAGGCCAATTCTGTCCCCAAACCAGGCCTGAATCAAGACTGGAATGGATCCACATAATCAGTTTCATTCAAGAGCGGCATGCAGCTGAGATGCCACCACTCTCGAGCACCTTACTCAGGAACAGGGTATTTGTGACTGACCGGACAATAGTTGGCATAAGTCTCTGGGTCCAGGAGTGGTTGCACCACTGCCTCCTTCAAGGCAGTAGGAACCAATCCATCATGCAGTGATGAATTCACCACTCCCCTGATCCATCTGGTCAGTCCCCTGCAGCTAGCTTGAATAAGCCATGAATGGCAAGGGTTGAGGGAACGTGTGGTGGGTTGTACAGATGCCAGCATCTTGTCCACGTCCTCAGGCTCCAAAAACTGAAACTGATCCCACAAAACAGGATAAGGCGATACACTGGACACCTCAACCGACCCCTGCACCAATAGCAGTGTTCAAGTCAGCATGAAGGTAAGGTTCTACACTGCTGACTTAAAGAAGAGGATAGCAGGTCACTAAAATAACTCTAAGTATGGTTAAGATGTAAGTATGTTGAAGTGCAGAGTGAATCCATATCCAAACTAGAAAACTAATCTCTTACAGTGCAATCCTATCTATGTCTACGCAGAAGTAACCCCACTGAGTTCAATGAGATTTGCTCTCAGATAAGTGTGTATAGGATTGCACTCTTAATCTATTTCTTAATGTTTTACTGGATTTACATTGCAATCCTATAGATGTCCACTCAGAAGTAAGTCCCAGTATAATTTTCCTTTCCACCTTCCCCTAACTTAACCATCTGATCGTAAATATTACTAATTGTGTCTGAACTGCAACTATCCTACAAGTTCATTCAGATCCATCATGAGATTAAACTTTTTTTTTTTTTAAAGGAAACTATTATGAACTAACCAGGGGAGGCTGGTCCTCCTATTCTGGTAGGGCTCCTACTCCATTGCAGGTTTTATTTGGAGCTTTATAGGAGCTATCCATGGTGCTGAACTCCACCCCCAGAATAGGCTCACCACCATGGATAGCTCCTACGTAGCTCCAAATAAAAGCTACAATGGATAAGTCAGGCGATCACTCGTGACCGAGTAAGATTGTCTTCCAGGCTAAAAAAGAAAATTTACAAAAAGGAGATTTTAAAAGGAGGAAAATTCTAAAGAAAATTGTGTAGGCTCTAGCGATGGGTCCGTAAGTGACTGTGGAGGCCAATTCTAGATCCACACAGCTTCCCACAGTGAGGACACAGGTTACCAGATGGAAGATGGTCTTGTAAAGGATTCATTTGACGTGCTTTTCGCTTAGCACGTTTCTCCCTTTCACCTTGCACTCGGGCTTCTTCAAAGTCCATAAAACCTTTGTGAAAGGCCAACCTCCAGTTAGATCGTTCATGGGCCAGAGCTTCCCAGTTTTTGATGTTTATATTGCATTTTTTTAGATTAGCCTTAAGAACATCTTTAAACCTCTTATATTGACCACTGATATTCCGCTTTCCATCCCTGAGTTGGGAATAAAGTAACTGCTTTGGGAGACGGCAGTCAGGCATTCGAACAACATGACCGGTCCACTGAAGTTGGCGCTGAAGGATCATTTTTTTCAACGCTAGTAGTCTTTGCTTCTTCCAGTACACTGACATTTGTTCGCCTATCTTCCCAAGTAATTCGCAGGATTTTCCGGAGGCAACGTTGATGAAATCTTTCAAGGAGGTGGAAGTGACGTTTATAGATAGCCCATGTTTCGCAGGCATACAATAAAGTTGGCAATACAATGGCTTCATAAACCAGTGTTTTGGTCTTCTTACAAATATCCCGATCCTCGAACACTCTATGTTTCATTCGAGAAAACGCGGCACTTGCGGAGCTCTCTCCGCCGGATCGTCACAATGGATAAGGAGCCCCACTGAAATAGGCATCACCAGCCTCCACTGGAACAAACCTTTACATACCCTGCTTCAGACGTTAGTATAGGACAGGTGAGTGAGTGAAGGGAAACATATAAAACAGACAGGAGACAGAGAAGGATGGAGGGAAGAGAATCTCAGCCTCAGGTAGTAATTGTTGGTATGAGAACAGGTGTTACAGAAATATAAGTTTTACCTATTTTATCTGTGAAATTTTGGAAGATAAACAAATTAGAGAGGCCAGCAAAGCTCAGGCTCAGATATGAGTTGCAAAGACCCATAAAGCTTGCCTCAGTGAAGAGGAATTCTGCTCTGACTCATATTAAAATCTGACCTGGAGAAGAATTCAAACCTTCTGTTCCCCATCTTTGCAGTCCCAGTACAAACTCGCTCACCACCTGAGGCAGGAAAGAACATGTGCCACTCATAGCAACCCTTCCTGCTGCATGGCACCCCTTCCTGCCGCCACCGCATCACGCCCCCTTCTTCCCCTGTCGTGTGCCCCCTTACCATGCTGGCTCTATGGAGAGCTGAATGGCTGGAAGAAGGGGCCATGGGATCTCACGAGAGTCCCACATTCGCTTCTTCCAGATGCACAGCTTTCCATAGAGCTGATGCAGCAGTGGCAAAAGTAAGGGAGGGCACAATGAGGGAAACAGAAGGCGGGCAGCTGCTCTAGAGAGCTCCGCCCTGGAGGCAGCAGGGCAGTGGTCTTCCTGGTGTGGGGGGGAGAGTGGCACAATCTGCAGCTCCTCCCACTCCACCACCTGATCCGGGCCACAACTCCTATCAGACCTAGCCAGCATAGCCAACAGTGAGGGACAATGTGGCCGAAATATTTGGAGGGCCACAAGTTGCCCTTCTGGTAGCTGCCACCAGAATGCAGGAAAAGAGAGGTAGGGCTATCTCTTCACCTTTTTAATGGATTTTCTATGGTAAGAAAAAGATGGGGAAAGCAGTAAGAAAACACAGTAAGGTTACAAATGGAAGACAGCCTCATCTGGATCCCCAGAAAATGCTGTGAATCAGGTAGGGCAATTGCACAATAAAAGCCTTGTTTGCTGCTAAGCAGTGTGCCTCTGCTGTCCCAGGTGGGGCAGGCGAGCACCAGAGAGAGAAAGAGAGAGAGGGTTTACACCAGTGTTCTCCAACCTTGGGTCCCCAGATGTTTTTGGCCTATCGAGTCCAACCCCCTGCTCAATGCAGGAAACTAGAGGAGGGGTCTCCCATCCAAGTAATAACCAGGCCTGACCCTGCTTAGCTTTCCACGCTCAGACAAGCTGAGCCAGCGTGAGCCACAGGCCTGTATGAGGTGGAGCTCACCCATTTCTAATGCAAAAACAGATTTCTAGCTCTACAAATTGAATATGCAAATGATATTTACCGTATTGTAAAAAAGAAATCAGAAGGCCAATGGTGATTGTTGCTGCAAATGCAATGCCCAAGATGATGAGAGCGATCTTCCATGGTTCAAAGTGTCTCCGCCTTGTGACTGACTGCTGCGCTCTGAAAAGGTCAAGACAAGAGAGCAGAATCAGCAAGAAGAGCCCCAACCTTTTCTTTTACCTTTGATATATAGCCTAAATAAAATTATCGATCTCAAATGTTTGTGTATGTAGGGAGACATACAAATGCTTCATGAAATTGATCTACGTAAGAATTTGAACTGTAGCTCTGTAGTGCAGTGTAGCATATCGGATAGCGCAACGTTCTTAGTTCAGAGAGAACCCAAGAAACACTCTGCAAAATAGGGATACAGCCCAAGAACCCAATACGATCGCTCATAAGAGCCGATCTTATGATACACACAAGTATAATATAACCAAGTCACTTTAATACAATATCCGACATACAATGAAAGACAAACAATGCTTATCAAAATATTATCAGTTTTCAGGTAATATTTGCAAATCCAGCAGCCTTCAAATGGAGTTTTAAAACACACACACACACACACACACACACAACACCAACATTATTGACTGCATTTATATCCTAACCTTCCTCCAAGGAAATCAGGATGGCATGCAACACAGGAAACTTCACCCGGCCCGGACACGGAAAGGATTGACAGATTGATAGCTCTTTCTCGATTCTGTGGGTGGTGGTGCATGGCGGTTCTTAGTTGGTGGAGCAATTTGTCTGGTTAATTCCAATAACAAACGAGACTCTGGCATGCTAACTAGTTATGTGACCCCTGAGCCTGTATTTTATTCTGCTCTGTTTCATTTTGTATTGTGGGGTGGGTTAGGATTTTAAAATTTTATACTGTTTTAAATGTATTTTATTATGCTTGTTTGATTTCACATTGTACATCACCCAGAGTAGCCGGGTTCCAGCTAGATGGGTGATCTAGAAGTACAATCAATCAATCAATCAATCAATCTCTCCACCCATCACCCCATTTATCCTCACAAGTTAGGCTGTGGGCCTGTAACTGGCCCAAAGTCACCCAGTAAACTGATCTCCTCAGTTCTAGTTCAGTCACTACATGACTCTGGCTCTTGATCCAATGAAAGCTACTGAAACAATGATATAGGTCAAACAGTACAAAGAAGTCTTCTTAAATCAGTGACAAATTAGATTAAAAACCTCTCAGCCATGCAGTTCTCTAGGACCAGTTACAGTGTAATTTACCTCACAGTATTGTTGTGAGGATAAAATGGGCTGAGGAAGAGACTGTGTATGCCAACCATAGCTCCTTGGAGGTCATTCTCCAAATGAAACAACCCAATGATGACTGAGCATACTCAATGGCAACAAAATACTGGCTGGCGGACTGTTGTGGTGGTTGGGGTGGGGGAACTGAACACACACCTGAAAACTGGTGGAGGGGATAGAAGGGAGTATCCTGAAAAAGGGCATGGGTGGCTAACTGGTGTCCTGAACCAGGACAATGTCTTTCAGAATTAAGCATCCTATTGCAGGTCCCACTTGTAATAGTAATAAGATCAAGATGTAGTTGGTTAGGGCATAATTCACCAAGAGGTTATCCTGTTCAACCTCTACTGCAGGGCTCTCCAACAAGACAGGCCTGTGACTTACGCTGGCTCAGCTTGTCTGAGCGTGGAAAGCTAAGCAGGGTCAAGCCTGGTTATTACTTGGATGGGAGACCCCGCCTCTAGTTTCCTGCATTGAGCAGAGGGTTGGACTCGATAGCCTTGTAGGCTCCTTCCAGCTCTGTTTATGAATCTATGAACCTTGGGTCCCCAGATGTTGCTGGCCTACAGCTCCCAGAATACCCAGCCAGCATGTGGCTAATGGCAAGGGATTCTGGGAGCTGTAGTCCAGCAACATCTGGGGACCCAAGGTTGGAGAGCCCTGTGGATACAAACCATTTCCAGATTCAGAATTTATTTTTTTTACTTTGAAATTTTGCCAAATTTGTGCAAAGAAGGTTAGTTTTAAAGTTCAGTGGAAAGCCCTTATGATTTTTATTTGGTGAAATCAACCATTTTCCTAAGACTAAGTCTCAGATTTTGCTTAATTAGTATCAGGGCTGGCCTAAGACATTTTGCTACCTGAGGCGAAGGACAAGATGGTGTTTCCCTCCACAGTCCATGAACATAGTTTGACTGGACTGACACTTGAATTTTACTTCAGCACTGGCGATGTGATAGCATCCTCCACCACACCTGAGGCAGCAAGCTAGTTTAGGGGACCCAGCCGTAGGTTATGTGGCATACACAACAGCTCTGTCCTCCAACAGAGGGGGGAAGCCAGAGTTTTCATCTGGAACTGTCAAGGTGACAGTTATTGAAGTCTACTGAAAAAGATCCTAAATGTTTTATACAACTTTGGCATGCAGTATGTAAAAAGAAATATAAGCAAGTCTGGCATAGTGGTGAGAGTGTTGGGCTGGGACTCAGGAGATCCGGGTTCTAGTCCCCGCTCAGCCATGAAACCCACTGGGTGACTTTGGGCCAGTCACTGACTCTCAGCCTCACCTACCTCACAGGGTTGTTGTGAGGATAAAATGGAGAGGAGGAGGAGGATTATGTAAGCCGCCTTGGGTTCCTTGCAGGAAAAAAGGCGGGATATAAATATAATAAATAGATAAATAAAAATAAAATGTTTTTCTACATCCCTTGTGTATGTTGTTTTTAATAAAGTCATGTGCAATCTCTTTTAGGGCAGGCTATGTTCTGAAAGCCCATCCTAACCCTTGAAATAAAAAATGTAGCTTGCCATTTCATCACAACCTCCCCAGCATATAGTAATTAAGGTACCAAAAATACAGTTTATAACAATACTGGAGTTAGTTACCATCAATGTATTGTTATCTTAATAACATGTTCTCTTATTTTTGCCAAGCTGGATTTAAAATGGGTGGGTAACACATGGCCCACAGGCTGCATGCACCGCCCACTGCTGCTGCAGTGCTCGTGAAATGCAACAGTGCACAGCAAAACAACTACCCAAATTTTGGGGGGTTGCCATCAAATTTTGGCAGCAAACACCAATGGAGGCTTCAAAGTGACATTTTTTTTCTTGAACACAAGCAAAATGTGTCACTTCTAATCTTCCATAGTGCTTTGCCACCGATTTATTGGCTTTGGGGGGGGCAGTACAGTGCTGTCAAATTTTGCTGGTATGGCAGCAGCAGGAGTGTGGCCCGGGAGGGGAGGGGGCAGGGGGGCAGTCACCCCCAGACTCCCCAAAGCTGCCCATACCTGATATGAAAGGTTTTTATACCATAGTGCATCCCAATATTTTATATTTTATATCTATATTTTCCTTTAGATCTTTTTGCCATTTTTCTATGGATGCCATGGATTCTGATGCTAGACTGTTATGAATGTTGGAGAGTATACTGTTAGAATTGTTTTGGCAGTTGAGTATTATCTGTTCATAAGAAGTTGTGAGGTGTCTAATTGCTTGACTTTCACTTCAGGATGTGCACTAAAATGTAGAATTTGATGGATTTGTAGCCAGTTCATATTTATTTCTCCAAACAGGTATTTTATTTGTGTTCCTGATTTACGATCATTTGCTGCATGCATGGCTAGTAAATACACCTTGCATTCTACAAGCATAAATACATATTGATTCCTGACTGCTTCTGGAAATCCACCCAGGGCTCATTCAAGTATGAGTAGGAGCAATGGAACTTTAACAACCCAAAGTTCTATTTCATGCATGATTTTGTTGCTGGCCTCCATTATGAGGTAAGCACTGATTCCTTAGTTTTGCCTATTAGATGTAAAAATACCTCTAGAAATCAGGGTGTCTTGTACTACAAGTGTACCAAATTTCAGATTCCAGCTGATGTGCACAATTCCCTCCCACGCTGCATTTTCAAGGAAGAGATACACAAATGTCTCTTTCAGACTTTGATAATAATCAGGATATGTCCCATTAAGCTATCTATTCTGCTATATGCAGATGATATAGATGTGTTATCATATACTCAAGTTGGCATGAGATGCTTATTAAAACTGGTTGGGACAATTTGTTGTAAAGAACATCTCAGTGTAATTATACCAAGACAAAAGTGGTAGTGTTCGGGGCAAGCCCCCATACGCACAAATAATTGAGCAAGTGAGATGGACAAGTAATTGAGCAAGTGAGACATTTTAACTATCTTGGGATATGGTTCACCAATAAAGATAACTGGATATACCATGTGGCAGCCTCTGCTTTGAAGGCAAGATCCGTGCAAGCAGTCTTGGGCTTCACTAGAACTAAAAGCAGTAATATGGTCGCCCTGCCTTGAGAGTATATGTGTGTAAAGTGCTCCCGCAGCTGACATATGGAGGAGCAATTTGGGACAAAAAAATAACCCTTTTAGAAACTACCCAAACGAATTTCTTAAATCATTACCCTACTACTGCAGCCAATGTTAGGGCAAAGATGGGGACTATGCCAGTACAATTTCACGTTTCTGTAGCTCTGTTTATGTATTATTTTAAAGTTTTTTATTCATCTTATTCATTTTTTCCCAGTAAGTCAAATCAGAGCTATTCCCACAAACAGCAATGCCCAAATGTGATTGCAGGAGTGTTCAAAAATTGCCAATTTCTTTTCTTTTAATGCAGCTATCCTCTTCCCCCTTTTGCAAAAACTTGAATATTTTTTTAATGCTTTAATTTTAACAAACGGGGGGAGGGGGATATTACCTAAACAATATTACTGGTGATGATGGAAAGGTTCAGGTAGCAAGATGCCAAGTAACAACTTTTCAGTATTTCTGACAGTTAAGGGATTCTCAAAAGCAGGAGGTGGACATGGCCCCCTTGCTCCCCTAAGTTTGGCATATTTGGATTTCACAGTCCTTATAACAAACATTACAGTCCC
This sequence comes from Shinisaurus crocodilurus, assembly GCA_021292165.1. NCBI lineage: Eukaryota > Metazoa > Chordata > Lepidosauria > Squamata > Shinisauridae > Shinisaurus > Shinisaurus crocodilurus. Next base: position 96,559,939 of record CM037880.1, read on the forward strand.
CTCTGATTCCCCTGAAAGCATGAGGACCAGAGTCTTCTTTTTTTAAAAAATAAAAAACCCAAGCAAGCTGATGCATGTTCTTCACATTTCATCACAAAGTCTCGTAACTTTAAGCGAGCACTCTGAAACTGCATAAGGTAAGCAGGAGAAGGGTGTGGGGGCCAGCTTCCTTTGACATCTCCCTGTTAGCCACTTTTCCTGCTATACAACCCTTAGCTGCTGCTGTAATTTACAGTCATTTTTTCACCCACCCACTAAATGCTAAATTGGTACAAGTTGCGCGGCTTTACCAGCTACACCCATATGCTGGGTGGAGACCACTGTTTTCATTATCAAGGTACAGTGGTCCCGTTTCGGTCACAGTCAGTCACCTGAATTACAATTCTTTTTCCCAGTAAGCTGCATTTGGGCCTCTGTTCTCAGAAAAACAATCAAGCCAATGTCTGTGTAGCTTAACTCAGTTGTTCCCTTTATTGTTGCCAACTTCTTATTTCTCTTGGGTATTGGTGACTTTAACAGCTGTATGACAAGTAAAATTCAGCAGGTGAAGCCTTTCTGGAGCCTGAAGATGCAGGAGTGAAAAATACTATTAAATCTACCGATTGTCCTGTTGGGCAGCCCTTAAAGGAGCAGAACCCCTTTTCCCTTTTCCAAGAAGAAGAAGAAGAAGAAGAAGAGAGAAGAGCTGGTAACACTAGTTCCCTGACTGCTCTTGAGCAATAGATTTTAGCATTGTGGCACTGGCACACATCCCTCCAAGCAGAGAAGCACAGTAGGGTTGAAACCAAAATCCCAATACCTGGCTGGGCTTTGGGGGCAGAACCTCTTGCTCAGGAGATGAAATCCAGTGCAGATCTGCTAGTGACAGCCGTTTCTGTTGCATCTGGGAAAAGAGCCCAGCAATTTCATGGCTTCGAGGGGGAGGGGGCAGAGGCCAGCATGAAAGTTCCCTATTCACCATTGGTTATGCCAGCTAGCACTAACAGGACTTGTAGGCCAAAACATCTGGAGGGGCACAAATTGCCCACTCCTGACATAAGGTACCCAAATGAAAAAAAAAAGTTGGAGGTATGGAAAGTGTATGGGGGGGGGGCAGCCTTGCCCTCTTTCTTAACTGACCTGAAAGCAAACACAAACAACCCAGTCAGGCTGTGTGGGTTTTTTTTGGGGGGGGGGGATCCTAGTTGGTTAGCAACCCGAATACACACACCACTCCCAAAAGATCGATCATCCTGCCAAACCTTCTTCATTATTCAGTGCCACTTAAGGTCAACCTCTTTTAGGGAATAATAGGGTTGTTGCCTCTCCCCAGAGGCTTTGTGCAGTTTAAAAGATTGGAGACAAGTCAAAGACTCAACCAGTGCAGCTTTTCTCATTGTATCTTCATGCCAGGAAAATATCTGCCTGTAAATTGTCTTCCTGTCATGCAGCTGTTTCTATCAGGAAACAGCTGTCATGCACAGAGTTTCTATCAGGAAAAAGTGGCAGCTCCCACGAACCTTGTGTGATCTCCAGGGATGTTGAAGAGTCCTTGGTCTCGAGTCACGTGAGTCTTTGGACCCAAGTCTCGAGTCCGAGTCCAAGTCCTTGGTCCAAAATGGTGACTCACGAGTCACGAGTCACTCCCAAAGCTGACTCCACGAGTCCCTATTAAAATCAATGGGGGGTTTTCCCAACAAAACAAGGCTACTTCAGATGTGTGGCTTAAATAAATTCTAGGCACAAGTGTGTCTTTTTATTTCAAAACTCTGCAACTGATTTTGGCAAGAACAGACCAGGCAGACAAACCCAAAATAACCAGACAGGCAGAGGAGGCAGGGAACCCCAAAACAGGCAGGCAAAGGCCTTTGTCTTGGACAATTCAAACTGTGGAACTGGTTAAGAAGAGACCAGGCAGGCAGAGGAGGCAGGCAGTGCCTTTTGTCTTGGACAATTCAGCTGTTGAACTGGTCAAGAAGAGACCAGGTAAGCAGAGGAAGCTGGGAACCCCAAACAGGCAGGCAGAGGCAGCCAAACCCAAAATGTCTGAAAGGTTGCATTTTAGGAAAGTGGTTTTAAAAAATAAACTTGCTGTACTTCCTAAAACTTATCCATGTTGCATTTGAAGAACACAATTTTTTCTAAATGTTTGGCCCCCATTCTGGAACACTGAGGTCTCATCACAATTCCACCCTCACTGAACACCCGCTCAACTGGTGATGAACTTGCTGGAACCAGAAACACTCTCAGAGCAGCTGCACAGAGTAATCTCAGGTCCTTCCTCTGCCTCTCCCAAAACTTCAAGACATCCACAGGGCTACCCTCACTGCATCGCGCAAAGACCAGGGCACTATAGGACCGCATTTCTGTGCCAGTAGTGCAGAGTCAGAGACTGAGCTTGTGTTGGTGGTGATGGGCTTGCAGTATGCAAAGAGAGAGGCTGAAGCGCAGGCCTTTGTCTGTGGAGTGCCTTGGGTGTGCCTTGTCTGTGGAGTGCCAGTCAAGATAACAAACCATGGCGAATAATGCACAGTTCACAACCCAACAACTAACCATGAGTTCTCTTCATGGATTGTTCATGGTTAACAAGCAACTTACTGAAACAAGCATTTTCCCACTCGTTTCGGGTTGCCCTGGAAACACTAAATGGCCGCATGTGCTACGGAATTCGCAGGGTGTAAGAGAAGCAGCAGGGGCATAAGTGCCCCATTGGATTCTGCCCATTATTGGGGGAATTGTTGTGTGTGTTAGAAAGAGAATGCATAATGGTGTTACATTGTTCATCTTAGCTTGTTGGGGCATGAGGTTTCAGAGGCAGCAATGAAAACAGGATACATGTGCCTCTAGAATAGGTGCCGAAGGAAAAAATTGTGGAGGTGCAGCTTTCCCAGGGGAGAAGCAGCAAATCTTTGACATTTTTCTTTGACCCAAGTTTTCTTCAAGGGACATAATCCCTGTCCCATACCACAGGGACTCCTTGGAGGGGCAGCTCCTGGAAGCCTACATGGGGCAGCTGGCTTTCGCAACCTAAAATCTACTTCTTAACTAGCTCCAGACAGCACCTGCAGGTGGCGTCAAGCAGGGATGTTGACGAGTCCTTGGTCTCGAGTCCCGAGTCGAGTCTCGAGTCCCATTAAAAATATTGGGACTACTCGAGTGGGACTCGAGTCAGAGGGGGGACTCAGTCCGACTCACGAGTCGAGTCCTGGAGTCCGAGTCCCCATCCCTGGTGATTTCCCCAAAGACCATACAGGCAAACTCGTTCACTCAATGGTTTGACTGTAGTTGTGCCTTCAAAGGCACAACATACCAGTGTGGGAGATGCCCAAGAAGAGCACAGTAGTTTCCTCACTCATTTCAGGGAGGTTTCTGCAGGACTATTTCTTTCCAGCTGGATTTTGCTCTAGGTCGCACTGACTTTGGGAGGGTATGTGTAAGGTTTAATACAATCTGTTCCCTTCCTGAATCGTTATGTGGACTAGTCCAGTGTTCTCCAACCTTGGGTCCCCAGATGTTTTTGGCCTACAACTCCCAGCATGCCCCAGCCAGCATAGCTGACTGGGGCATGCTGGGAGTTGTAGGCCAAAAACATCTGGGGACCCAAGGTTGGAGAACATTGGACTAGTTCATATCCTGAGGCATGAACTCACAGTCACCCTGAAAATGGAGCTCTGGATGTAGCAAGTGTTTTGTTTGTTTGTTTTTAAAGTACTGTTAAGTTTTGGTTTGGTTTATTGCAGCTTGATTCTATCTTTCCCTCATTACGTAAAATCCACAAGTCATCATTATTCAAAGTTATGCTGCTAGTTTTGTTTTCACAATGAATTGCAAATCAAATTGTTTTACGTATCATTATTACGGATTTTAAAAAGCTGAAGGGCTAATACCAAAAGTGCAGTAGGGCCAGAGATTGAGTTCACTTTCTCTTTTTTATCAGGTTATAGAAAAATTAGGGAGTATGTCACTTGCACAATTTTTAAAACTACTCCTCTCCATCCCACCTCGCCCATTTTTTAGTGGACATTTAAAATCTTACCCGCTGGAATATCAACATCTTTGTTTCTGGGCCTATTTATGAACATCAAGAAATCCTTTTTCTTTTTTTTTTACAGCAATGATAGCAATCCCCCTGTCTCAGCCTCATTGTTTCAATACACTGTTGTTCAGAATTACATATATACCTCTCATTTCACCACTATTATTTTCAGATTTATATTCCTTGCCAGCTAAGAGACCAATCCTAATAATAATGTTAGTAGGGTTTACTTCCAAGTAAGCATGCTCAAGATTGCAGTTTAACAATCCACAGGCAATCTCCGCAACTTAAACTGCAGTATGGTGCAACCCTGTTTCCTCTTTTCAAACTAGGACCTGCAATATACGGTATAAACAATAGTAAATTAAGGGTTTGTTCTTAATTTTCACTCCATAGAGCTTTAGGTAACTTTGCAAACCCAAAAGCAGTGTATATGCTACAGAAAATGGATCACCTCTGTTTTGGAGGGCATGATCTTCAAAGCACTGATTCTGAAACTGACCTAATGGAGTCAAACCTTATTACTCCCGTCTTTTCTGATAAGCTGTAAAATACTACCATACTCCTGCTCCAGGGAGAGAGCAATCCTATGGCCCCTAGAAAGTGTCCCAGGGACCATAGGATTTTTCTGAGTCCCCCTCCCGAAGCTGTAGACACTGCTATGACTTTGGGAGGGGGACTCCAAAATACAGTCTCTCTTCCTTGCAGGCTGCCATGGAAGAAGGTCACTTTCCAAGGTCACAAAAGTGTCAGAGGGGTCTGAAAGGGGGAGTTGCAGTGGGCCTGTCTATAGGAAAAATAAACAGGAAGACAGAAAGGTGAAAATTGCCTCCATCGCTTCACACGCCCTGCTGAGAGCAGCCCAGTACTGCATTGGATACTTGGACGCTTCCAAGTTTGGAGGCTTTCTTCTAATGGGGCGCAACCCATAGGATTGCACTCTAAATCTTGTCTCCTTCTTTAGCCCAGAAGCCTTTCCACCATACTCAGATGAAGATCCATCTATTCTTTCCCATCTGTGACTTTGCAAATAATTTATTTCCTCCTGTTAAACCCCTATTACCAGATCAGTTTATAATGCACTGTAGAATAGCTCACATGAGAGATATCTGGACAAAACCAGATGTATGTGTACAGATCATTCTACCACTACAGTGGCCAAATCCTAATCCTACAAGGGGACCCTGTGCTTTAAAAAATGTATCAGTAATCTGTCAGGGAGAACATGTCAATTTTTCCATTATACTGCCTAGAACATATCGATTCTTCCATTATACTGTTGCTATGACAGAAAAGATTGTCTACTGAACTTTTCTTTGACCAGATGCTGTTAGAGGTATTTTAAAAGGGGAGGACTCTTTTGACATCAGAAACTCAGAACTCTGAGCCACAACAATTTGGGATCAGAGGAAAGAGGATGGCTGAGCACATCTCTCAATGTAGGATCTACGCAGACTTTGCAATCTCAATGCCCTTGCAACCAGCATTCCCTACAGGGGGCACTAGCTAATCGCGCCACGCTCTGTCTGTCTCAGGGCATGGCTCTTCACCAGGCGCGCAAAGATTCGGGCATGCGCGCGCTGTGCTTCTGAGCTGTCCAGTTAGAAGGAGGGCTGGGTGCTTGCGCAGTCCGCTTCTGGGGGTGGAGATGTTGGAGTGTGCCTGCCTGTGGAGGCCAGAGAGGAATGAGTGGAGAGGAGTTACTATGGAAACCCAACGCTGAATACAGAAGGGGACGGTCTTTTCGCGATCTGGCGACCAATGGCTCGAGTGCCCACAGAGAGGTCCCTGCGTGCCAGCTGTGGCATCACTGCCCTACACAATCCACAAATCAAATAAAGCTCACGTTACCTACCTCTGAAGGCCCCAAGGCCCATGATGATGATAGCTCTGGTAGCCAATGTGGGTTCCAGACCCAGTCTGGATGAAATCATGAACACAATGAGAATGTTGCTGAAATGCGCAGTTCTCACACTGCCTGGTGTGAGATGCAGGGTAGATTATCAATGGAAGATCCTTCATTGGGATGTCTGTGGTGCAACACCCAGTTGTATGTGGAAATGCAAAATATGGGTGAGCCAAGGAGCAAGTCAAAACAACAGAGAGTTGTCAGCATGGAGAAGATGAGGAGATTCTCAACTTCTGATAAGCACCATGGAAATTCTCACACAGCCACGGATGAGAGATTTTGGCCTTCTCCAGAAGGACCTTCAGATGCTTGAAGGTGGAAGCGGGCAACTACACTGTGTCTTAATGACTAGTACCCTCCAACAAGATTTTTCATCACTATTGCTCCTAACTAGTCCTTCTTTAAGGTCTGTCCACAGCAGCCAGGTGGAATACCGGATTAATAAGCAAATGATGTAGATAGCCCAGATGTCTCAAACTGCTCCCTCCTCCACAGGCAACCCTGACTCCTGTGTCATTAATATTACAGCTATATGTATCTAATATCCTAATTATGTGTTAGGCTTCCCAGACTGGGAACCTCCTACAGGACATGATTGCCATTCCAAAAGGCCACCTTCCATTCTAGCCATTTTTCTCCCAATACAAGAGATTATTTTCAGTGAGGTGGTAAGTGATAAACCTAAAATGTAGGTGTTGGCAACTGCAGACCCCAGGGGAAGATCAGGCTCTCTGACAAATCCTTGCTGACCCTCCAGTTGGCAAAGCAGATTCAAGAGAGGTGTGCAGAGGGAGTTGGGTCTATGGCAACACTTACTTTACTGGAGTGAGTGAGGTCCTGGTCTCCCATCTAGTTTTGCCACATCTCAGGATTTGAGCTGGAATTTCAAGAGTTTACTCTCCAGGGAGAAAAACTAAAATATCAGAGTGGGGACCTGAACTAATAGCCAGTCAGTTTTCTCCTCAACTCGGTAAGCGTTCTGCCTCCCCCTTTCCATCAAGCTCCACCCTGGCCCCCAACCTGCCATGTGCTGCTCTCTCCTCTCACCAAGGGCCACTAGTCTCTGCCCTAACCAAGCTCTACCCACTAATCTCTACTAACTTTTAGCTGCCAGTTCTGTTCTCTGTTAACATCTGAATCTCAGGAGACCAAGTATCCCTCACTCCCTATCCCAGGGCTCTCCAACCTTGGGTCCCCAGATGTTGCTGGACTACAGCTCCCAGAATCCCTTGCCATTAGCCATGCTGGATGGGTATGCTGGGAGCTGCAGGCCAGCAACATCTGGGGACCCAAGGTTGGAGAGCCCTGGCTTAAGCACTCCAACAGAGAGCCTCATATCTGAGCCACTTCCTCACATCAAATCTCTATAGAGAGGGAGCCAGCATCCCCAAAATGCTGTTCACTTACACAATCCAAACCCAGCTCCCTCCCATGGCTCACTTAGTCTGTCCTAATTCAACCCAAAAACTGCAGTCTATTCATTTTACACACAGATACCTGATTGCATCATCCTTGGGGGGGGGGAGTGTCTGCTCCCCCCACCCATTCAGAAGACATTTAAAAAATGCAGGTATCCAGCCTGCTCATGTGACAGCTAAGAGTGGGGAAAGGACACAGCTGTGCATGCAAGCACTGCCCCCAGTGTCCCCTATTCCGGCCCACTCAGTCCCTGACCTGGCCTTAGGCTTTTTAGTTCTCTCGTGTGTGTGTGTGTGTGTGTGTGTGTGTGTTCTTTATACTGTTTTAATCTGGCTTTTACTATGTCACTGCTGCTTCTGTTTATGTTTTAATGTTTATGTTCAGAACAACTTTATTGTTGCATTTTTAGATGAGCTCCTCTGAGAGGCAACTGTCCGAAAAGGAGCATACACATTCCCTAAACAAATGAAGTCCATTCAGGGTGAATCTCTTTTGTGTACTGTCGCCAGACAATGGGCGGGTTTGGACGACACACCAACCCACACTGCGGAACAAGCCACGCAGTGTGGGTTGATTGCCCGAGGGCCCATGATGTGCCCAACAGTTGACTGGGCACATGGTGGATCTATGCCAACCTCCTCCTTCCTTGGTCCTCCCACAAGTATCCCAGGGGATGCTGAGGTTCCCCCCTCTCCCTCCCACCTCTGTGAGCTATTTTTGGCTTGACTTTTATTTTTAAAACTTTTTTTTTTAGATTGCGAAAGCCAGCTGCCCCATGTAGGGTTCCAGGAGCTGCCCCTCCAAGGAGTCCCTGTGTTATGGGACAGGGATTATGTCCCTTGAAGAAAACTTGGGTCAAAGAAAAATGTCAAAGATTTGCTGCTTCTCCCTGGGAAAGCTGCACCTCCACAATTTTTTTCCTTCTGCACCTATTCTAGAGGCACATGTATCCTGTTTTCATTGCTGCCTCTGAAACCTCATGCCCCAACAAGCTAAGATGAACAATGTAACACCATTATGCATTCTCTTTCTAACACACACAACAATTCCCCCAATAATGGGCAGAATCCAACGGGGCACTTATGCCCCTGCTGCTTCTCTTACACCCTGCCAATTCCGTAGCACATGCGGCCATTTAGTGTTTCCAGGGCAACCCGAAACAAGTGGGAAAATGCTTGTTTCTGGAAAGAGGCAGGTTGGCGGAGCTCACATAAGGGACCTGCCTCCTTCCAGAAACAAGCATTTCCATTTGTTTCGGGGCTTACCCTAGGAAGCACTAAATCTCTCTTGCATAGACACTTGTGCAATGGAATTGGTGGATCCTGCTTGCAGAAGGCCTGTGGCTCACGCTGGCTCAGCTTGTCTGAGTGTGGAAAGCTAAGCAGGGTCAGGCCTGGTTATTACTTGGATGGGAGACCCCTCCTCTAGTTTCCTGCATTGAGCAGGGGGTTGGACTCGATAGGCCAAAAACATCTGGGGACCCAAGGTTGGAGAACACTGGTGTAAACCCTCTCTCTCTTTCTCTCTCTGGTGCTCGCCTGCCCCACCTGGGACAGCAGAGGCACCTGGAGGAAAGCCTCCAAAGATGACCTCAAGAAATGGAGGTTGGTATGGGAGCAGGCTTTCCTTCAGGTACTTGTATCCTAAGCCATATAGGGCTTTAAAGGTAAGCTAGTGAGTTAGCATTGAAGTTAGCATTGAAGGATCATTTTTTCAATGCTAGTAGTCTTTGCTTCTTCCAGTACAATGACATTTGTTTGCCTATCTTCCCAAGTAATTCGCAGGATTTTCCGGAGGCAATGTTGATGAAATCTTTCAAGGAGGTGGAGATGATGTTTATAGATAGTCCATGTTTCACAAGGCATACAATAAAGTTGGTAATACAATGGCTTCATAAACCAGCGTTTTGGTCTCCTTACAGATATCCCGTTCCTCGAACACCCTCTGTTTCATTCGAGAAAATGTGGCACTTGCAGCACTCATTCATCTAAACTTCTTCTGCTCTAGTGTGCTGCAGTCCATGGGGCTGATAGAAACACTATTTTTGAATGAGATACTGAACAATTCAGTGCCACTTGGTGGCAGTAAAATCCTATACCAGTTTTTCTAAGTGCTAACCTGTGTGGCAAAGTGCTGCTGTAGCCAGACTCCGCTGTCCTAATATACAGGGCGGGTGAGCATGACACTTTAAGCTGGTGTTCTCCAACCTTGGGTCCCCAGATGTTTTGGCCAACAACTCCCAGCATGCCCCAGCCTATGCTGGCTGGGGCATGCTGGGAGTTGTAGGCCAAAAACATCTGGGGACCCAAGGTTGGAGAACACTGCCCACAGAGGGCTTAAAGGTGCCCTAGGCCCCAGCTGTGCCTGACTAATGATCCGGCACAGCAGGGGTCTGGAGGCACCGCTTCGCCCCTCTTCCCCACCCAGTCCTCCCGCCGGTATCCCAGGGAACACCGCAGGGGAGCACTGAGAGGAGCGGAGCGGGGATGACAGCTGCCAGAAAGCGCCCAATCGGCACTTTCAGCAGCTGTCATAGAATCATAGGAAAGTAGAGTTGGAAGGGGCCTACAAGGCCATCGAGTCCAACCCCCCGCTCAATGCAGGAATCCAGGTCAAAGCATCCCCGACAGATGGCCGTCCAGCCGCACCTTGAATGCCTCCAGAGTGGGAGAGCCCACCACCTCTCTAGGTAGTTGGTTCCATTGTCTTATTGCTCTGACAGTCAGGAATTTTTTCCTGATGTTTAGGTGGAATCTGGGTTCCTGTAACCTGAGCCCATTATTCCATGTCCTGCAAACTGGGATGATCGAGAAGAGATCCTGGCCCTCCTCTGTGTGACAACCATTCAAGTAGGGATGTAGCTGAGCAGCCCGTCAGACAAGAGCAAGGCCCGAACTGGGCCTGCTCGTGTCCGACGGGCTGCTCGGCCACCCCTGCGGGCTTTACGTGGGCTCTCCACTCTGCGGAGAGCCTTCCTTTCCTGTCCGATGGGTCCCGTCGCGTCACTTCAGGCGAGGAGGAAGTGACACGATGGGACCCTGCTCTGTCGCACTGGACCCCTGCCAGCGCTCTGTTTTTGGCAGGGGAAACCAGGGCAACAGGGCTAAAGCCCTGTTGCCCTGGTTCCTCCCGCCAAAACAGAGCGCGGGCGGGGGTCCAGCGCGACGGAGCAGTGGCTCCTGCGGCGGAGGCGATGCGCAGGACCAGGTAGGCGGCGGGGGGGTCCTGATGGCAGTGGCGGGGGGCAGGGGGCGGGGGGGTCCGGTGGCGGCGGGGTGGCATGCGTGGGGGGGGGTTCTCCGGCGGCGGCTCGAGCGGCGCGAGCAGCGCGGAGAACGCTCCGCGCCGCTCTGAAGAGCAAGATCGTGCCGCCGCCGCTCGCGGGGGGCCGAGCATGGAGCGAGCCTCCAGCCGACTCCAGGCTCGGCCCCACCACTACGATTCAAGTACTGGAAGAGTGCGATCATATCTCCCCTCAGTCTCCTCTTCAGAAGGCTAAACATGCCCAGTTCTTTCAGTCTCTCCTCATAGGGCCTTGTTTCCAGTCCCTTTATCATCCTTGTTGCCCTCCTAATAGACTCTGCTTTTGGAAACTGTATTTTTCTGCCTTCTGTATTGCTGTTTCCCTTCCTTCCTCTTTTACCCTTTTTTAATAAATGTTCCTTTTAACCCTAAGCTGTGCGGTTTGCTTCCTGATGATTCAGTGCTTGTTCTCCCTCCCCCATGGCTCTAACATTAGTCCTTCACAGGGCTTACCCTGTTAATTATGAGGCAGCAGAAGGCTCTCCAGTCTTTATTTTACTTTGCCACCACTTCAAGCAGCAATGGAGCTGCAATGGGGATTGGGGAGTAGCCTCGCACCCTTGGCAACCGAATGGCTCTACGGGGGCAATCATGAGGTAGCATTTGTCCAATGAGTATTCTTGCTTTAAAAAAAAATAATAATGGCTGCCCCACTGGAATCTTTTAGTAATATTCCTACTCCTGAAAAATAGCCCACATGATGTTTCTCATACAGACCCATTTCCATAATTAGCATGATGGCAAAAAGAGTGGCTAGGGTCTTTGCAATAAGAAAACACTCTACTAAAATGCAGGTCAAACCGGATTTCTGCAAGACTCTTTAACTTAACTTGCTCCATAATTGTAGGGAATTCTTATCTTCCCTTAGAGCAGGGGTCCTCAAACTACGGCCCGCAGGACACATCTGCCTACTGGGTCTTTTCATCCGGCCCGGTGAGGCTCCTTGCGAGGGAAGGGGAGGAGGGGCGGCTGAGCCGGCGGCGGGGCGCCCGCCCGCCCGCCCGCCTCCCTGCAGATTAAGGGGAGGCTGAGATGGTGGCGGGCCGCCGGCCGCCCGCTCACCGATCTGCATCTTCTGCGGGGGGGGAAGGGGAGGAGGGGCGACTGAACCTACGGCGGGGCACGGGCAGCCCGCCCGCCTGCCTGCCTGCCTGCCTGCCTCCCTGCGGGGTAAAGGGAGGCTGAGCTGGCAGCGAGGCGCGGGTCGCCCCCCCGCTCGCCACCCTGCGTCTCTTGCGGGGGGAGGGGAGGAGGGGCAGCTGAACAGGCGGGGGGGCACGGGCCGCCTGCCCACCCACCACCCTGCATCTCCTGGGGGGGGAAGGGGAGATGGGGCTGACCCAAGGTTGGAGAACACTGGACTGGAGGATGCTTAAGCCTTCTCACCCTGATATAAAGCAGGCTTTCCCAAGCTGGTACCCTCCAGATGTGTTTGACTGCAACTCCCGAGCCACGAAGGGGGGGGCTGCCTGAATGCAACCTCCGCCTCCCCTCCCAGGGTTTTCCTCCTTCCCTGCAGCTGGGGGGACGCAGCTGCCCATGGACTGCCCTGCCTGGCAGGTGGGCGATATCCCCTTCCAGGTCCTTCGCCATTCCACAGCCAGCCAAGCGCCCGAGGGAGCAATCCTCCAGCACTGGTTGGCTTGGCTGGAGCATGCGAGTGCTGGCTATGACCAGCACTCATAGCTGTGTGGGGCGCAGCCAACTCTGACCTCACCTGAGCAGCAGCCCTGCTTGGAGGCTGGCGTGCATGCTGGGCCTCAGCCCGGCTGGCCACCACCGACTCAGCCCAGATGTTCCCTGGACCTCCATTGCCCCTGAATGGGATCTGTTTTCCTGGATGGGATCCTTCATCATCAGATGCCTCTGGGCATCTCTAGTTTTTTCCGGATGGTTGGTTCATCCTCACAGCAGCCCTGAGACTTGTGTTTCTGGTGATGAATTTTGTGCTAGTTCCATTTTACAGATGTGGGAAACTGAGGCCGAGCAAGAGGCGAGTATGTGGCTAGGACCCAGGGGGTAAGGGCAGCTCTTTATTTATTTATTACACATATATCCTGCTTTCTTTCCTGCAAGGAACTCAAGGCGGTTCACATAATCCTCCTCCTCCTCCTCCTCCTCCTCCTCCTCCTCCTCGCTGTTTTATCCTCACAACAACAACACTGTGAGGTAGGTTAGGCTGAGAGTCAGTGACTGGCCCAAAGTCACCCAGTGAGCTTCATGGCTGAGTAGGGACTAGAACCAGGATCTCCCAAGTCCCAGTCAAACACTCTAACTAACCACTATGCCACACTGGCTCTCACTATGTTCTCTAGGGTACCAGGTCTTCCTGGCCTACCCCAGGGAATGGGTTTGTACTTTTAAGGCTGTGATCCTTGTATTGTTTTTTCCTGTTTTTTTGCACTACAAATAAGATATGTGCAGTGTGCAAATCAAGCCTTTCTATGCCTTTTTAAAATTTAATGTATTTCAATTTTAGACAGCAAATTAATTTATAATTAATTTATAATTAATTTAATAACTTTCCATTTAATCAAGTAAAAAAAAAGGACCCCAGTCCTTTTTTTTTTACTTGATCCATTCGTTCATATTTTTTTTCAAACTATAGTCTGCCCCCCCAACAGTGTGAGGGACAATGAACTGGCCCCCTGTTTAAAAAGTTTGAGGATCCCTGTCTTAGAGGCACCAATGCCAAGGTAGCACTTGATTGGGTTGATAGGAGATAACAAAGGAGGTGATAACAAAGGTGGAGATGATGACACCTGCTACAAGAAGCAGTATTATGGGTTACAGCACACCATGTTCAAAACATATCAAGAAGGAAACTAATGTTTCCCCAGGCACTTTATCTACTGACAAGAAGCATGAATGAAGGGCAGGAGTATTTGCTATAATAACCTTTACTATTCGATCTGCTCAGGGAGTAAAATAACAATAACTCTTAACACTTATATGGCACTTGAGAATATTCAAAGAGTTTCACCTGCAGCATCTCAGCAATCCTTACAAGAGCCTTGTCAGGTCAGGATTATTATCCCCATAGTGCAGGTGGACAGTTGCAGATGAGACCATTGTAGTCTAAGGTCACCTTGTGAGTTTTGTGGCCAAACTAAGATTTGAACAGGAAACTTCCCAGTGCAGGTATGGCCTGACTTCAGACTTGTAGGATCTACTCTGGTGGGTTATGTTTTTTTTTAAACAAAGAACCCCAAGATCCACCAACCAGAGTCAGATGCAATAGATATACACTTAGAATTAGAGAACAGGGTGCATCTGAGCCTAGGAAATGGACTCTCACAGTCCTTTCACACAAAAGTCCACTCAATTACCCCAAGCTTTCTTCGTTTCAGCAGCCAGATTTTGGTGGTAAAAGTCATATCATTCTTGCTCTTATTAGACCAGTGTTCTCCAACCTTGGGTCCCCAGATGTTTTTGGCCTACAACTCCCAGCATGCCGCAGCCAGCTATGCCAGCTAAGCCTAGGGTTTCAAAGAATGTTCTGGGCAGTGCTTTTTTTCTGGAGAAAAGGGTACCGGAACTCTTGGATTACATTTCCTCGGGAGTAGATGGCGATTAAATTGTAATGCAATTAATAGATGAAAAGGTGCTGGAACTCAGTTCCGGTGAGTTCCACCAGAAAAAAAGCCCTGGTTCTGGGTCTGCACCCTCACTGAAGTTGTTTTACCAGATTACTTTGGGTCCGAATGTGGTGCCTGCAGTCACCAATGTGCAACTAGACATCTTTCTTGGCACCCATCAAGGTGTGCTACCCCTCCCAATTAAAAATAAATTAACACATTTTCTTACCCAAAGCTGGGAATTGGGATTGCTGTGAAATACGTTTCTGTTGGTGCTGAAAACTGTAGGTTCAAGGACAATACTCAGTCTTTTGGGCAGGTTACTTGTCCTTTGCTACACCTCCCATGGCAGCCATTTTGTGGTGGTGCCCAGGACAGATCATCAAATGTGCCCACTGCCCCAAAAGGGACCTATCCCTGGTCTAGCTGATAAAATTATGGGCAGTGTCCGAATGGGAAAGTGTGCCCAAATTAAGAATTGCCACTGCATTGCCTTTTCATTTTTCTTTGCTTGTCATGTGATCAACTGCAAGGTTAAGTTCAGGAGGTTATTAAGCTGAAACGACTATTCAAGTGAAGGTTATTCTATGCAAGTCTGTTGCAGCTGCACAGCCCTTTTGAAGGTTTCATATTTTCGGGGACCTAGCCTAGGGGTTCCCTAATTTTACAGGATACAGTGTGTATATTTCAATATTTCTTCCCTGTCCCACTGAAACAATTGCTTATAAGGGTGCAGATCTTTCCCCAAGAAGCACCCTCTTGCCGCAGTCACTTATCAAAGCAAAATAGACACCGTTTTCACTAAAATAATATCTGTTCGTCGTTCATTATAGCTGAACAGCAAATGATTGTACAAAGAAAGTCATCAAAGGAAGGCTTTAAAGTGACAGTGTCTGTCTTATTCCTAGAATATAAAATCAGAATTACAGTGCAACAACAGGTCCTGATCCTTCGTTTCAGTCTGCAGTGGGCAGAGAATTGTGGATGGACAGCAAGCCTATTGATTCCATAGATGTAAGCCTGTAAACACATGCACAAAGATCCAGACACATCCACAGCTATTTTTTTGTCTCCTAAGTCAAGTTCTTCTTTGGTTACCGTAGTTCTTTGCTGAGGTCTACTTTTCCTTCATTTCAGCAACAAGAGAGTTCTTGCAGCAGACTGTTTAGCAGCTCTAGTTTGTCTCATTGTGGAATGGTTACCCCTAAAACAGAACATCTGACAAGCAAAACATTCCTTCAGGGGGACATCAAATTCTGATCATGAAGGATGGTGAATTGTTAGGTAATGAGGTTAGGGCAGTGTTCTCCAACCTTGGGTCCCCAGATGTTTTTGGCCTACAACTCTCAGCATGCCCCAGCCAGCAGCTATGCTGCTATGTTGAGTGATGTCAGGGTTAGTTTAGGTGGAATTAAGTTGTCACTTCAGATCTGGCGTAGGTCAAGATGAGACTGAGCTGGGGGTTGGCTGGTTTGGGCCACCATGTGTTTGCAGTGAAGTGGAATGCAGTTTCAATAATCCAGCAGGACAGCTTTCTTGATTCCTTCTTGCTGCTTAACTATAACCTACTATATTCAAGCATCCTGGTCATTAACATTTATTACATCTCCTAAATATATGGCACAGTTTTCAGCAGGCTGAGAGGCACATATTGTGAAAAGGGCACACACAGCATATGAGTTTGACTTGCCTATTCAACCTTAATTCGATTGCATCATGTGACAGCATCAATATGCAACCTGAATCTTAGGTCAGATCTGGAGAATAGGAGGCAAGCAAGCAAAAGAAAAGATCTTAGATATATACTCCAGCAAACGAACACCCACTGAAAACCGTTAGAAAGGGTCACAAGGCTTAAATTTGCCTTTGATGCAAACACTCTCCTATTTATGTGATCATTCTTAATGTAGAATAGAAAGCAGAAGAGAAGCATTGTGGAGATGAACATTCTAACCAATGTAACTTCCATTCACTCTACAAACCTAATTGAAGCTAGAACCACTTTAAATCTCATGTGTGAAAATGTTCTTAGTTCAGTGGGACTTACAGTGCAATCCTTTGCATGTCTACTCAGAAGTAAGCATCACTGGGTTCAATGGGGTTTACTTCTAGATAATGGGGTACAGTATATGATTTCAAGATGCATATTTCCAAACTACTACAATGGTAAGGAGGGAGATATATAGGCCTGCTTACACACCCTGAGTCTCTTTTGTTCCAGGCAAAAGTATAAGCACAGGAAAAGGAAAGGACATCACTGGGAGGGTCTAGACTAGAGGAACCTCAATTGCAAACATTGAAAATAAGACTACGGTACTCAGTGTGTGTGCATGCCAAATACAAATAAGACAAATTATAAATAAAAAACTGGAGAAGACTGTTGGTTCCCCCTTCGACCCACTTACAACCCCTTGTAAAGAGTTTGCTTTGTTTCCAAAGACTTCAGCACAGATATACAAGTTGTTTTCATAGCTATGCTGGCCGTGGCTTTATGGGAGTTGTAGTCCCAACATATCTGCAGGTGCCAGCTTTGGGAAGGCAGCTCTAGACTTTGCGGAGTTTAAAAAACAGAGTGGGTGTGGTCACAACACAATGTCCTTCTGCAGATCATGAAGGTCCAGCATGAATGGTAATGGCCTGCGTTGTCAGGAAGTGGGTGTAACCCCACAATTCAGTTCCCTGGTGTATGTCTGATTTAGTATATTTAGTGAGTATAGAATGTTGAACTGAGTGGGTGTGGTTTGTGATGTCTTGGAGAGGGTGGGGGGAGGAGTATATAAGGAGTGTTTGAGTGATGTCAGGGTTAGTTTAGGTGGTTGAGTGTTGGTTAGAGTGTGTTGGGAGTGTTAGAGAGTTTGGGAGTTAGGTTATTCATGTCTTGTCAGGAGTTTTAAGAGGAATCAGTCATTGTATGAGGAGTGAGAGTATTTGGAGTTATAGGGACTTAAGGGGCCGGTTCACACGACCCAGGCTGCCGGCAGGGGAGGAACCGCGGGGCCGTCCGCGGGGTCCAGCGGGGCGCCACACACGACCGGCGCCCCGCGCGTGTGGGCAGACCCCGTAGTCCCCGCACCGCAGTGCGGGCCTCCCGGCGGTAGGGTGAGGCCCGGGATGCCCAAGGGCCGTTTGCCCCTACAGGCTGGAGCGGCGGCGGCTCCGGCCGCTCTGGGCTGCCGTCTCTGTGGGGACCCCGCGGGACGGCCGCCCGCTGTTCCGACGGCACGGTGACCACGCGCGGTAGGGCTTACCCCGCTACCGACCGTGGTCACTTTCCGTGGGTCCCCCCGCTGTCCCGCGGGGGCACCTCCGGTCGGCGTGCACACGACACGGGAACCGCGGGGAGCAGTGCTCCCCCGCGGTTCCCGTGTCGTGTGAACCGGCCCAAGGTTAATTATAAAGTGTTTGGTGTAGGCAGGTTTATTTTCTGGAACTAAGATTTTGATAATTAAAATAAACTTATTTTTATTTTGTTTGCTACCCAAAATCCTACGTGTCAGCTTGGTGTTATTAACCTGCATTACTTTTAAATCTACACACACACACCTTTGTACCCACAGCATCATAAATTTAAAAATAGATCCTTAATAACCAGAATTAATCTTTTCCCTCATTAGTAGGGGAAAGGTTTCATTTGACCCTCCCCTCAGGTTTTTAAGTGTTGATGCTTGGCCTGAGAAGGGTTTATGCTCCTGGTCCTAAAGGGTAAGGGACAATGTCGTCGCAGTGGGCACTGGCTCTTCACTTGCTGGAGGAATCACTATCCTTGGCCCATGAAGGGAAATGGTTTGCCCTGCCTACATCCTGCCCAGTTCACTGAAGAATTGGACACAACCTGTGTTCTGAAGCCCCCTTTTGCTGGGGCTGGCCGGGCTGGCACCAATAGGTCGGGCACTTGTCAAGGCCCAGAAGACTGTAAGGTGTCCCACCAAGCCTATAGCACCCCCACTCAAACATGCTGGAGAAAGATCAGCAAAAGCGCTGTGCTTCTTTGATCTTCACAGGCACACCCCCACACAACAGGAAAGATAGTGTTCGCCTGGAAACTTTTGTGACTCCTTTGGGTGTAAGGGTCAAAGGGGAAAAAGAACCGCTGGGCCAATGCAAAGAAACAGAACACCACAAAGGACTCTGTCCTTTCCTGGTCTGTATGCCTCTCCCTCTCCACTATTCCTGAGTTAAGGAGGACCACTGATGGCCCCCTGTTCAAGCCCCCCACCTCCATCCCAAGATACTGGATGGATACTGGTGACTGTGATATTTAGTCCTGAAAAAGAGAGGTAATAAATTGGGGTACTCCCAGTTCCTGAAAGGGGATGTGCAGGAATTCCCCTTGAATGAAATAGTGCACTTTAAAACATTGTCAGCCAGGTTATCAAAACAGTTACGACAGGAAATCCATTGTAATCAAACAGGGCCCCAATAGTGCAATGGTTTTAAGGGTTTGTATCTTAAAGACAACAACCAATAGCCTTTTGCTGGCTCGGACTGTAAGCCTCAGCCTATTCCTCTCCTTCTATGAGAGAGCAGTAGGGTTGATCATAAAATGCAGATGGTGGACACGGCGTAATTGGCAAGAAATGAAATTGATGACTCCAACAGAGATACCGGTGCCTGCTCTGAAACCAGAACTGACCAAAACAATGGAACCATATGTATGATATATATATATATATATATATAGTCCAAATGTCTTGTGTTCCAGGCTCATATATTGCCTGTGAAGTGAATCCTTCCTGTAATTTCATACTCCGGTACGAGCAGCAATCCAGTCTCGATAGTAAGTAACTCGTGTGTAGACCCCAGGCTTGTTTGGCTTGGCACATTCATCTCCCCAACTCACTATGCCAACAAGGTACCATATTCCTCTAGAGTCAGGAGTCACCAATGGACCGCCAGAATCACCCTAGGAGAAGAAATGAGATCATTTTAGATATGCAGAAAGGAAAATAATAAATTCTGCAAAAAGCAACATGATAAGCAGGGCTATGCATACCAAACCAGTGCCTGTTTGGAGGAGAGATAAGGGAGCCAGCTGAAGACCCTGTCCTCAAGATGCCAAACTCTTATTTAAATGGGACTCCTGTTGCTCCTTGGCATGCAGCAAAACCAGCACTAGCTCTGTGTGTGTGTGTGTGTGTGTGTGTGTGTGTGTGCTACCTAATTTTTTTAGTTAATTTTACTTTTGTATCTGATTGTACCATTTCATTGTAACGGTGGAGGAAGGGGGGGCTGGCTGACCCGCCATACCCCCACCCTTTCCTACCCAAGACCCCCTGAGATCTCAAGATACCAGATTGCCAGCCTCAGCTGTCTGCAATCCTACTTGAATCTCTGTTCAGGGACTTGCCTTTGTCTATAACCTGGATTTAGTTACTGAACCAAGCAGAGTGACTACAAAACCCATGTCGGGTGAAACCAAAAGGAGGTTTATTCTGGTAGCATTTTACAATAAAAGGTGGGAAATGAGGGAAGGACACAAAATTAGAGAGAGACACTTTGGTACACAGTAAAGCTGCAAAATAACAAAACCTGATTCTTAATATCTCTCAGGCACACACTCTATTACCTGAGGGTCAGTCTTCTTCCAGGGTTAGATCCAGCACAGCCTTGCCGCCCGATGGAGAATTACCACACCTACCCGAAGGTCCGAGATGGGTAAACTCCCACAAGGCTTGCCTTTACTAGGGCCCTCATTCAGCTAATTTCACCAGGAGCTACCTGGGGTCCTTGGCTTACCGCCATTGCTCCAACAGCCGGGCAGACACGCGATCCAAAGACAAAGACAAAACCCACACGTTGGGAAATATACCTTCCCCCCCTCCCCTCCTCCCTGTAGCTCTGCTGCTTCTTAGCCAATCAAGATGCACTTCACCTGGCCAGGCAGGGGGAAGGGAGACTCATGACATTTGCATCTGAATGCCGGGTCACTGTAGACTTTGGGACGCCGGCCTACACCCCCCCCCCAGCCTTTAGCCGGTTCACACATGAGGGTGTGAGTGTGTGTGTGCATGTAGGAACCCCCAAAGCCTCTTTTCTTCACAGTAACTTTGACTTGTTGACTTCAAATTCTCTTTGAATGTATTTAATATGTTTTGTATATATATATTTTTAATGGTGCTGTATTTGATGTTATTGTGAGCTGCTTTTGGCATAGTCCACCATGGAAAAGCAGCATATACATTAAACTAAACTACACTTCTGCAACCTATACAATTAAGCAAATTTGTATAACATTTTCTTTTGCATACCGTAGTCTGCTTTTGCTGGTCATAAGGTGCACAAGGAGATATGTGGGGCTCTGAAGGACCAGAAATCTTTCTCAGTCTGCCTTCTGGGGCTCCATTTAAATGTGACACGAGGTGTGCAACAAAAGCATTCTGTCTGCCCAGCATCCTGTGCAAACTGGGTCATTTCATCTGCAAGTGCAGTGTTACAGCATGCAAAAAATGTGTGACCCGGGAGAGTGCCACTTTCAAGGGCTAATGCTGCATGCATAGTGGCGAAGCCAAGGGCCCATTAAACATGACACCGGGTGCTAGGAATCTTTGTTCCCCATACTATGTAATGGTTACATCAGGCCGCAGATTTTACCAGGGATCACCCACACATTTCTAAACATATCACTGCAACTCTGAGGGCTAGACATTTGCTTTGGAAGGAAGGGAGGTAGGGGAGGGATTCTGAGGAAGATGAATTCTATGCCCACCACCACATCTTGTGTTAGCACATAATTCCAGCATACTCACAGCCCTGGTGATAAGGACAGGAAAAGAAAAGGGAAACCTGATTAGAAGATCATCAGCACTTTGAAGTGTTCAAAGAATACAGAAATGAAGAGGGGGGAAATTCAGAACCTGCTGCTGTAAGCAAAAGCCAATTCGGTGTAATCATGTGACTGGCCTTTGTATGCGTACCTTCTCTTTACTAAAGAGCAGCAACAAGGGCCCCCAATCTGGATCAGAACTGTGGTACAGGGATAGTGGATCTTTGCCTCCACCATGGCCCTGATCCGGATCACCCCTCCCCACTGCGGCTGCAATTTGCACTGGGATGGAAGCTCCCACTGGCTTTCCTCTGTGCTTTCTCTCCACCACCACCACCACCACCACCACCACCTTCCTTCCCACTCCACGGGTTGCCAGGGAAGGGAGGGATGGCTCTTGCCAGAGGTCTGAACTGATCGCATGCAGAGGCTTCTTGCAATTAGGCTGAGTGTGGCAGGAGGCTGCTAGTTCCTGTCCGAGATCGATGTGGGTGGGTGAGTAGGTGGCAACTGCCCCGGCATAAATGCTGCAAAATCATTGTGTGTGCAGAAGCCTTCTGTGGAGGCATTTACCCCGTCGCATTTAACGCTCCTCCAGCACTACCCTGAGCTATTATTGCACCTACTTGGCAAGCATCGCTGCCTCCTTCCAGGTATCCAGCACACAGCATCCCGGACGAAATGGCTCCATTGTACACCTCTCTTCTATTGCAGACTTCATTACCGATAATTTTCACTGCTGTTTGTCGAAGCTCACTGACACTGGGACCTGATTTTGAAATAGTAATGGAATTATAAATGAGACCAGTGAAATTTCCCAGGAAGGCTAAAATGTGACACAGATGCAAATACTGCAGCCCCCCCCCCCCCGTGTCACACACGCACACACCCCAGTCATCATACCTATTTGGGTCACAACCACATAGCACACATTGGGTGGGTTTGCACAACCGGGCAACAATCGTGGTATGTTGCCATGATTGTTCGCCAGATCACATGAAGCAACAACGATGAGACCAACAGATGATCAGGCTCATCCTTGTTTCTTTGCTCCCTCCCCTCCTTCCCCGTCATATCCCAGGGTGCACCGCGCGGAGGAATGAGGCTCCTCTCTTTGACAGCTGCAATCGTGAGCCAATTCCAGCTCACAGCGGCTGTCAAAGAGTCCACGTTGCGCAAACAGGGATCGTGCCCTGAAGCGCAAGGAGGAGGGGCGGAGGGGGAGTCTCTGTCTCGCCTCCTCCTTGAGAGGTCTTCTCTCAGGCAGGAGGCGGGAGTGCAGGTCCCACTCTCCATGACTGCTCCGTGAACGGAGCACCCGTGGAGAATGGATCACAGCCTCCCGCCAGAGAAGTTTACTCCAGGATAAACCTTCCTGCTGCAGGCGGTAACGCAGTCCCCATGGCTGCTCCATGTACGGAGCAGCTGTGGTGAATGTGTCCCCTGCCCGACTATAGCAGGGAAACCTCTCCGGTGGCGAAGCAGAAAAGGGCCTGCTCCTGTTACTGGTGCAGCAGCATCAGTGACAGCAGCAGACTCCGCCCAGCTCCCGGAAAGGGTTGCCCGCTGCAGCCTGGGACTGTGTCCCTGGCTACAGCGGGCAACCCTCTCCGGCGGCGGGGCAGGGCAGGGCGGCAGGAAGTGCCCCGCACTCTGCCCTTTGCTTTCCCGGGTGAAGAAAATGAAGGGCGGAGTGGGTGAGTGCTTCCCGCTGCCCCGCTCCACCGCTGGAGAGGTTTACATGCCAGAGGAAAGGGCGGAGAGGGCGGGCGCTTTGCACACTCACCGGGGCAGCGGTGACTGCAGGAAGCGCCTCTGGCCGCTCGG
The DNA here is from genome assembly GCA_021292165.1 of Shinisaurus crocodilurus. Classification (NCBI taxonomy): domain Eukaryota; kingdom Metazoa; phylum Chordata; class Lepidosauria; order Squamata; family Shinisauridae; genus Shinisaurus; species Shinisaurus crocodilurus. The sequence continues at coordinate 96,582,753 of CM037880.1, forward strand.
CACACGGAGCAGCCACGGGGATCAGAGCAGGGCCTCCCCCTGGGAGAAAACCTTTCAGCGTGCTGAGCAGCCGAACAGAGCAGATCACTGCCTCCTGCCTCCTCTTCCAGAGTCTACTCTGGAGGAGGAGGTGGGGGAGGTGCCCAATCCACTCTGCGGTGGGGGCAGAGGAAGCCTCTGACAGCTGCCTCCTAGCGCTGTTTGGGCACTTTGGGGGCAGCTGTCAGCCGTGCTCTGTGACCAGCCGCTTGGCAAGAGCAGCAGTGTCCGCTCTTACCAAGCGCCTCGCTTGTTCTAGGGCTTGTGTCACGATGGGCCGTGTTGTCCGGGTTTGGACGACACGAGAAGCCATCATGGTACAAACAAACCCTAGAACAGACCATTGTGACTTAGCGTTGCTCAAAACAACGATAAGTCACAATGGTGAGTCACAACGACTGAATTCGAGCGACATGACCGGCAAGCAATGGTGAGTCCCCACCACCGCTTATCGTGTCGTCCAAACCCAGTCATTCATTCACAAAAGCACCCCGTCTGTCCAGTCACATAGCACTTCCTCTCCATTCAGGGGATTGGAGCACTCCTGAACCAGGAATCTCCAGGTCTGATGTTGGACCTAGCCTAGTGAGTTACATTGGATGGTGTTTGCTCAGGCCTGGGACTCCTTCAGCAAAATAGGTGGTTTGCAGTATCACCCTCTGTGATTGGTTGATAAGCAGCATGAAGCCTCTGGATTGGTCAGGCATGATAATAAATACTAGAAACCTGACCTTCTTCCCTTGTCTGGTCAATAATGGGTGGGTTTGCACAACATGACAACCCACGCCACAGCACAAGCCACACCATATCGGTTGTTTGCCCCAGGGCCCATGCTGGGCCCGACAAACAATTAGACACATTGTGGGTCCTTGCCTCCCTCCTAGGAATGGAATAGTAATGGAATTATAAATGAGACCAGTGAAATTTCACAGGAAGGCTAAAATGTGACACAGATGCAAATACTGCAGCCCCCCCCCCCCCCCCCGTGTCACACACGCACACACCCCAGTCGTCATACCTATTTGGGTCACAACCACATAGCACACATTGGGTGGGTTTGCACAACCGGGCAACAATCGTGGTACGTTGCCATGATTGTTCGCCAGATCACATGAAGCAACAACGATGAGACCAACAGACGATCAGGCTCATCCTTGTTTCTTCGCTCCCTCCCCTCCCCTCCCCTCCTTCCCCGTCATATCCCAGGGTGCACCGCGCGGAGGAATGAGGCTCCTCTCTTTGACAGCTGCAGTTATCCTAGGTTATCCTAGGAGATGCCATGGGAGGAACTATCCAGCCAGCTGAAGCGATCTCCACTGCCTGCCACTGTGACAAGCCTCAAAAGGGCTCAGCATGACCATGGGCAGCGGAGGAGCAGGGTTCGTTTCAGCTGGCTATGTAGCCAGCTGCAGCAACCTCTTCTCCCTGCCACTGAGCCGAGCCCTTTCACACTCAGCGCAGTGCTGGGGAGTGCTGGGCAGCAATCGCCTCAGCCGGCTATACCTAGCCGGCTGAAGCAACCTCCTCTCCCCGCCGCCAGCCCGAAACTGCTGGCGGTGGCAGGGGAAGCCTCTGACCGCTGCCCCCAAGTGCCGCCTGGGCACTTTGGGGGCAGCTGACAGCAGCGCTTGCCTGCTAGCCACTTGACAAGAGCGGCAAAGGGATTTTGCCTCTCTTGTCCAGTGGGTCGCTTGTAGTTGGGCTTGACCCACGATGGGTTGTGTCGTACGGGTTCAGATGACACGACAGCCCATTGTGAGTCAAACAAACCCAGCTACAAGCCAAAAATAAGCCACCCTGACAAACCCATTCTGGGTTCGCATGACATGACAACCCACTATGTCACTGTTCTCCAGCCTTGGGTCCCCAGATGTTTTTGGCCTACAACTCCCAGGGGCATGCTGGGAGTTGTAGGCCAAAAACATCTGGGGACCCAAGGTTGGAGAACACTGCACTGCACTATGTCTTATATATATATATATATATATATATATGTATATATATATATATATAATATAATATTCTAAGGCAACCAAATATAGGTTTTAGCCAATCACAAAAGGTAGTACATAAAATACATAAAATATAGAACTTATCATTAACAAAAGAGTAAAGTGTTACAAAATATTAAAACTAAACCCTTAGTATTAAAATATTAAAATATTAAAACATTAAAACATTCATACACATGCGACTAGGACTTCACATCTCAAGGCCAGCCACATGGGTTTCTCTAAGCTTGGCAGCCTTCACAGCAAATTTGGCTATGTTAAACATAACAGACCTGTCTGTACTTGAAAATAGATATTTAACCTTATCCACAGGACCGGTGCAGGGCAGTTTGGCGCCCTAGGCGAAATTATATTTAGCGCCCCCCCCTCTCGTGCCGTGGGGGGGGCTCCAGAGCAAAGCAGCCCTGTGGGCAGGACCTCCCCTTGGCCATTGGTCTGTCCTTGGAGCTGGGGATTGTGGAGCCTCGTGAGTGTCCATGATCCCCAGCTGCAAGTGTCAGTTTTGGAGATGGGGTGTGTGTTCAGATCGGCTTGGAAGTAAACTGAGCTATTTGCCAATTTCATAGGAAGTAGCTTGACCTATTTCTGACGCAAGCTACGGGGAGCCCGCCGCCCATCTCTTGTGAATTCTGGATAAAATAGGTTTTTGGAATGGTTCAACTTGAATGGAGAAAAAACAGTTCTGGGGGTTTCAAGCTGAACCATTCCAAAAACCTATTAAAGTTGCAAGGCCGGGCTTACCCCACTTTCAAAGCCAGTGTTAGGGATCAACCCTGTCAGGCAGCTGCTGAGGCCCTGCACCTTGGGAAGTTCCACCAGCCCCACCTGCTGATCAGCTGCTCCTATGAGGAACAGCCACCACTGAAGGGTTCCCAGGAAGTTTTGGGCCCCTGCAGATGCTTCCCCCACTCCTCTATCCCTGCTTGATGCCTGTGGTCGCAGTGGCAACACCTCCAACGCACTCACATGTGTGCTGTCTTTGGGTGTTTGGGGTTGGTCCTGCTGGGGGACGGCTCGCCAAGGGAATGTAACCAAGCCCTCCCGACCTCGCCATAACCTGCAACTAGCCCTGCCATGGTGAAGATCCCACTGGCACTACTCTTAAAAGCTCGGTCACTCTGATTAGATAATTACTAACCGTCATCTCTCAGAGCGCCATATCCCGTGACATAACAGGTGGTGTTCTCTGGAAAGTAATGTGTAGCCTCTGGAAGACAAACACGTCGCACAGCGGTTTTAAACTCCACTGGGGATGAGATCTGCACGACTGCAATGTCATATTCATGGCTCATGACGTTATTGGCATAATGCTCATGAATGATAATCTGACGAAGGTTTCTTCTCATTGTTGGGGGCCTTAAACGAGCCCCAAAACTACTCGTCCAACCTCTGATATCCTTGACTCTGAAAGACATTTGAGATTACAGATAATACAGTAAAAGTTTGTTCTACTTAGCATTGATATAGCATTTCATTTTACTCCAGCCTTTCTTAGGGCAGAACATCTCAGTTATTTAACAGTAAGGCAAAGGGAGGCATTTGTAGGGGAGAATTCTTCCTTTGCCTATTGATTTGGCCCTGGAGTTCCTCCCCACAGGCCTCAAACCCAGCTAGCTCTGAGACCAGACATAAGCCCAGTTTGGGAAGGGGAAAGGCCCTGGGGAGTGGAGTTTGAGGAGAATCAGTGGGCAGGGGGGAGGGTTAAGCCCCACTCTCCCACCCACAATTCCATATGTTTTGAACAGATGTAACAACATAAAACTGGGGTCAGTGACAGTTCCAGGGCCCTTGGGCAAGACACCCATGATGGGACCCTCCCTCAGTGGGTCTACCTTCTCACCGCCATTGTCACCAGCTGCTATTGTTCTCCATCCTCTTCCTCATCATCACTACCACTTGTTTGCTTGCTTGACATGCAAAGGGCCAATGAGCAAGCAGCATCTCCATCTCCATCTCCATCTCCTCCCCAGAGCGAGAGGTAGATGAACAAGCAGGTTGGATTGGTGAAGAGGTGGAAGAAGTCTACAGGTCTCTGGTCAGCGAGTCCCTGCTAAGGTGTAGGCCCTCTGTAGGTGCCTGACCATGCCTGCCTGCCTGCCTGCCTGCCTTTGATGCAGCCCTGATTGGGGTAGAAGGTGCACATATATGCATAAATGGGATTTTATCATTTTTAATATGTGTGATAATTGAACTGTGCTAGTCAGATGTAGTTTTAGAGTGGTGGGGGCAGTCTCCTCACCCTCTGAAGCAATGAGCTGCAGTTACAAGCCACGTGTTACTGATCAGTGTTGCCCCACAGCGATGAACGCCATTCAGCTGAAGACTGGCTTGCCACGGCCATTCCCCCTCCCCTGCAATGCTTCCTCCATGGATTCTCTCTTCGGATCTGTCCATTCGTGTTCCGCAACCTGCCAAAGAATACCTTCTTCATCCAATTTCTTTTCAGAAAATAAAATACTTATTTCTATTTATTTTCAGAAAATTAAAAAAAAACTTTTATTTTTATGTGGGTACTCAGTTCTGAACTTTTTCACACTGTTTTTCAAACCTCTTCAACTGAGTGCAGCAGGAAGCCCCAGAGTTTGTTTTGAAACAGAGAATCTGCTACTCGGAACTGACATTTTCTCTCTGCCAAGCTCACTTTTAGTATCAGAGCAGCAGGGCCTTCTCTGGCTGGGAAACATTATCTCTCCCCACCCCCACCCTGGGAAATTGGATAATTAGGGTGTGATCCTATGCATGTTTAGACAGAAAAAAGGCCTACAACTTTCAGTATGCCCCAGCCAGCCATGTTGGCTGGGGCATGCTGGGAGTTGTAGGCCTTTTTTCTGTCTAAACATGCATAGGATAGCACAGTGTTCTCCAGCCTTGGGTCCCCAGATGTTTTTGGCCTACAACTCTCAGCATGCCCCAGCCAGCAGCTGGCTGGGGCATGCTGGGAGTTGTAGGCCAAAAACATCTGGGGACCCAAGGCTGGAGAACACTGGGATCACACCTTTAATGAGTCAAGTCCAAGGTGAGGCTTGTAGAACTCTCCCATTCCTCACAAAAAGCAGCCGTGGTGCCCTAATCCAGAACGTCCCCATTTCCTGTTGGAAAGTCGCCCCCTCCATGGCTGCTATTTGCTCCTGAAGATGCTGTTTGCAGAAATAGCAGCAGAAAGGGTGCAATTTTCAACAGGATACTGGTGCAGGGCCCCAATCCAAATTGGGACCACATCCTGGATTGGAGCACTAAGGCTGCTGCTTCTTCAAAATAGAAGTGGCCAGCTTAAGCACAGTATAAAAGAGTATAAAAAGCATGAATAATGCAACATGTAGTTTGTTCCTTATTTAATGTTTTGTGAATGGGATTTGACTGTATATAGCTATTATTGTTAGCTCTGTGTTTTGAACCAGAGGAGAGTTGAAAGTCGTTTGAGGCTTCGTTTGCCATGATATATACACACACATTTATTTTGTCTCACTGTCACCTCTGCTCAAACATTATTTTGAAACAATACAAAACCCTGCTTATCACAGGTGAAAGTGGGGTGAGGAATTGTATATACCATGAGCTATTATCCATCTTTCAAACCATTTTCAGCTCTCTGACAAAGCTTTCTTTGCTGGGAGCTATGTCAGCTAAGGAAGCATGAATTTTTAAATAAAAAATTGTAGTATAAACGTGCCCTTAAGCTGCTCTACAGCATGTGGAAACATACACCCTGCCAACTGGTGGTTCAGAGTAGGATTGTCAAACGCACTCTCCCTTCAGTCTGATAAACTCCAAGAGTCAGTGAATGAAATCCAAACCACCAAGGCTTTTGGATTCTTTGATGAGTAGACTGAGGAGCGAGCTGTGATAATTTGGCTTCTGAGGTAGTAAGTAACTCCAACTGGCATGCCCACACATACACAGCTTACCATAGAGCACAACCCTCCAGAATGTTCTTCTGTGCAAGCCTGATCCGAATGAACATCTATTTATTATGTTTATATTCTGGCCTTCCTCCAAAACAGCATCCGTGGGCTTTCCCCAATATTCTCCTTTACAACAATCCTGTGAAATAGGTTAGGCTGAGAGAAACTGACTGGTGCAAGGTCACCCAGTGAGCTCCATACTCAACAGGGCATTTAAGCCCTTTGAACCAAATCTGACATTCTGCCTTTTACACCACACTGGCTCTCATTCATTTCAATGGGGCTTATGCAGGTCCTTCTCTCCATTTTATCTTCAGGTTGCTGTTCTGGTCGATTGTGCCCCATGGATCAGATTTGTCTGCCTCCTACTATGCCAGCCTTAATGATAACCAACAATCACCTGAGATACCCAACAAGCACCTGAAAAAGCTACCGGTACTACTTTGCCTCAGATTAGGACCAGCTCCGACCCTACCATTGTGATACACCACTGTGACTTTCTTTTACTCTGTGGTTTCATGAGGCAAGTCACAGCTCAAGGCAGTGTCTGAAATTAGTACTGGCCAAAATACCATGCAGGAGCTAAGGCTTCAAGGAACTGGCAACTCAAAGGTGGAAATCAGGCCTACCTCAAAACTGCTGCCATCAACAACCAAGGCTGGCTGTGATCTAACTACTGAAGGTGTAAAATAGCAAACATTTTCGGTGTTGTTGTTGTTATTTACAGTATTTGTATACCACTCCACATTAAGCAGAGAGGTGAACAATAAAAAGACAAAAACAGATAAAAGAAACAAAAACAATATGTTGAAAACAAACTAAAATTACAATGGTGGCTGTACAACAGAGGAGGCTTCCCGGAACAAGGAGGTCTTCAGCAGGCGCCAACAGCAGTACAATGTCCGAGCCTGCCTGACCTCCAGAGGCAGGGAGTTCCACAGAAATGGAGCCGTCACACTGAAGGCCCTTCTCCTGCTGGACTCCAATCAGGCCAACGGTCCATGAGGTACCACCAGGAGCATGCCATCTGATGACCTCAGCAACCGGGCAGGTTGGTATGGGAGGAGGTGCTCTCTCGGGTAATCTGGTCCCAAGTTGTTTCGGGCTTTGTACACAAGTACCAGAACCTTAAACCTGACCCAGTAGCAAATAGGTAGCCAGTGCAGTTCCTTCAGCAAAGGATATATTATAGGATATGTCTGCACAAGCCTTGGGTGGGGGGCAGGATATGCATCATTATCCAGCATTAAGGCTCTGATAAAGGTTCCACATCTGGATTTTGGCCCAAGAAAGATGATGCAATATCCCTCTTCTGTCAAACAGCACCTAACTACAGATGAATCTAGTCAATTAGCCTTGGATAATGTGCCATTTTAAGTAGCAAGGTGCCATATATACTCACAACTAAACCTATGTGGAGAGCCAGTGTGGCGCTAGTGGTGAGAGTGTTGGACTGAGACTCAGGAGATCCAGGTTCTAGTCCCTGCTCGGCCATGAAACTCACTGGGTGACTTTGGGCCAGTCACTGACTTTCAGCCTAACCTACCTCACAGGGTTGTTCTGAGGATAAAATCGAGAGGAGGAGGACTATGTAAGCCGCCTTGGGTTCCTTGCAGGAAAAAAGGCAGGATATAAATATAATAGATAGATAAATAAATAAATAAATATTTGTAAGTAGATAAGGCAGGGTGCCACTTGGCAATGATGATTCCCATATATATATATATATATATATATATGCTTGAAATTACTTATAGCTAGCTGTGAACATATTCAAGCTCTAAACAAACAACCCCATTTTCACTAGTATGTACAGGAAGCACTTTATTTATTAGTAGTTGTATTAGCTAGGCGTTGTTTATAAATTAAGATAAATACACAAGAGCAGCAGGTTTGGGCACTCCCCAAGGAGTGAAAACAGGTGAGTTGCCCATTTGATGTGTGTGCATTTTGCCATATCTTCACCAGATGGTGGCGTTTATTTACACACACTACCTCCTGGGATTCACTGGCCAGCTTAATTCATGGAAAGAGAATTCTCAGAGGAATGCACATAGCGCTGACATAGCATGATGATGCCTACCTGTTCCAAAATTTTGTTTCATTACATTACATTAAGACAGCCTTCCCCAACCTGGGGCCCTCCAGATGTTTTGGATTTCAATTCCCATCAGCCTCAGCTAGCATGGCCAATGATCAGGAATGCTGGGAGTTGAAGTCCAAAACATTTGGAGGGCTCCAGGTTGGGGAAGGCTGCGCTAGGACTGTGGAGAGATAGGGAGAGAGTGTATGTGGTGCTAAATTGCAGCAAGAAACTTTGTTCCTCTTGGCACAATCTGAAGTGTGCTGGCACAGGCTGGAGCCATTCCTATATCCATCCCAAGATAATTTTAATGTAGATACTATAGACTGGCTGCATTTGGTTTAAAGTTGCTACTGAAGAGTGATAAATTAGCTGCCTACTTTGCGTTGGAATTTTTACCGTGGTTATGATCAGATACTGGAAACAGAGAGGAGGAAAACTCAAAAAGGCACGTGAACAAATTAGTTTATTACCGTAAGTCCCAGTGCATTTTGAGTCGAGAGACTCTTCCTCAAGAACAGATGAATTAGTTTCTACAAATACACTGCCATTTCTGACAAAGAGGTTTCCTTTGCTTTGTCCCCTGTGATTGTGCCTTTTCTCCTCCATATCTGACAGCTGTTTCTGTTACTTATCTGTGTCAGTACCAGGCAACAGAAAATTTTTAACAGCAAGTTCACAAATGTTGATCACTTCATGCTGTGATTTTCAGGTTACAACTTGCATGTGCAAATGAGCCATCACTTAGAGCAGGGCTCTCCAACCTTGGGTCCCCAGATGTTGCTGGCCTACAGCTCCCAGCATACCCAGCCAGCATGGCTAATGGCAAGGGATTCTGGAAGCTGTAGTGCCAGCGACATCTGGGGACCCAAGGCTGGAGAGCCCTGACTTAGAGAGACGTCAGTGAGCATCGCAATTCCCTAGCTCAGAATATGAACAGAGCATTCTGATATTCCTGCCCCTCCCCCTGCATGAGTTCTACATGGCTCAGATGTTAATTCAAGCCAGAGGAGAACTCAACACCTCCCCACCATCAACCCATCCACCTGTCTCCAGCACCCGCCTCCCTATCCACCACATATATGGATGTGCAAATCAGCAAAACTCAAGCTCGCCAAAGTTCTCCACCTGAAATTCCACGTGTAAAGGAGAGACTGGAGGCTTTTTCCAGAGCAAAGTGTCATGAACATCAAGTTAAAAACTCTGTAGTATTTTGACTGATAAATATCTTAGTGATGCAAGGCACTTAATAACCTTTCCCTCTTACCCACACATTCAGCAGTACAGCATCAGAATGTAGAAAGAATTACCATGAGCTTTAATGACGAAGCTTTTCAAGCAGCTTCCCATGTTGTGTCCAGACTCCAGACTGTAAAAAACATGGTGGCCCACAAAGAACAAGCAAACTGGGAGAATGCAACTCAGTTTAGGAATCATTGTGCTAAGCAATGCCATTTCTAATTCTAGCAAACCTCTGCCTGAACTCAAAGCAGTTTTAGTACTTACAACTGTAGAGAAGATTTTCACCTTTTTCTGCATTAATCTCTGCAAAAGAAGACAGAAAAGGCAGTCATGGTAACACTTCCACTTTGAGCTAATCCTATTTATATGGACGGACTTTCAAAATTCTGTTGTAAAAACAGGAGAGTTACTGAGCTTCTACCTAACCATTTGGTTTGGTCTCATTTGCCAGGAGGAAGTTATAATCCATTATCATACTATACAGAAATATTCTGAGTTTGGCAATTTGCATAGTGCGACTCATGGGTTTAAAAAATGGTGAAGACATTTGTAATCATACAGATTTTTTTAAATCAAACTAATTGATTAAGCAAAGATTCTTCTAGAGCAGGGCTCTCCAACCTTGGGTCCCCAGATGTTGCTGGCCTACAGCTCCCAGCATAGCCAGCCAGCATGGCTAATGGCAAGGGATACTGGGAGCTGTAGTCCAGCAACATCTGGGGACCCAAGGTTGGAGAGCCCTGTTCTAGAAAGACTATATTACAGAGAGTAATAAGTAAATCAGAGTTAATGACTACATGAATTAGGTAATTCTTTTTACCGGATGACTGGTTCCAATGTAACTGTGTACACCAACTCATCTTTTGAGGTGTGATAAAATGTATGCCCAAATTTGCATCCATTAACCTTTATAAGAAGTGCCACATAGACATGTTGCCGAATTTTACTAGCTGCCTATATCAGTGCAAATCATATAGCAGGGCTCTCCAACCTTGGGGCATGCTGGGAGTTGTAGGCCAAAAACATCTGGGGACCCAAGGTTGGAGAACACTGCCATATAGAGATCAGGGCAGGACCCAAAATGGAAGCTGTAGAAGAGCATGGCCATGCATTTGCACAGCTTCAGAGAACGTCCCGGTGGATGTGCCCCAATTGTCAGCTTTGTCTGTCTCCCACTGTGTTACCCTTAATCACAACCAAATGTCAGAAAGCATTAGCAGATTGTATGTACAATTAAAATTTCTTAAATTTATTATACAGGCCTGTGGCTCATGCTGGCTCAGCTTGTCTGAGCGTGGAAAGCTAAGCAGGGTCAGGCCTGGTTATTACTTGGATGGGAGACCCCTCCTCTAGTTTCCTGCATTGAGCAGGGGGTTGGACTCGATAGCCTTGTAGGCTCCTTCCAACTCTATGATCTATGAAATCTACAGAAAACCTTTAAGGATTGATTTGAAAGATTAATTCCTAGCTGCCTTTCTTTAGGATTTACTTTCCAGGTCGTTAAAAACATGAAGTTAACCATTTGGGGAATCTGTGCACCTCTTCAGTACTGCTGTCACCAGAATGAAACAAGATGAAATTATGGTCCTGAGACAATCTAGACATCAATCAGGGAATTGCTTGTGATCACTAATCTGCAGTCTCAGAAATTCCTTTCTGTTCCATATTACTTGCTCTGGGAATGAATTAGCCCAGCAGCTTATATCCCCACTTGCTGACTGGAGTTATACAAGGGTGATAGAATATTGTAGAAATTATCCAAATAATATAATGACTACTAGCACTGGCTCAATCTAAAATACATGTAATTTGCCCAGCACCCTCTGGGTATGTACCCCATTAGCAGGGTTGGCAGGCAATGGCAGGCATGGCTGGCCACCTACAGAGGCCCCACATCCCAGCAGGGGCCAACTGACAAGAGCTCCCAGGACTTGCTCCTCCTCGTCACCATTGCAACCTGCCTGTTCACCTGCCTCTCGCTCTGGCCCGGACAGCAATGGTGGTGAGAAGGAGGAGGAGTAGCTGCCACTGCCTCCTTGCTCACTGGCTCTCTGCCTGTCAAGCCAGCAAGTGGTGAAAATTATGAGGGGGAGGAGGGGGAGCAAGAGCAGCTGGTGACAGTGGCAGTGAGAAGGTACGTAGACCTACTGAGGGAGGGCCCCCTCAAAAACCTGGAGCCAGCCCTGCCCATTAATCTCCAAAGCTGCCATCTTTTGGTTCCATATGTACTGGACACAGCCAGAGGGTAGAACTGATGAAAGCCTGGCAGGGTGGAACCTGATAGGTTGTGGCGGAGCCTGAAGATCAAGAGGGTAGGGTCAATGTAGCAAGAAAATGCAGGAGGGTCACTAGTCCCCCATCCTTATGTGGACCACAAACATTGAAAGAGCCAAGAAGGGGGGAAGGGGAATAGATTTATGACAACATACACTTCAGGGTGCAATGCAAAGAAAGAAAGAAGTACAAAAAAATCTGGACTAGGTTAAAACGGTCATCTATGACACTTGCCTGAGAGGTTGTAAGACGAAAGATCGATACTCAAAGGCCATGTTGGTAAATTCAGCCTCCTCAGCAAAACAGAGTTAATACTCGTCCAGAGTGCCGCTCTACTATCGGTGCCAATGAACCTAAACACCAGCACCACGTCTGCCAGAACTGCGCTATTGTTTTGCCTGCAAAGGAATTAAGCCTCAGACAGCTGGTCAAGCAAGACAGGATATTTTCTACTACACCTTCTGCACAGGCTAGGCTGGCTCAAGAAGACATTTGGTCACCTGAGGTGGAAAATCCAAACACCGTCTTTACCTGCCACTAGGCAATATGACTGTGTTGGGGAAAAGCAAATGCCACCGTGATCAAGCTTACTCAGAATCACTCACCAAAAAATCTGTTATTTTCACCCTTTATAAGTTTTTACATACACGTTTAAATTCTCAACAATAAGCATGCTACAATTTCAAATGTAAATCAATTGAGTATACATCACCTTCCGTCCCTTATCTTTCAAGAGTTTGGTATACACAAGTCCTGACTTTGCTGTATTTCAACAAAGTTGGAATGAGCCTTCCTCTGTTTTTTCTTTCGGGATGGCTTCCAATGTCCTAATTTTCGTCTCAACACTTTTTTCTTCACTGATTTCCTCCAACAAGAAACCAGTTTGATCCTCTTGTTTCGTTGCCTTTCTCAAGGATTATCACGGACTATGTTTAGTTCCAATTAAATTATTCTTTTGTTGCTCGCAACTGCTTAACTGTTTGTTTTTTTCACAATGAGTCCTCTCATTTTAGCAATTCTGAGACTAGGCAATATGAGGCATAACTGACCAGGGTGTTCTCCTGCTAAACTCATTTCCTCTTTGAAATGAATGAGAGCTGTGGAGGGTCTAAGACTGAGCAGAAGTTCAAATGAGAACGCTTGGCTCCAGTTCGGGTTGTGCCCTCAAAACTGCTGGCGATTTGAGGGTGGGGGATTCTCTGAAAAGTTCAGGGGTCTTACCTTTGGTGGTGCAGGGGCTCCCCCTCCCTTTCAAAACCTTTTAAACTTCATTTTGGAATGGAGCTTCCTTCATTGGCTCCTGGCGGCCATGTTTTTCCCAGAATGTCCAGGAACAATGCTATGCCTGGAGCATTCGGTGGGGGGGGGGGGGGATAGGAACTGTTCAATTACAGTACAACCCTAAATGCCTACTCAGAGGTAGGTCCCACTGAGTTCAATGGGATTTACTCCCAGGTAAACAAGTATAAGATAACAGCACTAATTATTAACCAAATTGCAGTTTCTATTTCCTCTTATGGAAACTGGAATTAGAATTTGCACTGCGGAGGACTTCACATTAGATCACAAGACTAATCTACAAACAGACACACACACAGGCCCTGATCTAACTCTCCTAGTGCACAGCTAATGACATGCAACAGCCAGTTTCCCTGGGCCCCACTGAAATGACTGGGTGTGGTTTTGATGTTGATGCATATTCTCATCTGCATCAAAAGACACATCCAGGCAGGGGACCGAGTGGCACCCAGCTAAGTATCCTGATGCAGTTGCTTCTGCACACCCTTGTTAGATTAGAGTGAGGCTTTAAAGGGCATTATTCACCCACAAGCAACCAGCATGCCTAGAGGAATATGCTTCCAGTTATTCCAGTTCAGATCTGTTCAGATGTTACATAGAAATGAGAAAATAAAAACGACATCTGCTTTCCCCGTCTATGATATAACTTGCAGAGAGACATTTCTGAAGCCTGTGGACTGCTGAGGTCATCTTATTAGGCACTTTTTGAAACACTCCTTTCATTCAAAGAGCTTGAAGTGATTTACATAGGACTCCTAGGCAGCCTCTCATCCAGGCAGGTAAGGTTACAGAGATGAACCTGCTTACCGTCAGCAGTTTTACTGATTACATTTTCATCCCACACATTTTCCAAGGAGCTCAGCCTGAGCCCTGGCAACATGGCCCATGGTGTGGGGCCTCTGGGCCCCAGCATTTGCCCAACCACTGGTCTTGCCATGGTCATTTCCCCAGGTGCACTAACGTAAATGTTCAGGATAAGGAGATAGGAATGTATCCCTGATTCTCCTAAGTCATCCCTTCCCACCACAGTGAGAGTCAAGCTCAATTAACTTTATTAACAGCTAATGATATATAGATATGGGATGATTAATGGTTTTAAAATTAGCCCACCCATTTTTATTAGGGTTTATTAGGGAGAGGTGGGTGGTGTTCGTGTTTAAATTCTCTGCTGGGGAAACCCAAAGGCAAGAATATAGGGGGGGGGGGGAATCAGATGTCATATTACACCACAGAGCAATCAAGTTAATTAGCCTGTTGCCAGCAACCAGTCCCAGCTGCTGTGGAGTAAAGAACAAGACCCAATTAACCCATTGCACAGATCATAATAAGCTCCTTGGAGGAAGTGAGGGATGAAATACACAAAACTAATACTGCATGCCTGAAAGCCAGCCTTCCCCAACCTGGTACCCTCCAAATGTGTTGGGCTACAACTCCCATAATCCCCAGCCAACACATCTGGAGGACATCCAGGTGGGGAAGGTTGCTACCTACAGGATATACTGCCCAGGAACTACGGTATCTGTAAGCTGCTCTCTTCAGAGGAAAAGCAAGATGTACACTGAAGATCAGACCAACATCCTATCATATATATTACGGTATATATGCCAATAGTGAATTCAGGTGCTGAGTTTAAAATGAGGCTACTGAGATACAAAAAGGGAGGTGTCGACCTGCTTTGGAGAACTCCCATGGTCCACAAAGTAGAAAAAAATATTTGGGGGAAGGAATAGGGGGCAACCCTCCCCCCCCCCCAAACTGCCCAATGAGGGCTGATCATAATCAGTGACCACAGAATGCTGAATTCACAAGGGAGGGAGGGGACTAGGAAACAGAAAACCAGGGGGAGGAGAAATGGAATGGAATATCCTGAAAGAAGGCATGTCCAGGTTTGCACAATGAACAGGAGCAGCCCACACTGTGATTTTGTTGTAGGTCCCAGGTGCAAAAATAAATTGGGGATGCCAAAGTAGAAGACCTGCAATAGCTAATGCCTCCACAACATGTTCAAAAAGTAAGAACCAGCAGGAACTTGTGGGTCCTGTCCTGTAGCTCACCTCAGGGAATCCAGTGGCTTCAGCAAGTTACCAGTGGTGACACATGCTATAAGGTAAGGCCAAATCAGTACCTAAAGTAATCTTGGCCAATTTGATTTACGGTATGTACAAGTTCCTTCCCAAATTAATTGTTGGCGATCAGTTCAGCATAGGTCCCACAGCTGCACTTTAGTTTTACATACCTTAGCCCTACAACACGTGATTTGATCAATTTTTTCTTTAAATGTGTAGCTTCAAATGCCTGGCTAATCTGTTGAGAGGAAGGAAAGGGACAAGTGTGTCAAATAAAATGTATTAAATAAAATGACGGAGAGAAATCTATGATTCTAAATACTACTACATGATAACACTAAAACAGCAGTGCGGACCTGTTTAGCGGCAGGGGGAGCCGGGTTGCCCCCCCCTCCAGTCTCACCGCAGGCCGGATGACAGCAGGGATATGGCCCCGCCCCCTGACATCGCCCCTTCCTTTTTTTTCGTCATGCCGGAAGGAGGCACGGAACTGTGCCCCCCCCCCAGCACAGAGAAAGCAGCCCAGACAACCCTCCATCCCTGCTGCAGAGTCAAGTGATCAAGACCAGTAGCAGTGATCAGCAGCGCAAACCCTGCTTTTCTTACGTGGGGCTGCCACGTTTACGCTCAAGTATGGCTCCTGTATCTTCAGCTCCTGACTGACAGAGAATTATATGAGAGGGGAAGTCATATCTAGAATTGGAATGCAACTATGGGGAAAAGCTTCATCTGGTTTCCCGTTGTCAGTCACGCAGCTTTCAAAGGCACAAGAGGCCGTACTGAGACAAGGAGGTTAGCGCAACCCTATTCATCTGAGTTTCTTCTGGAACTGATTCCGTCACTGTTGTTTTCAGTAAAAACGTTGATTGTTTTACTCCTGTTTCTCAGTGGAAATGAAGGTTAGCAGAGAAGGTGCTTTTCTCCCTCAGCTTGTTATTCACCTCGGCTGTCTTCAGAATGGGTGGGGGTGTCAAGGGGGGGGGCAGGGTCACTACACCAGGGTTCAGGACCTGTATCTTATCCACCCTGTGGCCACTTAAGTTTCAGGAAGAAGGCAGGCTTCTAACTGCTCATAATCCTGGTTACTGCTAGTATAATAAACCATGTAGCTGGGTTGTACGGAGCGGGGGAGGAGGAGATGGAGGAATGCGTTGTTAAAACCTGCCTTTTTAGGAAGGCCTTGAAGCCACACGTGAGTTAAACCCATTTAATTGGGGTGCAATCTTATGCAGGTCTAGACCCCAAAAAAAGTCCTACAGTTCCAGCATGCTGGGAGTTGTAGGACTTCTTTCTGTCTAAACCTGCATAGGATTGCATCCTTAATCAATTTAACTTGAAACTGTTTAAATCACATTGGTTTTAGTAGCCGCTTTTATTCTCTACTTTTTTTTCAGCCAGTAAGCTTTTATTGCTGTGTCAGCCAATGGTCACTGAAATCTTCCAAAAACTAAAAGATATCCCAGCTAGCCATCTATCAAAACTGTGTTATGATACGTTAGAATGATCAGTTACTCAGCTTATATGCTATCCCAGTAGACCTTCCGGTCCTTTTTCAAGCCAGCACTTTTAAAATTCTGCTGTCAGGGCTGGCCCTACCATTAGGCAGAGTGATGCAATTGCCTCAGGCAGAAAATGCTGGGGGGGGGTGCAGTGGTAGCAGCCTTCCAGATGTTTCTCCTGGGCTTCCCAGCTGTAAGGGCCAGCCCTCCCATGAGGCAGGGTGAATCCCTGACTCAGGTGGCAGTGGGAGGAGTGGTGGATTCCACGCTCCCACCACCACCACCACAAGGGCCTCCCACAGGTCCTGCCAGGCAGGTGGGTGAGTGAATACTGCTGGGCGGGCAAGTGCCGCTGAGCAGGCAGGTGCTCCAGAGAGTGTTGGATAATTAAAATTGCAGTCAAAACCTATGGCTCATGTTTCACCAGGTAGTTGGGTGAAATAGTTAGGATCACTGGTATCTTCTAGTGTGGATTCACTGGAAGATACTCATTGAATAATTAACAGCCTGAACAGGAGGTGGGCGTAGCTCTCAGCTTCTTCCTCTTTCTGTTCAGACTCTTAGTGAATGTAGCACCTTCTGTTGTTGTCTCCACGTGGTCCAAGTAGCAGCATGTAGCCAGAGTTGCTGGTCTGAACTCCACAAGTTCAGACCCCAAGTAACTACAAATGTACTTGTACCAACTGTAAGAAACGTCTTTTAAGCCTGCCTGAATGAAACTGCATAATCTGAGTGAGTAAATGTTACTTTTAACTTTTACAAGACTGTGTCTCTGATTATTGTTCTGAGGGGGAGAGAAAAGGGGGCAAAACCAGGGAAATCCAGTCTGACTTAAAGCATCCTGGATTACCAAATGCTAACTGGCTAACACTAGCCAAATCTAAGCTTCTTTTAAGCTGGAAAGGGACTCTACTCTGCTGATCTCACTAACGTGAGATAGGAAGGATATTACTCCACAATATATCCTCTCCTAGTATCTTTTTCAAGTCCCAACACGGGTTATGGGCCCAGAATAGATTGTTTTGGTAGCATTGTATTTGGATGCCACTGGATTCTCTTCAGGGAGAAGAGGAATTCAAAGTGGCCATATTTTTCTTTGTTCCCTGGTGAGCACATGGTGACTCCATTGTCTCCTTGTGAAAGAGAAACCCCCTTTCCTCAGAAGGCAGTAGTAAGGCAGTGAAGGTTTTTGAGTTTTGAGCATTTTCAGTTTTTGAGTTTTGCACATTTTTCCAATTTTGAGCTTGGCATTTTTCCCAATTTTGAATTTTTGGGCATTTTTCTTGATTTTTGATCCCTGAAGATGAGCGGAGGAAACTCAAGAGGAGAGAGCTTCTCCAGGCTGCCCAAATTAACTGAAGTAAATTTCATACAATGGAATAGGCGATTGAAAGTGATTTTGGACAGACTTGAAGTCCTGGGCTGTATTAAGGAAGATAAGCCCAGTGGCGCTGGTGAAGAAGAGGCCAGAGCAGCAGCCAAAGAATGGGAAAAGCAAAACAGGATAGCAGTATCTGTTATCATAGAAAATTTAACTGATTGCCAAATGATCCATGCTGGAGAAGGGGAAACAGCCAGAGAAGTGCTCCATAATCTAGAAAAGGCATTTGGGTTTACAAGCAAGCGGTCTCACAGGCGCCTAGTGAGAGATATGTTTCATTTGAAGCTTGAGTGCAAGAAGGATTGTGGAAGTCATGTGGAAGAGTTTTTATTTATTTATTATTTTTAACTATTATTGAAAAGTTAAGACTGGCAGAATATGTGATGAATGAAGATCAGAAGGTCTGCTACTTCCTGGGGTCACTGGGATATAAGTTTGAGATTTTTATATCCAGAATGGGCAGTGTCCCAAATTTAACACTAAAAGATTTAATTGGTCATTTGAGAGAAGAATGTGTTGAGAGAAGGGAAGAATCTCCAATCAGGCATTCTAAGCAAAGTGACTCAAACTACTTGTCCCAAGGGAATGGGAAAGGCACATCTAAGAGAATTGTCTGCTTTATTTGCAACAAAGAGGGACATATTGCCAAGTTCTGTAAGGCCCCAAAGACAAAGAAGCCCCCATCTTTTAGGCAGCAAAAGGAAAAGAAGGGGATTGATGAGAATAGCTTACTGATGCAACAGAAGAGTTTAGCAGCCAACAGTTACAAAAGTAAGTCAAACAAATGGGTGATAGATTTGGGTGCATCAAGCCATTTCTCACACGAGAGAGGATTCTTCAAAGAAATCAATGAGATTGAAGAATCACAAAGTGAGGACATCCAGATTGCAGATGGCAATGTGATAAAGGCACAAGGTGCAGGCTCAGGAGTTCTACACTGCAAGGTTGGTGGTGAAACCAGAAAGAACTGTGTATACAGAGTTCTCTACGTTCCAAAATTAAGTTGCAACATGCTCAGTGTCTCCACTTTAGCAAAGAAAGGCTTCAAAGTACTATTTGAAGGTGACAAGTGTAAAGTGTCCAAAAATGGTAAGCTAGTCTGATCAATGGCATGTATGAGGTTATTGTTTCAGAATCTCAGTCTGCTAAAGTGGCGTGCCCAAAGAAGAAGGATGAGGCTGATCTGGAGCTTTGGCGCAGAAGACTTGGACATAGAGACACAAGCACAATAAAGGAACTGCAGCGCAAGGAGCTGGCAAGAGGAGGTAAAACCCCACAGTAACCAACCCCTGAAAGCAGCAGCAGAGACGAACAGAGTGATGAGGACATGCCTGCACTGGAGGAGGACGATGAAGCTGATGCAGTTCCAGAACCACAGGTCAGACGGTCATCTAGATCCAACAGAGATGTTCCACCACTCCGGCTGTCCTACTCTGCAGGGTCGGCGCTACCCCAAGAACCTTCTACATGGGAGGAGATAAAGGAGATGCCAGACACAGAAGCCCGTCTCTGGAGGAAGGCTGCGCAGGAGGAGATGGATGCACTGCATCAGAACAAGACATGGATGCTTACTGACCTACCTCCTGGAAAGAAGGCCATAGGAAGTAAGTGGATTTTTAAAATTAAGCAAGGGGCAGAAGGGGAAGTGCAGCGCTACAAAGTGAGACGTGTAGCTCAAGGCTTCAGCCAGCAATATGGAGAAGATTATGATGCCACATTTGCCCCCACTGTGAGGTACAGCACAGTGAGAACGCTTTTGAGCATAGCGGCTTCAAAGCAGATGGAGGTGAGGCACATTGACATAAAGACAGCATTTTTGTACGGTGAAATCTCAGAGGAGATTTACATGAAACAGCCAAAGGGTTTTGTCAAACCACAGGAAGCCCATTTGGTGTGCAAGCTCCAGAAGGGCTTGTATGGACTCAAGCAGGCTGCCAGGGCCTGGAATATAAAGTTACACAAGATGCTGACACAACTAGGGTACAAACAAGGGAATGCAGATAAGTGTTTGTACACCAAATGCAATGATAGACAACTCTCTTACGTTCTTGCATTTGTTGATGATTTGATCATTGCAACAGCAAATGACAGAGACTACACAGAGGTTGTGAAACATTTAAGCAAGGATGTAGGAGTCAAAGAACTAGGAAAAGTACACTACTACCTTGGAAGAGAGGCAAGAAGAAGATGGTTCTTCTTGTATGGTGCCAGACACAGAGAAGAAGATGGTTCTTTTCTACTAAGTCAGAAGCAGAAGGTTGCTGAACTAATTAACAGCCTGGAGATGCAAGAAGCACACCCAGTCGCCACACCCATGAACACTGACTTTCTAAAGAACCAGGAAGAGTCAAAGCTTTTGCCTGACAACAACAAGTACAGGTCAGCAATAGGAAAGCTTCTCTACTTGACCACCACCTGTAGGCCAGACATTGCGAGTGCAGTGGGGATTCTCAGCAGGAAAGTGAGTAATCCCACTGAATCTGACTGGGTTGGTGTAAAGAGGGTGGTTCGCTATCTTAAAGGAACCATGAACTGTAAGCTAAAGTTACCAGTTGACAGCAACCCAAAACTAATGGGGTACACGGACTCTGATTGGGCTGGTGATTCAAAGGACTACAAATCTACTGGCGGGTATGTGTTCATGTATGCAAATGGTCCAATTGCATGGGGCAGTTATAAACAGAACTGTATAGCTTTGTCTTCTACAGAATCTGAATACATAGCTGCCACAGAAGCCTGCAGAGAGGTGGCCTGGCTGGATCAATTGATCAAAGACTTTGGGTTGGTGCGAAAGGAGCCTGTTTGCCTGATGGAAGACAACCAGAGTTGCCTGAGACTGTCCCAGAGTGAGAAGTTCCACGCCAGAACGAAGCACATCGGGGTGAAGTATCATTATGTGCGTGAGGCTGTCCAAGATGGACTTGTGGACTTGACATACTGTCATACTAAGGAAATGACTGCTGACATCCTAACCAAGCCTCTACCAAGAGACAGTTTCCAGAATCCTCGCGTCAAGATGGGACTGTGGGTGGATTAATAAAATTGTGAATGAATTTGTGTTGTTTTGCCTGAGAAGGGGTGGTGTGTTGGATAATTAAAATTGCAGTCAAAACCTATGGCTCATGTTTCACCAGGTAGTTGGGTGAAATGGTTAAGATCACTGGTATCTTCTAGGGTGGATTCACTGGAAGATACTCATTGAATCATTAACAGAGCCCCAACAGGAAGTGGGCGTAGCTGTCAGCTCTTCCTTTTTCTGCTGGGACTCTTAGTGAGTGTGGCACCATCAGTTGTTGGCCCCATGTTCTTCTAGCAGCAGCATGTAACCAGAGTTGCTGGTCTGAACTCCACAAGTTCAGACCCCAAGTATTTCCAAATGAACTGTAACCAACTGTAAGAAACGCTTTTAAGCCTGCCTGAATGAAACTGCATAATCTGAGTGAGTAAATGTTACTTTTAACTTTTACAAGACTGTGTCTCTGATTATTGTTCTGAGGGGGAGAGAAAAGGGGGCAAAACCAGGGAAATCCAGTCTGCCTTAAAGCATCCTGGATTACCAAATGCTAACTGGCTAACACTAGCCAAATCTAAGCTTCTTTTAAGCTGGAAAGGGACTCTACCCTGCTGATCTCACTAACGTGAGATAGGAAGGATATTACTCCACAATATATCCTCTCCTAGTATCTTTTTCAAGTCCCAACAGAGAGCCCCACTGGCTGCTCTCCTGCTGGGGAGAGTGGAGCCAACAGAGCTTTCCAGAGCAGCCAGCCAGCCAGCAGCACTGCAGTGGTTGCTCCAGAGACCCTTGCTGGCCCTGCTCTCCCACTGTGGCAAATGTAATGGGAGAGCAGCTACCTGGGCTCTCCAGAGCAGTCACTCACAGAGACGTAGCGTGGGGGGTGCAGGGGGGGCCGGCCGCACCGGGCGCAACATCTGGGGGGGCGCGCTCGCACTGCAACGCGCACACGGGCGTCGATCAGTTGGCCGGCCGGCGGCCTCGCTCCCACTTCCTTGCGAGTAGGCAGAGCTGGGCGCAAGTCTGGCGCCCCCTTGCGCGCCTCTTCGCGGAAGGCGGACGGGCGCTTTAAAGGGGCGGGGTGCCCCGCCCTGCGGCTCGCGCTCCCGTGTTGCCCAGCGGCGCTGGAGGCGGGCTGGAGTTTAAATCCTGCCGGCCAATGGGGAGCGCTCCGTAACGCTTCGGCTCCAGGTTTGAAACTGACGCCGACGCCGACGCTGCTGTTGCTCCTGCTCGCGGTGTTGTTTCCTCTTAGCCGTTGCCGGCACTGCCCCCGCCCAACTTCGACGGAGCGCGAAGTGCGGCCCACGGGAGCGCGGCCGGCAAGCAGGCAGGCAGGCAGCGCTAGCAGCGGGGTGCGGGAGGGCGCGGGGGATGAGCGCGACGGTGCCCAACAGAGGGTCCCGGCCGGCTGGCCGCGGCGGCAGGGCTGCAGCGGCGGGGGAGCCTGCCGGCGGCGGCAGCTGCCGTGCGTCGTCGTCGTCGAAGGAGAGCAAGGCCATCCCGGAGGTGCTTATGGACCCGCGCAGCCGGCAGCGCTACCGGTTGGGGTGCTTCTTGGGCAAGGGCGGCTTCGCCAAGTGCTACGAGATCACCGACGTGGAGAGCAAGGAGGTCTTCGCGGGCAAGATCGTGTCCAAGTCGCTGCTGCTGAAGGCGCCGCAGAAGGAGAAGATGTCCATGGAGATCGCCATCCACCGCAGCCTCCAGCACCGCCATGTGGTCGGCTTCCACGGCTTCTTCGAGGACAGCAACTTCGTCTTTGTCGTCCTCGAGCTGTGCCGGCGACGGGTAGGCCGCCATCTTGGGCGACGGGCTGTCCCGAGGGGCGCGTAGGAAGGGCGGGCAGGCTGGGCGAGTGGCCGCAGCTCTGGCTTGGCAAGGGTGTGAGGGCTGGGTCCCCCGAGGTGGCGATGATGACGTCTCCGCAGGAGGGGTGCTGAAAGTATGTTCCTGGCTGTCTGTGCATTGCCTTCTGCCCTTTTGGGAATTGTGCACATTGCCTGCACCATTCGGATTCGGTAACCAGGTCTAGCAACCCCACCCCACCCCCGCCCAAATCAGGGGTCGGTCTTCTCCATACAGCCTGCGCCTTGCAGGCTGTGGGACCTCCCTTATTAGAAAGTACAGCCACTCCAGAAACTGAGTGGCCCATCAGTTGCAGGAGAAATCACTGGGTTTCATAGATTTCATGCCTAGATGCCTCTACTTCTACTAGTCTACTCCTACTAGTCTGCATACACGATGAAAACAGAATCTTGGCTAAGTATTATATATTGCCACACCCTTGGCTTCAGTCTAAAAACAATACAATAGGAAAGGGCTCACCCACCATACACAAAATCTCTCCACCCTCTGCACCACGAAAGCATCCCGCAACCAACACCTGGGGGAATAAGTGCATCTTTGCCTGATGCCGAAAAGATGGCCATGTTGGTGCCAGGCAAGCTTTCCTGCGGAGAGAGTTCCATAAATGCGGGGCTTTCCCAGAAAATGCCCATTCCCGAACTGCCCCCCTCCCACATCCCTCAGGGGGCACAAAGAGAAGGGCCTCTGAAGCTGACCTGGGCAAGTTCCTGTGGGGTGAGGTGGCCCTTGAGTATTGGGATCCCAAGCCACACAGGTTTGTAGATTAAAAGCAGCCCTTTAAATTTGGCTCAGAAACAAATTGGCAAATTGGGTTAGTAAACAGGGTCTTGCCTGTGCTATATCTGTGCATGTGAAAAATGCTTCCTCATAGTGTACTTCAGCTGCCGCCCCACCCAGTGGAGTGATCCTTCAGCAGCAGGCTTAAGCCCAGTCTTGGATCATCTCCAGGGTATGGTTCCATTTTGATGTTTAGTTTTTGTTCTTGATATTTTTTGTCGTTTACGATGGTTGTGAGACGACATATAATAGCATGGCCCATGCTAGGTTACTACATTTGTAGATTTGTATTCATAGACCTGCTGAAAATGTGGAGAATGTGTAATGCATGTTCGCAGTCAATAAAGTGTTTGAAAATAAACTTGTATTTAGATGCATTTTACTTTAATTACATCAGTATTTTCATAACAAACAATACATGTGCTTAGGGGGTAAGGGTTTCTTTAACTGATCTAGTGGAAGAGACTCGAGTGCTAAAATCCACGGGTTAGGGGGCGCAAATTACTTGCCTTGCCCCGGGTGCTGACAACCCACGCTACACCACTGGTCACTCACCCTTTGGCTCACTCTGAGAATCCACTCAGAGCAAGCTGGCGGGTGGGTGGGCTCTCAGTCTGAAGAGCCACGTTGGCCAGAAAAACTGGTACAGGTGATCTGCAGAGACACCCATCCCACAATTCCTGGCTCGGAAGAAGGAACCTCCCAGAGCCAGGCATTTTGGTCTGATCGGCTCCCTGGAGAGCCCTGCCAGGTGCTTTTTCTAGCCAACGCAGCTCGCTCTGAGGGAGGGTGGCGACAATTGGGGTGAGGAGGGTAGAGTGGGTAGAAGTAAGGGCAGGAGATACCGATGCTGCAGCAGCAACAAGAACAAGGCATCGGCCGGGGGGGGGGGGGAGACACGGCAATGCACATGTGCTCCCCTGCCTCAGCCCTGCCAGCTGTTCCCTTCTCCTGTAGGACAGAGCTATGTATGCCTTGGGCTCTGCAAACTAGCCTGCTGTTTCAGGTGTGGTGGAGGACACTATCCCATCACCAGTGTTGAAGTAAGATTCAACTGCCAGTCCAGCTGGCTTCTGTATATGAAATGGGGAGGTGGCACCATCTTTATTATTTATTTATTTATTTATTATTTGCATTTATTTATCGCCCATCTGGCCGGCAAACCGGCCACCCTGGGCGATGTACAGAAAATAAAACAGAATAAAATACATTAAAACATTTTTCTCCATTAAAATACATTAAAACAGTATAAGATTTTTAAAATCTTAGCCCACCCCATATTCCCGCCTGAATAACCAAGTTTTTAATGAGCTTTAGTGTTTTGAATTATTTGTTATTTATTTAAAACATATACATATGTTTTAAATATATATCTCTCCCCCACTTTTCCTGAGTAGAGTTCAAGGTGGCTACCATTAATATTAATTGTTGTTAGCCACCTTGATCTCCACTCAGGAAAGGTGGACCTACATGTTTTAAATAAAAAGGCAAGCATTGTCTGCTGGGATAATAACCAGCAGCGAATAACAATCCGCTGAATGAAACAGAAGGGGGTGTAGCTGGTTGGGATGATGAGCTGGGCAAAAATGAGTCATTCTGAGTCATGTGAGGGCCACACAATAGCTAAGGGTTATTGGTCCATGCACCAGTTCCTTTGATTAGCTTTGGCTCTGAATTATCCCAAGTGTGCTGACAGAAGGAACTCTTCCCAGACTGTTCTAATGGAATGGTACTACAGTACCACCTCCAGGCTCTGAAAAGTGATATATAGCCACAAGGGTCCCATATTCTCAAATGAGTGTTAATAGTTGTGAGGAGGGTCACTACTTTAGATTATTCATTCTCTGGTACAATTGCCAACCATGAATCAGTATACTAGATGCCTAGAAAGTGTCCCCCCATCCTGCTTCCAACATAATCTTCAATGATTTAATGAAAACAGTAGACTGGGCCATTTTGTTTTCTGCAACCTTACATTCATCTTCAAACCTGGAAATGTATTCCACACAGCACTTACAATAGCAACAGATGTACTAGCTGGTGTAAAAAATGGCATTTTTCCAGTAACAAATTTCAAACATGAGAGAGTGGGCACTCCCTTCCTGGCCTGCTCCTCGGGGCCCAGAGCCATCTGGTTGACCATGGCTGAAAGAAGGATACTGGCCTTGATGGACTTTTGGTCTGATCTAGCAGGGCAATTCTTATGCTTTTAGTTTGAGATACTGCTTACTAAAGCAATATCCCCACAAGAGAATTCCTTCCTTGAAGGAAGATCCTGCACAAATGAATAAAAACAGAAATACAAACACACATTGTATGGAGAGTCTTTTAGAACAGAGTTCAGCAGAAAATAGATCTCCAGATGTTTTGGACTTCAACTCTGAGCATTCCTGACCATTGGTCATGCTGGCAGGGGCTTCTGCGAGTTGAAGTCCCAAACATCTGGAGATCTATTTTCTGCCCTTCCCTGCCTTAGAAGACCTTGCACAAACAGAAAGAAACCATTCTCACTTACCAAAGTCTCAATCTTTGTGCTGAGCTCTCTAAATTCTGCTGAGGTTTGTTTTTCCAAACCAGGATGGTATTGCACATTATTGATTCTAAAGGAAGCATTGTAATAGAATAACTTCTGATCTGCACAGGGAAAAGAGAGAGAAAAGAAATTTTCCTTTATCAATTCATCTGCAAGAATGTAGCACAGCTGAGTATTCACTGACAGAGGTACTCCATGAAGACCTTAAGTTTTAGAGGATCCAGTGCCAGGAGCAAGGCATGCAGGGTGCTTCTGCATCTATCTGGCAAGAGAGAGGGAGGCAGAGTTGAAGGAGGAATGGCTGTCCCATACTGTCCAGGAATATGAGCATTGCCACAAGCTGGTCCCCAGATAGGTAGCTCTGGGCTCTGTAGCCACCAGGCTGGTGCAAATACTTCCCCTCCCATGAGGAACCCATAAAAAATATTCCCCTCAAGCAGGGCTTAGGGCTGTCAGATCTCAAGGTCTCAGTTGAAGTTCAAAGGTTAGCCTCCTTCTCACTGACTGTGACTGGGTTCGCATGACACGACAATCCGTTTGCTATCCACAATGGGTTGTGGTGTCATGCACACTTGGACTGATTTCCCCAGGGTGGCTTCTTCGTAGGGGTTGTTGTACCCATGATGGGTTCTCATGTCATCCAAACCTGGGTCAACAACCCACAGTGAGCCCGATTGTTTGTTGGGTGCACTGTGAGTTGTTCTCACTGCAAACAACCCGCCGAGGGTTATTGACAGGGTGAGTTAGCATGATATGTGAATGTGCCCACTGTGTCCAGGGAAAGGACTAAAATCACAAGGTGAAAGGTCAAATCAGGGGGTGGTTTATTTTTTGCTTGGCTTGAGTTTTGTCATTTGCCCCCCCATGCACGCACGCATGCACGCACTCAGGGCTCTGGGCCCTGAGGAACCAGCCACAGCCAGCCACTCTCTCCTCTTGACTCATCAGGTGCTGCCCTCTGCATCCAGCCGCGCCACTAGACTCTGCCTTTAATCTGCCAGGCACCGACATCAGTTTTTAGGCTCTATCCCAGGGCTCTCCAACCTTGGGTCCCCAGATGTTGCTGGCCTACAGCTCCCAGCATACCAAACCAGCATGACTAATGGCAAGGGATTCTGGGAGCTGTAGGCCAGCAACATCTGGGGGCCCAAGGTTGGAGAGCCCTGCTCTATCCCCTGCATCTCAGTGTCTAAGCCTCAGAAGAGCTAGCAGCCCTAACACTGCTCCACATGGCATGGCATAACACAATGACATGATCCTGCCCTGGGTGTTTCACAAACATGGAGATTAGAGACAGGCGGTATATAGATGATGATGATGATGATGATGATGATGATGATGATGATGATGATGATGATAGAGATGTCTCTGGAACTCAATAGCTGAAATGACTGCTTCATGGGCATATCTGCTTGTGGCAGTCCAGTTGGAGCAGGTGGCCATAAACAGAAGCACACTGGGTAAAAGAGTAATTGCTAGGGGCCCTTGGGGAAAGCGTATCTTCCCATGTTGGGGCCCTTTTGACTTGTAGGACAGTGTGGGCCGGTTCGCATGACACGGGAACCGCGGGGGAGAAGAAGCCCCCCGCGGTTCCTGTGTCGTGCAAACGCCGGCCGGGGGTGCCCCTGCGGGACAGCCACGCTTGGGAAGCACGCAAAGTGACCATGGGCAGTAGAGGGGTAAGCCCCTACCGTGTGTGGCAACCCTGCCGTGCGAACAGCGGGCGGCTGTCCCGTGGGGGCGCACAGATGCGGACGCCCAGAGCAGCCGGAGCTGCGGCCGCTCCAGCCTGTAGGGGCAAATGGCCCCTCTGGGCATCCCGAGCCACGGCCCCCTAGCACCGGGAGGCCCGCACTGTGGTGCGGGGACTGCGGGGGTCCGCCCATGTGCACGGGGCGCAGGTCGTCTGCGGCACCCCGCCGGGCCCTGCGGACAGCCCCGTGGTGCCTCCCCGACTCGCAGCTTGGGTCGTGCGAACCGGCCCTGTATGTCCTGAGGTAAGGCTACATTTAGCACAAACCTAAATGACACTGTTCCAATTGCTGAAGGATTTGAAAATAGAGAACAGTTCAGGGGAAATAGACTAATAATAATTGATGCACTCACCATATAGCAAAAAATATACAAGCAACCCGATGACAATGGCCAAGACCACCAGCACTGCTAGGACAATCAATGCTATTATCCATGGCTCCAAATATTTCGTTCTTGTTACTGACCGAGCCATTCTGAGAAGAACAGGCAAAAATAAGATTTTGTAGGAAAGACAACAGAAATTTGCTAAATGGGCAATTAATCCTCCTATTAGTGAAATAATCAGAAATTAATAACATGCATTTTCAGTCATATTTTAATTGGTCACTGTGAACACATGCTCTCTTTGTAAGCAGGCCAAGGGCTTCTTTGGAAGTTGTAAGTATACACCTCATAATCCAGGGAGTACATAAGAGGGTCTTCCAGTCAACTAATGATTTGTGCATAATAAAAATTATGAAATTGCTACGATTTTTACTTTGATCTCATTTGCTTCAGAGCCCTATTCAGACATTATTCCAGTTGACTATCACATGAGAGGGAGAGCTGCCTCTCAGCCTAACCTACCTCACAGGGTTGTTGTGAGGATAAAATGGAGAGGAGGAGGAGGACTATGTAAGCCGCCTTGGGTTCCTTGCAAAAAAAAGGTGGGATATAAATATAATAAATAAATACACCTGCTGCCCCTGTGCCCTGCCGTCCGTGCAATGGGGGGGGGATTTCTATAGAGGGGAGCCTGGTCCCCTGTGTAGGCTCCCCTGTGATTTAGAACTCTGCATGATCAGGGCTCTAAATCACAATGGGAGCCTATACACGTAGAGCAGGCACCCCTCTACGGGGGTGCCCCCCTGCAAAATGTGGGTGTGCCCCCCCCCTGCAGCCCTGCTTTCCCCCTCATGTGATTGTCAATTGCATAAGAAATAACAACTGAACAGGGCTCAAGTGTCCTTATTTAGCAAGGCCAGTTTTCTGTTTCTGGGACGTGTCCCTGGTAAACCACTGCTGTTGTTTTGTCCATATTTTGCCTTTGTGTGAGATTTGGGGGTGGGGGTGTGTCTTTCTTTAATCCATGAAAAACTGGAGTTTGTGAGATCAATGGGGAAAGCCAGTTCATATTATGGCCCTGTGTATCACCATTTTGCAAACGGATGGCTGGAGCTGGAGGAAAGTAGCTTGCTTAAGGCCAGCTAGTGAGTTGATGGAGGAAGCAAGCTTTAGTTCATGAGCCTCCTGGTTCACAGCTGAGCCTCTTGGCCATCACACGACTATCATAGGAACTGCGGTTATTGCATTGCCCTTGTGGAAATGAAATTTCTGCTACCGATTGGTTGAGCAGATGTGTTAGAACAGGGCTCTCCAGCCTTGGGTCTCCAGATGTTGCTGGCCTACAGCTCCCAGCATACCCAGCCAGCATGGCTAATGGCAAGGGATTCTGGGAGCTGTACTCCAGCAACATCTGGGGACCCAAGGTTCGAGAGCCCTGTGTCAGAATGTTCATAGCATTAATCTTGTTACTCCTCAGGTCAAACTGTCAGTTTGCAATCCAGGTTCCATGGAGATCATGGAAATGGTCAGCTGGGCTGAGATTAAAACCTCATTGAGGTAGCTTTGTGGGACAGGGTGAAGACTGGAAGAGGTCCCAGAAGGTAGGGGAGGTATGGGGTAGGGATCCAAAAGGGAAAGTAATGTAGAGGAGGAGGAGGCTTGAGGAAATAGGCAGAGGAGAGAGGGAGCTGAGGCAAGAAGTGTCTAATTTGAGAGGGGGCTCTAAGGAAACCTTACAGTGCTTAAGATGGGGGGGGGGGAATGCTAGGGAAGCTGGCCAAGAAATGGGGTGACTATGACTAAAGAAAGTGGGGAAGAGTAGGAAGGGAGTTGTAAAGCAACAACCTGAGGAAGCAATGGAAGACAGAGTTGAAGAAAGGAGGAGCCACAGCCTTCTTCAGGCATTATGTTTTAGTGTAGAGCAGTGTTCTCCAACCTTGGGTCCCCAGATGTTTTTGGCCTACGACTCCCAGCATGCCCCAGCCAGTGTAGCTGGGAGTTGTAGGCCAAAAATATCTGGGGACCCAAGGTTGGAGAACACTGGTGTAGAGCAAACATGCAAGGAGGGGAATGGGCTAGTCCCACCCTTCTCCGTCTAAATTCCCATTGCCTTCTACACCACTGTGTGTGTGAGTGTGTTCATGTGTGTGTGAGAGAATTATGCAATGCCGCAAACTCCACCCATTTTTGCCCCTCCACCCACCATCAGCCACAGCCCTGGGTCTTGACTTTTTCCATAGGTCAACAGCCCTTCATAGAGAAAAGACCTACCCCCTTTTTAGAGTGTGCAAAGTGCTTTACATAGATTTTCTTGCTGTAATCCTTACAAAAACCCCGTAAGGTATGTCAGCGTTATTATCTCCATATAACAGACAGGGTCTGAGAGAGAATGTCTTGCCTAGGGCCAGCTACTGAGTTCATGGTAGAGGCAAGATTTAAACCAGGAATTTCCTGATTCTTCACTGCTTATGTGATCCCAGTTTGCAAGTAGAAGAAAAATATAATCCCACCAGATAAAACACCCACTTGAAGTTGACTTGAGTGCGGAGGCACTCCCAGGAGTAACCCTGCAGGGCCTATCAGCAAGGTCCGCTCCAAGATGTGAGGTTCCAGGACCCAGACAGCTGGCTGCATAGCAAAGAGGGCCAGAAGCAAGTACATGGTTCAAAACTGGCAGACATCAAAGTCCAGAACAGCAAACAAAAATCAGAGGGGCCAGAGGTGTGCTCAAAGTCAGGTAGAGATTAGGATCCAAGGCAACAATCAGCAAAAGGAAACAGAAGTGGGGAATCCGCTGTATGCTCAGGCTGATACTACAGCCTAGAAGGCACTCTTAAAGCCCAGAGGTTAGTCTACCAGGCTTGCAGTAAGAAGCTGGTACTAGTGGTGCAGGAGATAAGGCACCAGAACCTAACCTGGCTGGAAGCTTTGGTTTGAGATTCCCCCTTCCCAACAGAGCTGGTTATAATAACTCCCTAATTATCCAGGAGCATCCCGCAAACTACAAACCTGATCCTTCAAGGGGAGTGCAAATCCCACCCAGAACAGATTTTATACCTAACCCTGGATCAGCTCTCCTACTGATCAATAGCACCTCTATCTTGTCTTGGTTGAGGTTCAGCTTATTAGCCCACCTCCTATCCATCCACTCAAGCATAAGTTCAGGAACTCCACATCCTCTTTGGGCTCAAATGGAAAGGGGAGAATGTCATCAGCGTATTGATGACATTGTGCTCTAAATCACCAGATAGCCTCTCCCAGCAGTTTCATGCAGATGGCAAATAGCATAGGCGATCAGGTGTCCCTTCTTTCCATTGTATCAGGGGTAGGCAACTTTGGAGGGCCAGGGGCCAATTTTTGCCTCCTTGGAACCCACCAGGGTCTGCACCCCTCTGCCGCTATCATTGCTGAATTTCGACAGCAATTCAGCAACAAGGGGGGGAAAGCTGCATTTCTTTTAAAACTAAGTGTGTGGGGCATGTGCACCTTGTTTTAATGCAAAATTGCACTCCCAGAAGCCCTGGGGAGCGTGATTTTGCATGAAAACAAGGGATGCCTTCTGCATGCACCTCATTTTAAAGGGAAAATTGCACTTTTCCCTCACTGCTGCCACACGCAAAATTCAGCGGCAATTCATTGGCACAGCAGCAGTGATTTGGGGGGGGGGGGCACCAGAAAAGATGGGGGCTGCATGCAACCCAAGGACCACATGTTGCCCACCCTGCATTATATGAATGTGCCATTACAGATCCAACTCCATCAGAAGTGCTTTCATATCACCTCTCATTGATTCCAGCATATTACTTTTCAAAGGAATCAGTTCGCCCATTCAGCAGGGTCATCAGGTTTTGAGGATTTAAGTGATGAGAAATCAAGGCATGTATGAACCAACTCTACATGGTCTTTGCCACAGAGCTCAGACAATACAGGAATGACACCCCCCGCTTGCTTCCAGTTCCCACTTGAAACTACCATTTGGGTGCAGAACAATGATGTAAATAGGGGAGACCCTCTACCCCTGCCCCTTTATTGGGAAAGCCTGATTTGCCTTGCATTGAACACCACCCAAATAGGAAACAAGAAGTCCCAGTCAAACTGCAGTGTTCCTGGGAACACCTTGGCCTGCTTGGGTCTCTTCTGTTCCTGAATGCTGGTGTCAAGAGCAGAGCAAGTGAAGGGAGGAAGAGATAGGACAGAACCTGTATTTGGCTGCTTTAGGATCATGGACACTAACGTATTCTGTGCAGAGTACATTTGGTACCATAAGGCAGTAGTTGCCAAGTTGCGTGCCTGTCCTTACATTAGTATGCCACATGAGAACAGCTTATTTGCCACAAGAAATCAATTAACTAAATAATTAAATTCTCCCATCCCATGAGCCCAAAGTACCAACCCAGAGAGGAGGCAGTTGCGTAATCCACTGACCTGCCGTTACTTCCAGTCATACTCCACTAGGGGCCCATATATTTCTGCCACATCTTTGCAGCAGGTGTGATTGGATCATTCCATCGCTCCTGATGCAAGATGCAGCAGACATTTCCTGCTCTCGGCTGGAGGCTTGCCTGTTGCTCATTGCATGAATCACTGCTCTAGGCTTTCCTTCTTCCAAGCAGGAGGCACTCCCACATCAGTGACTGAAGCGGAAACAGGAGGGGGAGGGAGAATTTTTATTCATACACACTCCAAAAGCTTCAACACTATTCTGTGCTTCACTTTTGGAGCACCCAACGTTGCATTCCCCCTCCCCCTCCTCATCCTTAGTGGCTCTAAACCAGGGCTCTCCAACCCTGGGTCCCCAGATGTTGCTGGCCTACAGCTCCCAGCATAGCCAGCCAGCATGGCTAATGGCAAGGGATTCTGGGAGCTGTAGTCCAGCAACATCTGGGGACCCAAGGTTGGAGAGCCCTGCTCTAAACCAACCTGGCAACCTCCAGATGTGTTGGATCACAACTCCCATCAGCCCCAGCCAGGATGATGGGAGTTGTAGTATAACACAACCTGGAGGATACCAGGTTGGGGGAGGCTCCTCTAAGGACTACTCTGAAGATCCTGTTTCTTCTCAGATGCACAGCACAATCCTGAGCATGTTTATTCAGAAGTAAGTTCCAAGGCTTCTCTACATGAGGCTTTTAACTCTGCCTTTCTATATGCTCCATTGCACAACCACACTAGGTGGCTGTGTGGTATAGTGGAATTGCGCAAATACACTAGGGTTTCATGCTGCCATTCACAATTATACCAGACTTTCCTCATTAGAAAATAAAACCTATTAAAATGGTTACAAAGAACAGGAGAGGCCCTGGAGGATGACAAAGTCGTGTAAAGCACCCGCAAACTACTGTGAGTGAGGAATCACAACAAGTGGCAGGGGGTTGGACTCGATGGTCTTGTTAGGCCCCTTCCAACTCTATGATCTATGAAATACTATGTAGAAAGGCTCAAAGTGTGAGCTTACTCCCAGGAAAGTGCGCCTAGGATTACAGCCTTAAGCTGTCACCTGAAAAGGGAACAGCCACCTCCCAAATAATTACTTTGAGAGCTGCAGTTGTCTTTTGAGACATCATTAGTAACACTCCTAATTGAGGAAAGTAGTTAGCTTCTCAAAAAGATAAATGACTTTGGTAGAAAAACTGATTCCACAGTACCGACTGATTTATATGGGTGAAATGCCCCATAAGTTTGTGGAAGAGGATAGGAATCAGAGGGAGGGAGTAGAATTGAATATATCAGGAAAGGGCTCATCTGAATGTACCCTAATTAACCTTAAACAAAGAGAATTAAGCAAGAAGCGAACAAGGAAAGAAAGCTTTGGGTTAGGGATGAATTTGAAATTCTCCCCGTCTAATTTTCTTCCCAGATTCTGGAGCACCAAATTACCTGGCCTTGTTTGTGAAGTGGAACCAATGTATTAGGAGGAATTTTTTCGAGTTATTTCCCAATTCTGCACAGTACGCTGCTCATGTACACTTTGAGAAAGTTCCTTTCAGTTCCTTCTGTTCATTTGTGTCTTTCTCACTTCTACATTAACTATGCACATCTGTGCATTCATAAAACACTACAGAAAAGAAATCTTTGATGATACCATACCCTCCAACATTTCACAGATGAAAATAGGGACAAACATGTGAATTTGTAAGAGGTGTGGTTAAGCAACATGAAGGTGTGATCAAGAGAGCGTGGCCAGTCAACATGAGGGCGTGGCCAAGGGTATGGCCAGGCAACCAAAGGGCATGGTCAAGTACAAAAGTTATTAGAGGAAACACACACAATCTTATATATTATAATTATTACATTATTGTATTATATATTATTTTATAATATTTTATTAGTGGCTTTTATAATATATTTTTAAAATCTTACTTAAACCCTTAATTGTTGATATCTGATGTTTTTCGTGTGTGGGGGTGTGGGGGTGTCAGTGTCCTACTCCTTGACACCATGTCCCCTGTAAACCATGTCCCCCTCTACTGCCCACAGTTGGGGGAAGATCTGAAGAGGGGTACCTGCTCTACATGACATGATTTGGAACTCTGCACAATCATGGTTCCAAATCATGGGGCGAGCCTACACATAAGAGCAGGCTTCTCTCTTCAAGCCTTTTGCCAATGTGTGGGAAATGTTCAGCAGGGGACGCCATGGCAGGGACAGTAAGCATAGCCCCACTTTCCTGTTCTACGCAATTGTAATAACGTGCTTTAGAATGCCCAAATATGACCTAGGGTAGGGGTGTTGAACCAGAGGCCCACGGGTCAAATATGACCCACCTGGGGTCCCAATCCAGCTTTCCGCGGTTCCCCAGATGACCACGCCCCCTTCCCCATCTGCACCCCCTTTCATTTGGTTGTTTCCCAGCTTCTGTGTATCCCCCAAATTCCTTCTGTGAATTTGGGTGTCCAATTTTCATTTAATTGGGGGTACATTTTTAAAAGGATTGGGGGGACTTACCATTACTGTCAAGAGGAACATTTTTTCTCTTTTAATTTAAAATAAAAATAAAAAATAAGGCATGATGCTGCATCCAGGGCATTTGGGGAGGAACTGGCCAGTAATGGAGGCTTCTGTCTTAATACGAAGACACAGCCCATAGGATTGCGCCTTTAGGGCACAATGCTATGTTGTCCACCCTCGATGCACGTAAGCCTCTGAACACGGAGGCGTACATGCATCCAATGCAAGATGCGAGGCACAGCGGCCGGCAGCGATTTCCATTGCTCTGCATCTTGTGCCCTGTATTTCATCTAGTAGACAGCCATTTTCAACCATATTCTAGATCAGTGTTCTCCAACTTTGGGTCCCCAGATTTTCATAGATTTCATAGATCATAGAGTTGGAAGGAACCCACAAGGCCATCGAGTCCAACTCCCTGCTCAATGCAGGAAGCTAGAGGAGGGGTCTCCCATCCAAGTAATAACCAGGCCTGACCCTGCTTAGCTTTCCACGCTCAGACAAGCTGAGCCAGCGTGAGCCACAGGCCTGATGTTTTTGGCCTGCAACTCCCAGCATGCCCCAGTCAGCATAGCTGGCTGGGGCATGCTGGGAGTTGTAGGCCAAAAACATCTGGGGACCCAAGGTTGGAGGACACTGTTCTAGAGGAAGTGCTGCAGAGGGGGAGGGAAGGAGGCTGGGGCGCCATTTGGATACGGGGTAAGCCGTTGGCCCCAGTCTCCTCCCCTCCCTGCCCCCCCCCCCGGCATGCCCCTTTAGCTCTCTCTGAGGTCAATTTCCAGCCTCAGAGATGCAGCCAGCATGGTTCTTTCTGTGCCGGCTGCAAGGGGGGCAGGGCGGGGGCTCCGCATTCAGAGTCCCAGATCCATGGTCGGAAGACTTTGGAGGTCCTTGGAGCTGGGACTCTGAATAATCCTATGTCCCGTCCCCCCCAGACAATGTTGGATTGCACCCTAAGAATAACTCCATGCTGTGTGCGTGTGTGTGTATTTGGATGAGAGGGGGGAACTTGCTGCCCTGCCAGCAATAATAAGTCCACTCATCCTGCAAACCTTTTAACACCCCTCTGAAAATATTGCCCACAGTTTTGTAAGCTCATTCCTTTCCTCAACCAAAGTCAAGCCCAGCGTTGTTTCTAGGGGGCTTTCAGCTTAGCACTATAATAAACGCACTTTCTGAAGAAAAGAAGAATATGGCTGGGTTCACACAACACTTTAAACCCACAGTGTTTCTGAAACCTCTGTAGGTTTAAAGTTTCCAGGTGCCCCAAGTAATGATCGGGCACAGGAGGGTTCCCTGGCCATCTCCCCCACCCTCTTCCTTCATCAGTCCTCCTGCAGGTATCCCAGGGTACACCGCAGGAGCACCGAGTTCCCCCGCCCCCGCAAAGCTGTCATTTGCACAAATCGCCCCCCGCCACTGGGGATTCCCTCTGGTTTTGCCACTTCCCAAGGTGCTATCGACTTGGGCTAAATGGCAAAACTGAGGGGACAGTTGGGGCTTCCCAGCACCCCCAAAAACCCTGGGGATCCTGTGTGGAAGGGGGGAATTGAGGGAGGTGTCCCCCAAAACATCCTTAGTTCCAATTTGGCATAGACACTGTGCCCATTCAGACCAGTTTCCATGCCGAATTGGAACTCTGTAACCCATTGCTAACTATTTCTTTTACATTTAAAAAAAGGGGGGGGAGTGGAAAGCACCCTTTGCTAGCCCCTTGGCAAGAGTGGCAGCCCTTTTTTGCCACTCTTGCCAATGGGCTCTGTGCCTTTTTCACTTCTAAGCAGGTTAACCTGTCATCTGGGTTCAGACAACACATTAAACCTACTAGGGTTTTCTTAACCCTACTGCAAACCATGGCTTAGCAGGTTGGCTTATAACAGTGTTTTCCAACCTTGGGTCCCCAGATGTTTTTGGACTACAACTCCCAGCATGCCCCAGCCAGCTACGCTACGCTGGGGCATGCTGGGAGTTGTACGCCAAAAACATCTGGGGACCCAAGATTGGAGAACACTGGCTACCATGCAGCATTCAGACAACACGCTAAGCCACTCTGCCTCTTAACCTACTGAGATGTAGCGTGTTGTGTGAACCCAGTCATTGTGTTGCAGCAGGAACCACCTTTGGGCAGGTAAACCCTTCTAAATGAGAGAGAATGTGGAGTTGCATGTAGACCGTTTTGGTGTTTAATCTGCAATGGTTTATTCATAGACATAAGCCATCAGTTGAGGCTGCAGATAGAAGTGATGAACAGAACATGGCATGTGTGAATCAGACCACTAGGAAAGTGGTCACCTTAACTGCAAAAGTGTCTTTATGTCAGGGCTCTCCAACCTTGGGTCCCCAGATGTTGCTGGCCTACAGCTCCCAGCATACCCAACCAGCATGGCTAATGGCAAGGGATTCTGGGAGCCAAGGTTGGAGAGCCCTGCTTTATGCCTTCTTGTCAGTGTAAAATCATGGTCAGGATACTGCACACCATGAAAACAATGGAGTCTTACATAAAATAAATTGCTGATGCCCATGTTTCCAGAGAGTATGACACTTCAGGTTGGAATATAGCACCTGAATACCTGGTTTTGATTGAACTTTAATGAGAGCAACAGACTTCCCACTCTGACCCACCCAAGAGATTACAAAGCTACCTGGAGTCACACAGCCATTTGTTGTGCAACTGTGAGTAAATCCTTGGTGTGGGCCTGCCCACACCACCTTGCAAGATATCTAGTTCAATGAGAAGATAGAAATGTCTCCTAGAAAAGAATCTTCACAGCTAAATTAATGGGTGAAATATCACAATGAATAGGGCCTACACGCTGTCCAGTTCAAGCAGAAGAAAATAACTATGCACTTTGTGACATAAGAACAAAGCAAAACAAAACTGAAATTCATGTTCTTGTAACAATTATGAACTTCACATTTAAATTCACTGAGCAGTTTGTCTGTTAATTTGCAGTCCATTGCTCATTACTTTGTAATGCGCAATTTGTGAATTTGTACTGCAAATTCCTCATTATGCCCAAGCAACTTAAATAACCTGAGTTATTTACCATGCTTGGCATGTGTCACGATGGTAAACAAAGTTATATGCTTAGATTTTAGTCAATAGTTTTACACTTTAATTACTTGGAGTCAGAGTTCTTGAGAGATATTACACGTATGATTTGCAAGTCTGAAAACTGAGACTCGCTTCAACTATAGATCGGATAATTTTTTTAAAGAGTGGTATCCATCAAACTGGAATGTTGTTGTATGGTACTAGAATATTAAGCATAAACATGCAACAAATTAGGAACAGCTTTTGTATGTACCGGTAATCATTATTAGGATTCTATGCATACACATTATACGGCACGGTGACTATTCCATTAATGTGATGTCACAGCATGTGATATTTTCCTGCCATCATCACATAAACCAGTATGCCATGCTGCCACAACACTGCATCACTGTCTGAAACAGCACTTCCAAGCACTAGATGTTGCACAGCAATACCATTCACAGTTGTTAGGGCTGCAAAATGGACACAGTAGGTGCAGAGGGGAACAGGATTGGCTGTGACTCACCTACGTGCATTATTCTTTGGGAATAGATATGGTTGTTCCATATATCCTTGTGGTTTAAGGCGGTCACATCACAACCAGTATCCCAGATTTTCTTTTGCCACCCCCACCCCCCTGCATTTCCATAACTTGTCAGTCCAACATTATTGGTTAAGGAATTTG
This sequence comes from Shinisaurus crocodilurus, assembly GCA_021292165.1. Lineage (NCBI taxonomy): Eukaryota > Metazoa > Chordata > Lepidosauria > Squamata > Shinisauridae > Shinisaurus > Shinisaurus crocodilurus. Next base: position 96,621,491 of record CM037880.1, read on the forward strand.
AAATAGTTACTTCTCAAATATGCCATCAGTTTTCCTTAATCAAACCATGTTCTTCTCTGTGCAGCCAAAGTTTATCATTCAAACGTGTTGCCCTGATAATGCATTGCACTATACAAGCCAGCTGATTCTTCTCCACTTCTCTTTTCCCCAGCTGATGTCTCAATGTTCTATCGTCACAAAAATAACCAAAATGTATTGTATTTAAGTATCAGTGGAACATCAGTATGCTCTTCCTATCCTTCTATACATCTCTTTGTAAAGTGAATACATGAGAAATTAAGGGATGCAGAAAAGCTCAGTGCCAGCTGGTGCCCATTGCAGTTGGTGGGGTGGAAGGCAGGGCAGCTAATGGTAGCCAGAGCTAAGAGATCACAATAGCCAAGGGATTTGCTCCAGAGAAGGAACCCATCGCACAGAAAGGGTCAACTAAGGCAAGTTAAAGTAAAGCAAGACAACCAGCATTTGTAGGTGTTGTGCAGTGGCGCCCATTTTCCCATTCATCCGGGTCTTCCTCATTGGCTTCTCATTGGAAAACAATACCTCCATATATGGAAAACTGGCAGAGCAGTGCCGGAACGTCCTGTCTCTGTCTGCATGCCCATTGCTTTCTCAGTGATTTTGGACGCACGTGCAGTGTGCATGCACACAAAGCAGACAATGACCTGACACAGGAAGCCACTGTGTGCATGCACAGGCAAAGTTAGAAAACAAATGAGCGAGAGACGGTATTGGGCAGAGTGTGCTCACAGTTCTGCTATGCTAAGTAACATTTAGTGCCAGAAAAGTCATGGGACAAATTTGTGGGGGCTGTCAGGCAGAAGGGGCTCTTCCCTGCCCACCCTTACCGATGGCCCACCCCTGGGAAGGATACCAGATGCTGAGGACAAACAAACTAACAGGGAAAGGCCATCACTTTCATATTCTCATGTAAGTTTCTGAATGGTATCTGGCTATCCGCTACTGGGAGATAGATTGCTGAACTAAATGGCCCTTTAGTCTGAACCAAGAAGGTAATTATTATGTCTATGAATGCCTCAGCATTTAATCTCTGTTTGGACACAGTCCACTGAAAAATTCTCCTGTGCAAGCCCTATTGAAGTGAATAGGGGGGCTGCAAAGAGCACATGTTTATTTTGATTCAAAGGAAAACATTGTGGTGGATTCTGCCCATTGTTAGCAACATCTTGCATTTGCCCATGAATGCATTCATGCTCTAGTCTCCAAAAACATGCAAATGGTTCAAAAATCACGATATTCTGAAAATATTACTAAATGAAAGATTTGCTACCTTTAAGTATTTAAACAACATTAAAGGAACAAGGTTCAAGTACATCACAAGGTTCAAGTACAACCACCAAGTTAGTGAAAAAGGGGATTTATGTCACAAATATGCAAATGGCTTTTCCTCCTGACTTGTTTCTTTATCTCCTGGCTCCGGCCACATACCCCGTTCAGTTATTTGTTGATGATGGCAGAAGTCAACACAGTTAACAGAAATAATAGCCTGGGGTGGACCTCCTCCTCAATGGAATCAACTGATGCTCAGCTGTGATCTGACCATAAGACAATGTCCAACTCAGACCTGGGCAGAGTAACCAAATATGTAGGAGGACAGCAGGGCTTCTGTTCCTTTAACAGGAGCATGGAAGAGAAGATTTCAGGAGGTGCTGAAGATGGAAGAGAAGATTTCCTCTACTATCCAATTATTAAAGGAACAGTTCCCTTGCTGTTCCCTATCATATCTCATCCCCCCCTAACTGGGATAGTCCTCTTCTTTGTCTCCAGACTGCCTAAGAAAACTCCAGACATATGACCACTCCCCATTTATAAACAAAGACCCTGGGTAGAAACCACCTACCAGATAGCATTGAGCACTGTAGCATACACGTCCTCAGTAAGAAATTACCTCTGGACCTGGCATCACCCCGAGAATCCTGCTGATGTCTGATACAGAGGCCGTGACCCAATATGCTGAATTGTCACTCTGTGTCTTGCCCCTCCCCTCATCCAGGACAAGACAGCCTGCAGCTCAAGATCTCTGTCTGCAGTGACAGGACCTGTTCAGGGAGGTGCCAGATCTGGAAAACATGATGAGGAAGAAGCATTTCAGGAATCATCATCAAAACATGACAAATGCTGTAACAACACAAAAACCATTCCCCATTTGTAAATCATGAGCCTGGGTAGAAACCACCTGCTGGACAGCATTGACCACAAAGGCCTAAAGCCACACAAAGCAGATGTTCAAAATTCCCCAAACAAAAAACTGCAACCAAGATGCAGTTTCATTTATTGTTAATCTATTCATATGGTATTTCTCAGTAGACAGAGCAATCATAATATTAATTATATTCCTAATATTCATTCAAAAATCCAAATCCAAATCCTAGAAGCAATAGAGTACGTAATATATGATATAGTAATAAATGCAAGTAATTTCCCTATTGATACTCCAGTGCAGTAAATGCAGACATTACAGCATAATGGGGAAGAAAAATGGCATGCCACGAATACAGGCCTGTGGCTCACGCTGGCTCAGCTTGTCTGAGTGTGGAAAGCTAAGCAGGGTCAGGCCTGGTTATTACTTGGATGGGAGACCCCGCCTCTAGTTTCCTGCATTGAGCAGGGGGTTGGACTCGATAGCCTTGTAGGCTCCTTCCAACTCTATGATCTATGCATCTATGCAACCACAGCCACATTGCAATGAGGCAGAGGAGGGTACTGCCTGTTACATGCTTATGAAAACAACAACCTATTTGGCTCTTCCTGTCTCAAGTTGCCTTCTCTACAGACATTTAGCAGGAGGAAGTTTTTCCTGGCATGGAGATAAAGTGATGGGTACAGGTCCACATACTTAATTTCTGCATGTCAGGATGCTGTTAGAAACACGAGAGGTTCAGTAAAAATATCAGTTAGCAACCTTGCGTGTTACTAAAGGATTCTTAAGAGCCTGCTTTCTAAAACATCCATAAATGAACCCTTCCTAATTGCAAATCTGCGAAGATGTACTCATGGAAGGGAGCAACAGCTGTTTTTGGCACTGGAGTCTCAGTATGGAATGAGTGCTCAAAAGAAACCTAGAGTGTAATTAGTCTCTGGAACTCATTACAAAATTATAGTTGAAGACAATGATTAAGCAAGATTCAGAGGGGGACCTGAATTGGAATACTTTACAAAACACCTTAAGGGCAGTCATGATTAATGCTACCAAGCCCTTTCAGAAGGGATTATGCTTGAAGATATACATCAGAGTAATATCTGTGAATTAGGATTGAGGATGAGGCTCCTGTTGCGGTCAGACCACATTTATGAATTTACTGACTTGGCAACTTGGAAGCCTAATACAAAACGTACTGGATTATGTGGGCAATCTCAATATCAAGGATATATTATATTAATATACAAATCTTGAGAAGTACTAATGAAACAAACCTCTCTACAACTATTTATCTAGGGCTGACCACAAATTTTATGGCCTGACTTCTATACCTTAAACAGCAGTAACCTAAAGAAATGTGAGGGCACAAACACAGTATGTCATGTGATGGGCTGCTATAGATTGTACAATAAATAGGGCATCACTGTTGAGATCACCACCACTGCAGTTCATCTGTTCCTGGTTAGCTCTCTCTTCCAGGGTTGCCTTGTAATCTGTTGTTCCTAATTAAACCAGGAACGACAGAGCATGTCACACACCATCTTTTACCACTTGCAGCCCTTTATTAGATGTATTTAATGCAGTGCTAGCTGTCAAATTCCTAACTCCTTTGGTGTTATCTCAAATCTAGTACTCTTTCCCCACCCCCTTTTGTCCTTTCACTGGAATTCCTGACAGAAGCAATACATAATAGACAAAAAATGACAGGTGTTTGGACAGATGGTTTACAAATCATGAGGTTGGGTCCAGGATCTGCCCTCCATGAGGGGAAGGGCTCCGTTCGTGGAAAGTCCCTCCACCTGATTTTTGGGGATCCCCTCCCCCCAATACACCATAGCTTACCCCATTCAGCAGGGTCTCCTGACTCTCTGTGTAGCATTTTGGGGGGGCTAGAGGGGCTGCCATGGAGCAGAGGACGTGGGGAAGTTCACTTCCACCAGCACAGTTCATCCAACATAAATCTGGATCCAACCCTATAAAATCAGTCACTTCATCAATTATTTGCTGCTTCTCCCAAGTTTATTAACTGAGATACAACACAGAATAGAATGTTTTGGCTTAGTGTCTGCCAAGAATGATTGACAACAATGCCATGTTCCTCACCAGGAAGTATATTTCTGGGTAATTCCTGAGTAATTTTCTTTTAAAAATTATAAATAATAACCTAATTCAAATGCACCTTTCCCCAAAAAATATATTGGGTTGGATCCAGATTTACTCATACTTAGAGCTGAAAAAAATGGCAGTTAGGTTAGTCATTATTTCAATGGGCCTAATTGAAGTATAATTAAGTCTGGTCCCAACCCATAATATAAAACATAATTACAGATGAGCAATATTCATAACAAGGAAAATCTCTTGTAAGTATTAATTTCTAAATTATACTTAGTTTTCATACATTAAAACAAGAGACCCTTTTTTCAAAGACCTCTGGGTACTTTATTTTTTTACCATTGCTTAAATGGGTATAGTTAATCTCAACATTTCAGTCAATTTCCAAATCTTCTCTAACCATTCTTTTAAAATAGGAAAAGCAGTTCAATTTCTTTGCCATCAGAATGTTTGCAGCTGTTAGCAGATTCCAAAAGAGCTCCATGGTGGACCTGTTTAACCTGTTCAATGCTGGATCCTTCCAATCTTTATAAATTAAAGTAATTTTTGTATCATTCCAGATATCAGGCAATTCAGAGGAAGTTAGGCATACATTTAATATGCTCATTAATGGATTAATAATGTCAGAAAATATCCTAAAGAGCTCAAAAGAGAAGCCATGTAGATTCAGGAGACCTATTCAATTTCAGTTTATACAATCTGTTGAATGATTTTTTTATTACAGTCACATTCCAATAAAAATGTTATACAAGAAATCCAATGTGACTAATTAAGAACCATAAATTAGAGCAAAAAAATATATTTTACAAAGAGGTCTAGGAAACATTCTTCCTAATTTGTACTGAAGTCAGAAAGAATTTAGCCACCTTCTCAGTACTACAGGAGGAATCATCCCTTAAACAAAACGATACCAGATCTTCAGTCAGTAGATCTTTCCAGGAAAGAACTTAATCAAGGGAAATCAATCTCTCTCTACACCAGGGCTCTCCAACCTTGGGTTCACAGATGTTGCTGGCCTACAGCTCCCAGCATACCCAGCCAGCATGGCTAATGGCAAGGGATTCTGGGAGCTGTAGTCAGCAACATCTGGGGACCCAAGGTTGGAGAGCCCTGCTCTATACAATTTACAGTGCAAAAGAACATGTCCAACAGAATTTATAGTTCTGCTCCACACAGATACAGACATTTCTTAACTAGAATCCAGTGGAGGCTTGTCATACAGGGCAAAGGAGGCAGAGCCCCACCTAACCTGTCCTGCCTAACCTGCTTCTCTCTCATTGCTTTTGAGAGCTACGCTGACTGGGGCATGCTGGGAGTTGTAGGCCAAAAACATCTGGGGACCCAAGGTTGGAGAACATTGCTCTATAGGATGCAATGTAAAGTGGCTGGCAGCAGCAGTGCAACAGTGTTTGTTCTTCTTTACTTCCTGCTTTGGCTAGGGGGAACACTGGGCATGTGCAATAAGTTGCACATGCTCAGAACGTTCCCCAAGGAACTACTTTTTTATGCAAATTGCTGTAGGAAAAGAGTAGGCCTTCCAGGGAGGGGCCAGGGCTGCCTGTTCCTTCGCCAGCCAAAAGCCTGGATTACTCAAGTGCCCTCTGGGTGCGAGCTGAAGAACGAAAACTGATTGGTTGTTCTCCCTCCCTTCATCTATCTCAGGGCTCTCCAACCTTGGGCCCCCAGATGTTGCTGGCCTACAGCTCCCAGCATACCCAGCCAGCATAGCTAATGGCAAGGGATTCTGGGAGCTGTAGTCCAGCAACAACTGGGGACCCAAGGTTGGAGAGCCCTGATCATGGCTATAGGGGCAAAGGGGAGTCAGCCCTCAGCCAATCAGACATCTGCAAAATCACCCCATCTCACTTACACCGTACCACAGGATTGGAGTCTGTGCAATGCAAGGAAGCAGGGGCAGAGAGTTCACAGACACTCACAGAGTGCAGGAGCACCAGCTTCTTCTGTTCCACTGTGTATATAACATGTCTGGACAGACTAATTGTTTGAGAAGGAGAAGAAGAGAAGGGTAAGAAATGCACTTTGTTGAAGGACATGTGTTGGGGTGATTATTTATGCAGCTTCTCAAATCCATGAAGCATATGTAACTTAAACCTTCATCCTGCATCTTGGGGTGCTTTCCTTGCCCCGGGCTCACATTCTGTGATGTAATTTACACATAAGTAGTCACACAATCCTGTCCTTTTAGGACTTTGCCTAAAACAGGGTAGTAAACAATATTACCAAATTTCAGCCACCTGCCTTTTACAGATTTCTTAATATAAACCAAACATGCCTGAGCCATAAAATGTCCCAGAACTCTGCATAAGAATAGGCTTTATGGAGACTTTATATCCCAAACAACTGAAACAATTAGGGGGGAACAATAGGAGGTCATCCACAGGTCATCTTATGTAGGTCTCTTTTGATAGCCAAGAACAATAGCAAACACCTTCAAACAGAAAAGAAATCAATTGAGGGAACACTTTTTATGCTGATTTAAAGTTTATAGGTCTCAGGCCTTTTTTCAGGCTTTTGTACTGCTAAGTGACAGCCATTAGGTCTGCCTTTGTTATGCAGATTTCCGGCATTTACATTACTGAAGGAAAGATTAAGTCTGACTTGGGCACCCCCTAAACAAGGTATGCAAAGTTGTAAAAAAAAACTAGATGAAGGTAACCCAGTCCCCATGGCCATTGAGGGGAAGGGGGGAGTCCAGTGACTGATGCTTCCATTGGGCTCTTTATGTGGCCCGAAACTTGCCCACCAGCCAATTCCAGATGCTCATCTTTTTTATTTTTAAAATATTTATTTAAAACTATTTACTTAGTTTAGAGTATTTTTCTCCCACTTCTCAGCCAAAAAGGCTGCTGGAGCAGCTTACAAATAATCAGTAAAAGAACGCAGTCCCTGCCCACAGGCTTACACAATCCAAAAAGACATGACACGCAAGGAAAAAGGAATAGGGAGGGATGAGGAAAAAGTTACAGGTGCAATCCTAGGGTTTGCAAGAAAGAGCGCTGTGTTACAAACTAGGTATGGTTGGCTCCACCCCTGTGACCACCCTTGGCTCCGCCTCTGCTGACCTACTATCCACTCCACCAGTAAGATTGTCCACAAGCCGCCACTGCTAGAATCTTGATAAATCATCTGCTTAACGATACAGAGGACAGCATATTGAGGCATGTAAATTCTCCTATATTTGAAAACAGTGCATGCAGGTATGAAGCTCTGATAATTCCATAATTTGAAGGATTACTGAAGAATAATTGAGAACCCGACCTATCAACTGTCCTCTTCAAATACTGTAGGTCTATGTCTATAATCTGTTGTATCTCCAATAGGAGCACTTATCTATCTTTGCTAATGAAGGCTATTAAACTTGAGAAAGTCCATACTTTTGTCTGTTTCAGGTTGACTTGACTCACATAATTTCTTATTTAAAAAACAACCAATTCTGCTAAGGTTTCATAATTACTATTAGTCTTTCTTTGCTGCTTTTCTAAGCATATACATGGAATTTACATTGTTCTTTACTCCCCTGCAAGCTTGCATACAAGTAACTTTGCTGCTTTCAAAGTATTTTCATACACTCCAACTGTGCCTCTTTGGCTCAGGCAGGGGGATCACTATCCTAGCAATGTCCCAAGTTCACATCATTTTCAATCTAATTAAAAACTAAAGCTGCTAGAAACCAGTCTCACTTTACCCAGCTTAATGCAGCCTTTGTTTTTCACTAGCAGCTCCCTGGCTGTGGATCTCCCTCCTCAGGGAAGATTGCTTGGCTTCAACTTATCATTTAGATGCCATGTTAAGGCATTTCTATTCTTGCAGGCATTTTAATGAACTGGATTGTCAAGAATGGTATTTTACACAATGGAAAGGAGGGGGGGGGTCCCCTATGATTGAACTGTTTTAAATAGATTGTTATGTTTGTTTATTGATCTAAACAAACTACGCTGGCTCAGGCATGCTGGGAGTTGAAGGCCAAAACATCTGGGGACCCAAGGTTGGAGAACACTGATCTAATGCTACTATATATTGTACTAGCTGTTGCCCGTGGCTTCGCTCGTGTGGATTTTAGGATTTGGTACAATTGTTTTTAAAAGAAACATGATGGAATCCCAGCTCCCCCGGGAATCTCAGCTCCCCCAGGATTACACAATGAAATCCCAGCTCCCCCGAGACTGCACAATGAAATCCCAGCTCCCCCCCCCCCGGACTACCTGTTCCCCCCCGGGACTACACAATGAAATCCCTGCTCCCCCCCCGCCCCAGGATTACACAATGAGATCCCTGTTCCCTTTCCCCCAGGACTTCACAATGAAATACCTGCTCCCCCAGAACTACACAGTGAAATCCCTGCTCCCCCTGCCCCGGGACTGCACAACAATGAAATCCCTGCACTGCACCACCCCCGGACTACACAACAGTGAAATCCCAGTTCCCACCCCCCCAGGACTAAACAATGAAATCCCTGCTTCCCCCGCCCCCCGGGAATACACAGCAATAAAATCCCTGCTCCCCCCCCACCGGGACTACACAACAATGAATTCCCTGTCCACCCCCGGGACTATGCAACAATGAAATCCCTGCTCCCCCCCCCGGGACCACACAATGTAATCCCAGCTCCCCCCCCCAGGACTACACAACAGTGAAATCCCTGCTCCCCCCCTGGGACTACACAACAATGAAATCCCTGCTCCCCCAGGACTACACAACAATGAAATCCCTGCTCCCCCCCAGGACTACACAATGAAATCCCTGCTCTCCCCCCCCCGGAACTACGCAACAATGAAATCCCAGCTTGCCCCGCCAGGACTACACAGCAATGAAATCCCTGTTCCCCCTCCCCCCCGGGACTACCCAACAATGAAATCCCAGTGTCCCCCCCCCCCCCGTGTAGACCCTGGCTGCAGTGCATATGAACATTCTGTTTTGAAGTAGGAGAGATTTGCATATCCGCTCCTGATTGGGCCCCTGTGGCGGCAGTTCATATGAACATTCTAAATGTCATAGAATCATAGAAAAATAGAGCTGGAAGGGGCCTACAAGGCCATCGAGTCCAACCCCCTGCTCAATGCAGGAATCCAGGTCAAAGCATCCCCGACAGATGGCTGTCCAGCCGCACCTTGAATGCCTCCAGAGTGGGAGAGCCCACCACCTCTCTAGGTAGTTGATTCCATTGTCTTATTGCTCTGACAGTCAGGAAATTTTTCCTGATGTGTGGAATCTGGGTTCCTGTAACTTGAGCCCATTATTCTGTGTCGTTGGAGTGATTTGCATAACCGCTCCTGAATGGCCCCTGCGAACATTCCAAGTGACACCATTGGCTATCATCTATTTTGGGCTGTACAGGCGCAGTGATGACTTTTTCAGAGATTTGAATCTGCCAGTCTTTGTCCTTGGGTGATAGAGAGTATGCGTGCCAGGTTTGGGGCGGATCCGTCCAACCGTGTTGGACCCTATGCGACGCACACAAATGCCCGTACACACAGACACACGGACATGCAGACACACAGGATTTGGGACACCCCACACACAACTGTCATTCTCTGACTGAAAGTGTAACATTTAGGCTGGGTGCTGGCAGCAGAAAACTTTTCTAACAGAAATATCTGATCTTAAAGAAAAATCAGGTTAATCCTGAGAGTCTACAGGTGATGAAGAGTGACCGTGCCAAGTTTGGGGTAGATCCGTCAAAACGTGATGGAGCCTATGCGATGACGCCCCACACACAACAGTCATTCAGTCAATTAAAAAGTTTCTGTGGAGAAAAAACGTCAGAGTTTCCTGCACCACACACACACACACACACCTCCACACGTGTAAACAAGTGAGATAGAGCCTCAAGGGAAACACTCAGACAGCTTGGAAGGGGCTGCCCAAGTAAAGAGAGCCAAATTGCCAGTGAGAGCGTTGATAGCTCAAGAGATCTCAACTATTGAGTGGGTAGGCAAAGAGTTGCCTGCAGAAAGTGCCAGAGCAGTCAGGTCGTGGCGGAGAAGCAAAGACCTCGTGTCTGTGGACTGGTGGAAAGAAGCTGCCATGCTGGGGCAGCTGGGCAACTGGATGGGGTTGTACTGGCGGAAAAAGGCAGGGCGAGCCCCCTTTCCCAGGCGTGGGGAGGCCAAGGGGGCAAGCAAAAGACCGCTGGCAATGAACAAAGAAGGCGAGCGCCCAGGAAGGGGGGCATGGAAGCCCCAGGGCGCCTCTACTTCGGCTAACAGTGGGTGCTACCATTGTAAGGAGCCAGGACACCTCAAGAAGAATTGTCCCAAACTCCTGGGCAGGGACTGTGAGCAGCGGCTGCAAGCGAGTAAGCTGGAGCAAGTCTTAGTATCCCCATCGAGTGCAAGAGCAGAGAACAACACAGAGGATCGAGGGCTGTGGCTGTGTGAAAGCGACCTGCATCCCTGTGTGCCCCAGAAAGTGAGCAGATGGCGGCAAGTGTGTGATTCAAAAGAACCGGAGCTGGAGGAGCCCTTGGCAAGGAGAAGAGGACCAGAAGCAAGAGATGGGCTGTGTGCATGCCTTTCCAGAGGCAAGAGCAGAAGAGCCAAGAAAGCCTCTCTTAAGAGACTTGTGCGCAAAGAGCTGAATTGGTAGAGCCAACAGCAGTTTCGTGAGTCTAATTGTATTAACAATGTGCCCCAAAGATGTTATCGAGACTCAGGGGGGAGGGCACATGCCGTGCATCTCTCCCACGGGAGAGGGACTCAAATTTTGAACTTGGACTATCCAGTTGTTAAGAGGAGGGCCATAATGAGTGGCCAGGCTAAGCAGCAGCAGGCAGAACTTGGGCAAGCAGGGGAGCCAGGCATAGTTTCAGGCATTGAAAGAGACTGCTCCCTGGCCCCCACATCGGAAAACAGTTCTTTTCCGGGAAGGAGAGACTTTGTTCCCTGCTGTGCCGCCGAAAGATTGAAGTCTGCAAAGCTGGAAGAAAAAAGATTGGATTGGGTGCTGATATTAAAGCCAATAAAGACTGATAAATTGTTGCTGGAGTGGAAGGGGCCTGCAGGGCCGGATTAAGATAGGGGCTATTGGAGCTGCAGCTCCAGGCCCCTACCACAAAATAGGCCCACAATGCCTGGACCCACGGCGCGGAGAGCCGCAGAGAGAGCCACACGCGCGGGAGGAGACGATCCTGGTCATGGGGCGTGGGGAGATCAGTCCTGGCCGTGTTCTGCCTGCCTCCGCGAGAGATGCTCTGTCTGTCCCCGCCGCCACCTCTTCACCGGTCCTCGGCGGCACCCTCCACTTAAAAGAGCTGCAGCGCGGGGAGGGGCGGCCAGGTGGGCGAGGCTGCCCTGGTGCTGGGAACAGACGACACGGCGGGGGTCGGGCCGGGCCGGTGGGCGCGCGGGCGAGAGTTGCCGGACGTGCACAATGCGGGGCGGGGGCGCTTCTCCGAGATGATGCGGAGGAAGAAGGGAAGAGTCGGGTCGGCCGGCACCGGCAGGCCCTCTCTGTGAATCCAGCCCTGGTAAGGGTCCGTTGCCGGGGGCGCGTCGCGGATCCACGCACATCCCAGCACGGCCTGCGCTTCCCAGGAGCTGAGCTCACGCGGCCATGTCGCGCGCGTCCTTCCTCCCCCCCCCCCGTGGCCGCTGCTAGCAACACGTGCCCCCCCATGAGGCTACGTCGGGAGGCGACCTCCTCTGAAACAACGGATCCTTCCAGCCTTCAGCTAATCCAGCCCCCCCCTTCTCTCCCATTCTCACTCTAAACTGCAAACAAACAAAAACGCTCCTTAACAAAGGAAGGGCAGAACAGAAGCCATAATTGTACATTGGTGAGAATTCTCTGTTAGAGATCCTTAGCCGGTTCCTCAGTCGGAACTACAGTTCCCACCGTTCCCTGAGGAGAGGCAATGACTATTACACCAGATTACATCTGAGGAGAAGATATCACCTGTTATTATTATGCAAAAATCCAAATGAAAGCGATCCCAGCTGCACCCCCTAGTGTAGACAGGGTCAGGTTACAAACAAGCCTGTGGCTCACGCTGGCTCAGTTTGTCTGAGCGTGGAAAGCTAAGCAGAGTCAGGCCTGGTTGTTACTTGGATGGGAGACCCCCTCCTCTAGTTTCCTGCACTGAGCAGGGGGTTGGACTCGATGGACTTGTAGGCCCCTTCCAACTCTATGATCCTATCCTGTGATCCTAATCTTAAGCTCTGGATGTATACAGCCCCCTTCCCCCCCCCACTCCTCTTTAGATGGCCGTGCGCATTCCTTCACTTACTTCAAACTGTGGTAAGTTGGCCCTGCTGTGTTGGGGGGTCCTCCTGCTCATTCTGCTTCTGCCCCAAAGTCCTGCTATGCTGGCTGGGGCATGCTGGGAGTTGTAGGCCAAAAACATCTGGGGACCCAAGGTTGGAGAACACTGCTCTATTTGATGGGCTGCCCTGTCCAAGTCCCATGTAAAGATAAAGAACCCTATGAAGGCAACTGGGGCCTTGGAGATGCCCATCAGCATTAGCACCGGGACGGCAAGCTGAGAAGGGGCACACAGCTCAGCTGGTCTCCGTTCCCCACAATGGAGAGATGATGTATTGTATGTTTATTTAAATTATAGTTATTATTTCTAAATGTGCATTTATACATCTACATTATATGCAAGTTGGTGCCCTCTTTTGCCCTCTTTTTTTTCTGGTAATGCATTTCCTCCTCTCGCCTGGCGATGTGTAAGTGACCGCCGTATAATTAGTGCAAGGATTCCACAGATCTCCAGATCTCTTCCTCAGGCAAGATGGGTACCCAAAGCAGGCAAGCACACAATTAGGCTCTGCAGGTCATGTGATGGTTACAAGGCTGGACCTGGAGCTGCCCCTAGGGTCGCTGGGAACAAGAAAGGGGGGAAATGATGGATCCCCCTTTGTTTTAATATAAAATTGCGTCTTCATTTTATTTATTTCCATAAAAAGGCCCACCAAAATCCTCAGCACCAGGCCCATAATGCTCTTAATCCGGCCCTGGGGGCCTGGGACTGTGATCCAGTGGGTGAGCAAAGTGAACTATTTGGTGTCTCTCCCCAACAGAAAAAGTCAGCCCAAACTGTACCATGCCCACACTTTGATGAAACTGTATGTAATGCGAAAAACCTGCATGTCATGTTATCAAGGTGCCTCAGGGGAAGATTTGCCAGAGAAGAATCTGTCAGAGGCGGTGAAACAAAGCAGGGGGCTAGAAAGAAATGTTAGAGGCGTGAAAACAAAGCAGGGGGCTAGAAGAATTAGAGTTGTCTCCTTTCCTAAGCTCAATGAGCCAAGCCCAAGAGGCTGGAAGATTGCCAGGCTGTGTTTTCTGGCCGCCTGGGTGGAGCCTCCCTGGTTCAGTATTTGATTCTGACAAGAGACAGTCATCCCATTCAAGCCTGGGTGGTGGGGGCCATGAACTCAGGCAATTGGTAAAGAAGTGGTGTATTTATGTCATTGGGTGAAAGGTGGCAGAACCAAGCCTTTAGAAGCTAAAATAAAGGCAATTTGAAAAGTGGTTCCACATTTCAGTCAGCTATCTGCCCCCTAACAGACTTGTGTAAAAAGCAGCAACCCTGTAAAGCTTTTAGACAAAGAATGCCTGTCAGGCAGTCGAAGGGTTAAAGCTCCCATTTGAATTGTAAATGTCTCTTGTGTATGCAAACTGATGTAGCCTTGCAGGCTTTTGATTTTTTTGTTTTGTTTTGTTTTTTTGTGAGTGAGAGAAAGTGTGCTGGTGGGGAGGGCTGTCAAAGGCTTTTTCTCCTAGGTTAGTGTAGATGAAATGGGGAGGATTCATTCAAACTCCCCAATTTCATCTTTTCCAATGGGGGAGATATGGAGAAAAAGCGTCAGAGTTTCCTGCACCGCGCGCACACACACACACACACACACACACACACCTCCACACATGTAAACAAGTATAATCCCAGCTGGGAAATGCAAAATGTACATAGCTTCCTCTGATGTCGCCTCAGAGGCTCCCATATCTTGATGTCTCGGTGCCACAGCCATTCTCATGCAAATGTGGCCCAAGCCCTCTAGTCATGAGCCACCCCTCCCCTCTTCTGGCCAGATTCATCCTGATTGGCCCAAAGACAGCTGGACTACTGAAAGGAGGGGTGGGGGGGAAAGAATCTACACTGCTGCAGGGGCTTTTGGGTTTCATTGTGGTCTGGATGTGAAGCAGCACGGAGTAGGGCTTTGGCTGAGGCCAGCCCTAAGAAGACTAACCCCCAGGTAAAGAGAGTAGGTTTGCCTTGGTAGTTATATAGTAAAGGAACTAGCTTTGTTGTTTTATAGCTCTACTGTGTATACCAAAATGTCTCCCCACCTTTTCTCCTTCCCTCATTTCCCACCTTTTGTTGTATTCTGTTTACCTTAAATAAACTTTCCTGGTTTTACCCCACACGCATGTGTGTGGTTCCTCTGTGGTCCAGTGCTAAATCCAGTGTATAGACAATGGCAAGGCCCTGAGAGAATCAGTGTCAAGACAGCAAAGCTAAGGATGGCAGTTTTGCACCTTTGATCTCTGGTCTTGAGTAAAGGACCGGTTGGCAGTCCTTTCACAGTTTCCCTCCCTTTTCACCCCCTCAGAGAACATTCTAAATGGCCTAGGGGAGATTTGCATACCCACTCCTATTGGCCCCTGCAGAAATTCATATGAACATTCTAAGTGTCGTATGGGCTATTTGCATAACTGCTCCTATTGGCTCCTGCAGCAATTATGACGTGAGGCCGACTTGCATAACTGCTCCCCTGTTGTTTTGCCCATAGGAGATATGAGAGTGGGGCGATTTTGCCCCCTTTTTTCACCCCCTTAGGGATGGAATTTCAAAAATCCTTCCTTAGTGGGTGTCTATGTCATAAAAGCAATGTTCCTTCAAAATTTCACGTTCCTAGATTAAACGGTTTGAGCTGGGCGTTGATGAGTCAGTCAGTCAGTCAGGACTTCTTCTTTTATATATATATATAGATTGTTATTGTTGTTTTAATTTCTTTTGTAAACTACTCTGGGATAGATTTTATGAAGAAGGGTATATAAATTTCCTAAGTAATTAAAAAAAAAAGTTAACACTAGAATGTTAAAATATAGTCTCCTGTTTCCTGATTGGCTGCTCCAAGCCAGGGAACATCCTTCTACTAAGCTTCCATTGGCCACCTGTGGCAGGAAGCACTGACCTTCAAAGGCTGGGCAGGAATTGTGTATGTGTATGTAATAAAATGAGATTGTTTCACAATAACTGCTACTTTGTTTTTTGTAATTAGCATGAGTACCAAACCTGTTGATGATTATCCTTGCTGTCAGAACATTAATGCTTTCAAAATACTTGGTCAATATTTGACTGGTCAAATGTCCAACCTTAAGAGTGCTGTAATGGACTTCCACTCTACTTTAAACCATGCACTGCACGAAGTAAATGCTTGCCTACAAAAACAAAAAACTAGGGCTCTGCACGACCCCTCCAATCTGATTCCGATTCCAATCTGTGTAATTGGGATCGGGCCCGATTACGATTCCGTCCGATCTGTATCTATCCCGATCTGATTACAATTACACGGAAACGATTACGGTAATGGAATAGATTCTGTCTAGTTTTTTCCATAGACTTGTATGGGGGGGGGTGAACGTCTTTCACTGTTTCATTTTAAAAGATAGAAACATGAAATCTAGTGAGATTGCAGATGTCCTCAAGCTGCTTATACCCCCCAAATTTCTGACACATGGGTCTTGTGGTTCCCCTGCAGCCCTCTTCCCCAAAACGAGATCTTTCGCAGGGAACTTTTTTGGACTCTCTGTCGGCCGCTATACTAAGCCGCTGCACTAATCCTTTCTTTTTGCATGCAAATTTCCCCAGCCACCTGATAGGGATGTATCCTAGAGTCTTGGGGGGGGGGGGCTGAAAGCGGCCAGAAAGCGGCCCGCTCAGCCCCCCCCCGACTCTCGTGACTTACCTTCCCGCTGCCTGATCCATGCTGCGCCAGGGAAAGGAGCTTCAGTTCCCCAGTTCTGGTTCCCCTGGCCCTGCGTTTTTCACGTAAAAACCAGGACAACCCAGCTTGAAATGGCTGCGATTTGCTATTTGCGGCCGTTTTAAGCTGGGTTTCCCTGGTTTTTATGCTAAAAACGCAGCGCCAGGGAACCAGAAGTGACACGATGGGGAACCTGTTGTGTCACTTCCAGTTCCCTGGCACTGTGGGTGGCAAGAGAAGGGTGCTCCGGAGCACCCCCAAGAGCAGGTAATCTCCCGCTCGGTTTACATCACTACCTGGAGAACATATCCCTATCTGGCAGTCAGGTTAGCAACAGGGGCACCCCTTCTTTTAATAAACCCTAAGTACAGCGTGAAGCCACGAACAACAAGGATGCAGGAAAGTTGACAAGCACCATTAAAGAAAATAAGGTGGGACACAGACTAATTTGGGGCAGGCATTCTCCTTCTTCTACCCATTCACCCAAGCCTCCAGTGGGGACTCTGGACCAGCAGGCAGGCAGGCAGGCAGGCAGGTAGCCTAGACAAAGTGAGCAGTCACCCTAGCCCCCCAACTGAAGGAAACGAAATAGTTAAAAAGGAAAAACTTAGCCAAGCATGTAGACAGATTGCCAGGGTAATGACTGTGGCAATGACTGACAATGGCCGACAATGGCTATGTTGATTCAAAAGGGTTGAGGTGTTTTGCTGTCTCACCCTGCCTACGTGACCAAGATCAGATAATACCTACCAGCTGCTTGATTGTAAGATCATCCTCCTGTCTCTTTGGTAAAGGAAATCCCCCTCCCATAATAAAGCCCCCCTTTTGTCTTGACCTGCTGACCAATGTAAAGAACTGTTGCCAAATGACCAGACTTATGTATGGTATAAAAGTGGTTGTAAAAGCCCCGCCCGGGGTTCTGCTTTGCGACACAGTCCGCAGGACCTATTGTGCACAATAAACCTTTTTCCAATAACCCGAGTTGGTCCTCGTTGTCCTTGTCTGAGGTAAAAGGTGACCACTTCATCTGGCAAACCACGAAGGGACAGCAAGGAAGCTTTGTAGCTTGCTTGGGGCACAGCCCACCGCTGCCCCCTAAGGAGAGGCCTTGCGGAGCTCCCAGCGCGCATCACAGCACTTGGCTGTGAGGGAATCCGAACAGGGGGCCTGACGGAGCAGCGGTCGGACGGTGACTCCAAGAACCAACAAAACTCGGTGCGGAACTAGGACCAAGGGGGCCGGACCGGCGGAACAGGCGAGTATACTCTAGGGTTCCTACAGGAGAGAATAGGAACAAGGGGAGGAGGATTGGCCATCCTCCGGGGATTGGACCTACGAGGCAGCTGGAAAAAGCTGAACTAGTTCTTTCCCTTTTGGGTAAAGGAATAAAGGATTGGGCCTACGAGGCAGCTGAAAAAGGCTGAACTGGCCTCCCTTTTGGTAAAGGAATATAAGAGATCTCGGGAGGGAATGTGTTGGTATGTGTGGTGAAGTGTGAATGCCGCTGCAGTTCCCGTAGGTGACCGTGGAACGTCCGGGGCCACGGGTCAGCGGAGCGTGTGGGTGAAATCCCTTAACGTCTAACAGGAGAGACCCCTTACTCTCCTGTCCGTACCCCACCCTTCTGTTTCTGTTCTTGTTGTTGGTCTTAGAATTAAGAGAATGGGGTGGGGTGGGGGGAAGCAGCGTCCCAAGGACACAGCTTCAATACATGGAAAGGAATTTCAAAGCGGGGTTTGGGAGAGACTACGGGCGAAAACTTAAACGCCAAATTCTCCAGACCCTGTGCAAGGTAGAGAGTGGCCATCCATGGGAGTGGGGTGGCCAGCACAAACCCACCCCATGGTTAAAAAGGAGTGCAAGGTGGGGGCGGCACACATAATGATTGCCTGGAAAGAGACCCTGCCCTGGCCCAGAAAAGAGGAACGTGCCAGACCAAAAGAAAGGCAGAAGAAGAAAAAAAAAAAAATACCTAAGTGAGTACAGCTGTCCCTTTAAAAGTAAAACCTCTGCCTGCTCACCCAGTTGCCTAAGAAAAAAGCACAGACTAGCTAATCACATTCATAATGGATTAGAAGTCAAACACAAGATCTAGGAATGGCAAGAAGTACTGGTACTCAAAGAACCCTGTGTTGTGTTAAAGAAATACAACAACAACAAAAATGTTTGTGAGCTTTTTTTGCAAAGAGTTCCTGAGCATACGCAAAGTTTTGGTGCCTTTTAGAGTCTCCACCAGTCCTGTGTTTAGTGAAAAGGAAAAGAGTGTGCTCCTAACCCAAGCACATACTTCCTCAGATCTGAACTAGAGGTGAGAAGTCCCAAAATGAAAAGAAATATATATATATATATATATTTGTTATAGCTGCTAGCAAAATCAAACAGTTCTCCAAAGAAATGGGCAAAAATGAATTGAAATACCTCCTTTTCATTTGTTTCTGGTTCTTGATTGTTGCATTGTGTTATTGATATTGTGTTATTGTTATTGATGTTGAAAGGTTTAAGGTTTAGAAAAGAGGGAAACCTTCAATAAGGGTAGTATACATGTGCGTGTGAAAATGTCTGTGTGCATGAATTAGATTCATAAGCTGTTGAAAGACAGACAGGCCCATCTCTCTCTCCTTCGCTTATTAGAATTCATAAGCTGTTGAAGCTGGGGATTGTGGGTTCGAGTCCCACCAGAGTCAACAGACAGGGACACCCCCCCTTCTTTCCAAACCTCCCTGCTGATGAATGCATATACGGTAAGTCGCTGAACAAGATCTGGGATTAAATCAGGTCAAGACGCCCTGATCTCTGTTGCGGCAGAGTTTCAAAAGCAAGTGGGCCTGATTGAACCCCCCCTCCCATGATCCAGTGACATGTGAATGTTGTGTGCCTGTTTGTGAATTAAACCAAAGCACTACACACACACACAAAGTGAGCTCAAAAGGTAGAATTCTGTGCCACAGTACATCATAGGTGGGAACCAAATGCTCCAAAAGGGGCACCGTTAGCAATAGTACTCCAAGAATTTGCCTCTTTACCTAGAAGTAAGACTTTGTCAAAGACATAGTGGCAAACTCTTTGTACTGAGGAATGGCCATGCAGAGGGAGAAGTACTTGGCCCAAAAATGGGTCCTGAGAAAAACAGATCCTAAGGGACCTTCTGGTGGCCCTAGAGAACAAATTCCAAAGACAATGAGATGATTGGTATGTTTAGACAGAAGTGAGATTTCAAAAGGGCTACCTTAAGCCTTCCGAAGTAGGTTCACCAGACAAAAAGTGCTTCATGATGCTTTAAGAACTTTAAGAACTCAAGCAATTGAAAACAGTTAAAGAATGCTTGCAGTTGTCAGCATAATCTCCAGCACAATTTCTGTACTGGTGAAAACAACAAATCCACTTGTTTAGAGGGGTAGAAACTCACTGGGTGACTTTGGGCCAGTCACTGTCTCTCAGCCTAACCTACCTCACAGGGTTGTTGTGAGGATAAAATGGAGAGGAGGAGGATTATTATGTAAGCCGCCTTGGGTTCCTTGCAGGAAAAAAGGCAGGGTATAAATATAATAAATAAATAAATAAATGGGCCTTTAGTAATATCCATTTGTAAAACATTCTCAAAGGGGAAAGAAAAAACATGTAAATGAGATTCTGGCTACTGCAAGCCATGTGTGTAGCCAAAAAGAAAAAAGAAGGTTTATGTTCAAGTTAAATGTTTATTCTTCCAAGTGGGGCTAGTTGATGGTGTAAATTAAAAAGGTTTTTATTTTGTTTTGAGTATGGGTTGAATCTCTGAAGTAAGCAAAGATTTAAAAAAAAATAAAAATTGTTGCTCCTGGTTATGCAAATGCAAGGTTGCTTCCTCTTGTATGGCAAAAGCAAGTCTAGAGATGTGAGAAGATTAGCAGCCACGAATTGCAAAGGTTGAAAACAAACAAACAAAAACCCTCAAGTGACTGCAGGTTTCCTGGTATGCAAGAATTGGCCAATCACGCTCCCAGAGAATCAGCAGCTAACCACTAGAGCGAAAACGATACTAAAGTGTTTTTTTAAGAACTGTAATTAAGAAAGTCTGAGTATTGAGAATGCAAGTTTTCTGAGCATAAACAAAGTGTTAGTGCCTTTTGAAAATTGAACTGTGTTAGCTTTAAAAGTCAGAAAAGGTCTGCCCCTGATCAAGGCAGGCTTTTTCTCTGAGACTACAGCTGATGCAGACTAAGCTCAAAAAGAAATGGTTAACTATTTTTCACAGAAAATTCAAAAGCTTCACCAATGAGTGGAGCCAAAAGGTTTTTGAAAAAGGAAAAGAAATGATTATTTAAAGGCATGTAGGCTGTCCCCTCTGCCCTGAGGGGGGGGGGGGGGGAGAGAAGAGGGCCGTAGAAAAAGAGATAGTAAATAAAACGTTTAGGAAAATGTGGGGGGGGGGAAAGATAAAGAAAAGAAAGACTAGGCAAAGAGAAAGGTTGGACAAAGGCAGATGCAAAAGAAACATTAGAGTTGCAAACAAAGGGCATAAAAAAAGAAATAAAACCCTCTCTGCCCAAGGTATGCAGGCAAAAAAAAGTTATTAAAAATGTGATAAAAAGTAGAGATTTTAAAGAGAAAAAAGCTATTTAAAAAAAAAAAAAGTTGTGTGAAGCAGTGTCAAAAACATAAACAAAAAGGAGAATGCATATCTTTAAATATATATATTGAGAAGTAATGTGCAGTTCTGTTCTTAACAAGGCAGATTAGAAATCAAAAGTTTTCTTGTCTTCTTGAAAGAAAAATGAAAAATGGTTCTGTTAAGTCATAATGGATTGTGTAAACTAAGGGCTACAATAGAATGTAGTCCCAATTCTCCTGGCATTTGCTGAGTCTCTGGGGAATGAAAAAAAAACAGGGCTTTCCGCCAATATTGGCTTTGGTACCAGCAGAATGTTAGGCGGAAAACCAAAAAAAAAGAAGTAAGACTCTTAAAAGTCTACTTCTCTGGTTCAAATAAAAGAAAAAGAAGATATGCTGCAATATCCCCTCCCTCGAGAAGCAATAAATGCTATAAAGCTCATTGGGTGACTTGAAGTCAGTCACGGACTCTCAGCTGTGCCTACCTCAAAGGGTTGTTGTAAAAGAGAAAAATCCAGAAAAATTGTAAAATGCTGTGTCACTTGAAACCTTGCCACCTTGCTGCTGCTCCCAACAAAAAGGAAGGGTAAGCAAGGGGAGGGGGAACATGATTATTTACCAGCAATAAAAGAAGTGCAGCTATCAAAGATAAATCTAAACTACTAACTCAGTTTTTGTACGTTTTAGTGCCCAGTTTTGTTGAAATGGGCTTTCCTGAAATTTTACCCTCTTTGTTGTCTTTTTGTATGCTTAGTTAGTTTTTGCCAAAGGCAAACCAACAGGGCAGCTTTGGTAAATTTAAACAGTTTAGTTGCAAAATATATGCTTGTCTAGTGGCTTTTATAGCAAGCTAACAGAGCACTTTTGTACAATAAGCATTTAAGTGTAGCATAACACAATGGCGCCAAAATACCAAAAGAATTGCAATCCTTCTGTTGTTGTTAAGTTAGTTTTCAAAAAGTTGTACAAATGACTTGTTGTGTTTTATGTAATTTTCAAAAGCTTGGTTTGCCTTGCTAAAGATAAAAGTCTGTGGCTCATGCTGGTTCTCGGCTTGTCTGGGTGTGGAGGGCTGAGCAAAGTCAGGCCTGGGTATTGCTTAGATGGGAAACCCCTCCTCTGGTTTCCTGCATTGAGTGGGGGGTTGGGCTTGATGGCCTTGTGAGTCCCTTCCAACTCAAAACAAGTCAGTTTCTCCTGCATTCTTTATAGCAGTGTCACAGATTAGTAAGTTGCTTTCCTGCTAAAGACTCTGTACAGCGTCAGTCAGAAAAGCAAATTTAGTTATTGGTTCGATTGTTAACAAAGAGTGGTTTGAATTTAATTTTACATCTGCAGTAACTCAGTACTTTGTCCAGTGTACAGTGTGCCAGGCTCATAATACTGGAAAACCTGCAAAAGACAGGGTGAGCATACAACCTCACCCTGAAGACCTTTTTGTGGTGTACAATTTGATTTTATTGAAATGCCTAAGTATTGTTCCTATCAATATGTGTTTGTAGTTGTTTGTATGGTTCTAAGTGAGTAGAACATGCCCCTGTGTGAAAGCTAACGCCACGGCAGCGGGCAGAGAGAGAGAGAATCCTTTTTGCTAAAATATTAAAAGACAAGCTGGCCAAAGTATGCACAGAGACAAGACTGATGTGGCCAGATGCACCTCCCATGGCCCTTGTGTGTGTGAGATCCAGGCCAAGTTGAGTGGCGAGACCTGACCCCTCGTTCAGAATTACTGCAAGGCCCTAGTGAGATGTGTGAAGACTCTTCATTCACGGGTGAAGGCGGCTCAGCACCAGCCCAGCATGGAGGGACACTCTGTCCCAGGTGACTAAATTCATATTCAAGTACAGCGAAAAGAGGAGTACTTAACGCTGTGAAGTGCCAAGGACTTCAGCCATAAAAAGCCTCTAGCCCCTAACAAGAATGAGGACATAATAATTCCTCCAACGATTCGGGGTGAACGTGCTAGAAACCTCTTCCCCTGAAACAGAAGAATTTGTGCCAAAACATCAATATCATCTCAGACCTCGGACGGGACGACCATCAAAGACAACACCCAGAGGATCGGACGAGATGAACTGATGTCAACTCCAGCTCAGTCTGAACCAGCCTTACCTATCAGCCCTTAATTAAAAGTGACCCTCAGTGTGCATTCACTTAGAATCAAAAGGAGAGAATGTGGTAAAGTGTAGTTTCGAAATGTAATTTCTATATTGTATAAACACATAACCTGTAGCCAATGTTTATTGTTATCCTGCTTGAATGTAATCCTATGGCTTACATATGCATCCAGTCCAGACCTAGGAAGGGCTCGATCTAAAAAAAGCTTTCTCTAGATGGTTCCCCAAGTTACCAGGGTTGCAAGCGATAGGGCTAATCGCAATGGGTTGCATCCTGCTCCCTTGTGCCCTCCCTGTTGTGGTCCAGACAATCCAAAATAGCCTGAGCCTAGTGACAGAAAAAGGGCGGCTGCCCAGGTCCTGGCTATGTGAGAGTATCGCCCCATCCCCCAGGGTGAAACTCCAGATAAGTGTTGAAGTTTCAAGGGGAGGAGTGAAGGAAACGAAATAGTTAAAAAGGAAAAACTTAGCCAAGCATGTAGACAGATTGCCAGGGTAATGACTGTGGCAATGACTGACAATGGCCGACAATGGCTATGTTGATTCAAAAGGGTTGAGGTGTTTTGCTGTCTCACCCTGCCTACGTGACCAAGATCAGATAATACCTACCAGCTGCTTGATTGTAAGATCATCCTCCTGTCTCCTTGTAAGGAAATCCCCCTCCCATAATAAAGCCCCCCTTTTGTCTTGACCTGCTGACCAATGTAAAGAACTGTTGCCAAATGACCAGACTTATGTATGGTATAAAAGTGGTTGTAAAAGCCCCGCCCGGGGTTCTGCTTTGCGACACAGTCTGCAGGACCTATTGTGCACAATAAACCTTTTTCCAATAACCCGAGTTGGTCCTCGTTGTCCTTGTCTGAGGTAAAAGGTGACCACTTCACAACGGGGACTACAGAACAGCAGGCAGGCTGGTAGCCTAGACTACTGGCAGGACTTTGTGTCAGATATATGAATAATGATGATGATGATGATGATGATGATGATGATGATGATGATGATGATGATGATGATGATAATAATAATAATACCTGTTCCTAATATTTCTCAAAGTGGCCAGACCAAGACTTAGAGAGCACTGCTTGGGCCCCCAAAAGCCACTGGTGGTGAGCACTGGTGTGCAGGAAAAAAGTTTAATTGCTTTTGAACTGAAATCCAGCTCCCAAACAAATGATATCTGGCTTGGTTGGGATGCCCACCAAGCCAAATCTTGAAAGTTAGAAAATTTCAGGGCTATGTTTTCCAACTGCCCCAGTAGAACCTCCCTGGTTCAGCACTCAATTCCGACAGGGGATAGTCATCCCCTTCTGTCCTTGCCCTATAGGGCAGAAGAGCCTAGCCCTGCAAGAGTTTGATTTTTCTGTTGTGCACATTCAGGGCAAGGAAAATGTTTTGGTAGGCAAGTTGTCCCAAGCTTTTCAGGGTAAAAGTAGATGAAATGCAATGCAAGGGATTTAAAACCCCAGATTTCATCTTCCCAAAGGGGTGTGTGTGTGAAGAAAAGTGCTGCCTATGTTCTCCCAAACAAAGCAAATGTAAATAAGTTCAGCCTCTGGCAGAGGCTGAGAATCTCCTGTAAATGTCTCCTGTAAATGTACATAGTTTATCCTGGGGGCCCTGTGTCGCCTCAGAGTCTGCGAGGTATTAGTATGCAAATGTCCACCAAGCACTCTAGATTCCATTCTATTCAGAAAGGGGGGAATCAAACAGAACCAATGACAGGCGATTTCATCTGATCTGTGTCTCTGTCCATCTGATTCAAACATAATCAAACCATAACCCGGATCAGGCCAATCCGATTCGAAACGCGATTACATGCACAGCCCTACGTAACCTTGTGCTACCATAAACCTGCTAGTCAAGGTGTCACAACACTCTTTGTCCTTTTTTGTTGCTTCACAGGAACTCTTTGAAATTCAAAAATTTGCAAAGCCAAGTCTATGCAAGGGCAGAATGGCAGAAGAAGAGTTAGGGTTGCCAGACTGCAACTGAGAGATCCTGCCTGCACCTATGGATGCCATCTGCTCACCCCAAAAATTAATTGCACGCCTCAAGTGTTCAAGTCAAATGCTTGGAAACCCTTGAGGGGGAATTCTGCTTTTATACCTGAAGGGAGCAATGCCAGCCCTCCTCTGCATCCTACCCCCTGCCTGTCCCCCATAGATAGAAAAAAGATTGTTGCGGCTTGTTTTTGAATCTTTGAATCCTTCAGAGGGATATTGTGAAGAGAAAGCCTGATCACACACTGCTGAACCCTGACATATTTTTCCCCTTTTCGCTGTCACCCATCTCCCTCCATGTGTCTGCATAATCCCCACCCGGGGCAAAGGAGTCACAGTTCTGGGCAGACCAGTTTTACATAGCTACATCTGCATACACCTCAATAGGGCGCATTTACATCTACCCTCAAGGAAGTGCATAACATCCTGAAGGCGGGGAGCGCAGTCTCAAAGAGCTGTAAAGTACCCCAAAGTACCCAGGAGGCGCCAGCACCCAAGAGGTGCCACCATCCCGCTGGGCGGAACCAGCCCAACTGGTCATCAAGGGCGGGGAGGGGGCAAGGGAGGGTAGAAAAAGCACGTCCTGGAAAACAAAGGGTTGTTGGGAACACAGTGCAGGCTCGCACGGATCAGGTCCCTGGCTCCGGTCAGGACCAAGCTAACCCCAACCCCGGGCGCGGTGCCCGGAGACCGGCTACATGAATGGCTACATTAGCTCAGTAAGTCAGATTCTTTATTGTGAAGTTATTCTCTGTATTACGCAAGCCTTCTACCTTGTATGTGTATTGAAGTCCTACGCTTCAGTGATTTTTATGAACTCTGTTGTTTATAGTGTGAAATTCCTGGTAGTCTATTAGTTCCGCTCCATTAAAGGCATTATAAACATAGTTGGCTCTTGTCCCAATACGATTCAGTGTCAATGGTTTGCCGCTGTTGGGTTTAAACCTCACAGAAGCTGCGTAAAGGGCATTTTCTCAGTGCCGGTTAACCCTTTAGTTCCCAAACTCACACAAAGGACCAGTCCCGGTCCTCCACAGATATCTTTTCATTGTTCATGCATTGATATGTTTAGTTGTGAATGATTAGAACCCTTATATGGGGTATCTTTTGATGTTTTTGCAGTATATGAAGGAAGAATTTTGGTTATTCCAGCATCAAATGAAGGTCACAGAGGGGATATTAACGGATGCTCATAGTACCTTTCTGATGTGTGTATATTTCAGTTGTTGGATCTCTTGTTGGAGTTGACTGTCCGTTAGCCTTCAGGCATTGTATAGTTGGATTTTATTCTATGTATACATTACATATGATTGCAATAGAAGGCTATCGGGTCCAACCCCCTGCTCAATGCAGGAAACTAGAGGAGGGGTCTCCCATCCAAGTAATAACAGGCCTGACCCTGCTTAGCTTTCCACACTCAGACAAGCTGAGCCAGCGTGAGCCACAGGCCTGTATTACTTGTGCATAAATGTAAGAGTCTAGCATTAAATGATGATGCTCAAGCATATATTCTTGCCCAAGCAGAGGCCCGTCTGGGTTTCTTCCACCATTGCTGGAGAGCTCTACCACCTGCTACCCTACCCCAGTTTAAGAGTGGGGTTGTCCCTGGGGGAGGTGAAAGGGGTAGCAGGCAGCAGAGGGCAGAGATAGAGGGGTGCCTGCCACCCTCCATGTCCCTTCCTGTGTCTTTAAATTTTTTGAAGCAGAGCGAGATGATGCAACTTTATTGCTGCACTAGTCTCCTCAGGCATCTTCCTGTGGCATGAGGGAAACAATCCAGGAGCAGGTTAGGTCAATCTGACAAGCAGATGATGAAAGTGTGCCTCTAAAACTTTGAGGAAGATGAAACAGCAGCATGTAGACATGGCCCCTGGAGATGTGTGACACTGGAGATGCGAAGCAGAGATTACCCACTCCTTTTTTTTTTCTTTTTTTTTTTAAAGTTCTTTCATGGAAAGCTCCTTGTGTAATTATTTTTAGGCATCCCTTCCCAGAACGTTATACTGGAAAGTGTTTTTTTTTTAAAGGATAATAATATCAGTAGGTGTAAGTCCTCTCTCTCTACACCAGTGTTCTCCAAGCTTGGGTCCCCAGATGTTTTTGGCCTACAACTCCCAGTACGCTGGGAGTTGTAGGCCAAAAACATCTGGGGTCCCAAGCTTGGAGAACACTGCTCTACACACACTCCTAATTCAGAAACCATTGTAGCAGGGCATGCTGTGTGAGAGAAAGTGTATATATAGTGTACTAGCTGTTGCCCGCGGCTTCGCGCGTGTAACGAAGAGTGACCGTGCCAAGTCTGCACGGGCTGTCATTTTCCTATAGGCACTATTTGTTCGAAATTCATTAAGGTAGCTGACCGGTGTTTTGAATCGCTCCATAGGAAAGGTCCCCCGGGACAACATAATGGAATCCTAGCTCCCCCAGGACTACCTGCTCCCCCGGGACTGCACAGTGAAATTCCTGCTCCCCCCCCCCCCCCGGTACTACACAATGAAATCCCTGCTTCCCTCCCTAGACTACACAATGAAATCCCAGCTTGCCCCCACCCCCAGGACTACCCAACAATGAAATCCCAGCTCCGCCCCTCCCCCCCCCGTAGGCCCTGGCTGTGGTTCATATGAACATTCTGTTTTGACGCAGGAAAGATTTGCATATCCGCTCCTGATTGGGCCCCTGTGGCAAACATTCTATATGTCGTTGGAGCAATTTGCATAACCGCTCCTGAATGCCCCCTGCGAACATTCCAAGTGATGCCATTGGCTCTCATCTATTTTGGGCCATAAATGCGCAGCGAGGTTTTTTTTGGAGATTTGAACCCACCAGTCTTTGTCCTTGGGTGATGGAGAGTATGTGTGCCAAGTTTGGGGTGGATCCGTCAAAACGTGATGCAGCCTATGCGATGACCCCCACACAGCAGTCATTCAGTCAGTCAGTTATTTTAAAAGTTTCCCTCCCTTTTCACCCCCTCAGAGAACATTCTAAATGGCCTAGGGGAGATGTGCATACCCACCGCTATTGGCCCCTGCAGGAATTTATTCATACGAACATTCTAAGTGTCGTATGGACTATTTGTATAACTCCTCCTATTGGCTCCTGCAGCAATTATGAGGTGAGGCCTGTGAAGGAGGCTGATCTTACGCCAACCCTGCAGGGCAGGCCACAGTCCCAAAGTTCCCTGGACTGGCACACACCTCCCAAGGTCCCATACACCAAACTGGTGTAGCAGCCCCAACCTTTCAAAAAGGAACACACACCAAGATTAAGTTGGAGACTTTATTAAAAGTAAGAATAACAAATTAGTCAGTGTAGGGTCTCCAAGTGTCCAATATAAGTAAAATAATCCCTTATAAGAAAGGGCTAAAAGAAGGTAACGGGGAAAAGGGGGTGAGGTAGTTGTTGTGAGGAAAAGGGAATGGGAATAAAAAGGGACTCTAAAAGAACATAAAAACAAACCCCAAGAGTCTGCAGGAACAAAGTAAGTCAAACCAGGCCTAGCTTTTCTTAGCTACCCTGTCAGAGTGGCATACCTGCCCAGATGGAACTTCCCAGCATCCACGCCCCAATGGAAGAACCCCGAAGCCTTTTCCCCTAGCTCCTTTATTGTCACCAGGGTCCAGTTTCCCGCCCAGCGTTCACCAATCCTGTCTCCCTAACTGTCGAAGGAGGGGCCCCCGCCCTTTCTCAGCTGTAAACACTTTCTCATGACTTCATCCCAATTAACGCCTGACCTTGCTTTCCAGCTCTGCAGCTCACCCTTATCTCCCAGGTGCTCCCAAACAGCCTCCCAGTACATTCCAAAGACTACAGTAAAAATCCGTTAGCTAAACAGCAATGGGGGGGGAGGAAGGGACGTCTAACAGGGTTTCTTCTAAAGTCTCAGCTACTACAAGTCCCATCTTCACATCCCCCCTTTTAAGGAGATGAGACTGGGAGGGAATTCCTGCCAGACCTCATCTTCTACTTATTCTTCAGTGTGAATCCGAGACAAGCTATCAGCCAATACATTTTCCCTCCCCTTAATATGAACTACGGAAAATGTATAATCTTGTAAGGCCAGACTCCACCGTAACAATTTCCCATTCGAATTTTTCATTTTGTTTAGCCAACACAAAGGAGAGTGATCCGTCTGTAATTGAAACGACCTCCCCCAAAGGTAAGGCCGTAATTTCCCCAAAGCCCACACAATGGCTAAACATTCTTTTTCAATGGTGGACAAATTTCTTTCCCGAGGGATCAACTTTTTACTTAAATAGGCCACTGGCAGCAGTTGCCGATCTGGTCCCTCCTGTAACAGCACACCCCCAACCCCAGTTGCCGATGCATCTGTCTGTAGCACAAAAGGAGAAGAAAAGTCAGGGGCTCTCAGGATAGGTGCTGCCGTTAATTTGTCTTTAAGAAGGTCAAAGGCCTGCTGGCACCTTTCTGTCCAAATTACTCGCACTGGTTTTCTTTTCTGACACAAGTCCGTCAAAGGCGCAGCGATAGTACTGTAATGGGGTACAAATCTCCGATAGTAGCCAGCTAGCCCCAGAAAAGATTGAACTTGTCTCTTAGTTTGGGGCACAGGCCAATCTCGGATGGCTTCCAACTTTGCTTCTAGAGGCTTAATATTTCCACTCCCCACCCTATGGCCAAGGTACACCACCTCCCCCAAGCCAAATTGACATTTCTGAGCTTTCACTGTTAACCCAGCTTCTGTAAGCCGCTCAAACACTTGCCGAAGATGATCCAGATGCTCTTCCCAAGTCTGCGAAAAAATGGCTAAATCATCTAAATAAGCACAGGCAAAGGCCCCCATCCCATTCAACAGTTTATCCATTAAACGCATGAAGGTTAAGGGCGCCGATTGGAGCCCAAACGGCAAGACGGTGAATTCGAATAGCCCTTTATGGGTAACAAAAGCAGTTTTAGGGGCATCCTCTTCCGCCAGAGGCACCTGCCAGTATCCCTTAGTCAAGTCCAAAGTGGTAATGTACTTGGCTGTTCCCAGTTGTTCTATCAGATGGTCTGCTCTGGGCATGGGGTAGGGGTCTAGATGTGTCAATTCATTAATTTTTCTAAAATCTATACAAAATCTTACTTCTTGGGACTGCTTCTTGCTCACTAGTACAATAGGAGAAGACCACATGCTCTGGGACGGTCTAATAACACCCAGATCTAACATAGACTGTAATTCTTGTTCAATAATTTCTGCATGTCGGCCGGTTGCTCGATAGGGATAGGAGCGCACAGGGGCATGTTCCCCTGTCGGAATGGCATGTTGTACTAACGTCGTTCTCCCTGGAATGCTGGAAAACAAAGGAGCAAAATCTGTAATTAATTGCTGCAATCCTTGGCGTTGCTGTAGGGGCAAAGTTAAAGGCCAGGGTATTTCTTCTATCCCTCCTTTCAGTTGACATTCTTCTAACAGATCCAAAGGCCCATCCAGCTCTTCGGGCCCAGGCTGAAGGGGAAACACAAATTCTTTCTGGTCCACATCCTCTTCGCCTGCCGGCAATAAATCTTTTCTCTGCTGTTTAGCTGACTCTGGCTCTGCTGGGTCTCCATCCCCCTCCCCTGCCCGTCTGTCCGTAGCTGTCGCCTCTCCCTCAGCCGGGGGGCAAGATTCTACTATCGGGGCAGGGAATGCGGGGTCTGGGGAGGCCTGCTTCTTCTTAATTGTCTGACTCCGAGTCACCGCTAAAACAGGGGCTTGACTGGCCAAAAAAGCCAGATCATTTCCAATAAGAAACGTAGTAAATTCAGTTTCATGTACTAACAAGTCCAATTCTCCTTTCCAGTTTTTGTATTCTAACGGTATTCTAGCCAAAGGCATGGCAATGGGGGGAGAGTTATAAGGAGTGATGGTAAAAAATTGTCCCTCTAGCATCTGTCCTGGCTTCACCAGACTCCGGTCAATAGCGGAAAGGGCAGCCCCACTGTCTCTCCAACCCTGTCCCCATTGCCCATTAATTTTAAGAGACTCACAGAATTGTAGCTGGCTCCACTTGACTTGTCCCGGTTGAACCAAAGCCATCGCCGGCTCCTTTCTCTTCCGTGACGGTGAATGCCGGGCCGCTACTCCATTTCCCGGGATACGTGGGGCTGGATCTTCTCCCTCTCCCTCGCTGACCTCACTCCAATCTGAGGCTTCTCCGGGGGAGTCATCGAGAGGCACCGGTCTCACAGCACCCACTTTAGCAGCTGTTTCTTTTTGCAACTTGGCCTTTAATTTGGGGCAGTCCCGACGCAGATGCCCTTCCAATTTACAGTAGAAGCATCCGGTCGTCGTCGGGGTTGAAGTAGCTTTGGGCCCGATTCCTCCTCCAGTTGGATTGGATGTTTCACTCTTCCCGCCGCCTCCCGCCGGCTTGGCTGGGGTGGTTTGATTGCTGCTTCCCCCCTTCCGATAAACTCCCATCTGGTCCGCAAGCAGCGCCGCTTGCCGAAGATTGGTGGGCCGCTGGTCACTCACCAGCGCTGCCCTTCCTTCGGGGAGAACGGCATAAAACTGTTCTAAGGCCACCAGCTCTCGCAAATCTCGAAAGGAGACAGCTTGAGCCGTCTCCAGCCATAAATCCAGGGACCTCCGCAGCCTCGTTGCCGTGGAGACAAAACCCTCACCGGGCTCAGCTTTAATCTCTCTGAAACGTTGCCGACACCTCTCGGCCGAAAGGCAAAAAGTTTGTCTGACCAGTTCTTTAAACTGTCCATAATTATGCGTATCCTCTCGCGGGATGCTGTACAACAGTTGAGCCAGACAGCCTGAGGCTCGTGATCGAAGGGCCGACATCCAGCTGCCACGGGGAATACGCTCATCTTCGCAGGCAATTTCAAACAAGCCCAAATATTCCAACGGATCCTGCCCCTCATGGAAACGAGGCAGGTCCTTGAAGTTTGGCTTCTCAGGACGAACAGTTCCAGTGTGTTTTGCCAACTGGTTCTGCAGAAGGTCAACTTGCTTTTGTAATTCTCTTTCTCTGGATGTAGGCCTGGGGCGAGACAGGTCGTTTCGTCTCTCTCTCTCCTTGGAAGTAGATCTGGGACGAGACAGATTCGGGATCCTCCGGGTCCGCCGGAGGAGAACCGCTGTCGCTCCCTCCTCCTCTCCCTGGTCACTGCCACTGCCCGTGCTCCACCTCCGAGACCTGGGGATCTCCTCTCGACCCCTAGGTTCCACCATCCAGTCTGCCAAGCGAGATGGGATCGACACCCTTCTCTCTTCGCCCTCCGCGCCTTCCCAATCGACAGTCACTTCAATAGGAGGGGCAACTCGAGGAGCCTCAACTGGTAAAATGTCCTCCCGGTCCAACACCGGCAGATCGTCTGCCGCCTCTGCTCCCAGCAGGGGTCGGTCCTGATCCAACAGAGCAGACTCCATTTCTGCCCTAACAACTTTTCCCTATCTGGAAAATAACAAACCTTTGCCTGGTTTGACAAACAAATGTTCCTCAGGTGGGCTGCAAAATCCGACCGCTAAGCCACCATGTGAAGGAGGCTGATCTTACGCCAACCCTGCAGGGCAGGCCACAGTCCCAAAGTTCCCTGGACTGGCACACACCTCCCAAGGTCCCATACACCAAACTGGTGTAGCAGCCCCAACCTTTCAAAAAGGAACACACACCAAGATTAAGTTGGAGACTTTATTAAAAGTAAGAATAACAAATTAGTCAGTGTAGGGTCTCCAAGTGTCCAATATAAGTAAAATAATCCCTTATAAGAAAGGGCTAAAAGAAGGTAACGGGGAAAAGGGGGTGAGGTAGTTGTTGTGAGGAAAAGGGAATGGGAATAAAAAGGGACTCTAAAAGAACATAAAAACAAACCCCAAGAGTCTGCAGGAACAAAGTAAGTCAAACCAGGCCTAGCTTTTCTTAGCTACCCTGTCAGAGTGGCATACCTGCCCAGATGGAACTTCCCAGCATCCACGCCCCAATGGAAGAACCCCGAAGCCTTTTCCCCTAGCTCCTTTATTGTCACCAGGGTCCAGTTTCCCGCCCAGCGTTCACCAATCCTGTCTCCCTAACTGTCGAAGGAGGGGCCCCCGCCCTTTCTCAGCTGTAAACACTTTCTCATGACTTCATCCCAATTAACGCCTGACCTTGCTTTCCAGCTCTGCAGCTCACCCTTATCTCCCAGGTGCTCCCAAACACCCTCCCAGTACATTCCAAAGACTACAGTAAAAATCCGTTAGCTAAACAGCAATGGGGGGGGAGGAAGGGACGTCTAACAGGGTTTCTTCTAAAGTCTCAGCTACTACAAGTCCCATCTTCACAAGGCCGATTTGCATAACTGCTTCCCTGTTGTTTTGCCCATAGGAGGTATGAGAGTGGAGTGATTTTGCCCCCTTTTTTCACCCCCTTATGGACGGAATTTCCAAAAACCCTTCCTTAGTGGGTGTCTATGTCATAAAAACAATGTTCCTTCAAAATTTCACGTTCCTAGATTAAATGGTTTGAGCTGAGCATTGATGAGTCAGTCAGTTAGTCAGTCAGTCAGTCAGGACTTCTTTTTATATATATAGATTACCAACAGAGAAGAGCCTTCAGTTATGTATATGGGGGAGGGGCTGGGGGGGAGGTGATCCTTGAGGGAAGATTGAGTGTTACAAACATAGGAGGGTCCCCATTTTCACCTGTGAAATAAGGCTGGGAGTGAGGAGCACTACCCTCTGCAGGACATGCCTCAGAAATAGGCAGGACTGAATCACTTAGCAGCTTCCTTGCTGGGCCTCACACCCTCTCCCCGGTGGGAGAAGCAGCTTATCTTCGATCAGCAGTTCCCTCTTGAGTGCTGAGAAAGGGAGCCTTTTTCAGTGCCCAACCCCACAAAAAAACTAAAGCTGGCTTCATGGTCCAGATTAGAGAGCCCTGCAGGTTCCTTGCCCCTGGCATAGAGACTGTCCTCTTTGTCCCATGCAGAATGCAGTAGAGCACTGCTGGCAAATGGCAGAACATGCCACATTGGAAGATGGGCAATTGAGTGAATCC
Organism: Shinisaurus crocodilurus; assembly: GCA_021292165.1. Lineage (NCBI taxonomy): Eukaryota > Metazoa > Chordata > Lepidosauria > Squamata > Shinisauridae > Shinisaurus > Shinisaurus crocodilurus. The sequence continues at coordinate 96,655,385 of CM037880.1, forward strand.
CTGGTGTTGTGGGTGACATCGTTATAAGGTGACCATTTTTTTCAAATTTAAAACCAGGACATTTATTTATTCATTTATTTAATTTCTATACTGCCCCACAGCTGAAGCTCTCTGGGCGGTTCACAACAGTTTGTACATAAAACAACAATAAAAACATACAAAATAGTTTAAAAGATTAAAAACATAATTAAAAAGCACAGTTTAAAATACAATCCAAAAGTTAATAAAAATAAGTCTACAGGTGACAATCCCCCCCCCCATGCTATTTTGAGCTCTTAACTATTGAATGCCTTGGCATAGAGGGAAGTCTTAACCTGGCACCGAAAAGATAGTAAGGTTGGCGCCAGGTGGGTCTCAGTGGGGAGCTTATTCCATAATTGGGGGGCTACCACTGAGAAGGCCCTCCTCCTTGTTGCTACCAACCGAGCCTCTCTTGGAGGTGGCAGTTGGAGGAGGGCCCCAGATGTTGAGTGTTCGTTGTTTTCACAGTCGTATTAACCCGGTTGTGTTAATTTACCATGATAAATTTTGCACAACAAAACGACGATAGAAAACAACGATATGATCTATGGTTTTCTCATTGTATCTTTGTTTTTCTAACCGTGTGAACCCAGGATATCGCTGCTATTGTTTCAACCAAAACCCATAGATCCCTATGGCCAGAGGGGAGAATTCCAGTCCTCTCTATCTCACCTCTCTATTCTCCAAACTAGCAACACATTCCCGACTCCCTCATTTTTACTGGCCATCGTAAAGTAACTGTCCCCATGATGGTGGTGGTGATTGCTGTTGTTGTCATTATTATTATTGTACCATCAATGTGCATGGTGCTCTACCGAGTATAAGAGAACAGTTCCCTGCCCCAAAGAGCTTACAATCTAAAATGTAATATAGAGGAGACAACAAATGGTAGGAAGGGGTAAACCAGGGAGGAATATGCCATTATTTCAGTCAAACATAACTTTCAGCCTACTTTCCCCACATTGTGCAGGAAACTCCTTGTTTTAAATAAAGATCTCCCTCCCACTTTAACAATGGATCCCTCCATGGTGGCTTTGTTCTCATTAGTAGTTTGCCAAAGAAATAATGATATTTAACATTTACATATCTGGGTGTGCAAAGTGGTTCACAGGCCCACCCTGCAAGCTCCTATTTTCTCCACACAGAAAAAAACATGTGGGCTCTACTGTACTTTATTTAAAAAACAACAACAACAAGAACAACAACAATGTGATTGAACAATAATGCCAAAATGGAATGATGGTGTTTGTTGCTGCTATTTGAGGTAGTTGGGATTTTTTCTTTCTTTCACTTGAGGAGGGTGTGTTTTCTGCTAAAAATTTAATTTTTTTAAATTTCTAAGGCATTAAAAAAAAACAAAACACCAATCCAAAATCCCTGCAGAATAATCCTAATCATTACTGTAGAGAGCTTTCTACATGGGGTATACAGGTAGAGCCAAGTAAAATTTACCATTGCTCTGAAAATAGAGTAACAGTGCAATCCTATGCATGTGTACTCAGAAGTAAGTCCTATTACGTTCAATGGGACTTACTCACAGGAAAGTGCGTATACATGGGGGGGGGGTCAGTGCTTGCAGGGCAATCCCTTTCCTTTTGTTTTAAAATTGTCAGGATTGGCACAAATTCAACAGGATGAAGTTTACCCACCCATTCCACACACCCAAACATGGAGGTGCCGCCTCCACCTCCTTTTCTTTTCGGGCACGGGCACACACACACACACACACATCCTAGTGTCTGTTCCAGTTGGGGGGTATGGAAGTATCACTGAGGTGAGGGTGTGTGGGCTGCTTTAAGTTCATTCCTGCTGCCGCTTCCCTGGGACAGGGAATGGCGTGCAGTGGACACTGGGATACCTGATGTGAGCGGGAGGACCCACAGGGCACTTATGAAAACAATGCAGGCATAGGGAAAGACCATGAAGAGGGAAAACAAACAAAACCGGAATGATCGTATGAACCCAGTCAATGTTTTTTCCCCCGGGCCATCGTCGAAAACATGAACGATCTCCTAGAAGTGTCGTGTGAATTTGCTCACTGTGTCTCTTCATTAACTACTGTTCTGGACTCACCTCCTTACCCAGACATACACAGAATAGCAACTCATGAAGAAAAGTTGATTCTTTCTTTTAAATTAGGTATGTCTTTTTGAATGTAAGGGTAAAGTGTGCATCCAATTTTAATGCAAAAGAAAAGTGTGGTGTGGCTATATTAGGTGCTGGAGAAACACTGATACTAAACTATGGGTGCTTCCAGATGAGGCATTTATGGCATAATAATCCTCCTGCCCCATTCACAGAAGTTTATGGGGGTCCAGACAACAACGTCTAAAACTCATGCCCCTCCCCTGTTTTCTTACTTAATGCAGAAAATCCATTAGGAGAAAAAAAACAGAACTGCTGCAGTGCACCATGCCTTCTAACTGCTACTGCTAAGAGCCCTCCATCTGGAAGCACCCTATATATGTAAGGGTGAACACGCTTTTTCTCATGGAATATCTTCCATGAGTATGGAAGTATGGAGTATGCCATGGGCATACAGCTTGCCCTGAACTTGTTTTCTTTAGAAGAAGAAGCTTTAGGGAGGGCTTGAGGGCTTGTGGGTGGGATGGTGGTGCTTAACCCTTTACCTTCCTGCTGTTTTTCTGCTCAGAATCCCCACCCTCCAGCTGCTTTTCCACTTCCTGGGCAAAAGATACAAGCACCTATCTCTTTTCTTCAGCTGTGAAAAAGCATCTGGGGAGGGGATGCCATTTTGAGTAGAAAAATAGCTAGAGAAGAAATGGTTAGGCACCCTCTCCTCTGCTGCCACTGCTCCTCTGATCACCTTCACTGTCTCCTGTGGCTACCTTTTGTTTTAAATAATAAAACGCCTATAGAAATTTTAATATCAGTGTATGTGTTGTGTAGTTTGGCCCTGTATGCAGGAAAACGTACAAAGAGGCCAATTTAAAAAATGACCAGGAGGGTCTTTTTTATTGTCTATGACTCAATTTTCTTTAATGCTGTGGCATACAGAGAGAGAAGTGACAGCAGCAGGAGGCTTCCTTTTTAACAGGCGAGAGCAGATTAGGTGATATGCCCTGATCCTAAAAATCTTCCAGGTCAGGATTGCTCACTTCTATGAGCAGCTAGAAGACCTAGTTTTGTCTCCCTCTGCTTCTTACCTCTTGGAAATTGCTAACACCTGACTGAGGGACTGCCAACACCTGTACATAGGATATATAATTTGTTGCCTTTTTCAATCATTTTACCTGCCAGATATTGAATTAAAGAGACATGTCCTTCAGAGTTTGCTGAAGTTAATTTGAAAGCTAGTAAGTATACATAGGCTTATGCAGTTTGTATTGAATTTACTTGTTGTTTATTGTTTAATTTAGAAATTTAATGATGTGCATTGTCTTTTTTTATAGCCCCTGAAGAAAGCTCCTAAAAATATCAGGGCTGCAATGTGTTGGGCTTTATTATAAATAAAGTACGGTAAACTTTTCTAGCATCTTGAGACACACACACTCTGTGGATCTGGGCTTAAAGCACTAAAACGTGGGTTCGGATCTGTTCAGCTGTGCAACTTCCAGAGCAGCTTTAGGCAAGTCTTTACCTCTCAGCCAAGCCTACCTTAGAGGGTTTGTTGCAAGGTATAATGGGAGAGCCATGTGTTACCATGGGAGAGCTCCCTGAAAGAAAGCCTGGGTATAAATGGGGAAAATAAATTAAGAAATCACAAGGGCAAACACTCTCTCACTATATTCGTTTTATTTAAAAAAAAAAATAAATCTGAAGGAGTATCCTCTCCCCAATGATACCAGTGGCCCCAGTATCTATCAAAGGTAGTAGCAGTTTTCCTGGTTCTCCCTAGCAACTGGGTTCTCCATCTGTTCTTAGGATAACATTTAATCAGTGGGAGTGTGAATCAGAACTGACTGGCTCGCTTGTTGAGAAGAGTCTGAGGCAGCTGTTGACCCACAAGAGGGCGCAGTCTCTTCACCTTGAAGGGGGCATGGAAAGACTTAATCTTTGCCCTGTGCTTCCTCATCTGTGGGGGAAGAATTATTTCCCTTAGTACCCTTTTGCATCCTGTTTATAAACTTTCCCCAAGTTTCTCTCATAGCTTGACCAGATACCAACATAGAATGCCAGCAGACATTTGATCTGTACCACCCTGAAATGCCATATAATACACGAACAATTCTAGGAGCATCTCTACAGCACAGGCTTATATCGGCTTATTTGTCATACCCTCTCTCCAGGGAATTCTGTAAAATGTAGGTCTGTGAAGTTAGGCTAAGGAACTCTGAGAATTTTCAGTGCCTTCCCCAAGCTACAATTCCCAGAATTCTTTGATGAACCCATAGCAGTTAAACTGGTATAAAACTTAAATGTTTGTACTGTAGATAAGCCCTGAGTAAGAATGTTCATGCTTAAGCAACCATTTGCACGTTCCCACAAAAAACAATCCAAATCCAATTATGGAATTGTCTTTTGGGGGCAGCACACATATTGCATTATTGCATAAAGTGTTCTTTCCCAGCAAAGCCAGATTAAAGGGGGCAAAAGCCCCAAACTCACACTTCCAGGGGGTTCCTGTTGGGTTTGATGACATCACCACACATTCTGCATAACAGAGAGATGCTGAGCTCAAACTGAATCCCAATGTATGGGACAATCCACCAGGATTGTCCTACACAAGCCAAATTGAAATGAATGGGAAAACAGCACACCTTGCAATTAATAATTATTACTAAGTGAGACTATGATGCAACATGCTTTTATGCTTCTTTTTAATGTGTTCTATATTCTGATTGTGTAAATAAATTTGGGCCTCTGAACCATTTCTTGATTATTTAAAAGCTCCCACTGAAAGGAGTTAGCAGTGTGGCACTATGTGCTACTGCCCCCTGTGGTGAGCAAGTGGGGCTTCGGACTGGAATGTATCCTGTGAGGTGCACCAAGGCCAGCCATTGGCTTCCCCTGGCTTGGAAGGACCAAAGAAGCTTCCAGGTCAGGCTGGGCTTTTGCCTTTATGGGTGACAACAGTATTTCCTAATGTGTGGCTCTTACTTAATGTTATCTAAGGCCCAACACTGATAATGACAAAGCATTATGATCACTACTAGTTTGTTCGTCTTGGTAACTAACAGATAAGATCATAAATGAGCGCTAAATTGGAAATCCATCTGGGTGAAAATGGAAAGGTATCCACAAACATGTTACTTCTTGACTAATTGTAAAACCCAGGAGCTATACTGACCAGGCCATAAAGGCCTACCCTTAAATATTTCACAGATGAAAATAGGGTCAGTCGTCCTGTGCATGAATTTTATCTGTTGCTCTTATCTTTGTGCATTGATTTTTTAATGTTGTACTGTGTCCTGAAATCCAGTATGATAATGGGTGGTATATAAATGTGTGGAGGACCGGGACTGGTCCTTTGTGCGGGTTCGGCACTTAAAGGGTTAACCGGCACTGAAGAAATCCCCTTTACGCGGCTTCTGTGAATTAGTTTAAACCCAACCACAATGTACGATTGACACTGAATCGTATTAAAACAACAAGCGGCTATATTTTCTAGGTATTTAATGGAGCGGAACTAATAGACTTCTAGGAATTTCACAACATAAACAGCAGAGTTCATAAAAATCACTGAAGCAGAAAGCTTCAATACACATACGAGGTATAGGCTTTGTGTAATACAGAGAAGTAACCTTACATCAGAGACTCTGACTTAATGAGCTAATGTAGCGGTCTGTGTAGCCGATTTCATTGCACCGTGTCCGGGGTTGGAAGCTGCTTGATCCTGACCGGAGCCAGGGACCTGATCCGTGCAAGCCTGCTCCGTGTTCCCAACAACCCTTTGTTCTTGAGGACTTGCCTTTTCTATCCTCCCTCGCCCCCTCCCCACCCTTGATGACCAGGTGGGCTGGTTCCGCCCTGCGGGGTGGTGGTGCCTCTTGGGTGCTGGCATCTCCTGGATACTTTGGGGTACTTTGCAGCTCTTTAAGACTGCTTCCCACCTTCGGAATGTTTATGCACTTCCTTGAGGGTAGATGTAAATGCGCCCTGTTGAGGGTATGCAGATGTAGCTATGCAGATGTGACCATGTACAACAGGTCTGCCAAGAACTGTGTCTCCTGTCCCCTGGGTGGGGATTATGCAGACAGATGGGGGAAGAGGGGTGTCAGCGAAAGGGGAAAACTATGTCAGGGTTCAACTGTGTGTGATCAGGCTTTCTCCACAAAATGTTTTAAATAAATAAAGTAAGTAAAAAGAAATGCCTGGGTGGGGATAAGGTCAGAGTCTAAACAGGGAGCACCTAATGCTATCCATCCATTGTTCTCCTGCTGCAAACTAGATATGGAGTTGCAGTTGACCTTCCACGCTACTGGGAGTATTGTACTTTTAGTGTGCAAACATTGTGCTATGTTCTGTCTACAGTAGCAGGCATGGCATAGCCATGTGGGTGGTGAAAAGAAAAAGAGGGTACAATTCACCAGAGCAGCAGCCTTTTTAAAAACTCTTTAAAAATTTAATCATTTTAAAAATCAAGCTTCTGCATCTGATGCTCCCAGACTACACTCTGCCCCCCCTTTTCAGGCATATTAGTCAGCCTGAGCCACCTGTGGGCTGATCACGATGCACTGTTGAGGGCCGCTGCTGCTTCCTTCTCCTCCTCTGGCAGACAGGCAATTCCTTTTTATTCATGCTGGGATTGAAAAGCAGCAACTAAATGAGGAACGGTGAGGGCAAGAAACACAAATGCCAAAACAAGTGGAGATTTAAAGAGATCTCAGCTGCCTCTCCATAAACCTCACTCAGAATTAAAGCAAGTTTAAAAGAATGCCTTTCTTTCTCTCACACAAGTACCTGTCCAAACCCGTTGCAACAGGGCAATGACTAAGAAACAGGGTTTTAAAAATCTATTAATATATCAAATTTGTACAAACAATACATGAATCTTTAAAAAAAACCAAAAAAAAAAAACCACTTCTAGATCCTCTCCTAGAACTTATCCTATTCCCCATATCCTCTTTCAAAACAATGTACGTTATGTGGGTAGCTACTGCACCAGAAGCTGAGATTTCTGCCAGCAGCTGGTTCAGGCTGCACTAACTAGCCAGGAGGAAGTGGGACTCCCCCCCCCCCCCATCAACAACCATAAGCTGGACTGGAATGGAGGCGCTGGGCACTGGAGCCAAGGATAGGGGAGGTTTGTAATGTGGTAAGTTTACCTGCCTGATACATTGGCGCACATATCAGAACCACACCTCTTGGGAAAGTTGTAAGGGAAGGATCAAGTCCATCTGTAGCTGTGGAGATGGTGCTGTTCTTCCATGCTTTTCCAAACACATGGATTTTTCTAAGGCCTGAAAGGACTTGGAAGCAGTATAGGGGGAAATGCAGTAGGGCCAGAGCTACACAACAAGGTGTATATCATCAAGTCAGCATTACAGTACCGCTGTTATATTCACGTTCCACAGCCACTACACACAGCGCACACTTTTGTTCAATGTGCCGCAGTCATTCCATCTTGCCACCCCACACCTAAACTCCATGGCAGTAATAATACTGGGTGTTGCATTGCGCATGCAGGGGAAATGGCCCTTTAAGAGAGGGAGTTTTTTTGTTCATCATCTATGCCAGTGTTCTCCAACCTTGGGTCCCCAGATGTTTTTGGCCTACAACTCCCAGCATGCCCCAGCATAGGTGGCTGGGGCATGCTGGGAGTTGTAGGCCAAAAACATCTGGGGACCCAAGGTTGGAGAACACTGACTGCTAGAGCTTTTGTGGTCTGCAGTCTGCTATATCACATGCATGAAATGTTAAGCTGAGTTCCAAGTGGGTACTGTACATATACACATGGTGTGTGTGGGGGGGGGGGGGGATTGTAAACAGGGAGGTCAGAGGGAAATGAAATTCTGAAACTGCAGACAGTGGTAATTAATGTATTAACAGCGACCACTCATAAAACACTTGTTGAAGGTTAACACACACATCCTTGCATTGGTGAGCTGAAAAACTATTCCTATTCAACCCACAGAATGGGAGTTTAACCTCTTGATAAATTGTAGCTCAGCTGTTTCATGCTGAAATCTGTCTTTGAAGTTCCTTTGTTCAAAAATGACACTTTAAGGTTAGTGAGAGAGTGTCCTGTCTGTCAGGAGGTTGAAAGGTTATCCCACTGTTTTTTAAATATTGACATTTCTGATGCCAGATTTCTATCCATTTATGCTTTTGCATAGAAATTGGCCTACTTGTCCTACGTAGAATGCTGCAGGGCACTGCTGGCAAATGACAGCATATCTCTCATTGGTAGATGAGCAGATGTACAAACCCCTGATGTTGTGGATGGCATTACTGAGTCCTGGGATAGTGCTGTCAGAGTAGATATAGGAACAGAGTTGGGATCTGGGTCTGCCACAGGGTCTGGTTCCTGTGTCTTTAGTTGTGTGGGTGGGTAGGTCTCTGTAAGCAAGTAAAGACGTATCACTCAAGTTCTGTGAAAGGGAAGTGTCATTGACCAGGGCTGTAGATCATTGATGTTACATTTGAGTGGTTTTACCTGGGGACTAGGTAACAAGTGGTATTCTCTTGTTTTCTCTTCTGGGCTTGCTCCTGGTACCAGTCTGGCCTTGTGGATCTGTTGTTTCCCCCCCCCCCCAGTTCATGGGTGGGGGGGGGTATTACAGTCTGAAGAATGCTTGATTTGAATCCTTAAGTTACAAGTCTCTGCCTGATTAGTCTGAACAGATACAGTAGTATTGTAGGGCTTAGCTGGAGACAATAGATTTTGTGGTCTGTCTTGGGTGGAAGCTGGAAGCATAGTATACATATATGTGGGATGTTTACAGTCAAAACCATAGTTATGTATAGCCACGAGGAGGCCTGACAGAGTTTTCCTGAACATTCCCAGAGAGGACTCTATGAGGCAAATTCCCTTGTGTCCTCTGGCAGGAAGTGGGCGTAGCTTGTTGCTTCCCTTCTTCCTGCCCGCGCTTGAATCTTGGAACTCATCATGGCAGCAATGTAAAATCTTGCTCCTGATCTCTGAGCTCGTCGTTCAGAGATCCAATGGACCTGGATGAATGAGTATTTTGCAACTGCACGTATCTTTTTGTCTGCCTGAAGTTGAACTGCAACATCTGAGTGAGTAAATGTTATTTTAACCTTTACAAGACTGTTTGTCTGATTGGTAATTTAAAGGGAGATAAACGGGGGCCAATCCAGGGAAATTCAGTCTGCTACAAAGCATCCTGAATTACCAAATGCCAAAACTACTGTAACAGGTAGATCCAAGCTTCCACTTAAAGCTGAAAAGGGACTAACTCTGCTCTTCTTGTAAGCGCGGGAAAGGAGGGATAATATCACAAATATATTCTCTCTTAGTTTCTTATTGTCAGTCCCAACAATATAGTGGTCAGTAGCCTTCCTACAGGCAGTCCCCAGGTTACAAACAAGTTCCGTTCTTAAGAATGTCTTTAAGTCGAATTTGTATGTAAGACGGAACAGCATAGCGTTCTATACGTTAACATAGGCATTTATGCAAATTGTGTAAATTACACAAATTGCGTAGTATACTGCGCTATGTGCTCTACGTAAACAACATAGCACCGGGAAAGCTGGAAGTCCGTTCTTAAGTATGGGTTGTCTGTAAGTCGGACATTCTTAACTCGGGGACTGCCTGTATAAGGTAGTGATTATATGTCCATTGTGTGTCCTCTCTCCACAAGCCTCCCTGGGAGGCTTGGGTGCTCCTGACTGGGTGTCTGCCCTGGCACCCTTGGATCATCAGCGCTCCCTCTTCTCTGTTGTTCAGACGAAACACAAGGATGAATTAGTAATAATTCTCTCTTTAAATCTCTTTTCTGGATTTTTCTAAATCCTACTGTGAATTCCCCCTCCCTCTTCCTCCAAAGTTACCTTGCACAACCTCACTACAAATTCACCCTTAACCCCTCCTTAACCTCCCCTTTTCTCCATTACTTGGAAGTCTTAAAGCCAACTATTTAAAGTGCAATCCTAAGTGAGTTGGGGTGTGTGTGAAATGAAGCCCTGCCAGCTGATGGGGCAGGAGGTGTGAGGGTGAGGCCTACCTTGTCGTCATCCCCCCACACACCCCCATGCAGGTTATTGTTTTTCTTTATTTCCCTGCCTGTTGATTCCAATGGGGATGGGGGAGAAATTACATCTGCCCCAGGTGATCTGCCAGCAAATCCAAGGCTGCCTCCGCCCTATCCCAGGAATGCCCAATTTTGGGGCCTACTGCCAACAGGAACATCATTGGTGGTACAGTTAGAACTGCAGAGCTTTCCATGGACATAACTGGGGTCTCCAGGGTGAATGCATACCCACCCCCTGGTAGTTCCTTCCAGCCCTCCCCCACCAGGTGGCTATCCAAGGTGGTTAGATTTTTCTGCTCATTGCTATTTTATTATATTTTCTCAATAAAACTTCATTTTATATACTTGGGACCCTTGTGTCTTGGTTAGAGTGCCAATTTCTAGGCCAGTTCTATTTCAGGCCTGTAGCCAGCCTAAAAGTGGGGAGGGGGATTAGGGTGGCAGACCTTTTGAAGACAAAACTGTAAACTGTTTTTATTTAACCCTTATTTTTGCAGCCATACTGCAATTTATGTACATTCAAAAAAATTTCACTAAGCAACTTCAACAATTCTTACGGTTCTTGCCAACAATTAACAAAAAAGGTAATAATCAAGAATAACCCACTAGTAGAAAATAAAAAATAAGCTACAACAGAAATATTCTTATCATAGACTCATAGAGTTGGAAGGGGCCATTTAAGCCATTGAGTCCAACCCCCTGCTCAGTCCAGGAATCCAGTTGCAAGCATCCCTGACAGATATCTGTCCAGTCCTTCCTTGAATGCCTCCATGACACCACCTCCCTAGAGTTGGTTCCATTGTCTGACTGCTCTGACCATTAAGAAGTTTTTCCTGAAGTTCAACCAAAATCTGCCTTCCTGTAACAAGCCTATTATTTGTCATCCTACAGTCCTGTAGGACTGTCATCCTACAGTCCTGGATGACAGAGAACAGGTCGCGGCCCTCTTCTATGTGAGAACCCTTTTAGGTACTTGAAAAGTGCTATCATATCCCCCCTCAGTCTTCTCTTCTCAAAGCTAAACATACCCAATTCCTTCAATCTTTCCTTGTAGAACTTAGTTTCTAGTCCCCTGATCATGGTAATGAAGGATCATGCTTAAACATCACATACAGAATCCCAAAGAAAGATGTCATGGTAAATTGTAGATTTCTATTTCTTACAACTTGAAAATAGTATTATTTTCCTTACAAGCCCAAACTGTGGCCAAAGGTTTAACTATACCTTGATTAAAACTAGGGGTGCTGTCAGTTGGCAAGGAACGTAAAGAAGGTCCTCAAAATGCACCACCATGAAGGGGTGCTATAGCTACATTTGTACAGATTGGAAAACTGAGACAAAGTGAATCACCCCCATCACATCACATGACTAACCAGAACCAAAAGTAAACATCTCTAATGCAGCGATCACTGCGCAGACCCATCTTGCTTACCACAGTGGAAATAGAAGGGCTAAAAGGCTAGGAACTTTGGTGTAAGGACAGTGTTAAATAGGCAGCATGCATGGCACACTGATCAGGGCATTTCTGGGGGGGAAAATTAAACCCTCTTCTTCTAACTAGAACTACATACGTGGTAGCCTTGACTCCGAGCACTAGTCATACTTTGCTTTTGGAACCTTTATATATACCATGCTTGCACATCTAACCCCTGCATGCCAACAGAGGCCAGACATGCCAGCAACCACCACACAGAACACCCTCAGAGGACCACCTGGATTTGGAGACGTACCCCCACTGTTGAGGACTCACAATCAGAGGCTACAATCAGCAGAAGGCTGACCCAGCCCCACCAGCCACCCAGAAAGCAAGACCAGACTTCCCGTGCTCTCTATTTTTTGGATACTCACTGTCCTGACTTGGATCCCTAGACCCGTCACTCCTCCACCCCAGAAAAGACGTGCATGCCATACAACAGGGATGGTGAACCTGTTTCAGTCCAAGGACTGAATTCTATTTCAGAGAAGCCCTTGGGGGCTGCATTCCAGTGATGGGCAGGGCTGAAGGCAAAGGGGGTGGGGCCAAAAATACCAGCATATTTTACCTTAAAGCTCTTACTGCAGTAACTGAGCTGTAGGAGAAGAATATCATCAACCTTTTAGCATGGGAGAAAACTGCAGAAAAGCCAGGAAATCACCAAACGATAGGTGGTTGGGGGAAAGGTGGTGGAACAATGCCTAAAAATAGTAAGTGGGGCCCAGTGAAAAATAATTAGTGAAGGGGGGGATCCTCTTCCCACAGATCTGTGGTCCTTTAACTGCAAAGATGCATTCTCCCATACCACGTAAAGAATCCAGAAGGGGAGAGGAGATTGAGATTGGAGAGCTGGTTGCTTCCCTTCAGCTAAACTCCCAGTGCTGGCCAGGTGTGGGCTTGCACTATTCTCTGCTGCCAATTTTCTAATGCAACATCAAGGCAGTTTATGTGCAGTCTTGAGGCTCTGTTTTAGGGGGAAGTGAGTGGCCATTTCTGTCTTCCAATATTTTCATGCAAAGCTTGGGAGTTTCTTATCTAAACTCCCCTGCCCCATGTTTGGGCTCTCTACACATCTGCATGCAGCGGACCTACTTTGCCAATAAAGAGAATGATAATAATCAAATAACATAAAGCTTTTTAAAAGTCACAAAATGGTGCTACCCTAGGAGGAGGATGAATTGAGTTGCTCATCACTTGATGTTAAATTCCAACAGGCATGCAGCTATAATCTAGAGAGCACTAGAAATAGAAATATGGATCACTGGATTCACAAGCAGGGAGAAGAATAGTTTTTGTTTGTTTCTGTTTTTATCAGTGACAAAATATTGTGCTTTGAGTGCTGGGAATCCCTCCAATAAACGTCTTTCTTGATGGAAGATCTCTGGATTCTACTTAACAAATCCCAAGAACATAATAATTGCCTTGCTGGAAGATTATTAGCCCAAAATCCATCTAGTTCAGCATTCTGTTTCCAACTGCAAGCATCCAGATTTAGCTGTGTAAAACATTTAAAATCCCTCTTTTCCATATACCTGCAGAAGCTCATAGTGAAATTTTGCAGCATAATACAAAAATACAATACAGTCATCATTTCAATAGAATGATGATCACAGCAGCTGCAATAGCAACATCAATTTCAGGCTATCTGGATCAAATCTCACATGCGGGGCATTCTAGTTTTTTGTAAACCACTCTGGAAGCTTTGCTGAAGCGCAATATACGTTTAAACCTTTTAAATAAATAAAGCATCTGATACTCGGGAGATACACCATCTGAACATGAAGGTTTCTGCATAGCTGAGTTATCACAAACCGCACCGTTCATGTATTATGTGAAAGAGAAAGAACGAAAAGGTGCTTTCAGACAGAGGGCTCCTAGCACTACCAGTCAAAAAAACATTGTGCGGCTAATGGCTATTCCATCTTTACCTTCTTGAGGGATTTTCTGTGATAAGGAAAAAGTTAGGGAAAGCGGTGGGAAAACATGGGAGGGTTACAAATAGAAGATGACTTCATCTGGAACCCATGTAACCTTCCGTGAATGAGGGAGGGCGATTGCCCAGAAATGCTTGACTGGAAGATCGATAGAAGAAAGAAAGTCTTAAATGGAAATCCTGCAGAGAGATATAGGATACGGCCTGTGGCTCACGCTGGCTCAGCTTGTCGTGAGTGTGGAAAGCTAAGCAGGGTCAGGCCTGGTTATTACTTGGATGGGAGACCCCTCCTCTAGTTTCCTGCATTGAGCAGGGGGTTGGACTCGATAGCCTTGTAGGCTCCTTCCAACTCTATAAATCTATGAAATACTCTGAAATTCAGTCCTCGAGTAAAATGCAAAACTGAACCTATCATGCATTGTGATCCTAAGCATTCAATGAAACAATTTCAAGAGTGTCTGCACGGAGACTAGATTGCCACCTTGGTTTCTAGTCCTTTTGGTCTTACTGCTCTTTCCTCCTGGAATCCATGCAGACAATAGCCTTTGCAGGAGAGAAAGATGAGGCATGTATTCTCACCCGTTTGTCACACTTCCATATTCCTTGTAAATGTACAGAGCAGACAGAGAGAGGGGACCAAGAAAGGTTGGTCAGCCACTTGAGGCAATGGTTCTTCTTGGCTTTTCTGGGCTGCTTTCACTGTCCCACATGCCCCTTGTAAAAATGGCACAGCCAGAGTCACAGACAGTTTGGGAAGGAACACTGTCTCTCAAACAGCTGTGCCATGGAAGCCGACTGTTGCAATGTCTGTCTCTGCATTGATCTGCCTTCTTGACTTGCCTTTTGAAAAAGTAAAAGAGCACTTACCTGTTGGGTGCTCGCTGTGGCTGAGGAGCCCTTTCCTCCACTGGGCTACATTCACAGTAGGTTGTGTGGCATCACTGTGTGGATTTGATTCTTTATGGGCTGGATTAGGATGAAAAAGGAAGCCACCAACAAGATAGATAAAACAAGTTGGACGAGTCTTGGTGACAAAAGTTTCACCCTGTAGTATGATTTCAAGGGAGGAATCATAACCATAACAGTGTGTTATGCTCTTAATACATAATGCCTTTCATTCAAGAATCTCAGTGACTTGAACAAGCCATAATTAATCGCACTTGCAACATAACCACAGAGGGATTGGTAAATACAAATCTGAGGAGTCCTGAGAAGTTTTTCAAGGAAAAAGAAAGCTTCCTTCTGTTGGCCAATTAAGATAAAATAAAGAAGTAACTTGGCAGAGCAGAGCAAGACAAGAAACTTGCAAAGAGATCCCAGTATTTATTTATTTATTTAATATATTTATTCACCGCCCATCAGCCAAAAGGCTCCCTGGGCGGTTTACAAAACAAAGTAACACAAAAATAAAAACAAAAATAGTATAAAAACACAAACATTAAAATATAACACGATAAAAACAAGCAGCCAAAATAAATTCAATCCAGAGGTACAGTGGCGATAATAAAAGGAATAAAATCAACCATTAAAATATTGGGCAAATAAAAAGGTCTTCACCTGGCGCCTGAAAGAATAGAGGGTAGGCGCCAGGCGTACCTCCTTGGGAAGCTGATTCCAGAGATGGGGTGCCACAACTGAGAAGGCCCTTCTCCTAGTAGCCACCTTTCTAGTCTCTTTTGGAGGGGGCACTCTGAGAAGGGCCTCCGAAGAAGATCTCAGGGTTCGGGTAGGCTGGTGCTAGAAATTATGGGCATCTAGTTTCAGTGTATTTACATTTAAGTCAAAAGAACCAGTCAGTCTTATAACCACTGAGAATCTGGATCCACTGATTTCCCTGGAATTCTGTCCACCTCTATGTCATGCATACACGCTCTGTAGGATTATAAATGTAAGGAATGTGATTTTCCTTTTCTGCACTATAAACACCTGGGATTCTGTATCATGCTGGAATTGTACCCATTAAAAAGTGTCACATTTTGCGATACTTTTCAAAAATAGGAGTGGATGGAAATCCTGCAAATGAGAAATGATATCTGTCTCTTGTAGACTGATTCTGTTCTGCCCTTGAGTGAAGACAGACAAAATATTGCAGACCAAACTAGATAGTATATTATCCCTGTAGTATCCCTGTAGTATCCATCAGCACATTGATGCTGCCTGCCTGAACCTCCAATGTGCTCCTCCCTAGGAGCATCTAGAAAAAAGTGACATGTGATATGAAGTTATCATACTCAGAGTTCCCCTTACCCACCTCAGTGTTTTCCACATGCAGGGGGCAATTAAACTCTGAATATTATTACATAACTAGACATTACTGGTAAGACATGGGTCAGCAGCAGCCACACATCCCTATTATCTAGTTTGGGCCATAAATAGTTGTGACAGCAGTTTTTTCACTGGTGTTATGAATACAGTTTTACCCTTGCAATTTGTCTTGCCCATGTATGTACGAGCAAAGACAATTACTTGTTCAGGTATCAATCTTACCCTCCACCGCATACTTCAAGCAGGCTGTCTGCCTTTTTTTTTTTCAGAGCAGTATCTTTCACCTAACAACCCCTCGCACATTTTTAAAATAGTTGCAAACTTACTCCCTGGATGTGGATGGTTTAGTGATGTCATAGATGCTAGCCAACCAACGTTCTTTACAGCCAGCTTTTCCCCATTCCCCAGCTGCGAGTTTATCAGGTATTGAGTAATTCAACAATGTGAAATCATGGAATGTACATGCATGTGTGAACCAGTCCAAGGAAGTGAGGTGACAAATTAACTTCTCCAGCTCAGTGGAGTGTCTACACTTACATCAGAAACAAAGCCAATGGAGTTTAGCCTCATGTGCCCAAGGGGGAATTAAAATACAATTGGAGTACTACCAGTATTTTAACTTCACTTCATGGGATACTTCCCAAATATATGCACAATATGTGATGGCTGGCAGCTGAATGTGTGAATGGACTCTTGAAAAGCTTTTAGTTTGTGGTGATTATTTCACGTGGTCCAGGACTGACATCTTGGTACTGAAAACAGGTTCCAGTGAGAAGCTTTCTGGAGGTCCAGATCTCTCATTGATACATGTTTTTTTTTTTCCCTTTCTACTAACTAATCCCACATTTTCAGAATGATAATGGATCACATACTTTCCAGCACAATGTTCTGTATAAAATCCTTGGCTACCAGACTAAGACTTCTTGTTGTTGTTCTCCCAGACTTTTAAAGTATTTTTAAACTATTTTAAAAATAACAAAGCATCTTGTGGCACCTTAAAGACTTATTCTGGCATAAGCTTTCATGGACTATATCCTATGAGGAATATTATGGAGAGTTTCAGGTTTATATACAGTACATAGGAAGGGAGGCTGGGAGAAGAATCGTAAACAGGTCAGAAGGAAATTAAATGCAGAAAGTGACAATCACATTATTAACAGTCGTCATCCATGGCGCAGTTGTTGCTGATAACATAAACATCTTGGTCAACTAGGACAGTTAGTGTGATAAAAAATCCTTTATCCCAGTTCAAGCTTCTGGCAATAGAATTAAACCTGTTGATGATTTCTAAATCTGCAATCTCTTGCTCTAATCTTCCTTTGGAGTTTCTTTGCTCCACCATGGCCACTTTAAGGTCAGTGAAAAGACCTGGTTTGCACATAGCGAGAAGCCACCATGGGTGAATTTCCTCAAGGGGCTTCTTGTTGCAGTGGCGGCCACCATTATAGCAGTGTGTGATGTGGGAGCGCCATAGCTTCTCGTTACATGCAAACCCAGTGAGGGTGGATTGTTTGGGGGGTTGACAAGCAACCCAGAACCCATGGGCTGTTTTAGGGTTGCAGGTGGCTTGTCAACCACCCCAACAACTCACCCTCACCAGGTTCACACATAACGAGAAGCTATGGCATGCCCCCACTGCGCCCCGAATATTAAAAATGGGGCCACCACCACAATGAGAAGCCCTTGGGGAAATTCACCCATGGTGGCTTCTCATTACGTGGCAAACTGGGCCAAAGTGTCCTGGGAAACTGAAATGTTCTGCCACTGGTATTGGTATTTGTGTCCATTTATTCTCTTCTATACAGTAATTATATTGTTTACTTTCATTTAGTCCCTGCAGTGTAGTTTAACTTTTATATCTGATGGTCATTTTAGTTGTGTTGGCATGTTTATTAGTTTTATGTTGCTGATTTCCAGAGGGGTAGCCCTCTGGGGCAAAAACAACAAAGAGTCTTGTGGTACCCTTAAAGACTAACATATTTATTTATGTTAGTGGACACTGTCCACTTCATCAGATGCAGGAAGTGTCAACCTCAAATTGGCCAATCTATACATGCGGGGGGGGGGGGGGAGATGTAAATGGTGCTGTCAGAAGGAACTGAAATGCAAAAAAGTGCAGACAGTGATAATTACCTTAACACTGTCTGCACTTTTTCACATTTCAGTTGCGTCTGACAACACTGTTTCCATCTCCCCCCACCCCCAACCACATGTGTATATAGATTGGCCAATCTGAGGCTGACACTTTCATAGATTTCATAGATCATAGAGTTGGAAGGGGCCTACAAGGCCATCGAGTCCAACCCCCTGCTCAGTGCAGGAAACTAGAGGAGGGGTCTCCCATCCAAGTAACAACCAGGCCTGACCCTGCTTAGCTTTCCACGCTTAGACAAGCGGAGCCAGCGTGAGCCGCAGGCATGCATCTGATGCTGGATAGTGTCCATGAAAGCTTATGCCAGAATAAATAAACTTGTTAGTATTTAAGGTACTACAAGACTCTTTGTTGTTTATGTTGCTGATTGTTTATATTGGGATTTTATTTGTTTTGTGCATGTGTGTGTTGTTGTTGTTATGCTTTGTACAATATCTAGAGAAATTTATTTATGAGGTTTCTTGCTGCTCTTGCCAAGTGGCTTGCTTGCAGTAGGGCTTGACCCACGATGGGTCATGTCGTCCAGGTTCAGACAACCCAACAACCCATCGTGGGTCAAACAAATCCTACTGCAACACATGGCTTGTCAGTGTGGCTTATAAGCCTAAAATAAGCTACCCTGACCAACCCACCCCAGCTTCGCAGGGCACAACAACCCACCGTGGCTTATAAGCCACGGTGAGTTGTCTCGCGTGAGAACCCAGACAACACGCCCCATTGTGGGTCAACCCAAACTGCTACAGAGCCGCTTGGCAAGAGTGGCAAAAAAAAACCTTGCCCCTCTTGCCAAGCAGCTAGCAGGAGACCGCCATTGCCAGCTGCCCCAAAAGTGCCTACACGACACTTGGGGATGGCTGGCAGAGCCTTCCCTGCTTCCCCACTGCGAGCCCTTTTGGGCTTGCCACAGCTTTTTTCCCCCTTTCAGTTTTTTTTCTGCAGAGATCCCCGTTTTCACTGCCACGAACATTCCCTCCAAGATGCCCCAGTGGCACCTTGGAGGGGCTGCTTTTGACTTCCCAGCGGTTTTTTGCTGTGCGCAAAAAAAACAAAAAACAATTAATCCTGTCGCATAAGTGCAAATGGGGGGATTTCAGGCCTCGGCTGGGGCAATGTCCATGGAAGTGCCTGCTGCCAAGGGGCAGCAGGTACGCACCCTGGACATTGTCCCAGCTGAGGCTTAAAAAATCCATCCCCCCCCCCCTTGGTTTTCCTTGACAGCTCACGGAAGACGACCTGTCAAGGGAAAACCAAGCTGTGAGGGAGGGAATTTTTTTTGCTGAGAAGGGGGTTGTCAAACCTCCACCACCTCCTGTCAGACCCCACAGCTCACCACCACCTGTGAGGTCTCTCACTGCCTCCACCTTGCCCAGTCCACCACCACCTCTGCAAACGCTTCTAAAATAACACTTTCTTTGCTCCTCCGCAGCCACCAATCCCTCCTCTGGGTAACTAATTCAGATCACTCCTTTTATGTTTTTAAAAGGAAAACAAGTTTGTTTATTTACAATTAAGGGTAGGGAAATAGATAATGTTAATGGTTTCTAAATGTTGAAAACTCTCTCTCTCTCTCCACTCTGTCTCTCAGACTTCTTCCAGACGCTATTCAGAATAGACTACCCTCTCTCCCCCTCTCTTCAAAAAACCTCCTCTCTCCCCCTCTCCTTCTCTTCCTCTTCAGACTCCCCCCCTGAACAACACCGCCCACTGTTTATATCACAGGCTTCACACCCCCTTCTCACTCTCTCAGCCAATCAGCAGACTTCTCAACATTCCACACTCCTCTCACACTCCCCCTCCCCTCACGTACTAACTGATCATAGAATCATAGAAAAGTAGAGTTGGAAGGGGCCTACAAGAAGGCCATCGAGTCCAACCCCCTGCTCAATACAGGAATCCAGGTCAAAGCATCCCTGACAGATGGCCGTCCAGCTGCACCTTGAATGCCTCCAGAGTGGGAGAGCTCACCACCTCCCTAGGTAGTTGGTTCCATTGTCTTATTGCTCTAACAGTCTGGAAATTTTTCCTGATGTTCAGGTGGAATCTGGGTTCCTGTAATTTGAGCCCATTATTCCGTGTCCTGCAAATTGGGATGATCGAGAAGAGATCCTGGCCCTCCTCTGTGTGACAACCCTTCAAGTACTGGACGAGTGCGATCACATATCTCCCCTTAGTCTCCTCTTCTGAAGGCTAAACATGCCCAGTTCTTTCAGTCTCTCCTCATAGGGCCTTGTTTCCAGTCCCTTTATCATCCTTGTTGCCCTCCTCTGAACCCTCTCCAGTTTGTCTACGTCCTTTTTAAAGTGTGGTGCCCAGAACTGGACGCAGTACTCAAGATGAGGCCTAACCAGTGCTGAGTAAAGGGGAATGATCACTTTGCGCGATTTGGAAGTTATACTTCTATTAATGCAGCCCAAAATAGCATTTGCCTTCTTTGCAGCCACATTGCATTGCTGGCTCATATTCAGTTTGTGATCTTCAACAATTCCAAGATCCTTCTCACTTGTAGTATTGTTGAGCCAAGTGTCCCCCATTCTGTAACTCTGCATTTGGTTTCCTCTCCCTAGGTGCAGCACTTGGCATTTATCCCTATTAAATTTCATTCTGTTGTTTTCGGCCCAGCGCTCCAGTCTATCGAGGTCACTTTGAATTTTGTTTCTGTCTTCCAGAGTATTAGCTGTTCCTTTTTTTTGTTTTCAAGTCATCTTTGAGTTTATTGTGACGCCACATTGGCTTCTTCTGTTGCCCTCTGCCTTTTTTCCTTGTGGGAATTGTTTGCAATTGTGCCTTTAAAATTTCCTTTTTTAAAAACTCCCACCCGTCCTGGGCTCCTTTTCTCATTAGAGTCGCTTGCCATGGGACCTTACTTATCATTGTTCTGAGTTTGTTAAAATTGGCTTTCCTAAAATCCAGGGAACGCGTTTGGCTACATTCAGCTTTTGCTTCCTTTAGAATCAAGAACTCAAGTATAACATGGTCACTTTCCCCCAGAGTTCCCGAAACTGCCACTTTATCCACTAACTCGTCTCTGTTGGTTAGAATCAGGTCAAGGATAGGCGATCCTCTAGTTCCTTCCTCCACTTTCTGTAGGAGGAAGTTATCAGCAGCACAACTCAGGAATTTCATGGAGGGGCCATGTTTGGCTGAGTATGTCTCCCAGCAGATATCCGGGAAATTGAAGTCCCCCATTACTACCAGATCATGCCTCCTTGAAACAATGGCAATTTGCTTTTCAGAAGTTTCATCCTCGTCTTCTCCTTGATTGGGTGGTCGGTAGTAGACTCCAACCGCCATGTTCATTTTATTCTTTGCCCCATTTATTTTAACCCAGATGCTCTGTGTCCTCTGACAGCCCTTCAGATAGATGACTGTCCTCTGCAAAGTAGGACACAGGACCTCCCTAACTTCAAATGGAACAGGTTATGTTCCAGGCTGGCTATGAGATCCCGCTTCAGTGTTGCTCCAGCACAGATCTGGAGCACATTGAAGGTCTGGATGTGGGTCGACGGGCAGGGACACAATCTACTGGGATCTTGTGCTGCTCCTGTTCATTTTAATACGACACTCTGCATTTCCACCTTGTGCTGGCCTGTGCATATCCTGTCGTTTTGAACCGAGATTGCTGAGGAGAGGCCTTCGCTTCGGTACGTGATATCCTGGTGTGCGGCTGTGTGTTCTGGGAGGGACGCCACACGGTTGTCTGCCGTGCCTGACATCTTGCTCAGAGCGCTGACTCCCCAGTCCCTTTTGTTTCCAGCATGGGCTGGATTGTGCCACTGGGAGCCCTGCCCAGCTTTAGGCAGACTGCAGCTGCCCGGACTGCCCCACCTTAAGGGAACTTAGGGAGGAACTCTACTGCAGGGTGTTCCTCCTCCGGCTCCTTGACAAAAGGGAGCACACGCCCACCTGCTGCTGCTGATATGCTCCTGTCAGCCCGTAGGAGCGGTTACAAACTAGGAGAAAGAGGCTTTGTTTTCTCTACCTACAAAGTCAGTGCCAGTTCAATCCAATGGGCAAATTCAAAGCCTGTCCTTGTTCTCCCTTCTTATGGTACCTCGTCTTTCCATCGGACTTGGATTGGACAGCTCAGTGTTTTTGGCCTACAACTCCCAGCATAGCTGGCTGGGGCATGCTGGGAGTTGTAGGCCAAAAACATCTGGGGACCCAAGGTTGGAGAACACTGGGATAGCTCTTCAAACAGAAGACACTTTCAAATGGAGGACTGTCCTCTGGCAGCTCTCAACACAAAGGACTGCCCTGTGTAAAAGTTTGGCACCTGGCCGCACTACACATTTTTCCCACTTCCATTGTAGACTTATGGCCTACTAAATGAAAATGCATCAGGGCCCAGTGATGCTCTCTGACTACAGATAGATTCTAGAAGAAGTTGCACCACTGAGTTAGAATACAATCTCCTTCTAAATGTATAAATTACAGGGGGGAGGGAGAAAATGTCCTCAGAGACATAGAATACATAATTCTTGCTAATTATACGGAGTGGATTTCCGTAAACCTAACCACTGACAAGAAACAGCACTCTTCATATTCAATAGATTTATAAAAAGCAAGAAGATTTCCTAAGAACTATTTTGAGTGTCACTTTCTGCCTTTTTGCTGAGGAACACGTGGATCCTGAAGGAAAAGCCTTGGCAACAATGCAGCAATGCCAATGTTGGCGTGGCCCCCGCCATGTGTGAGCCCCCACACTTACGTGAGGCTCGGGGCAATTGCCCCCTGTGCCCCCCCCAATAAAAAGCCCCAAAGATCATCAAAAAATGGCATACATTCCCCCCAATCACCCCAAATTAAAGATGTTGTCGTTGTGTGTGTGTGTGTGTGGGAATAGACTGCAGCTCGAGGCAGACGGTACAGACGCAGAGAGCTGGTGAGGTAAACGTTCCCCAATGAAATCCGGTTGTTTGTGCAAACCTACTGAGACCCAGAATACTTAAGCCCGCGTCCTGAGACCAGTTTTCTTTGGGAAAACCCATGGGGGCATTTTATACCCTCAAAACATTGCCTTGTTTTGGGTACATACAAGACACACCAATGGTAAGATCAATAGGTTCTGGGGTCATAATGCCCCACACTGGGGACTTTCTGGAAAGAAAACGGAAGTGGCAAGAGGCTGAAATTTGGGGACATTATGCCGGTGACAGAATACAATCGGGCTATAGAGAAAACCACCGTGATTGTCTAACTACTCTCAAAGAATCATACATCATCAAAACCATATAAACCACAATTTTATTATCCAAAGGTATCCAATTTTATCCAGCAATAAGTCTCAAATAAAGTACATTGTGCTCAGATGTTTCATCATTAGCAAGGTATTTATTTATTTATTTATTCATTCATTCATTCATTTTCTATACCACCCAATAGCCGAAGCTCTCTGGGCGGTGTGCAACAATCAATTTTAAAAATACAATAAAATACAGTTAAACGTAGAAACAGTAAAAACATTATAAAAATTTAAAACCAATTTAAAAAATATCACTAAAACAAGTTAACAAAACACAACCACTAAAAACAATTTACCAGCAGTATGTGCATATATACTTTAAACAAACCTTCCAAAACATATTTTGTATTTAAAACCAATTTTAAAAATATCACTAAAACAAGTTAACAAAACACGACCACTAAAACCAATTTACTAGCAGTATGTGCATATATAATTTAAACAAACCTTCCAATTACAAACATATTTTACAATTTTCTATAAAAGATACATAGGCACCATTGCAGGTAAGTCCAGGAATAGTAATTAGAAATGTTTTTGAATGTTGTTCCTTGTAGCCGGATCACCAAAACGCCTTCCCTTCAGCTGCAGTGGGAGTCCAACTTCGCACACCAAGGAGCCGGCTTGCTCTCCTGCTTCAGTCTCTGGATCCTGGAGTCCTGGTTCCTGGGTTTAGATCTAAACAAGCCCCCTCTATTAATTCCAGCTGCTTGTTCTCTTGCCCCTTTAACCATTGCCCTAGGGGACCCTCGCTTTATAAAATCCTGTTGGGAACATTTGTATGCCCACCTGGAGGGGGAGGGTTCTAATTCTCCTGGATCAGTGTTCTCCAACCTTGGGTCCCCAGATGTTTTTGGCCTACAACACTGAGCTGGATCTTTGGGCAGCCTTCAATACTGTCAGGCATACCCATATGGAAGGGTTGTCTGAGTTGGGCGCATGGGTGGTGCAGCTTTACAGGGGTTCTGCTTGGGTGCCCGTTTCCAGAAGGTGGTGCTGGGGACTTCTGCTTGGCCCAGTGGCTTCTATTACGTATCCCATGGGGCTCCATCTAATCCCATCCCCCATGCTGTTTCACAAAGGCGAGATTCCAACTGCAGACTGCCGGATATCTAGCTCAGTCTTTTAAAACTGAATTTTTGTTGTTGCTGCCTACAACAAATTGTGCAGGAAAGAGCTGTTGCCTGCTAAAGGATGTTTGTCAAAAGGTGTCTCACCTGCTTGATGACCTACGGCATGGGCAGGGGCAGTGATGGCAGGGCCATACCTGACGTCGAAGGGTTCTGGTGGTGAGGGGAGAAGGGGCAGAGGGAGCTCTTGGGGTCGGGAGGGGCAGGAAGGGGGCACTTGGGGTCGGGAGGGGCAGGAAGGGAACTCTTGGGGTCGGGAGGGGCAGGAAGGGTAAACTTGGGGATGGGAGGGGCAGGAGGTTTCTTGTGGGGTGGAGGTGGGAGCGAGCTGTGGTTCTGGGGTTGTGGCGGGAGTGAGGGTTAGCTCTGGGATCATGGAGGGAGGGAGGGAAGGATGGCTGTGGGGTCGTGGTTGGAGGAAGCACGGGCTCTGTGGTTGTGGCAGGATGGAGGGGTGGATCCAGGGTCGTGGTGGGAGGCAGGGGTGTTTCTGGGGTCATGGCTGGTGGGACGGGTGTATCTGGGGTCATGGTGGGAGGCAGGGGTGGTTCTGGGGCTGTGGTTGGTGGGAGGGGTGGTTCCGGGGCCGTGGCGGGAGGCAGGGGTGGTTCCGGGTTTGTGGTGGGAGGCAGGGGTGTGTCTGGGGTGGTGGTGGGAGGCAGGGGTGGGGTAATGGCTGGTGGGAGGGGTGTTTCTGGGGCCATGGCGGGAGGCAGGGGGGGTTCTGGGGTCGTGGCTGGTGGGAGGGGTGGTTCTGGGGTCATGGGGGGAGGCAGGAATGGTTCCGGGGTCGTGGCAGGAGGCTCGGGTGGTTCTGGGGTAATGGCGGGATGCAGAGGTGGTTCCGGGGTCGTGGCTGGTGGGACGGGTCTATCTGGGGTCGTGGCTGGTGGGAGGGGTGTTTCTGGGGACGTGGCAGGAGGCAGGGGTGGTTCTGGGGCCATGGCGGGAGGCAGGGGGGGTTCCGGGGTCGTGGCTGGTGGGAGGGGTGGTTCTGGGGTCATGGGGGGAGGCAGGAATGGTTCCGGGGTCGTGGCAGGAGGCTCGGGTGGTTCTGGGGTAATGGCGGGATGCAGAGGTGGTTCCGGGGTCGTGGCTGGTGGGACGGGTCTATCTGGGGTCGTGGCAGGAGGCAGGCATGGGGCCGGGGTCATGGCGGAAGGCAGAGATTGTTCCGGGGTCGTGGCTGATGGGAGGGGTGGTTCCGGGGTTGTGGTGGGAGGCAGGGGTGGTTCTGGGGTCGTGGCAGGAGGCAGGGGTAGTTCCGGGGTCGTGGCAGGAGGCAGGTGTGGTTCTGGGGTCGTAGCAGGAGGCAGGCATGGGGCCGGGGTCACGGCGGAAGGCAGGGATTGTTCCGGGGTCATGGCTGATGGGAGGGGTGGTTCTGGGGTCATGGTGGGAGGCAGGGGTGGCTCCGGGGCCGTGGCTGGTGGGAGGGGTGGTTCTGGGGCCATGGCGGGATGAATGGGTGGTTCCGGGGTCGTGGCAGGAGGCAGGGGTGGTTCTGGAGTAATGGTTGGTGGGCAGGATGGTTCTGGGGTCGTGGCTGGTGGGAGGGGTGTGACTGGGGTGGTGGTGGGAGGCAGGGATGGTTCCAGGGCCGAGGCGGGATTCAGGGGTGGTTCCGGGGCTGTGGCAGGAGGCAGGGGTGGTTCCGGGGTGGTGGTGGGAGGCAGGGGTGGTTCTGGGGTAATGGCTGGTGGGAGGGGTGGTTCTGGGGCCGTGGTGGGGGGCAGGGGTGGTTCCGGTATTGTAGCAGGAGGA
The DNA here is from genome assembly GCA_021292165.1 of Shinisaurus crocodilurus. Taxonomy (NCBI): domain Eukaryota; kingdom Metazoa; phylum Chordata; class Lepidosauria; order Squamata; family Shinisauridae; genus Shinisaurus; species Shinisaurus crocodilurus. The sequence continues at coordinate 96,681,484 of CM037880.1, forward strand.
AGGGGTGGTTCTGGGGTCGTGGCTGGTGGGAGGGGTGTGTCTGGGATCGTGGCAGGAGGCAGAGGTGGTTCTGGGGTCGTGGTGGGAAGCAGGGATGCTTCCGGGATTGTGGTGGGAGGCAGGGGTGGTTCCGGGGCTATGCCAGGAGGCAGGGGTGGTTCCGGGGTCATGCCAGGAGGCAGGGGTGGTTCCGGGGTCGTGGCAGGAGGCAGGGGTGTGTCTGGGGTCATGGTGGGAGGCAGGGGTGGTTCCGGGGTCATGGGTGGTGGTAAGGGTGTGGCTGAGGCCATGGCGGGAGGCAGGGGTGTTTCTGGGGGTGCAGTGGGAGGCAGGGGTAGTTCCGGAGTTGAGGCAGGTGGGAGGGGTGCTTCTCGGGTTGAGGCGGGAGGATGGGGTAGTTCCGGGGTCGAGATGGGAGGGAAGGGTGCTTGTGGGGGATGGATGATGGCAATGGTTAGGACAGGAGGATTAAGTCGTGGTGATTTGGGGAGGGGGGCACATGGTGGGGGCGGAGCAGTGAGGCTGGTAACCGGAGAGGCTCCAATTTTTCTTCTTGTTTCTGCAGAAGGAGGAAGAAATGGGTGTTTTTGTTTTTGTTTTTTGCTGCATTGCAGTGGTTCCACTCCTATTTGCATGGCCAGCTCCAGAGGGTGGTTCTTGGGGAATATTGCTCGGCCTCATGGATTCTCCAACATGGGGTTCCTCAGGGCTTGGTCTTATCCCCCATTCTGGGTGGTTTGACTGGGAATTGGGTGGATTTCTCCTGGAACATACTTTTGAGTCCTACCAGAAAACTCCTCTGGAGCAAAACTGGGAATTGGGTGGCCCCCAGAGGGTTGGGCGAAAGTGAAAAAGTGGTTTTGAAGCCTGTGCTGGGCTGGGCACTCTACGGGAAAGGTGCCTGTTGCCCCTGGGCGGCGGGAACCACCCTGCATGGGGCCACAGCAGAAGCTTGAAATGCTCCCATGAGCGCTTCTGTAAGTGCCTCTGTGCTAATGGGAGGGAGGGGGAGTTAATTTTGGTGTGCACATTTCTGGGCACACAAATATAAAATAAATAATAATTCTGGGCAGCCCCTGGCAGCCCTTGGCAGCCCTTCCAAGGTGCTGCTGTGGCCGTTTGAAGGGGGAGCTGGTGGCCGCCCAAGCGGGGGTCGGGGAAGCTAGCTGTCACCCGAGAAAACTCCTCTGGAGCAAAACACCTGGCCTAGAGTGGCCACTGACCTTGCGGAAGCGGAACGTGGGCCACCAGCTAAGTCTCTTTTCCGCACAAAGGATGGGTTCCTGTAAAGCAAAGAAACAGCAATGATTCCATCTGAAGGTGAGCAAGAGCGTTCCAGAAATGTTGGGGAGAGCGTTCCAGAATTGGGGGGCCACATCACCCCTACATGATCCCAGATGACCATTACAAATAAGGAAATGGTGCTATGAAACCCACCGTGAGCTTCGGGCCACCCCAAATGAAACAGGAATGGAAATTTGTCTGGCCCAACCATTCCTTTGGAAGCGTGGCCGTGGCAGCATATATACCAATTATACCTTGGTAGTCAGAGATGTGGACGGTTTCCCAGGTATACACAAAACTCTCGTTGGCCTTCTACTAACGGCAGCAAGACTTCACTTAGCATATTGCTGGAAATGGAGTTCTGTGCTTTCCATAAAGGGACGGTTGGATCATGTGTCGGAGCTAATAGTGATGAGGAAACAATCTTCTCACATCTGTTTGAATGCTGATTTTTTGAAAACTGACGTATCTTAACAAAAAGAAATATCTGTGCATAAGACCAGGGAGACTGAGATCCAGCTTCCAGCCATCTTATTCTGCTAACCTACTTGCTAGCATAGCCTTCCCCACCCTGGTGGTGCCTTCTATATGTATTGGACTACGGTGGATACTTGGTGTCCAGCACTGCTGCACAATGTCTTTTCTCTCACCTTACGAGTGGCGGTGGGGGACACCGGCATCTGCAGTGAACCAGAGCGAAAGAAATTGGAGTCAGGCAAGAAACAGCAGCTGGGAATAAAGCAAACGCCACCCTTGCCGTAGAGGGAGGGTCCCACGGCTGAAGGACGGCAGAACCCAGCGGAATGGCCGAGTCCATCCTTTGCATGCAGGGCCCCCAGCTCCATCCCTTGATGAATTTAATATTAACCAGGGCTTCTTGCGGATCGTACTTACCGGGTGAAGAGGGCAAGGGTGGGTCCACAGGCGGGGGTCAGGGGGGTGACTCCATCTTCTCTTCGAAGAACCTGTGACAGCCAAACATATTCCGAGCGTAAATTCTCACACTGCTTCAGGAGGTTTGCAGCAGGAATAAGGGGGCCTTGAACACCAGGACCCCCTGAGCTCCAATGAGACCCCTTTAAATATTCCCATTGGAGATTGGGGCCACGATCCGAGTTGGTGAGAGGAGAGGCCTCCATGTCATCCACCCGCTTCCTGCATCAGCCCCCTTCTGCCAAGAGCTCCATCTTTACAGCTACTCCTTTAAGGGCAGGACCAGCCCAAAGATCAAGTCGAGAGAGGCAGCTGCCGCCTTGGGAGTCAGACTGGGGGCGCTGCGTGAGGGTGGGGAGTGGTCCCTGACGCATTTCCTTGCCTGTATTTGCCCCGTGGAGTGGACTAGAGTGGCTCTGGCCAAAAATGAGCAGGGGGCTCTTACAGGACCCAACAGAACTGGCACTACCTGGCAGGGGATGGGGGGGGAGGCCGCACCCCTTCCGCGGCACAGACCAAACATACGTAACATTCTCTTACCTGGAGCATTTTCTTTTTTCTTGAGCAAGCAGCCGGGTGGACAGCGGAAAAAACATTTCTGTTGGAGAAAAAAAACAGGAAGAGTGTCAGACACACAGAATTACTGTCATGGGCAAGAAGCTTGACACGAACTCTCTGTCTCCCCAGCTCTCCCAACATTCCTCCTGGAAATGTCTGGAATCTTCTGAGCCCCTTTTGTAATTTGGCTGATGTTACATTTCTTGTCGCAAACCTTCGGCACCATGTTTTGAGCTGGACAAACTCTCCCTACCTACTACCTAGACACGAGGCTGCTGGATAGGCGCTCGGAACTTCCACCAAAGCCCTTCCTTCCTTAAGGCTTGATGCCTTTTCTAGGCAGAGATCCTGTCTCCGAACACAGGCTAACTGAGGTGTGCATTGTGCAAAGGGATTCCTGAAAAATCTCGGACTTTCCCTGCTGGATCCGACCTTCAAGTGTCCATTTTGCTTCCCACAATAGCCAAGGAGAGGCCCCCAGAACTAAGCCCACAACTAAGCTTTCCCCACAGCACATGCCCAGGAGCTGGTATTCAGATACTGCCTCTGAAAACAGAGGTTTTGTGCTGCTGCCCACTGACTTCCTCCCGGGCTGGCTAGTTTTAAGGGGCCCTGGATAAAATATTTGGTGCTGAAGGAGGATCAGGGACCAGGGGCCAGTATACGTATCTCTGCACAGAGATACAGGAAGAGGAGCTTGGCAGCCCCATTGAGAGCATCTGGGTTAAAATAAAGGGGGCAAAGAATAAAGCGAACATGGCGGTTGGAGTCTACTACCGACCACCCAATCAAGGAGAAGACGAGGATGGAACTTTTGAAAAGCAAATTGCCATTGTTTCAAGGAGGCACGATGTGGTAGTAATGGGAGACTTCAATTTCCCTGATATCTGTTGGGAGACTTATTCAGCCAAACATGGCCCCTCCAAGAAATTCCTGAGCTGTGCTGCTGATAACTTCCTCCTACAGAAAGTGGAGGAAGGAACTAGAGGATCGCCTATCCTTGACCTGATTCTAACCAACAGAGACGAGTTAGTGGATAAAGTGGCAGTTTCGGGAACTCTGGGGGAAAGTGACCATGTTATACTTGAGTTCTTGATTCTAACAGAAGCAAAAGCTGAGTGTAGCCAAACACGTACCCTGGATTTTAGGAAAGCCAATTTTAACAAACTCAGAACAATGATTAGTAAGATCCCATGGCAAGTGACTCTCACGAGAAAGGGAGCCCAGGAGGGGTGGGAGTTTTTAAAAAAGGAAATTTTAAAGGCACAATTGCAAACAATTCCCACAAGGAAAAAAGGCAGAGGGCAACAGAAGAAGCCAATGTGGCTTCACAATAAACTCAAAGATGACCTGAAAACAAAAAAAGGACACGTATAGGAAGTGGAAGGAAGGACAGGCTACAGGGGAAGAGTACAGGCAGGTAGCACAGAACTGCAGGAATAGTGTCAGGAAGGCTAAAGCTGAGAATGAGCTAAGGTTAGTGAGGAATGCTAAAAGCAACAAAAAAGCTTTCTTCAGATACATGCACAGTAAAAGACAGAAGAAAGAACTGGTGGTTCAACTACGCAATGAGGATGGCAAATTGATAACAGAAGACAAAGAAAAGGCAGAAGTGTTCAATTCCTACTTCGGCTCGGTCTTCTCCCAAAAGAGGGTCTATGACCCCCCTGGCAAACCTGAAGTGCAGACTGAAGGGGCAGAATTGCAGCTTGAGATTGATAGGCAAATGGTCAAGGAGCACCTGATTACTCTGAACGAGTTTAAATCTCCAGGGCCTGATGAGCTGCATCCTAGAGTAATAAAGGAACTGGCAGAAGAACTCTCAGAACCACTGTCTATTATCTTTGAGAAATCATGGAGGACAGGTGAAGTGCCAGACGACTGGAGGAGGGCAAATGTTGTTCCCATCTTCAAAAAGGGCAAGAAGGAGGAACCTGGGAACTATAGGCCAGTCAGTCTGACATCAATCCCCGGGAAGATTTTTGAGCAGATTATAAAGAAGTCAGTCTGCAAGCACCTTGAAAACAATGCAGTGATTACTAGAAGCCAGCATGGATTTGTCAAGAACAAATCCTGTCAGACTAATCTGATCTCATTTTTTGATCGGGTAACCTCCCTTGTGGACTGTGGGAATGCTGTGGACATTATATACCTGGACTTCAGCAAAGCTTTCGACAAAGTGCCTCATGATATCCTGATTAGTAAGCTAGCTAAGAGTGGGCTAGATGGAACAACTATCAGGTGGATCCACAATTGGCTAAAGAATCGGACTCAAAGAGTGCTTATCAATGGTTCCTTCTCAAACTGGGGAGAGGTAACGAGCGGGGTACCACAGGGCTCGGTCCTGGGCCCGGTGCTCTTCAACATTTTTATTAATGACTTGGATGAGGAGGTACAGGGAATGCTTATCAAATTTGCAGATGACACAAAGTTGGGTGGAACAGCTAATACTCTGGAAGACAGAAACAAAATTCAAAGTGACCTCGATAGGCTGGAGCGCTGGGCCGAAAACAACAGAATGAAATTTAACAGGGATAAATGCCAAGTGCTGCAACTAGGGAGAGGAAACCAAATGCAGAGTTACAGAATGGGGGACACTTGGCTCAACAATACTACAAGTGAGAAGGATCTTGGAATTGTGGTAGATCACAAACTGAATATGAGCCAGCAATGCGACATGGCTGCAAAGAAGGGAAATGCAATTTTGGGCTGTATTAATAGAAGTATAGCTTCCAAATCGCGGGAAGTGATAATTCCCCTTTACTCGGCACTGGTTAGGCCTCATCTTGAGTACTGCGTCCAGTTCTGGGCACCTCACTTTAACAAGGACATAGACAAACTGGAGAGGGTTCAGAGGAGGGCAACAAGGATGATAAAGGGACTGGAAACAAGGCCATATGAGGAGAGACTGAAAGAACTGGGCATGTTTAGCCTTCAGAAGAGGAGACTGAGGGGAGATATGATCGCACTCTTCCAGTATTTGAAGGGATGTCACACAGAGGAGGGCAAAGATCTCTTCTCGTTCATCCCAGTTTGCAGGACACGGAATAATGGGCTCAAGTTACAGGAACCTAGATTCCACCTAAACATCAGGAAAAATTTCCTGACTGTCAGAGCAATAAGACAATGGAATCAACTACCTAGGGAGGTGGTGGGCTCTCCCAGTCTGGAGGCATTCAAGGTGCGGCTGGACAGACATCTGTCAGAGATGCTTTGACCTGGATTCCTGCATTGAGCAGGGGGTTGGACTCGATGGCCTTGTAGGCCCCTTCCAACTCTACTTTTCTATGATTCTGTGATTCTAAGTGGAGAGAGACTGGCTGGCCCTTCCTCAAATGCCAGTTCTGGGGAGAGATCTCCAAAATACATACCAGCTTTCTTCACGCCATCCTGCAGGTCTGGCGTGATCACAGCTGAAGATTCCAGTATCAGGCCAACTGTCCCCTGAAGTTTTCTTTGGAATTCTCCGTCTCCAGGGACACCGGAACCCCAGCATTGTGACATGGCTGGCTGCAAGGGCCAGGCCGCGGTGGCTTCTTGGAAGTGGCTGACCACTGGAATCACAGGCTGCCGCAGAAACGGCATGCTTAGATAGGAAGGGGGGTTTGGGATTCTGAAAGGGATCGAGTAAATGGAGCGGTTCCAAGATGGCCAACACAGGGGCTCATCATCACCCACCTTGCTTCGCACTGAGGTTAAGAATTTTAACCGACTGTGGAGCCTGCAGGCTGAGACCTTCATATGATAAAAACTGGCAACTGCTGAATTTTTTTAAATATATGAATATTACCTAGAGGATACTCTTTGTCTCCTTTCCCAGTCAATTAGTTTGCCCGTGGTTTGTTTTTTTTACTCCCTTCCAAGAAAGTTTACCCAATTTCCACCTAAGCCTGTGGCTTATGCTGGCTCAGTTTGTCTGAGCGTGGAAAGCTAAGCAGGGTCAGGCCTGGTTATTACTTGGATGGGAGACCCCCTCCTCTAGTTTCCTGCATTGAGCAGGGGGTTGGACTTGATAGCCTTGTAGGCTCCTTCCAACTCTATGATCTATGATCTATGAAATCAGGAAAAATTTCCTGACTGTCAGAGCAATAAGACAATGGAACCAACTACCTAGGGAGGTGGTGGGCTCTCCCACTCTGGAGGCATTCAAGGTGCAGCTGGACAGCCATCTGTCAGGGATGCTTTGACCTGGATTCCTGCATTGAGCAGGGGGTTGGCCTCGATGGCCTTGTAGGCCCCTTCCAGCTCTACTTTTCTATGATTCTGTGTCCAAGTCCAAGCAACTGTGACTGGAAAATGAACTCTAATTTCTAGGAAACCCCATAACTCCGTGATAGATTGGATGCTTTGTATGTAGAAGGACCCAGATTCAATGACTGGCATCTCCAGTTAAGGGATTTCAGGAAATAGAATTGGGAAAAGACACTAGCCCTGTTCAAGGGAGTGGTGGGTGTGTTCTTAGGCACCTCGTCAATTCATGCAGGAGGATGAGGCCCAACAAGCCAGGTCAATGCTCCATGTGAATGGTATGCACACCCTAGATGCTAGCATTCTCTGTGGTACATTAGCTAGAAAAGTCAGTGTGGAAATGCTTTCCTGGATGAAGAACGCTTGCAAAGCACAGCCCTAGACAGTAGCAAGATCCGCCATGTTAGGTGGTGTAGTACATAGGGCATTGGTCTCGGTGAAGGGAGATCTGGGTTCAGTTCTCTTCTCTTCTCACCCAGGACTGTACTGCATAGCTTTGAAGAAGTTGTTGCTAACTCTCAGCCTGACCCACCTCACAGGGTTGTTGTGAGGATCGTCCCATGTATGCATACCCTCCAACATTTCAGAGATGAAAATAGGGGCACACATCACATGTGAATTTGTAAGAGGTATGGTTAAGCAACATGAAGGTGTGGTCAAGAGGGCGTGGCAAGGCAACATGAGGGCATGGCCAAGGGTATGGCCAGGCAACCAAAGGGCATGGTCAAGTACAAAAGTTATTAGAGGAAACACACACAATCTTATATATTATAATTATTACATTGTTATATATTATTTTATAATATTTTATTAGTGGCTTTTGTAAATTTTTTGTAAATGTCTTCAATGGGTCTTACTTACCCTGGGGGCCTGGTCAGAGGCAGCAGGTAGAGCGAGCGAGTGCTTGCACACACATGCCCGAGTGTACGTGCATGCGCGCGCACACACACACACACACACATCCTCAGTCTGGTCCCATCCTGCTTAAAGGGACCATGGGCAAAATCGCAGATAAGCTAAATAGCTTGCGGGAGGAGGCAGGGGAATTCGTGGCTCTGCATAACAAAGTAAGAAGTCGTGATGGCTTAAGTGTTTGTGGGACTGTCCTGGCAAATTTGGGGCAATTGGAGAGTATGCTTGACTGGTGCTGAACCCTCAGTATTTTTCTTTGCTCTCCTGTATCTTGTACTCAGGCCTTCAAACTTCACTCTACTGTTTGAAGGACTACTTTCTTTCTGATGCTAGATCTATATGCTCCTATTCTGATCCTCCTTATGTTCTGCCTCTCCCTAAATTTCCCTGCAATAATAGGTAAAAGGCTTTAGTTATAAAGTGTTTATCCTTATCTCTTATTATATTGTCAGTATTTGCCATGTTATAACATTTGGCCCAACTACAAATTTTCTCTTTGTGCAGAAATGCATCCTTTAATCCAATGTGTTGGTAACTAAGGTTGAACATCTAGGCATGCCTATTTATTTATTTTATGTATATTTGTATCAACTTGGCTTGTCAATCACCAACCTGAAACAGCTAACAACCCAGAACAAACCACAGAGCCACAAAGGTGGAGACCAGAAGTCTTCCCAATGCCATGGCCCTGATCAGGATGGGCTGGATTTTAGCTGGAAGACAAAAGAAAACAGAAAAACGCCTTAGCCAGCCACCCCAGGATGCTCTAACCATTTGAGGGCTCTGACCACTCTGAAGCCACTTTGATCCACAATTGTTGATATCTGGTGTTTTTTATGGGGGGTGGGGTCAGTGCTTGCAGGGCAATCTCTTTCTTTTTGTTTTAAAATGGTCAGGATTGGCACAAATTCAACAGGGGAAGCTTACCCACCCACCCCACACCCCCAAACATGGAGTTTCAGAGAGAAGGGGAAGTTTCTTGCATTTCCTTTGACATTGTAAACTCACCTGTTAGAGGCACAGAGTCAGCTCTGTTAGGAAATAAAATCTTTGGCAATATAAAGATAGGAATCATGTGATAGATTCCTTCATTCGTCTCTTCGTTGGTCCAGGCCAGGCCAGTGGGTGCAGTCAGGGCCGGTTCTACCACTAGGCCAACTAGGCCGCTGCCTAGGGCGCAGGGCTAAAGAGGGCGCCAATCAGAAGCCCTGCAAAACACACTACTAGAGGCACTAACAAGGCGGCGGGAGCACGGGACAGTGGGGAGTTGGGACAAACCGCTGCACACGCGCCCCTACCACCCCAGTGTTGCCTCCCTGGGCTCAGGGCTCCCTCCCCACGCGTTTTGGAAAGGGCTGCCGAGCTCAGCTGAAGAAAGCGTTGCTCCTGTACTTCAGGCAACCGGGAAACAAAAGGCGGAGCGAGTCCTGGGCACTCTTTGGCGAGAGCAGTTCTACCCCCCTGAGAACTAAGGTTCCCAAGCGGTCTCCTTTGCTCTACTAAACTTCTGGATCCTCCGTTTTCTGCCTTCCCTTTCTTTCTTTTTTGCTGCTTTCCAAAGGGCATCGCCAAGCAGAGCAGATTTCAGGGACTGTCTTCAGGGATTTGCAAAAGAAATGGGAAAAGAATAAGAGCTGAACGCTCAGAGCCCAGCAATAGGCACAATGAAAACAGTTCAGGATATAGATTCATAGATTCATAGAAAAATAAAGAGGAGGGGTGGGCGAAAAGGCGCGGCGAGTCCTGGGCACTCTTTGGAAAGCAGCAAAAAAGAAAGAAAGGGAAGGCAGAAAAACGGAGGATCCAGAAGTTTAGTAGAGCAAAGGAGACCGCTTGGGAACCTTAGTTCTCAGGGGGGCAGTCTCTCCCACACACATACACCTTTGCACTTCCTGGTTCTGAAACGTCCCTCCAAGAAGCAATGAATAGCATTTTAAGGAATGAATTGTTTGCAGCATCCTGCAAGCTCCAGAAAAGAAAAAGAGAGGTGTGTGTGTGTGTGTGTGTGTGTGTGTGTGTAGAGAGGAAGCCTGTTGCTTCTTGCAAAGTTTGGTAACAAGACTGCACAGGGCTGCAGCGACCTCTGTGCTACAACTCCCATCATTTGGTTTGTAGTCCAACATATTCAGAGGGCACTGGTTTGGGGCAGGCTGCTATAAGTAAAATATTTTTTTAGTGTCATGTATGAAAACAGACCTTCGTCCCATTTTATTTCAATGGAACTCATTTCCATGTAAGTTGCTTGGGGTCCAGGTATGAGTATTCCAAATTCTATTGAAACTGTATGATTTCTCTCTGCTTCTGCTTTTATAGTTGATGTTAAAATTTGATCTCTTACAATAACAGTGCTTAAATCTAGATCCCTTTTACAGTATTGTGTCATTTACCATTTAATCCCCTTCCTATATCCTCTTTATTTATGAGCTCAAGAATTTATCATTTCCACAGGTAGTTTCAGATTGAATGCTGGGATAGAATTCACATCTACATAGGTTTATACATTGGATATTAGAGTGGTAGCTCTGGGAAATGATTAGCCTTCTCACTCTATCCAATCAGACTATTTGTCCATCTAACCAGTATTGCCTACTCTGAATGGCAGCTGCTCTCCTGGATCTCAGGAAGAGGGTTTCCACATCACCCAAATCATTCTTTCCTTTCCTTTTTTCTTTTTCTTTACAGGATGTGCTAGGGGTTGAACCTGGCATTTCATGCATGATGCAACACATGGGCTCTACCACTGACCTATCTCTTCTTCCAGGCATCTCCAGCAGTTCTTATATAGGACTAAATGAATTCGCACCAGCATTTCTCATGGTGTAAAATGCATACACTATACAGTAAGAGACATCACCTATTGCCTCTGTACTTTGCGTCTCTTTGTCTGTCTGCAAGCAAAGTACTCAAGGATGTGCTGGTGTAGCGTAGTGGTTAAGAGCATGAGCCCTCTGTCAGAAATTATCAGTTCAATTCTCAGTCCACCTATGAACTCTCTGGGTGGTCTTAGACAAACTACCAGTTTTTCATATGGTTGACAACAGTGCTTTTTTTCTGGAGAAAAGGGTACCGGAACTCTTGGATTACATTTCCTCGGGAGTAGATGGCGATTAAATTGTAATGCAAGTAATAGAAGAAAAGGTGCTGGAACTCAGTTCCGGTGAGTTCCACCAGAAAAAAAGCCCTGGTTGACAACAGTAATACTGGCCTGGTTTTCAAGGTTGCTGTGTGATGATGACTGAGATAATATATGTGATGTGCTTAGAGAAGTTAGGGAAAAATGTAGAGGCAGCACCAGAGGAAGTGTGGAGGGCAAGCACTCCCTAGAGAAGGGGAGTGCTTGCCCCACATGTACATTGCTGGAGCCCCATAGTTATTTATTTGAGGAAAAGGCTCTTCTCATAATCACATGCTCTCTCTCCTCTCCCCCCAACCCCACTGAAATGCACTTTGACCCTTCTTTGCCTCCCTCCATATTTTTTTCTGGTGCTTCAAGTGGAAAGATGCCATGCACTTATTAAATATTATTGTAACTAAGAAGATTTGAATTAGGCTTCTGATTATTTGCGATCAAGCACTTCTGTATATTCTCACACTTTAGCACTCCATCCTCTCTACTTCCACACTGTTGTACCCATGAGCCACGCCCCCCCCCACATGAAGCGAGGGAGCACAGAGGGTGGAGGGGGTTGAGCTCCTCTCACCGGCCCACTCCTTTCTGTGTATAAATAAATAATAATTGACCCTTTTGGGTGGGCGGGGCAGTCATGTGTATAAATCTGGCTGGGTGACCGGCCAGATGGGCAATTAACAAGGGGGGGCGCTAAATATTTGATCTTGCCTAGGGCACCAAACTGCCTTGCACCGGCCCTGGGTGCAGTATGTACGCACGCACGCGCACGCACACACCCTTGCATCTGTTCCCTCCCTGCTTACTGTCTCCTCAAGGAGCCAGCCCAGCAGAGGCAGCTGGTGCGCGGGCACACACATGTACACATGCACATCCTCGGGTCTGTTCCCTCCCTGCTTACTGTGGGTGGCCGTTGGAGCCTAAGCAGAGCTATCTTTAAGGGGCCTTGGGCAAAATTGCAGCTAAGTTAAAAGTTTTAGCTTAGCTGCAATTTTGCCCATGGCCCCTTTAATAGCAGCTTAGAGGAATTCGGGACTCTGCATAACAAAGCGAGAAGCTGGAATGGCTTAAGGGTTTTCAGGAAGGTCCCAAGGGTTTTCAGGAAGGTCCCGGAATTTTCGGAGCAGTTGGAAGAGGCCATAAGCTGCCATAAGCTTCATCACTACCATGAAGTCCCTTAATTGATAATACAATATAGATAGCAGTTCGGTGGGTGGAACTGCTTCTCCCATCATTGCAGACCGTGACAAGAGAAGCTGCGCCTAATGGACCTCTCCCTTGTCATGTAGTTATTAAAGGCATAGGACAGTCTTTTGACTCAAGTAGCGATTACAGACAGTCTTAATTAGGGCTGCACCTAGCTTTCCAGTTAAAACACTTGGGCAACGAGTCTTTACAATGTGGGATCTGATTCACTAAATTATGTGTCAGAATGGAATAACCAAGGGATGTCATTGTGAGGGAAGGATAAATCATGGTCAGTAGAACAAACCCATCATGAAGAGTGCAGCCAGAGGCTAATTTGGTAAATTAATGGCTGAGAAAGTAAGAGATTCAAAAGGGGGATGCGGTTAGTTGGGGAGCCCTCTTGCCAAGCCCCACTGAAATGAACGGTGGCTGGTGGGAGCTGAGCAAGAGGTGACTGGGTCAACTTCAATAAAGGGTGTATTTGCATTCGAGCTTATCCTGCTTCCTCTTCAGCACATTAACACCAAAACGGAGGTTCAGGAGCAGTCCCCTCCTTCCATCCAAAATAAGGTCCAATGTGAAAAATACGTTGTACCAACTGTTCACTTTGGATAATGCAGTGAAGCCCATTAATGATTTATTTTTATTTTCTGGCATTTTCAGACAGTGTCTCCCAAAGTGGCGCATATCAATAAGAGAGAGAGAGAGGCCCTGCCATCAGGTTACAAACGAAAATGACAACACACCAGGGAAGGGGACTAGAAGGGAAAGGAAGCAGAACTGTGGCTCATGCTGGCTCAGCTTGTCTGAGCGTGGAAAGCTAAGCAGGGTCAGGCCTGGTTATTACTTGGATGGGAGACCCCTCCTCTAGTTTCCTGCATTGAGCAGGGGGTTGGACTCGATGGCCTTGTAGGCTCCTTCCAACTCTATGATCTATGAAATCTTTGACCCAGGAGGACGCTACTGGCTTCCGTTTAGTTGGTGTGCATTTCTGAAAATAGCAGAATGAGAATGAGAGCAAATAGCTAATCTTTGTGAGTCTTTATACGAATATGGATGTGGCCCTCACCCTTCACCTGAACATCATACATGGCCACTCTTCTGTTCCTTTTTCAGTTTGTGGGCATTTCTGGTGTCTGCAGAGATTTTCTTCCTCTCTTTCTTCTTGCCTTATTTTTAACTAAGCAAGACTTTTATTATTGGTCAGGATTTTATTCTGTTTTGTGCTGTGTTAAGGATTCTTTGAGCAACAGGAGTTCTTCAGTGCCATTATCATACTTTTGATATCTGAAATCTAGTCTCTTTTCTCCAGCAAATGAGTGGGGCAATGGATAGAGACTTGGAAGGTTTGGTTTCAAATACCCCTCCACCATGAACTTACAACATGACCTGGGGCCAGTTACTTCTCAGCCTAGCTTCCTTCACAAGGTTGTTGTGAGGATACAATGAGGAGAAACCACATATGCTGCCATAAGATCACTGAAAGAAGAGTAAGATCATAGTCTAATCAATAGCATTTAATGCTTTGCCCTTGTGTGTTCGTTGGGTACCTGATACAGTTGAACTAATAATTTAACATTCAGTGTGGTTAAGCAGGGAAACCATTACACAAGGGGTGGGCAATTTGTGGCCTTCCAGATGTTTTAGCCTACAACTCCCATCATCCCTCACTATTTGGTATGTTGGCTAGGGTTGATGGGTGTTGGCGAAAACATCAGAGGGCCACAAGTTGCCCACCCCTGCATTAGGGACATAGGGAAACGTCTTATACTGATTCAGACCATGGGTCCATCTAGCCCAGTATTCTTGACACTGACTGGCAATGTCTCTCCAGGGTTTCAGGCAGGACGTCTTCCAGCCCTACCTGGAGATCCTGGGAACTGAAATTGGGACCTTCTGCATGCAAAGCAGGTGCTTTACTACTGAGTGATGCCCCCTCCCCCACTACACTACCATTATTTTAAGGTTAATCTGACCAAGGGGCTTGCTTGCTAGCTAGCAACAACATGTACTGCAAGGTTAAGGTGCCCTTTGTTTAGTTAAACTGGTACAACGGGTAAACTGTGCCCAGACCAGGAAGTACAGGAGAAATGCTGTGCTGTTCATAGAAAATACGAACAAGGTATTTGTTTTTTGCTCTTCATTGTTGTTTCAGTTTTCTGTTCTACCAGGGAAAAGGGAACCATTGAGCAATAGATACTCAAACTAGCCTCACATTCTCAATTTAGGGGCAACTCTTGACAAGTTGCATCCTGTGAGTCTGCTGGCAGTTAACTGTATGTGTTGGGCCCATCTGATGCTGTTCTGTCAACATCCAGTGAGAAATGTACAAGGTGTGGAGCTGTCCTGACTTGCAAACCACTGGAATGAAGGCTGCATTTAACAATGCCTATTACCATTCTGTGGTGTCATCATAACAGCAGCTATTGCAATGAACTCTGAGAGACCCAGTGACTCATTCAAGTTTATTCTGACGCCCTCAGACATTTTAAGTAGCCGGCTTAGTGAACTTAATTGACTGCAAAGAATTGTGACGCTTTGTGCTGCAAACATCTCCTGGCTTCAGAAAGAAAGCCTGTTTCATAATAGCTGGGCCACGATTCTATAGCAGTGTTCTATAGCTGGCTTGGACATGCTGGGAGTTGTAGGCCAAAAACATCTGGGGACCCAAGGTTGGAGAACACTTTTCTATAGAAACGATAAAATAAGGCAAGTGGTACTGAATGGCTCAATGCTGCGCTGGAGGACAGGGCACTGAAGACATCTCCTTCAAGGATCAGCACAAAAGTGTTACCTCTCGTAGCTGATTCATGCCTTTTACACACACCGTCTGTGTCATACATGCACCCATCAATAAATGATTTTAAAACTTGAGATACTTTGCGCCAGTTTATACCGTAACTAGTGAGATTTTGGATTGCTTGGGAGGTCCTTTCGAACCGTTTGATTGTGACAAGGAAAGGGTTGACTGATTACAGTCGATCAAAACTACTGGACAGGTCTGGATTGACCAATCTATTGTTACTCTGTTTTCAGAAGGAGCGAAAGGGACTGAGCAGGTAAACTCAGTTGGCTTTGCCCTCCCCTCGGAAAGTGTGCACACTGCAAAGCCTTGTCCCCATCCGAAGCGCCAGATGGAAGACCTGCCCGGCGCCTCAGCCAAGGACCAAATGTCAGGGTGTGTGTGGCCCTGATGTCACTCATCCTGCAGTGGGCTGGGGGGGTCATAGATTTCATAGATCATAGAGTTGGAAGGAGCCTACAAGGCCATCGAGTCCAACCCCCTGCTCAATGCAGGAAACTAGAGGAGGGGTCTCCCATCCAAGTAATAACCAGGCCTGACGCTGCTTAGCTTTCCACGCTCAGACAAGCTGAGCCAGCGTAAGCCACAGGCCTGGGTCATCCACTCCCACCCCAGATAAGTTCCCCAGATCAGCATAAATTGATCCAGCAGAGTCTGGCTGCTAGGTTCAAATGCAACATCACTGACTGGGTTTGGACGACACGATAAGCAACAGTGGGGACTCACCATTGCTTCCAGGCTTGTTGTTCGAACCCAGTCATTGTGACTCACCATTGTGACTTATCATTGTTTTGAACAACGCTAAGTCACAATGGTCCGTTCTAGGGTTTGCTTGTACCACGATGGCTTCTCGTGTCAAACGAACCCGGACAACACGACCCATCGTGACACAAGCCCTAGAACAAGCGAACTGCTTGGCAAGAGCAGATATTGCCGCTCTTGCCAAGCAGCTGGCCACAGAGCACGGCTGACAGCTGCCCCCAAAGTGCCCAAACAGCGCTAGGAGGCAGCTGTCAGAGGCTTCCTCTGCCCCCACCGCAGAGCGGATTGGGCACCCCCGCCTCCTCCTCCAGAGTAGACCTCTGAAAGAGGAGGCAGGAGGGAGTGATCTGCTCTGTTCGGCTGCTCCAGTTGCAGGGATCAGAGCACAGCATCCTCCCTGAAAGGTTTTCTCCCAGGGGGAGGCCCTGCTCTGATCCCCGTGGCTGGCTGCTCCATGTGCCCAGCAGCCGCGTGGACAGAGGCGCTTCCTGCAGTCACCAGCACCGCCCCCCCCCCCCGGTGAGTGTAGGAAGTGCTGGCCATCTCTGCCCTTTGATTTCCCCGGAGAACCCGTGGGGGAAGGGCGGAGAGCTTCCCACCACCCGCTCCACCAGAGAGGTTTACTTGCTGGAGGTGGGGGTTGCATCACCACCTCCGGCAGGTAAACCTCTTGGGTGGCAGAGCAGGGCAGTGGGAATCACCCGCCCACTCCCCCCTTCGCTTTCCCCACCCGGGAAAGCAAAGCATGGAGTGGGGGTGCTTCTCGCTGCCCTGCTCTGCCGCCTGAGAGGTTTCCCCACCGTAGCTGGGGACGCGGTCCTGACTGTAGCAGGAAAACCTCTTGGGTGGCGCAGAGGGGCAGAGTCTGCTCCTGTTACTGGCACGGCCGCTGCGCCATTGACAGGAGCAGACTCCTTGCCTCTGTGCCGCCAGAGAGGCTTGACTGATGTAGCCGGGGTCGCAGTCCCCGACTGCAGCAGGGAAACCTCTCGGGGAGCGGGGTGGAGTCTGCTCCTGTTATTGGCGCGGTTGCCACGCCAGTAGCAGGAGCAAGCCCTGCCCTGTTTCGCCTCCCGAGAGGTTTGCCAACTGTAACCAGTCCCAGGCTGCAGCGGGCAAGCTGCTCAGGTAGCGGGGTGGAGGTTCCCCCCTCGTCATTGCGCTGTTTGCGCAATGGGGAGTCTGTGACAGCTGCCACAAGCTGAAATCAGCTCACGATCGCGCTTGTCAAAGAGAGCTACCATTAGGCCAACTAGGCAGCTGCCTAGGGCGCAGGGCTAGAGGGCGCAAGAAACGCCTTGAAAAAAATACAGCGCTCTCAAGTGGGAGCGGGGGGCCTCTAAATATCTGATCTTGCCTAGGGCACCAAACTGCCTTGCACCGGTCCTGGGAACATGACATTTTGAAGGAACATTGTTTTTATGACATAGACACCCACCAAAGAAGGATTTTTGGAAATTCCATCCCTAAGGGGGTGAAAAGGGGGGGGGGAATCGTCCCACTCTCATATCTCCTATGGGCAAAACAACAGGGGAGCAGTTATGCAAATTGGCCTCACCTCATAATTGCTGCAGGAGCCAATAAGAGCAGTTATGCAAATAGCCCATACGACACTTAGAATGTTCGTATGAATTCCTGCAGGGGCCAATAGGAGTGGGTATGCAAATCTCCCCTTGGCCATTTAGAATGTTCTCTAAGGGGGTGAAAAGGGAGGGAAACTTTTTAAATGACTGACTGAATGACTGTGGAGGCGTTCTGCAGGGAGGAAGCACTGTGTTCTTCATTTCATGTTGCGGTGGTGTCGGCAGTGAACATTTTCTCTTCTCCCATCTTTTTAACCTGTACTTGCTGCTGCGCACCTGTGCATGTGCAACACAGCATTTTTTTTAAAAGGCATGAAAATACAATCCTCTGCAGGTAGATGTGGCACTGCATTTATTTATTTATTTATTATTTTATTTATTTTATTATATTTATGAATCGCCCATCTGGCCAGACATCCGGCCACTCTGAGCGATGTACAGTCCAATAAAGCACAGGGGACACACACACACATACACACACAGTATAAAACACAATTAAAAACAGTACAAAACTTGAAAATCCTAACCCACCCCATATTCCCGCCTGAAAAGCCACGTTTTTAATGCACGGCAGAAGCTAATCAAGGCAGAGGTCACTGGGGAGAGAGTTCCATAAATTGGGGGCTGCCACAGAAAAGGCCCTCCTCCTAGTCCCCACCAGCCTGGTTTCTCTGGCTGATGGGACAGGGAGAAGGCCGTCCGTGGCAGATCTTGTTGAGCGGCCTACTTGATGTTGCTGGAGGCGCTCCTTGAGATATACTGGACCGGAGCCATACAGGGTTTTAAAGGTCAACGCCAACACCTTGAATTCGGCTCTGCAAACAACTGGTAGCCAGTGCAACTCTTTGAGCACTGGAGTGATGTGATCACGCCGGCGGCAGCCTTTAACCAGGCGAGCTGCTGCATTCTGTACCAGCTGCAACTTCCGAACCATCTTCCAGGGTAACCCCACGTAGAGCGCATTACAGTAGTCTAGGCGAGAGGAGACCAAGGCATGAACCACTGATAGGAGCATATGATTAGGAAGTAGGGGCGCAACTGCCGCATCAGATGGAGCTGATACAGCGCCGCCCGGCTCACAGCTGACACCTGAGCCTCCATGGACAGCTGGGAGTCTAGAATGACTCCCAAGCTGCAGACCTGATCCTTCAGGGGTAGATGTACCCCATTCAGCACCAGGTCAACCTCCCCCAACCTCCCCTTGTCTCCCACCAGAAGTACCTTGGTCTTGTCGGGGTTCAGCTTCAGCATGTTCCTTCCCATCCAGCCACCCACTGCCTCCAGGCACTTGGACAGGGTTTCAACAGCCAACCTTGGTGAGGACTTGAAGGAGAGGTAGAGCTGCGTGTCATCCACATATTGATGACAGTGCACCCCAAACCTCCTGATGATAGCTCCCAGCAGCTTTAGGTAGATGTTAAATAACATTGGGGAGAGGATGGAACCCTGCGGTTCCCCACAAGTGAGCGGCCGAGGGTCCAAAGCCTCCTCCCCAAGAACTACCCTCTGGTACCTTCCAGAGAAGAAGGACCGGAACCACTGCAATACAGTGCCTCCCATGCCCAACCCCTCCAGGCGGTCCAGGAGGATACTGTGGTCAATGGTATCAAAAGTCGCTGAGGGATCGAGGAGGACTAGAAAGGAGCATTCGCCCCTATCCAAAGCCCTCCTCATATCATCCACCAAGGTGACCAAGGCCGTTTCCGTCCCATGTCCAGGCCTGAAGCCCGACTGGCATGGATCTAAATAATCGGCTTCATCCAAATGTTCCTTCAACTGAGCCCCCACCACTTGCTCAATCAGCTTGCCCAGAAATGGCAAATTGGAGACTGGGCGAAAATTGTTCAAATCTATAAAGCAGCTTCCAGTACCACTGAGCTATGGCCACAGTCTGGCACAAAGATATTGTCATATACGACAGCTTTGTGGGTGCCCAGTTTCAAAGGCAGGTGTAGTGTAGGAGGTGGTAACATCAAAACATCCCAAGTCCAACTAGAATTTTTTTAAAAAGAATTGTGCACATTTGGGGTGCAGTTTTTTTAAAGGGGGTGATGAACCAGTGACTGCCCCTCCATTGTGCCACTTAGGCACTTTGAAGGGGGTGTCACTAACTGTCAAATTGAAGATAGTGAAAATCGATCTAAAAAAAAAAGAAGAAAAATGGGTGAAAGTCTCAGTGAGCGCAAAGCAGCTCACGATCGGGGCGGCGGGTATGGAGCAAGTGACAGTTGCCCCAAAGTGCTGCTTGGGCACTTGTGGTGTGGCTGGCATTGGTGGTGGCTTGGGCGAGCTTGGCAAGAGCAGCAAGGGGCTTTTGCCGCTCTTGCTAAGTGGCTCGCTAGCCGCTTCCCAGTACCCACGATGGGGTCAGTCACCTGGGTATGGATGACGCGATAACCCATCATGGGTAAAATAACCCTAACCACAAGCCATGGGTTGTCAGGGTAACTTGTTGCCCATGAACAAGCCATCTTGCGGGAAACTGTCTGGGTTCACACAACACAGCAACCCACGGTGGCTTGTCACCCACAATGGGTTATCGTGTTGTACAAACCCAGTCAGTATGTGTGATGCATAGAACCAGAGAAGTGTCATTAATGGTCCTCCAGTATAAGAAGCTGCATTCTGGGAGCAACACTGATGCAACCAGATAAGTAACAATTCTCCAAAAAGGAAAACCATTTTCAGATTCATAATCTCCTTTTAGATGTTGATATTTTGGGATATTTTTTTTATGGGTTACCAGATTTGATTCAACACAACAAAAGCAATGGAAAGAATGCTAGGGGAATTAAATGAGTCAACAATTACTTGCTCTTGTAATAGAACAAGGGCGCAAAATATGCTTCCAGAAACTACACCATCATAAATCACCTCAGCATCACTTACTCTTTTTGTCATTTTGTGTTTTATTAACTTGTCTTGCTGATTAGACACATTACCTAGGTGTTGCCCTTTGTGGTCTATTACTCATCTGCCAGAAGCAGGAATGGGTGAAAAAAGCAACTTGTTTCTTTGTCCCAAGTGACAAGGTGAAATAGGGAGTTGCTGCCTGAACACATCAAAACTATTTTTAAGAAGAAAAAGAAATATGTCTCCTTCCCAGTGTAGGTTCCTGCTGGCTTCCTGTTGTAAAAGTCAATGGTGGCCTTACTGGCCTCTTCTGACATTTGCAGTGCATCAAGGAGCCCAACAAATCTCATCAATAAGTTAATGAAAATAGCCCAGAAGTAAGTTTCTAAGGGCGGGTGTGCATGACACAACAAGCCACACTGCATAGAAAGTTATGCAATATGGCTTCTTTGCCTCAGGGCCCACGATGTGCCCAACAAATG
Organism: Shinisaurus crocodilurus; assembly: GCA_021292165.1. Taxonomy (NCBI): domain Eukaryota; kingdom Metazoa; phylum Chordata; class Lepidosauria; order Squamata; family Shinisauridae; genus Shinisaurus; species Shinisaurus crocodilurus. Next base: position 96,702,217 of record CM037880.1, read on the forward strand.
ATCAGACACAGTGGTGGTCCTGAGGCACCTTCTCCCCCCTCTTCCCTCCTCAGTCCTCCTGCTGGTATCCCAGGGGACACCGCAGGAACACTGAGGGGAGCGGAGTGGGGATGACAGCCGCCCAAAAGTGCCCAAGCAGCACTTTGGGGCAGCTGTCACAGGCTCCAAGCAAGGGCAGGGGAAGAGCCTCATTGGGCTCTGCTTCCTCTCAAGGAAGCACAGCACAATGTGGTTCATCCCTTGCTTGCTCAGCACCACCGCCACTCAGCTGAGTGACGGTGGTGCCAAGCAGGGGAATGAGGGGGGGAGGGAAGCCCATGCACCGGCAAGTGCAGGGGTCGCTTTCTCCTCAGCCTCCTGGGGAGACTGAGAAAACACCTCCTCTTCCCCCCCCCCAGCATGATCGCCTTGCAATTGTGGCGGGCAGGGGGGAGGGAAGTGCCACCACGTGCAACCTCCTCAAGCCCCATGCGGGGCTTGGGAAGGTGGCATGTGGTGGATTCCACAGCTGGCGGCATGCACCACCTCCTCAAGCCCCATGGGGGCAGCAGACAGCAGAGGGGAATCCGCTGACAGCCGCCTGTAAGTGCCACTTGGGCACTTTCCGGGTGGCTGTCCTCAGCGCTTGTGGGATGGGGGAGCCACTTGGCAAGAGTGGCACGGGGATTGTGCCACTCTTGCCAAGCGGCTCGCTTGTTGTGGGGTTTGCCGCCTGTTGGTCGTGTCATCCAGGTTCAGATGACACGGCAAGCAACGGAGGGTTAAGCAAACCTACAACAACCCATGGCTTCTTGGGGTGGCTTTGTAGCCACCCCACACTTGGGGGCTGGGTTCAGAGATGACATGCTGAGCCACTGTGGCTTTGAAGCCACCGTGGCTTAGTGTGTCGTGCGAACCCAGTCAATGTGTTTAGTGGGGCTTCTTCCCAGATAAGAATGTTTAGGGTTTTAGCCTTCGCACCTCACCATGGGATGTACAAGGGAAATGAGAGAATCAGCACCTGAGAAAGGTTGTATGTGCTGGTCAGTCCTTCTTCCCCTGTGGGGATTGTATTACCGGTGCCAGGGCCGGATTTTCCTATAGGCTAACTAGGCTTCAGCCTAGGGCCTCAAGATCAAGAGGGGCCTACATTCAAATTGTTAGCAAAATTAAAATTACACTATTCTAAAAACAGTGAACACCAAAACACTGGACCAAAAATAAGGAGAAATCTCCCACTGAGCCCCAGCGCTTTGCGTGGGGATACGCACCAAACCTGGAGAAAAGCGAGCGTGATGCGTCTCTACTAATAGGCAAGTAGAGCAGTTCCACTACGCTAGCTGCGGCAGCTCCAGCTGGAAGGGGTTCCGGGTCCTGGTCAATGGGTGGAACCTAGGGAAAGCTCTCTCAGTGGCCGGGATGTATAGGTTTGGATAGAGTGGGCCTCCTCTATACAGCCTAGAGATTGAAAATCGCACACAGCCTACGGCCCATGGCTATGGCGTACCCCAGGGAGAGGGGTTGGAACGGCGAATAATGTCTGGAGGATGCGCTTTTACGGTTGTGTCCACCCATTAAGTTAAGGACTGCTTGTTGACCTTTGGCCAGCCTAAGTGAGTCTGACGTATGGTGTTTCGTGTTCGGAGCTGATGGCTATCCCCAAGGTAGCAAGTCAGTAGTACTAGATTCTCCTGGATCCAAGGCCGTAGTGGCAGGGCTTTTTTTCTGGCGGAACGCACCGGAACGGCGTTCCGCCACCTATTTTCAGTCAGAGCTGTTTAGAGCTCTGTTTAGAGCGGCGGCGGCCAAGCGCGCCGGAGCAGGGGCCCGGCGCGTCACTTCCGCTGCGCCGAAAGTGATGACGGGACTGGCGCGGGCGGCGTGGCGTGCGATGGCGGCGGCGGTGGCTGCGAGCGGGTGGCGGCGAGGTGAAACGGCGACGGCAGTGACGTGAGCGGCGGCGAGGCAGCGAGGTGGCGGCAGCGGGCTTCGGCGGCAGCGGGGCTTTTTCGGCGCGGCGGGTGCAGGTACGGTGGCAGGGGGTGTCTGGGGGTGTCTGGGGGTGGGTAGGGGCGTGGCCAGGGGAGGGGGGTGAGTTCCACCACCTTTTCTCTGAGAAAAAAAGCCCTGCGTAGTGGTATCCTATGAACAACTCAATATATTATTTGAAGAGCATTCCAAAGTTAATCATTCAAAGTATTTTGTAGACCCAATTACTGGAGTGCATACAAATACTATTGAAGGAAATTGGTGTCATGTCAAGGCAAATGTTCCATTAAGGCAACGAACATTTAAAAAAGTGACTTTGCAATTAGTGAAAGTAATGCTTAATCGAGAATATTCAAAAAATGCCCTCATTGAGTTATTAAATTTAATTTTATAAGTTTATTGATTTTTATAGAATTAAAATAAATGTTTGATTTGTTTAATTTCATGAAATGTCCTTTCTATTTTGATATTTGTTGCAGTATTTTTAAAGCCTTTAATTTTAATTTGTACAAAAATTTGAAAAATTAAAAAATTCAAAATTAATGTAAAATTAATTCAAATGTATAAAATAAAAGAAAGTGTTGGTCTTATCTGGGCATTGGAGTGATTTTCTGATTTGTTAGTTATCTGACTTTTTCCCGCCAAAAATAAAGGGCAAAATTTTCATCCTTCGAATTTATACGGTTTTTTGACAAACAACGCCCCATCAGCCTTTATGTCATTGACAATGACTATTATAAGAGACGCGCTATTCACGGAAATGAGTTTTTGTTTTACTTCAATTTATTATTCGAAAATGAATTGTTTATCGAAAATTTCGATAAACAAAAGAAAACTTACCACAGTTCAAATACGTAAAATGTTATTTTTTGTATTAATAATAAATAATTAACTTTTATTTATGCACAATAATTAATAACTCAAATATTTTGTTCGAGATTCTAATCTAAGAATGAGTAAAAGATTTGAAAGTGGCGCTTGCAAACGCAAGAAAAAGAAGCTACAAGAGTATGAGGCAAAGAAGCTAATACCAATTACTGCTTACATGCATGTGCCAACTAGTACTACTCAATTGGAAGCAATGCAGCACGTTGTATGTGAGGACACAGCCGTTGCACCAACACAAAGTGAAATATGGAACTAATTCAAGAGCAACTTACTGAACACGAATATACAAACGAGCCACAAGAAAATAATTCGAATATTCAGAATTTTTTTCAGACACCTAATGAGAAACACCAAGTTCAAGATATTGCAAATTTAGATAGTGATGTCAAATATATGTCTACTGTAACAGATGTTGGCTTGTGGACAAATTTATCGCAAAATGATGTATCATATTGGGTAGAGAAGGGCCCTTCTCAAGTTCAGTATCACTGTGGACCATTTTTAAATTCTAAGCGAGAATATAAGAATCAGTCCAGATTTTGTACAAAAGCAATTTTTTATTCAACAAAAGCCAATGGAGAAAAATATACCCTAGAATGGCTTGTGTACTCTCCCTCAAAAGGCCGCATTTTTTGCTTTGTTTGTAAACTCTTTCCAAATATTGCATCTTCTGCAACAGCATTAACTTCTGAAGGGTTTAATGATTGGAAAAACCCTGATATCATTCAAACTCATGAAAATTCGGAAAATCATAGGAATGCTATGTTAACTTACTTAACAACAGCAAAAGGGAAAACTTTAACTTCAAAGCTAGAGGAAGAAATAAGAAAAGAGCAGCAATACTGGCGTTACGTTATAGAGTTTTCACTGTAATTTGCACTCTTGCAGAGCGAGGCTTACCATTCAGAGGAGGCAATGAAAAGTTTGGAACTCCAAATAACAGCAATTACTTTGGTCTTCTAGAACTAGTAGCAAAATTCGACCCATTTTTAAGAGATCATATCGATCGATATGGAAATACTGGCTCAGGAAAACCTTCATATCTGTCTAAAACTATATGTGAGGAAATTATTCAACTTATGGCAAATAAAGTGAAAGACACAATTGTGGCGGAAGTGAAAAAGGCTGGCTATTTTAGCTTTTCAGTAGATTCCACTCCTGACATATCTCATACTGATCAGTTGACCTTAATTATTAGATATGTGTCACCTGAAGATGGTTTGCCAACTGAGAGATTTTTAACTTTCCTTGAGCTAAAAGATCACTCAGGGGAAAGCATAGCTGATTTAGTATTTAACTATATCACTACTGAACTTGAAATTGATTTCAGAAAATGCCGAGGACAGTCTTATGATAATGCAGCCAATATGGCTGGTAGATACAATGGTATGCAGCAAAAAATTATCGAAAAAAACAAGTTTGCAAGATTTGTTCCATGCGCTGGTCACTCTTTAAATTTAGTAGGTCGTTCAGCTGTTGATTGTTGCCTTGATGCTGTTAATTTTTTTGGTGTTGTGAACGAAGTTTATATCTTTTTTTCGTCTTCCACAAAAAAATGGGCAGTTCTGAAATCACATTTGAAACCTCATTCTAAAGTGCCTAAATATTTATCAGACACTAGGTGGGAGGCACACGCAAAAGCTACAGAAGCTATTTTAGAAAATTACAATGATATCACCGATGCACTCAATTATTTACATTCAGATAATAATACAAAGGGTGATACTAGATTGAGGGCCAACAATCTTTTAGAGAAGATGGAAGAATTTGAATTCATGTTTATGCTCCATTTCTGGAATCGAATACTGAGACATTTTTCAAGAGTAAATAAAATTCTTCAAAGCCCTAATATTTTACTTAGTAGTCGTGCAGATTGGTACAGGTCACTTTTGGATATTTTACGTGAAATTAGGGAAGATTTTGATGCACTTGAGCAACAAGCAAAAAACACGTTGCCAAATACTGAATATAGAACTGCCAGAAGGATAATAAGAAGTAAAAGGCAAGGGAATTACGAAAATTCATCTGACCCTGGTGCCTTAGACGAACTCTCTTCAAGAGATAAATTTAGGATTAAATCATTTATTCCTATATTAGATGCACTAGAATTAAATTTAGGAAGAAGAGCTTCTGTTTATGATGATGTCGTGAAAATATTTTCCTTTCTTGCTGATCTTACATTATCAAAGGTAGAACTTCAAAGAGGTGTTGAGCTGTTAATGCAACAATACCCAGAAGATGTCAACCAAAATCTTACTGAAGAACTATTTCATTTCCACACATATGTGAGACAAACACATAAGCCTTCAAAAAATTCCACATTGTCGCATACAGACTTGTATCAAATAATATTCAAAGAAAATATTCAAGTGGCCTTCCCCAATGTGGAATCAATCTTACGGCTGTTTCTCAGTTTAATAGTCACTAATTGTACTGGAGAAAGGTCATTTTCAAGACTTAAAAATATCAAAAATCAATTAAGAAGCACAATGACCTAGACGAGGTTGTCTTCATTGAGTATTTTGTGCATCGAAAATGAGACCTTCAGAATAATAGATTTTGATGAACTTATAGAAGAATTCTGTGTGAAAAAGTTTAGAAAGCAATTCTTCTAATCTATTTCGTTTTAAATGTATACTTGGATTGAATCAGTTCTTAAATAAAATAACTATTTACATAAAATTTAATATGATATACAATTTGATATTTTCTTTTTGTGATCTGGATTTTGTTTGAATAAAGTTCCATTTTTGGTTTAGTTTAAGACTTAAAATTCATAATAATTCATACTTAAACTTTAAATGCGAATTATTATGAAATAAATTTATCTGAATTGAATTTGGTTTAATCTTCAATGTATTGAATATATTTAATTTAATTTGATAGAAAATATGATAATTTTTATTGCGTATTTTATTTTCGTAGTCAAAGATCTTCATTATTTGAATTTTGTTTCTTTGTAAATGTTGTGTGTTATGTTTCATTAGTTATTGTTACAAGTACTATATATGGTGCTGAGAATAAATGTCCAAATAAGTGTTCTCGACTTTTTTTTATTTATTATCCGTGCCACATTTTTTATAAAGGTTAGTACCAATCACATGTTTCATTTAACATATTGATATATATCACAGTAATAATGTATTTTATTATCTCTCATGTAATTTACAAACTTAAAAATGGGAGGTGAAAGGGCCTCATAAGTGGAATAGCCTAGGGCCTCTTTTCATCTAAATCCGGCCCTGACCGGTGCATAGACTCAGTACTCCACAGATGACATGCTTGCAAACAGAAGAATAAATTGAAGGTTGGTGGTGTACTGCAGGGATCAGCTGTACCTGAAATAAACTTGGTCACCCCCATCCCCCAGATAGAGGAGCTGTGCCTTGAACAGGTGTGTGATATGTGGATTTCTCTGCTCAGAGAAGCCTGTATCAGCAAGTCACTCCTGCCTTTTAGAAAACAATCAAGATCTCTGCTATGTCAGGGGAAGTTTGAGTGGCAGCTGTTTGTTGCTGATTTTAAGTTAGATTGGCTCGTTTTAGAATTCCCTGCTGTTCACATTTTAGGACTGTAATTTGTTTTATTGTTGAAATATTTTTTAAATGTCTATAAACCCCTACAAGAGTCTATCTGGCTGGATAGAAGGGAATTCATTTTAGAAATGAAATATAAAACTGTAGGGGAAAAACAACAGGAGTAGCTTGTGTTAAGATGAGATATAGTTCTGATCATTTGGTTATGGCTACACCTCCAAAAGGAAGTCCACAGCCCTCATAAGAAGCGTTGGGTAAGCAAGGGTTCAAGAAAAGAGCAGCCTGCCCACCTCCCCAGCAGGGCAGAAGGCAAAAGGTCATGACTGAAGGCTTGAATGGAAGAGTGAGTGAAGCCTAGAGGCATGCATAGGCAAATGAGTGGCAGGCTTGCATTGATTAAGACCTGGATATTGCATAAAACACAGGAGGATCTCTCCTGAAAAGATATGGCTCATCCCCCCCCCCCCCCCCCGTGAATACCACCAGTAGCTTTATCCAAAAACAAGCCCATCAGCAGGTAGACCCAAACCTTTGCTTTCCTAAGTCATCATCATCAGGCGATCACTCGTGACCGAGTAAGATTGTCTTCCGGGATAAAAGGAGGAAATTCTAAAGAAGATTGTGTAGACTCTAGCGATGGGTGGGTCCGTAAGTGACTGTGGAGGCCAATTTTAGATCCACACAGCTTCCCACAGTGAGGACACAGGTTACCAGATAGAAGATGGTCCTGTAAAGGATTCATTTGACGTGCTTTTCGCTTAGCACGTTTCTCCCTTTCACCTTGCACTCGGGCTTCTTCAAAGTCCATGGAACCTTTGTGAAAGGCCAACCTCCATTTAGATCGTTCATGGGCCAGAGCTTCCCAGTTTTCGATGTTTATATTGCATTTTTTTAGATTAGCCTTATGAACATCTTTAAACCTCTTATATTGACCACCGATATTCCGCTTTCCATCCTTGAGTTGGGAGTAAAGTAACTGCTTTGGGAGACGGCAGTCAGGCATTCGAACAACATGACCGGTCCACTGAAGTTGGCGTTGAAGGATCATTTTTTCAATGCTAGTAGTCTTTGCTTCTTCCAGTACACTGACATTTGTTCGCCTATCTTCCCAAGTAATTTGCAGGATTTTCTGGAGGCAACGTTGATGAAACCTTTCAAGGAGGTGGAAGTGACGTTTATAGATAGTCCATGTTTCGCAGGCATGCAATAAAGTTGGTAATACAATGGCTTCATAAACCAGTGTTTTGGTCTTCTTACAAATATCCCGATCTTCGAACACTATGTTTCATTCGAGAAAATGCGGCACTTGCGGAGCTCAGACGATGCTGGATTTCACTGTCGATGTTAGCTGTAACAGAAAGATAGCTGCCAAGATAGAGAAAATGATCGACATTTTCCAGTATTGTCCCGCCAAGCTGGATAGATGGCATCACCAAAGGATTGGCTTGCACTTGCTGATGAAGCACTCTGGTTTTTTTGATGTTAAGTGAGAGACCAAGTTTTTCGTATGCTTCTGCAAAAGCATTTAGGATAGTTTGGAGATCATCCTCTGAATGTGCGGAGACCACATTATCATCAGCATACTGAAGTTCCACAACGGAGGTTGTAATTACCTTACTTTTTGCTTTCAGCCTGCTGAGATTAAAAAGCTTTCCATCTGTTCGATATATAATTCCCACACCGGTGGGAAGTTTCCCCTTGACAAGATGTAAAACCATGGCAATGAAAATGGCAAATAATGTTGGGGCGATAACACATCCCTGTTTAACACCTGATCCCACTTTAAATGGAGCACCATGAGAGCCGTTGTTGTCCAAAACAAGTACACCCATCATGAGTCATCAAAACATAAAGAGTAAGGTCGTTAGCAGAGTTTGAAGACATCTGTGGGGCAAAGACCACCCCCACTGCTCTCATTCCCTCCAAAAAGGCGGGAAAGAGACTATAAGAACCAAGAGGTTTTAGCAAGGGGTGTCGGGAGAAAGAGCTGAGGGGGTCACCTTAGAACTCGGACTGCAGGGCTACAGCTGGAACCTCATCACAGCAGACAGGTAGTAGCTGGGACTTTGCTTTTCTATCCTTCTAGGCGGGAATCTCTCCCCCCCCCCTTTCCTATTCAGGCTTGTCAGGGCAAAAGGGACTCTTTCTCCTCTCCAGAATACAGGGTGTGTTTGAACCATAGCGTAAGGATATTTTGCTGCCTGACATCACTAGGTTTGCTTTACCAACAAGTAAGACACTGTACCTACTCTGTATTCTTCTTCAATAAAACCACCCTTTTGTTTCTAGAGTCTATGTGTGTGTGTGTAGGTTTGTTTAAGTATAAAAGGAGCAAAGCGCACACTTTCCACCCGCGCAGCACAGGTTTTACCCCAGCCAAAGATCCTAAACCTTTCGTAAGAGTGTGGGGTTAGAGGGAATCTAGCGCCCAGAATTATCTGTCGTAACACTTGCCCCCAACATACTGGGTTTGTTTACTTATTTATTTATTATATCTATATCCTGCCTTTTTCCCTGCAAGGAACCCAAGGCAGCTTACATGGTCTTCCTCCATTTTATCCTCACAACAACCCTGTGAGGTAGGTTAGGCTGAGAGTCAGTGGACTGGCCCAAAGTCACCCAGTGAGCTTCATGGTTGAGCGAGGACTAGAACCCAGATCTCCCGAGTCCCAGTCCAACACTCTCACCACTACGCCACACTGGCTCTCTGGGTTGGATCTAGACTTAATTATGCTTAGAACAGTAGATTCATAGATCATAGAGTTGGAAGGAGCCTACAAGGCTATCAAGTCCAACCCCCTGCACAATGCAGGAAACTAGATGAGGGGTCTCCCATCCAAGTAATAACCAGGCCTGACCCTGCTTAGCTTTCCACGCTCAGACAAGCTGAGCCAGCGTAAGCCACAGGCCTGTATAAGCCAGCGTAAGCCACAGACCCATCGAAATCAATGGGATAAGTTCATCATGACTAATGTGTCAATGGCTTTGCAGTTGTGCAGTCCTTTGCTTGGGGAACGGGTTCTAGTGAGAAATTCCCTTTTAAAACACAGCCAAATGTCCAAAACAGGACTTTATGGGGAGTGGGGGTGGGACAGGGGAAGGTAACAACCACACACAGATAATTCCAAGTAAAATCTGGGCAGTTAATCTAACTGAACTATTTACATGTTACCTGTTTGGGTAGAGTCTTGGGTTTGAGAAGAAAGGTAGAGTTCATTGCAGAGAGTGGTCTGAGAGAGAACATCTTAGCCTCTGATTAGATGTTATTAGGAAGATGATGAGTGAGCAAATTCTCACTTTTATGGGAATCTAGTTCATTCCTGACTGAACAAACCATTGTACAAAAGTACCTACATTTTGGATGCATACTGGCGAACAAAAAGTGAGATCTAGCTTATTCAGGTGTCATGACATAGTTCCAACATACCACATACTCTGGGACAGTTTTTCCCAGCCTGGCGCCCTCCAGATGTGTTGGACTACAACCCCTGCTGGCTGGGAGTTATGGGCATTGTTGAGCTACATCAGAAGTAGGGATTTGTCACAGAGGAAGACCTACATTAGCCTATGTAATGTATGATATGTGGCCCTTATACTTCTATCACCTTCCTCACAAAGATACTAACGGAAAACACTTTGGATATGAAAAGATCTATCCCACTGTATCCCAGTGATGAATGATGGCCTGGGATACCCTCATTCAAACCAAAACCGAACTGGCTTCCTATTTATTTGGGGAAATAGTGGCATACCTATGTAATGGAAACCAACAGCAATCAACTGAAAGATACCGTTTGTTGGCTGAAGACCCAGGCTCACCTACATCATTAGTAAGTTTTGGATCCTGTGTTTATATTTGTGCTACCAATAAGGATATACATTGGCTGCTGGTAGGTCAGATTTGTTTTCATTGGCAAACTCTTAAGTAAACTGGCTTTTTACTGAATGTGCTGAGTGATACAAGTGGGGATCCAGGAACCTAATGAAACATATTTATGCACAAGTAAGGCTGCTTCCAGGCGAGCATTTATTTTGGAATCACCATGGCTTGTTCACTCAAATTTGACTGGGAGGTCCACACAATACCATCATCCATTAGTAATCCTCCCCTGTTTTCCCAGCGCTGCTTCCTTCTTTTTTTCTTAGCAGAGAAAGTCAGACTTTTTGAGAAGGATGGAAGAGTAATGCCGTCTCCAAAGGTGTAGATGCCCTTAGCACTACTCTTCCATCTTTTCTAAGAGGTATGGTTTTGATGTGGGCAGAGGCTTATTGGGCAGGTGACCATATCCTAGCTCAGCATACACAGTAGGCAAACCTTTCAGGGTGGGGGCACATTTGGCAATTTGAGAATGTGGAGAAAGCCCAAACCCCAGTTACACACACGCACACACATTTCCCCAAGGGAGGGGGCAAGGGAGGAGGGATGAGGTCACCAGGGAGTACCCAGACAAGTCATCAGCCCCAACAAAGGAGGACCTCGGCAGAGATCCACAAACGTCCAGGAAGGACCATCAAGGACCATCAACAAACAGGGCAGTCTCAAAGAGCTGCAAAGTATCACTACGTCACCGTCTTCCCGGGCAGGAATAAGCCCACATGAACGAAGGGGCAGGCACAAGCCCCCACCTGACCCAGAGGGCGGGGGGAGCGGGAAAACCGGGGTAGAAAACCCCTCTCCCTTCCGGTAGTGGGTTGTTGGGAACCACGGGGCCATATCCTCCTAAGCAGAAGCCGTCCAGGTGCACCGTTCTCCGCTAGGAAGCGCCGATCGGGAGCAGGGCTGAAGCTGACTAGAAGTAGTATCTTTGATGTGAGGATATTGACCAGATTCCATCTACTAGCCACGGAGCCCGCTCATTGGGTAAGACGCGGGTCAGCTAAGGTTGTGTTGACTGTAAACGTGTTCTTAGAAGGCTGATAGTTCCGATCTGATTATTGTATAAACAAATAAAAAGCCTTATTTGGGCATACAAAGGGTTGTGGTTTTTCCTATTGTACTGAAAGCCGATATGAGCTGTATTGCTCGGCCGGTTAACCCTAGAGTTGCCGAACTCACGCAAAGGATCCAGTTGCTGATCCTTCACAGAGAAATTGTCCTGGGCACCACCACAAAATGGCTGTCATGAGAGGCATGGCAAAGGACAAGTGCTCTGAGCCCCAACACACCAAACAACCCCTTTAACCCCACAGTTTTCAGCATCAATAGAAACCTATTTCACAGCAATCCCAGCTGCTGGTAAGAAAATGTGTGAATTAAAAAAAATGTGTGAGGTGTGGGGCACCACGGTGGGGGCCAAGAAAGGTGTCTGGGAGTTCCTTGGGTGCCCACGGGTGCTGCGCTGCCTACCCATATATATATATATATATATATATATATATATGGTGTTTTAGTGCTACTTAAAGGACTGTTTAAAAATAAGTGGGAAACCCCAATACTGGTTACCTAACAGAAAACAGTTTTACTGGTTTGACCAGTCAACTACTGCTCAGTTGCTGAAATATGACAATATTATGGTTAGCACAGACAGAAACTGTTGATAAACCTATGCCTGTGTCACTCAACCTTTGTTTCTTTAGTATTTCGAAGAGGTAATACAAGCCTGGGGCCTGCCTAAATGCTGAGACAGCAAGAAAAGCTGTGCATACAAAGATGGTCATACTTCTGGTGTGGTATCACATCCTCTCCTGTAGGGGGCATACTGCATCAGATGCCAGCTGAGGTCAATTTGGGGGCAATGGGTCTTCTTACAGCAGGGCTCTCCAACCTTGGGTCCCCAGATGTTGCTGGCCTACAGCACCCAGCATACCATACCCAGCCAGCATGGCTAATGGCAAGGGATTCTGGGAGCTGTAGTCCAGCAACATCTGGGGAGCCAAGGTTGGAGAGCCCTGTTTTACATAGAGCACTGTGGCAGGGGAGAGGTTTTGCTTCTACCTCAACTATGTTCCTGACTGTGGCTGCTTTACTTTCTCCCATAGAATTTAATGGGCCCTATCACCTCAGGGCTGACTTTAGCATTGGGTGTGGGAGGGCTGGAAAAGAGACCAGCAAGGGGCAGAGAGGACAGGACATGAAAACTGAGGGTGAGCCCATGAGTCTCACGCAAACTACTAGACTCATCAAACAATCCGGGCCATGTACCAAAATCTTTTAAAATGTCACCATCCAGCTCATATTTGCCACGCTCATAGCGGTGCTGCCCTTTAGTTATACAGTGCTAGTGAAGATTAAAGGAAAAGTAAAGACCATGTTGTGATGCTTTTGTTTGAAGGTCTTCCCTAGCTTCTACGGCAGCCTTCTCCAATCTGGTGCCCTCCAGATCTGTTGGATCACTACTCCCATAATCCATCAATTGGCTGGGAGATTATGGGAGCTGTAGTCCAACACATCTGGAGGGCACCAGATTGAAGATGGCTGTTCTACAGATCTCCTCAGTGTGCCCCCTGATAGCATAAGGCCTTGGCATCTGCCCCATATTTCTGACCTCTGGAGACAGACCAGCCATGTGCTGACCTCTGTGGTAGGTAGTACGGTAAATACACAGCCTTCCATAGTGACAGGCACTTTGCTAGAGAATCCTAAAACCAGAGTTCAAAGTAATCAGAAATTTGTCTAGCCCTGCCACCTCCCATGAGGCAAGATCATTTGTCCAAGGAAATCCAAGTTGTGCAAGCTAGACCACATTACTAAGTGGGGTTTCCAGATATGCTGAGCTCCATGAGTAAGAGGCAACCATTTCACACAGCAAATACTGAATGCCATTCAGTGGGAAACAGATCTGACCCAGAGAGCACAATCAAACCAAAAGTTGTCCTGCATAAGTCCCATCAAAATGAATGGGAGCTGCAAGAGAACACTTGTGCTCTTTTGTACCTCCTGCTCACTTCAATGGGCTCATACAGAAGAGCTTCCAAGGAGTGTGACCAGCATCTCTCTTTCTTCCCTTCTTATACTTCCTGACTGGTGACTTTTAACTGATGGCTAGTAGGTGGGGAAGAAGGTTGAGCAAGGGAAATGCTTGAATGCATGACAGTGGAATTGCAGGAGACCAGATGAAAGAAAAGAAAAGTGCTACAAGTTCTTAAGAAAGCTTATGGCTAACTATCACCCACCTACCATACAGTTTGTGAGTGAATACTCCTTGAAGTACATATGTAAAGGGATTAACAAAGTGTCCATCAGAGTGACAAGCCATATTTTGGTCTCTGGATCCTCCCTGCCCTCTTCCATAGGCAGGTGCATGCCCAAAGGGCAAGGCTGGTTCGTCATTGGTCAGGTTAAGCTATGCAGAGAGGAGGCATTCTCTTCCGTCAAAAGCATCCTTTATCAGTCCAGTCAGCTTGGCTCTGGGGAGCTAAGGCACTAGGTCAGGGCTCTCCAACCTTGGGTCCCCAGATGTTGCTGGCATACAGCTCCCAGCATACCCAGCCAGCATGGCTAATGGCAAGGGATCCTGGGAGCTGTAGACCAGCAACATCTGGGGACCCAAGGTTGGAGAACACTGCTCTAAAGGAAAGAGAAGCAGTTGGAGCTCAGCCAGCTTGCCCACAAGAAGACAAGCCTGACATCAATGAGGATGGCCTAAAACCACAGATAAAATCACTCGTTTCCAGCTCCCGTTATTCAAAAGTTGTGCCGGAGATGTTTATCGCTCTCTCTTGCCAGATTTCTATGGTCACACCCTTTCGGTATGCTTCCAGACAAGGCTTTGATTGTGAAATCGCCTTGTCCTGCTTGCAGAATTTTTCAGGGGGGGATCTTTCATTTGTAGCCCTCTCATGTTTTCCCACCAGGAAAAAAAATATGTTAAGGGTGAAAAGACAGAACAGCTGCACATGCCTTTTTATAGTTAGCATTGAGACTCTGGGAGCCCTCCCTCTGGAAGTGCTACAAGTTTATTAAACTTGAGAATGTAGTCAGGATTCTTGGAGAAGTGCAGCCAACCATGTGCACAGTCAACCCTTTCCCACCCTGGCTGATTAGGAAGGCAAGGCTGGTATTGTCTGTTTGGACAACAGAGGATCTTAATGCCTCACTTAGACCTTTTCTATACGAGGCTGTTACTCACTGTCATGTATCTACTTTTGGTTTCTTCACAGAATTGAAATCCGAGCTCTACACAAAGAGCATTTCTTTTCCTGCTTTCCCACTACATAACCTCTAGAACAGGGCTCTCCAACCTTGGGTCCCCAGATGTTGCTGACCTACAGCTCCCAGCATACCCAGTCAGCATGGCTAATGGCAAGGGATTCTGGGAGCTGTAGGCCAGCAACATCTGGGGACCCAAGGTTGGAGAGCCCTGCTCTAGAAGGAGCTGTGCTATAGCAGAATAGGGCAAATACACAAGTAGAAACGGCACGTTCAGAAATAATACCCCATCTTCCCCATTCTAAAAAAAATTAAATAAGATGGGAAAGTACTCTGAAAAGCAGAAGTGAAATTGGAGGATCATGATATTGTCTAAAGATCCCTTGGATGTGAGGGCGATCTGGCTGCGACATCTGTCTAAAGAACCCATAAACAACCGTGAGTCACAAGCATACAATAAATGCCTTGTGTAGAAAGGCTCTTAGAGGGGATCATGTTCCGACTGTTCTAAAGGAAGCAGTAGCGTGTCCTTTTTACTGAAGAAACCATACTTGGACTATCACCCCCACCCCGACATAATTACCATTCACTGTGGCGTAGTGCTGAGAGTGTTGGACTGAGACTCAGGAGATCCGGGTTCTGGTCCCCGCTCAGCCATGAAGCTCACTGGGTGACTTTGGGCCAGTCACAGACTCTCAGCCTAACCTACCTCACAGGGTTGTTGTGAGGATAAAAACTGAGAGGAGGAGGAGGATTATGTAAGCCACCTTGGGTTCCTTGCAGGAAAAAAGGTGGGGTATAAATATAATAAATAAATAAAACTATCAATTATTAGGCAAGGTACTCAAGAGTGTCATGGCAATCCAGCTCTAGGTTTTTCTGGGTGAAGATGATTATCTGGATCCTTTTCCATTTGTTTTTCAGCCCTGGTTCAGAACAGAAACTGCTTTGTTGCCCTAATATAGCTTTCCCCAACCTGGTGCCCTCCAGATGTTTTGGACTATAATGGTCAGCGCAGTCAGACATTAGAACCAACTGACTAGGGAGGTGGTGAGTTCTCCATTGCTGGAGGTATTCAAGCAGAAACTGGACAGCTATCTGTCAGAGATGCTTTAAACTGGATTCCTGCACTAAGCAGGAAATTGGACTTGATGACTTAAATGGCCTCTTTAAACTCAGTGACTGGATTTGCACAACACAACAACCCATCGTGTGGGTTGCTACTCATGATGGTTTGTCATGTTGTGCAAATCCAGACCAGTTCCCGCAGGGTGGCTTGTTTGAGAGCAACAAGCCATCCTGACAACCCATGGCTTGTTCTTGGGGTTGTTTATTTATTTATTTATTTATTATATTTATACCTTGCCTTTTTCCTGCAAGGAACTCAAGGCGGCTTACATAATCCTCCTCCTCTCCATTTTATCCTCACAACAACCCTGTGAGGTAGGTTAGGCTGAGAGTCAGTGACTGGCCCAAAGTCACCCAGTGAGTTTCATGGCCGAGCGGGGACTAGAACCCGGATCTCCCGGGTCCCAGTCCAACAGTCTAACCACCACACCACACTGGCTCTCAACCCATTGTTCTACCCACAATGGGTTGTCATGTTGTCCAAACCTGGGTAACCAACCCCATTGTTGGTACCGGGGATCAGCTACCAACTCACTTGGCCAGAGCAGCAAAAAAACCAACAACTTGCCACTCTTGCCAAGGGTGTCCAGGCACCCATCAGTGCCAGTCACCCCACAAGTGCCAAGCGACACTTGGGGGCAGCTGGCACTGGCTTCAGTTTGCTTTTTCTCCTTTCTTTCCCCAGAGATCATGAAAGCCAGCTTAACAGACAGCTTTTATGATCCCCATTTTGACAGCCATTGACAGCCCCTTCAGAGTGTCTGAGCAGCACCTTGGAGGGGCTGTTAGTAACTGGTATAATCTTTTTTTATTATTATGCTTGAATAGGTTTGTAGTAGTAATAATAATAATAATAATAATAATAATAATAATAATAATAATAATAATAATAATAATAATTTTTTACCGTACTTGCACAACTGCGGAAGTTTGCAGTTACACAAGTGTGGGGATTTGAAGCCTCAGCTGGGGCAATGCCCTTTTTCTTGGGGGGGGGGGTGTCAAAATCCTGCATCCCTTTAAAAGGGAGGGAGTTGACAGGGCAATGGGGTATTTGGACTGGGACATGTACAGCCATATGTCCCAATCCAAAAACGCCCATTGCCCTGTCAAAACTCCCTTTCCCCAGAAAAAGGGGGTGGGAAGTACTTTTGCATTTTCCTGAGCACCTGGAGTCTTGGGGGAAAGTGCAAAATGTTCCTCACCGTGAGGACTGTCAGGTTGGGGGGGGGGGAGTTGAGGATCTTGCTGTGAAGGGGGTATAAATCACACCACCCCCTTTTCATGAGCAAAAATCACTCACACCTTTGGTTTCTCTTTACAGCTTGCCTTTTGACAGTTGTCAAGAGAAACCAGAGGGAGGGGGAAACTCTTTGGAGCCTGTTTGGGGCAATGTCCAGGGTTGGTACCTGCTGCACCATTTGAGGCTTCAAATTCCCACACTCACACAACGGCAAACCTCTGCAGCTGCACAAATAGGCTGAATTTAAAACATAATAATACAAACCTATTTGTGCATTTAAAAAAAGGTTCTGCCAGCCACTGACAGCCTCTCCAGGGTGCTTGTTCAGGCAGTTTGAAGGGGCTGTCAGTGGCTTTCAAAATGGGTATTTTGAAGCCAGCTTTCACAATCTCACGGGGGAAAGTAGGGAAGGGGGGAAAGCTGCAGTGAGCCGGAAACGGTTCACAATAATGGCAGGGAGTGGGGAGACAAGTCGGTCCTGCCGCAGTGTCCCCTGGGATACTTGTGGGGGGACCGAGGCAGAAGCAGGGGGAGGGAGGGGGCCAACAACCCAAGGTGAGCCCTGCTGTCTGTTGGGTACACCGTGGGTTGTTTGTACAACAACCGACCCACCTTGGCTTATTGCCAGGGTGGGTTGTCAGGACTTGCTAACATGCTGTAAGATTCTAGGATTCTTGACCATTGGCCATGTTGGCTGGGCCTGATGGGTACTGAAGTCCAAAACATCCGGAGGGTGTCAGGTTGAGGAAAACTGCCGAAGTGGATGACATGCTGGGAGATGGACATGGGGAGTGTGACCACATTGAGTATTCTGGACGTTTTAGCAGCATTCAGTACCACTGACCATGGTATTATTCTGGGGAGCCTTGCAGGGATGGAGGGCCAGTCATTCCTGGAGGGTAAATCCCAGAGGGTGGTGGTGGGGAACTGTGGCCAGTGACTTATGGGGTGCCACAAGGTTCCTTCCTGTCCCCCATGTTTTTCAATGTTTACTTAGGGGTGGGCAACCCATGGCCTTCAGGCATGCAAACCTTCTGCTGTTCTCTGTGTGGCCTGCTGTGCCCCCGCCCACTGTTCCAGCAGTGTTGAAACAGTGATCTTGGAGGGAGTCACTGGGGGCGGGAGAGGCTTTAACTTTCCCCCTCCCAGAAATCCCATCTCAGTGGGCATGGAGGTGAGTTGTAAATCTCCCCATCCCTGCCCATTGAGATGTGTGTGTGTGTGTGTGGGGGAAGAGTCTGTTTGTGTGAGTGTGCGTGTATGTATATGTATGCAGTATGTGTGATCACATGCAGCCCTCGGGGCCAGAAAAGCTTGCCCACTCCTGATCTACATGAAACAGGTTGGTGAAGTTGGCTGGAGATGTGAGCTAAGGTGTCATCAGTATGGTAATGATACCAGCTCTATCTCGTTTGATCAGATTCTAGGTTGGCAATGAAAACCCTGAACTGTGATGTCTGACAACAGGGTAGAACTGGATGAGGAGAAACAAACCGAAACTTAATCCAGTATGATGGAAGTACTGTTAGTTGGGGGACGAGCCAACACTAGGATAGATGTACAGCCTGCATTGGATGTTGTTGCCCTCCCCCCTCAGCATGCAAGTTCACAACCTGGGGCTGTTCCTTGATCTGGTGCAGATTTTGGATGTTCAAAATCAAGTCCCTTCCAACTCTTATCATTCGATGTGGATGGTATTGGTTGCCAGCTGGATACTTGTAATGATACTTGTAACCTACGCTAGCGCAAAGGCTGAGGTCCAAAGAAGAACAAGAGAACTTAAGAACGCTTGGTGGAAAAAGAAAGCTGAGGAAATTCAGCAACTTGCAGAATCTCATGATGCACGGGGCTTTTTTAAGGCCACAAGGGCCATTTATGGACCAAAAACCTATGGTACAAACCCTTTACAATCAAAAGATGGCACCAAACTCTTAAAAGACAAAGTCTATTGCACTGCGTTGGAAAGAGCATTATTATGACCTTTTAAATCGTAAATCTAAGGTGGATAATGAGATTTTTTCGCAAATCCCACAAAAACAAATTAAAGAGGAACTTGCAATACTCCCCACTTTGGATGAAGTAAAAAAAGCCATTAATCAAATGAAGAACAACAAAGCTAGTGGACCAGATGGGATTCCTGCTGAAATCTTTAAAGAAGGGGCCCCCGAACTTGTACAACATCTTCATAAACTCATTGAAAAAATCTGGATAAGAGAAGAGATCCCAGAAGACTTCAGGGATGCCATAATTATCACCCTCTTTAAGAAGGGTGATAGAACAGACTGTGGAAACTATCGGGGCATTTCTCTCTTAGCAACCGCAGGTAAAATATTTGCTAGGATTCTCGCAAACCGTCTTCTATCTATTTCAGAAGAGATCCTCCCTGAAACTCAATATGGTTTCCGCCCCTCTAGAGGGACAGTAGACATGATTTTTACTGCACGTCAGCTCCAAGAAAAATGCCGGGAGCAAAATCAACCCCTTTATATGGCATTTATCGATTTGGCTAAGGCCTTTGATACTGTAGACCGTACAGCTCTCTGGACTATCGTTATGAAATTGGATGCCCCAATAAATTTGTGAATATCTTGCGACTTCTCCATGACAACATGATGGCAACGGTTTTGGACAACAACGGCTCTCATGGTGCTCCATTTAAAGTGGGATCAGGTGTTAAACAGGGATGTGTTATCGCCCCAACATTATTTGCCATTTTCATCGCCATGGTTTACATCTTGTCAAGGGGAAACTTCCCACTGGTGTGGGAATTATATATCAAACAGATGGAAAGCTTTTTAATCTCAGCAGGCTGAAAGCAAAAAGTAAGGTAATTACAACCTCCGTTGTGGAACTTCAGTATGCTGATGATAATGTGGTCTCCGCACATTCAGAGGATGATCTCCAAACTATCCTAAATGCTTTTGCAGAAGCATACGAAAAACTTGGTCCCTCACTTAACATCAAAAAGACCAAAGTGCTTCATCAGCAAGTGCAAGCTAACCCTTTGGTGATGCTATCTATCCAGCTTGGCGGGACAATACTGGAAAATGTCGATCATTTTCTCTATCTTGGCAGCTATCTTTCTGTTACAGCTAACATCGACAGTGAAATCCAGCATCGTCTGAGCTCCGCAAGTGCCGCGTTTTCTCGAATGAAATATAGAGTGTTCGAGGATCGGGATATTTGTAAGAAGACCAAAACACTGGTTTATGAAGCCATTGTATTACCAACTTTATTGTATGCCTGCGAAACATGGACTATCTATAAACGTCACTTCCACCTCCTTGAAAGGTTTCATCAACGTTGCCTCCGGAAAATCCTGCGAATTACTTGGGAAGATAGACGAACAAATGTCAGTGTACTGGAAGAAGCAAAGACTACTAGCATTGAAAAAATGATCCTTCAACGCCAACTTCAGTGGACCAGTCATGTTGTTCGAATGCCTGACTGCCGTCTCCCAAAGCAGTTACTTTACTCCCAACTCAAGGATGGAAAGCGGAATATCGGTGGTCAATATAAGAGGTTTAAAGATGTTCATAAGGCTAATCTAAAAAAATGCAATATAAACATCGAAAACTGGGAAGCTGTGGCCCATGAACGATCTAAATGGAGGTTGGCCTTTCACAAAGGTTCCATGGACTTTGAAGAAGCCCGAGTGCAAGGTGAAAGGGAGAAACGTGCTAAGCGAAAAGCACGTCAAATGAATCCTTTACAGGACCATCTTCTATCTGGTAACCTGTGTCCTCACTGTGGGAAGCTGTGTGGATCTAGAATTGGCCTCCACAGTCACTTACGGACCCACCCATCGCTAGAGTCTACACAATCTTCTTTAGAATTTCCTCCTTTTATCCCAGAAGACAATCTTACTCGGTCACGAGTGATCGCCTGATGATGATGACTTGTAATGTGGAATGGTAGCTTTAGTTGCAAAGATAGCTTTTGTTGCATAGATTCCATGTGTCTATACTCCAGCAAACAGACAAATCTGGGACTCAGGGTCCACCACTCTGCCACTGACAGCCATCCAACACCAAGATAGTAGTGAAGCCAGAACTAACCACAGCACACCATATGGATATTGCCTAAATAATGCATCTGTTAAGGGTGTAGCCCTCAACAGCTGCAATTTCCCAGCATTCTGGAGTTGAGTGAATGGAAAAAAGCCCTTAACCCATATTAAACTGAGAGTATTTTTGTTAATTGAATACATAAAATACCTGTCGCTCTTGGTTCACTTCGGTTGTTCACCTTCCAAAACAACTAAATGGACCTGTAGTAATAGCCCCATCTAGTGCCAGATTCGTCATTGTGTGGCTTCTAGGCAACATGCATGGATGCAAAAGCTAAATAGTATCAATAGTAGAGCAAACCATTGTGGCCAGCTAAATAGAGTACAATTTGGATCTGGGTATCTTTCCAACTCTATAATCTATGAAATCTATGAAATAACCCTCGTCTTTGTCATGGAGTTGCATGGCCTTGCAAGAGAGAGGCAGGTGAACACAGCTTCACCTCCTCTGCTCCCAGATCAGCTAAGATTTGGCCTTTCTTATACTCCACCATGTTCAGAGGAACTAATTCTCTATGGGTTGGAGGATTTTCTTGTTGAGTATAATTAAGAGTCTCCTTATCCCCACCCCTTCCTTATGTGGACTATAGTCCACAAAAACATATGCCAAAATAAATTTGTTCATCTCCAAGGTATCAGCGCCACAAAACTCTTTGTTTTGGCTGCAATAGACTAACAAGGCCACCCTCTGGAAGAAAACTATTTATGTGATCCAAATTAAATAAATAAATAAATAAATAAACTCACCACATCAGAAAAGGCTTTACCTGCTAAATTTCTGTGTGTGCTCTTAAATGTAAAGGAGCAAAGCTAGTAAAAATAAAAAAGCTTGCAAATTGTTATAGAAGTATTAATTTGAAAGCTCTATAGAGGTATTAATTTGAAGGCTCTAATTCAGTTTATTTGTGGTGCAGTGTAAAACGTAGGCATTTCCATGTGCTATTCAACTAAAAACATAAGAACATAAGAAGAGCCATGCTGGATCAGACCAAGGGTCCATCTAGTCCAGCATTCTGTTCACACAGTGGTCAACCAGCTGCCCATGGGATCCCACAAGCAGGACATGAGTGCAACAGCACCCTCCTGTCCTTGTTCCCCAGCAACTGGTGTAAATAGGCAAACTGACCATTTATACACTTAACTGAGGTGGTAGTCCTATGCACACTTATGTAGCAGTAGGGCACAAGAAAGCAGGACTTACAAGTAAACAAGCAGGCCCACACAATTCGTGACCCACCAAGCCCAACTTCCTAGTTTTTCCAGCACTGCACGAGGGAAGGCAGAGGGTTAAACAGGCAGACCACAATACATGCCATATAGATTGTGTGCAGCCTAGTGGGTCACGAGACCTGGTGTAGCATAGCAGTTTAGAGACTGAGCTATGAATTATAAGAACGTAAGAAGAGCCTTGCTGGAACAGACCAAAGGCATACCTAGCCCAGCATTCTTTTCCCACAGTGGCCAACCAGATACCTATGGAGAGCCCCCAGAAGCAGAACATGAGTGTAATAGCAACCTCCTGCTTGAGTTTCCCAGCAACCAGGATTCTGAGGCATCCTGGAGGTAATATATTCCCATCATGATTAATAGCCATTGATGGCTTTATCCTCCATGAATTTATTTATTTATTTATTATACTTATACCCCGCCTTTTTTCCTGCAAGGAACCCAAGACGGCTTACATAATTCTCCTCCTCCTCCACTCCATTTTATCCTCACAACAACCCTGTGAGGTAGGTTAGGCTGAGAGTCAGTGACTGGCCCAAAGTCACCCAGTGAATTTCATGGCCGAGCGGGGAATAGAACCCGGATCTCCCAACTCCCAGTGCAACACTCCCACCACTACGCCACACACTGGCTCTCGTCTTTTGTCTAATCCCCTTTTAAAGCCACTGTGAAGGGAGGAGGGGGGTACCCTAACTCCGAGCAGTGTGGGCAGGCAGGGACAAAAGGTTGTTCAGATTGCACACCAACCCAGCAATGTAGGCTAGCATCCCTTATGTCCAACTCAGCCTGAGCCAGGGGACTCTCAGACCTTACAGGACAGCCTTAAGGCTTATGAAACAAGGGCCCAAGCCAGCACTCTCTATTTCAAAGCCCTAAGCCTGAAACCTTAAACAGCAGCAATAACCAAGAGGAAAGCTCTGGACTTGGTGCCAAGGCTTAGTTAGAATAAAGCACACACATTCAGTCAAGATAGGTGCTAAGTTTATTTACACGAAGAAACAGAGCAATATTTGGAAACAATTCTTACAGGGCAAAACAACAAAACCTGCCTATACATACCAGTGGCACGGGTCTTCAATAGAATAGGACCTCAGAAAGTGAACCCTCCCAAAGCAAAGCTTGGACAGGGCAAAACCAAACCAAATGAAGACACAAGCATCTTTCCCATCTCCCCTGGTTTTATTCCCCCAAAGCCTGTAGCAAATCTGAGGTGATCGCTATTAGCCAATCATGAGCTAGTTGGAAGCAATCTACCCAAGTTTTCTAGAGGGGCAGAAAGTTCCCACCATGGGGAACTCTATCAAAAAACCCTTTTCAAAGGAACCAGAGTTTTGACAGCTAGCTTTTAAAAGGGGGTGGCTCTCACTTTTCTATGAGTCTTGGAAAACAAGTGGAAAAGTCTTAGGAACAAGTTGAAAAGTGAGGACACCCTTAGGGCAGTGGAGTCCCCCACCCCCAAAAAAGGATCTTGCTGTGAATTATTTATTTATTTAAACTATTTCTAGGCCACCTTTCAGGGCAGGAGCCCTCTCAAGGCAGCGTACATCAATAAAATAGACTGATACAATTTCATAAAAACAATCTAAAAAACAACGAAACAGCCCCCCGACACAGGTTCAAGAGTTCAACAGCCTGCCTGGGATGTGTAGATGGAAACAAGAGGTAGAGCCGAGTATCCTCAATATACTGATGACACTTCAGCCAGAACCTCCAGACGCCTTCCCCCAGCGGTTCCATGTAGAAGTTAAAAAGCATGGGGGACAGGATGGAAGTTTGTTACCCAATCACAGGCTCTAAATTTGGTGTCTTCAACAAGGGCCTCACCACTGCTCCCTTCAAAGCTGCAGGAACCCCGCCATCCTTCAAGGAGGCACTGACCACCTCAGAGGTCCAGATACCCAGCCCAGCTCTGGCAGATTTCACAAGCCAGGATGGAGAAGGCTCTGGAGCAAGGAGTAGGCCTCAGTCCTCCAAGCAGTTTGTCCACATTAGAATTCCAGTCAGCAGGAAATTTCAATCCCCCCCACCCCATCAGACTAAGGCGGCTATTCTATGCACACTGACTTGGGAGTCAGCCCCATTGCATTTAGTGGGGTTTAGTTCCAAGTAAATGCAGGGTTCTGCAGCACAGAAGCGTCCCTACCTATTAATCTAAACACTGCAGGGCTTACTTCCGAGTAACCAAAAAGGTTACCACTTATAAGATCATACTCTAATCCTATTCACTTCCTCGCGTCTTAAGTCCTCTTCGAATACAACCTGCATGGGATGTGCTTCTCCAGTAGAGTGCAGCAACAGCTAAGCTTGCATTCACTAATGTGTTCATTCACATGCTGAGTGGCGTGCCAATCAGTAGGAGGTGGGGTGTTGTCAGCATGCATCTCTCTCCCGACTCCTCCCCCTCTCCTCCCCATCTGTCAAAGTAGACCTCAGAGCGTGAGCACAGATCACGCTTACCTTTGGTTTGGCTTGACAGCTTGCCTATTGACAGCTGTCAAGCCAAGCCAAAGGGGGTGAAATCGCTATTGGGAACCTCTCTGGGTCAATGTCCAGGGTTGGTACCTGCTGCACTTTGGCAGCAGGTAACTCCCTGGACATTGCCCAGGTGAGGCTTCCCATTTTTGGACCTCCATAAATGCACAGGTGCGCACTTGCAAAGACCCAATTTTTTAAAAAAAAATGTGCGAAAATGTTTGTGCACATGAGGGGGTGCAAAAAAAAAAGTTGGTAACCATGGACAGCCTCTCCAAGATGCCACTTGGGCATCTTGAAGGGGCTGTCAGTGGCTGGCTGTCACAATGGGGATTGTGAAAGCTGGCTGTCAAGCCAGCTTTCACAATCTCCAGTGGGGGAAAGGGGAAAGAGGAAAAAAGCCATGGCAAGCAAAAACAGCTTGTGATTGCAGCAGGGAGGAGGAGACAGTTGGTCCTGCCTTGGGGTCCCCTGGGATACCCACAGGAGGACCAAGGGGGAGGGGGGGAGCGAACAACCCACAGTGAGC
The DNA here is from genome assembly GCA_021292165.1 of Shinisaurus crocodilurus. Taxonomy (NCBI): domain Eukaryota; kingdom Metazoa; phylum Chordata; class Lepidosauria; order Squamata; family Shinisauridae; genus Shinisaurus; species Shinisaurus crocodilurus. The sequence continues at coordinate 96,727,366 of CM037880.1, forward strand.
CTGATCGTCTGTCAGGTGCATGTGGGTTGTTCACAGAACAACCAACTTGCTGTGGCTTATTGCCGGGGTGGGTTGGTGTGCCGCGAATGCACCCAACATGTTGATTGTCCTTCAGCAAGATGTGTCACTCTATATGCTTGATCATTTTATGTTTATTAATGTTTTCCACCGATTTACCTGGCACAAACATTAAGTTAAAAGGCCTGTAATTTCCGGGAACACTTTTTAAAAGTTGGCATTACACTGTGCACTTTCCAGTCCTCTGGCACAGAGGATGATCCTAGGAACATCTTACATATTTTAGTTAGGAAACTAACATTTTCACATTTGAGTTCTTTAATATGCCTTTAATCCTCTGCAGTGAAGACAGATGCAAAGAACAATGTCCTTATCTATCTGTAATGCTTCTTTAACTCTACTGTCATCAAACAGCCAAACTGCCTGTCTAGCTGGTTCCTTGCTTCTATGTATTTAAATATTTTTACATTGTTGGTCCTAATATTAATAATGATATGCACCTCAAAATACTTCTTTGCGTGCTTCTTGTCTGCTTGCATTTATTTTGTGGAAGTCAGTGTTCCTTTTTGTCCTCATTTGAGCAAAACTTCCATTTTTTGAAGGAAGCCTTTTTTTAATCTAATAGCTTCCTTTGACACTTATTAACCATTCTGATAGACCTCTAGGACTAGATGGTACCTTTCCTGAACATTCTATACATTCTAACTGAGCTTCTATTATTGTAGTTTTGAATAATGTACCATCAACCTCTATCTGGCAGCACTGCAGAAGAGATTACCTTACTACAGAGAAATGTAGAAACCCGTGACAAATAAAACAAAATGTAGTTCATAACCACAGGTAGGAGATGGAAATTAAGAGGTGTAAAACATGCTCCAAATCAAACAGGAAATCAGTTGCAATCTGTGTGGCTCAACAAAAATACAGAAAAATACAGAAACAAGGGTTTGTAGCTATTCTGTGGGGAGGGGGGGGGGAAAGAGAGAAATTGCATTCCTGCTATTTCCCTCCTTTACAAGTCCTATAAGTCCCAGGAGAGTAGAGAAGCCCTGGCCTGGGTGGAGAGAAATCTTTTATTTCAGCCTTCTCTGATTTGGTGCCCCCCAGAAGTGTTGGACTACAATTCCCAGCATGGGGGAAGGCTTGGTCCTAATATACCCTACTGCTATATGTTACCACGGTGCATACAGACAATATATGCAAGAACAATATAATAGGACATACAGCTATTTCAAGTAAATTCATTTCACTAGCACTGCCTGTGTGTCTACATCATCCTTCCTCAACCTGGTGCCCTCCAGATGTGTTGGACTACAACTCCCATCATCCCCCAGCCAGATGAAGGGAGTTGTAGTCCAACACAGCTGGAGGGCACCAGGTTGAAGAAGGATGATCTAGATCACCTGACATCATTGTGTAGAAAACAGATAACACAGACAATACACAAAAATGCACCTCAGATTCCTGGAAAGTTGAACCTAGTTATATCTGAACCTGCCCTTTCCCCAGTAGCACTCAGTTAAATGCAAAAACTCCTCCCATGCAGTTACATGTGGCTGGTGAATTTGGTTTGTTTGGCTAACTTGGATGTTGCTGTTCCAGGCCATTTTCCAGAATACGAACTATTGCCCAGAATGGGAACCAAAATGTTTCCGTGGATGTTTTGTAGCTTTTTGGATCACTCTCTTCCAGGTATGTGTAGCTGGAGAATTTGTTGGTTTGGCTCACTTGGAAGTTGCCAATCCAGGCCATTTTCCAGGATATGGAGTATTACCTGGAATGGGTATCAGAACACGGTTTCTGTTGAGGTTTTGTGGCTTATTACATACTACCCAGTTGTGTGACTGGAGAATTTGGTTGGTTTCACTCACTTGGAAGTTGCTCTTCTGGACCATTTTTCCCAGACTACTGCCCGGAACGGGGTATCAAAATGCGGTTTCTGTGGAAGTGCTGTGCATCACTCCCATCCAGTTACGTGCAACTGGTGAATCTGGTTGATTTGGCTCACTTGGAATTTGCTGTTCTGGGCCATTTTCTGCAATGCATACTACTGGCCGGAACAGGTATCAGAATGTGGTTTCTGCAGAAATTTTGTGGCCTCCTGCATCACTCCCATGCAGTTGTGCATGAACTGGTGGCTTGGGTCCCTTGGAAGCTGGTGATTCTGGGCCATTCCGTTCTGTTCCGTACGGGTTCTGGGCACTATGAGGTAAACTATGGGAGAGCCAGTGTGGCGCAGTGGTGAGAGTGCTGGACTGGGACTCGGGAGATCTGGGTTCTAGTCCCAGCTCAGCCATGAAACTCACTGGGTGACTTTGGACCAGTCACTGACTCTCAGCCTAACATACCTCACAGGGTTGTTGTGAGGACAACATGGAGAGGAGGAGGAGGATTATGCAAGCCACCTTGGGTTCCTTGCAGGAAAAAAGGTGGGGTATAAATATAATAAATAAATAAATAAATAAATAAATATGAATACAATATTTCAAGGGCTTCAGTCCTAAAAGAATGTTCTCAAGTGTCTCAACACATGCCATTGTTTTTGGCGTATATATATTTAAAATAAAGGGGCCATTCCGGCTCGTCCGTTCCGCCTTTTACACGGTCCCTAAAAGGAATACGTACCTGAAATCAAACCGAAAGCAGGAGACGCACGCGACTGTTTCTAGGGATAGAAAATGTTAGAGTAACACACATTCTTAACTTCCGTCTTTACTAGTTTTTCCCTCGCTGCCCTGTGGCTGAAGAGAGAAATCAGAATTTTAATATATTTATGATTGTTCAGTAGCTTCCGCTCCGCCCAAAACAAAAGACAGCAAAGGCAGGAGTTCCTGCTCTTTTTAACTCCGGTTTTATTCAATGTGGGAAATGTGGGGTTTTGTTCGTATGCTTAGGTTTTTAAAAAATACTCAAAAGCGCAACTCAACCGACTGCATGCAATTGAGCACGGGGTTCTTCTGGGTAAGCTTAGAATTAGAAAGCCATTTAAGGAGACTGGCCTTGCTGAAACTTGAGGGGGTTTTAAATGGGGTATTTGGAGCTGGAAATCCCAACCAGATTTAGCCCCACCAATAACTTGCGATATTAATATTGGACTACATTGCACGGACGGCTGCCAACCCCAACCCCCCACACACACTTCTCTCAGCCACCAACCTGCAATGTAAAGAAAATGGACTGTTGGGATTTGTATTGGCGGGGAATATTTTTTTTTAAATCTTTAAAAACTAAAAAAAATACATCTCGAAAGAGCAGAAAGTTCTGTCTTTGATGCTACCTTCTTATTTGTGGGTGAGGAAGACAAATAACAGCCATGCTAAAATCCTGGATTTCTCCATCGATTTCTTCCCTCGGGGAAGATTTACATATATACGACTTCCAAGACGAACCAGGAAATTCCCTATTCAGGCAATGACACGGCAAACTCCGGATATCCGTGTTTCTACCCTGATTTCTCACTCGACAGATTCTCTCTCTATAGTGCGAACCTCGTTCTGTGCCGGCGATGAAGTCACGCGCTTGCGCCCTGTGACGTAAGGAGCGTGGAGCATTGTGGGGGGGGGAGAATTGTCGCGTAGGAAGTAAGGACGAAAAAGAGGAGGAGGAGGAGAGGAGGAGGAGGGGTGGTTCGGGGGGGATATCCTCCATTTTGGTTGGTGTCGGGGGAGCTGCTAAAGAGCTGTATTTTGTGTGTGCGTGCTGCGGAGGCATCTTGCTTCGTCTGCGTCGTCGCCTTCTTTCTCTTCACTTCTTCCCGTAACCGAGTGGCGTTCTTTTTCTCCCTCAGACGCTCCGTCCGTGGCCGCGAGCCGGCGGCGGCTGCGGGGAAACGATGGCGGCCGAGAGCCGGGAGGAAAAAGGTACCAAATGCTTCCCTTCTCTCTCCCCCCCCCCCATCTCTTTTCTTCCCTGAACCCCCCGCTGCCATGGCAATGGGGTCTGGCCGGGCCTGGGGAGGGGGCGAGCGTTTGCCCGGCTCGGGCAGGCCTTAGACCCCCCCAACACACGAGCTTTCTCCTCGCAGAAGTAAGGGCACTCTGGTCGTTCTCCCCCCCCCCCTGCTCTTTTATGAAAGCCTTGGCAGCGTTTTAAAACTCGCTGACTGCCTCCCCTCGAACTGCAGGCTCGCCAAAGTGCAAGTCCATTTTCGGGAGCGTTGCAAAATCCCGCCTGTCTTCAGAGCTCAAGGCGGGCGGGGAAGAGATTTAATTGAATTGGAAGAAATGTTACTTCCCATCCCAGCCAGCAGTTAAGCATTTGGGAGATCTGTTGATTTCAGTGGAAGAGACTTATCAGTGTGGCTAACTTTGTTTGGACTGTTTCTGTGTTACTGATTTCGGTTTTTATTATCTCTTGCATAAAAACAAAAGAACTTATTTTAGTAATCCTCATAAGGTGGGCCAGTACCATTATTATCCCCATGCCTGAGAGGATTATGGCTTACCTGAGGCCTCCCAGTGACTTATTTGTCGAGGTAACATTGACCTGGGGTAATCCTGCCTTATACCTTGCACACTTACCCACTGTGCTACACCAGCTTTTTGATTACATATACCAGTATGCAGCTCTTCAGCGTGGAGAATACGGTACTCTGGTGCTCTCTCCATTGCTGATGCTGACTAGATTCCTGTATTTTTCTCCCTTGTATAAGAAACAGCTGATCCATGCTTTTTTCAGGTTATGGGGTGAATGTGTCTTTGCATAGCTTGGGGCCTTTTGTTTACCCATGACTTAGAGGTGGGGTCTGAGTTGCTGTGCAATTCAGCATTCATTCAAGCTGCAGTATAGAATAAGATGATAAAATAGGCAAGCAGGAGATGGGCCATGCAGCAAGGTGGAGCAGGCTGTTGTTGGAGAGAGACTGCAATTCTGAGCATGCATAAGTTAGATGTAAATACCACTGAAATCAACAGGACTTGCTTCTGAGTAAATATGGATAGGATCAAGCCGTTTAAAAATACAAAAAACAGTGTAGGGTATGCAAGATGGGATTGCTTTTGATCCTGTTTGATCACACAGGTTGATCTTCGACATAGCTATGCATTCATCTGTATATTAAAGGTTTATTTCCTAAATGGGCTTGCTTTAGGAAGCTTTCTAAATCCAGAGGGAGGGAAGGAGAGTGAGGGTTTTTTTGAAGAACTTCTTTTTTGTATGTCATGGAGCAAAAGGACTGCAGAGTGGTGACTGCAGTAGTTCTGCATAGTGTATGCTAAGGGAATTTTATGACACTCAGATTAATCTTAAAGGTCTGGCTTACATAGGAATACCCTGATGAGTTTGAAACAAACTGAGTGATGTAGACTGCATTTTCATATTTTGAGACATAATGAATCTATAGTTTGAGGATGGATGGCTCAGATAGCAAACTTGGGGGGGGGATCCTAGGTACGTCAACAAAAATAGATGCTGATATGTAGGAATTTGAAATGTTTTTCTAGGCCTAATGTTATGTCTTTGGATGTATAACTTGGAGGGGTCTGTAAGCATGGCAAAAGTCCTGAATTTTATCATATGCAATCCTATTTTGTCCTTTTCCAGCATGCATTATGTATTATACACAGTAACAATGTGTTAAAGCTGTATTAGCGGTTACTCTAGTGCATAACAGTTGTCTGTTTAAGCTAAACTACTATAGAAAGCTTTTTTTGATAAATGGTATACCAATAAAGATCCATCCTTTACAAGGAGGATATCAATGCTCAGAAAAAACTATTCCACTTTGATGTAATTTACATTTGGTCTGGTTTTATTGATGGGCCACCCCTCCCAAAGTCTGGAGTGTGTGTCAAGAAAAAGCACACAAAAAAATGGTTACAGATATAAAAGCTAGAGCTGCATACCACCCTATATTTTTTGTAAGTTTATTAAATGGCCAAATAAAGTCCCTTCCAAGAATGCCAATAACATCTTGCTGCACTCTCTTGCAATTCTGTATTAAGTACATAGATGGTGAAGTCAATAATGTGTTCTTAGAAATTGTGTTGGTGGAAGGAGATATGTTGGGCTCAGGTCACAGGCATTTAAAACTCACAATTAGTAACTTGCAATTGGAAATCAAGATAGAGCAAGTACAGATACTGGAACACCTGTTTAATTTGTCCCTGATGGCCCACATACAGAAAGAAGGGTGCATTAAATTATTCTAACCTTGAAGTTATGAAGGCATGAGTGATGGTTAGTTCCAAATCTGAGATGAAAGGCCACACTGGAAAACTAGGTGCAGTGACAAACTCAGACTTGCCTCTAGGCCAGTGTTCTCCAACCTTGGGTCTCCAGATGTTTTTGACCTACAACTCCCAGCGTGCCCGAGCCAGCTACGCTACGCTGCCTGGGGCATGCTGGGAGTTGTAGGCCAAAAACATTTGGGGACCCAAGGTTGGAGAACACTGCTCTAGACCTTAGATCTGAGTTTCTAGGGTGTGTGATGCCCATTGGATAGGAGTCCTAACGACTATCTCCCCCTAGCCCACTAGTCATCGTTCAGTTTGCACACCTGTATTCAGGCACTAGAAAATCATTGTGAGCTAGGCCAAATTTGTTTTTGTTTTTGATAGAGGTTTGTACATAGCATTAACTTAGGTTAAATCATAGGAAAGCTTCTTCAATTTGATTATTGATAGTCAGGTTATATTATGCTATATTTTAATGTTTAATTATGAGTAGTAATAGTCTTGGACAAGTTTAAGATGGTTTTTTGAAATGGAAGCTGCTCAAGGAAATGGAACCAATTCATGTTGTCATTTCACTTAGCGAGAAGAGATTGTATGCTTAAATACAGCAATTTCAGACGGGGAGATTTATACGTGTGAGTAGTTGATCTGTGTGCTCCCAAATCCAAATTCTGTGCCAAGGAAGCCTCAACGCTATCATCTGAGCAAATTATACATCTTTATACGGGAATGTTGCATAACTTCTTTCTTTGTCTTGTAGCATATTACAACACATTCTGGGATGTTTGAAGGCAAAGAAAGAGGGTCAGGAAATTGGGGACAAAGCATGCCCCCCTTGAAATGCTGACACCTTTACCAGGCCTCACTATTATATCTTCCAGCTTTTCTCTGTTATAATGAGACCTAACTACTTCTAATTGTCTTTTAAATGTTTACATATATAAACACCCATTTATATAGGGAGAACTTCCACTAAATTCTGTTAAATATAAAGAATACGGACAACAATAAAAATTTCCATAGCAATGCTGAATTTTAAGTAAGATTCCCTCTGTTTGTTTTATATCTGTATTACACACAGCACCTTCCCAAGATCGAATAATCTTTGGTGAACTTCATTATATACCGGTAAGCCATTTCCCGTAGGCTCCATCCAAAGCCCATACAACTCGTTCTGCATGCACATGGGAGCTTTGGACATTTCTGAGACAGAATTCCCAGTATTGCTTGCGGGTCATTCCATGTAAAATCAACCCCCAAAAATGAAAAATTTACCTCACCATCTGCGATTTTTTTAAAAAACTGGCATACTGGTAGACCAGCATGAGAAATGAACACACACCAAATTATAGGTCATTATATCTCATGGTTCAAAAGTACAGTGTGCTCAAAAAAGGCCCCAAACACGATTTTTCAGCATTTGTGACTACACAAAAAGTATCATAACGTCCTTCAAGAGTGAGCTTAGAAAGTAGAACGCATCATGGTGTTGTATAGAGCTCTCAACATAACCGTTTATATGAATGTAACATGAAGCATGCATGGTGAAATAAATATTGCAGGCCTAGTTGTGGCCTTTAAGTTTGACGCTGAATTCCAAAAAACAAATGTTTTTTTTTGCTGATATTTTTCCTCAGATAACCCATGTTTACCTTGAGTATATGTACCGATTTCCAGAACGGGGTTCCGAACAGTTCAGAAGATGTGAATGTTCTTATACATGCACAGTACCTCCCTACAATAACTTCGCCCCCTTATACACACTTAAAACATAATTTTTTGGAAGGGAAATTAAACTAAGCCAGCTCCCTCCCTTCCGGAGCTTCCGGGGCCTTCAGGCTGAAACCAAACCAGGCATGGGTAGGGCTCAAACCTTCACAGAGATATATCTTTTGGATGTCTACATTAAATCAAGCTTTATTCACAGATTCTGATAAGAAAGAAAAAGGCAGGCCTGAAGCCGTGACAAGTGCTGACCCCACTTCTGCTGCAATGTGTTCATGACTTTTCAAATTGTTGAATTCCTGCACACCATTTCTACAGGTAGCATAACTAAGATCTATTATTTCCCTGATGGTGCAGCAGCACAGTATAAAAATGGTAAAAACTTCAACAACTTAAGTAAGCATAAGTCAGATTTTGGTATCGATGCAGAATGGCACTTCTTTGCCACATCGCATGGAAAAGGGCCTTGTGATGGTTTGGGTGGCACTGTGAAAAGGTTAGCTGCTCGAGCAAGTTTGCAGCATCCGTATGAAAAACAAATCATGACCCCTCGTCAGCTCTTTGATTGGGCAAAGGAGAACATCACACAGGTTGTATTTCAATACACCACAAGTAAAGATTATGAACTGGAAGAAAAGCTTCTGAAATGTTGCTTCGAGAATTCAAGACGATTCCTGGGACACAGAAAATTCACGCTGTAATTCCATTAACAAAACACACTGTTGCTACTAAAAGATATTCATTTCAATGCGAATCCAGAAAAGAGACAGTGACTATTAAAGAAGGAGAACTGGAATTGCAAGAAATACGAGGATTTGTTACATGTGTTTATATCTCACAATGGTGGTTAGGTTGTGTTTTACAAACATGATCAGAGAGCAGAAGTGTTAGTGAGCTTTCTTCATCCAGCTGGACCAGCAAAATCATTTATGTATCTAGATAAACAAGATGTCCTATGGATACCATCTTCAGATGTTTTGACAAAAGCTGATCCTTCTTGCCCAACAGGGCACTTCTATACACTAACAGACAAAGAGTGTCAGGCAGCAACTTCAAGACTAGAAACTACTGTTATGAAAAGCTCCTTAATTTAGAACTTGTTAACAAAATGTTAGCAAGTAATATTTGAACTGCATAAAATCTGATCAGCATATATAAAAGTAAAATGGAAAATCTCATCTATGCACAATAATGGTTTTTCAAGCCCACATCTAAGCAAATCAAAATAACTATGCTAATAAGAGTCCCATTTTGAAATCAAGTACATGTTTCCAGGGATGTTAAATGTTATTTAAAACAAAAGGAGTTTTTTGTCATTATTCAAGGTCAAACTTCTGTATATTTATTTGAAAAAAAATAAAATGAACATGTTTTCCCCAAGCATACCACCACCACGGAACCAAAGTCGGTCCTCCAGCTTTAAGTTCCCAGCCATCACGGAAAGAACTGTGCTGACTGCGGGGGGGGCCCCCTCCGTGCTCAGACTCCACACTGTGACCTTGAAAAGTGTGGAGGAAGGGGGGGCTGGCTGACCCGCCACACCCCCACCCTTTCCTACCCCAAAGGACCCAAGACCCCAGAGATCTCAAGGTACCAGATTGCCAGCCTCAGCTGCCTGCAATCCTACTTTAATCTCTGTTCAGGGACTTGCCTTTGTCTATAACCTGGATTTAGTTACTGAACCAAGCAGAGCAATCCACAAACACCATGTGGGGTAAAACCAAGAAAGATTTATTCTGGTAGCATTTTACAACAAAAGGTGGGAAATGAGAGAAGCACAAAATGGAGAGACACTTTGGTACAAAGTAAAGCTACAAAATAACAAAACCTGATTCCTTAATATCTCCCAGGCACACAACTCTGTTACCTGGGGGTCAGTTCTCTACAGCCGGCAGCCACGCGATGACCAAAAGACAAAGAACAAAAACCACACGTTGGGAAATATAGCTCTTTCCCCCTCCCCTCCTCCTTCCTGTAGCTCTGCTGCCTCTTAGCCAATCAGGATGTACTTCACCTGGCCAGGCAGGGAGGGGAGCTCATGACTCATGGCATTTGCATCTGAAAAGCCATAGACTGGACTTTCAGGACTTCCAGGCGCCACCCAGAGGAACTATGCACACTTCGCCCGCTCCCAGCCCCCCAACTGGCCTTACTTGGTTTACACATGAGGAGGCGTGTGTGTGTGTGCATGTAGGAACCCCCAAAGGCTCTTTTCTTCACAAAAAGGATTTCCAAGGTCGCAGTGGGGAGCCCCAACTTCTCCTACCCCCCCCCCCCGGGCAAGGCCATAGGATTGCGCCCTTACAAGCTTAAATTCCACATGGCTGCTTGAGGAGCTTAGACAGGAAGGCCATCTCCACTGGATCTGACTGCTACTTGGCTCCTCACTTTGAAGAACTGTCTTCAGTAGTGATTCCACCTTGCCGCATGTATGAGAGAGGTGAGAGAGCAAGACCCCTTCCATTGGCCTGCCTAGGGCCAACTGCCGTAAAACTTGCCCTTATTGAAATTGCTAACTTCTCAATAAAAATAAGAAATAATACAAGGGGTAAAGGATATCCTTCTCAGATTCCTCCAAACATCGGTATTCTTTCTGGTAATAAACCACTTATATAGAATCTAGCTGTTGAATTATGATATGCAGCTCGATAATGAGAATGGTTCCCCAAGCCTATGAAGGGCTGCATTTAAAAAAACAACAACAACCCCACACAAACCATATCAAAAACCTATTTGTCAACAGAGACTAAATTAGTGTAAACTCATTCTCTATGCCCTGCCCATGCTATTCAATGCTTATCTAATATTATGGCCCAGTCTATAGCCAGGGATAAATCTCAGTTGATCAGCATGAATATAAATGGCAATAAACGTATTGATCTATTTTCCAAAATTGCTGAAAATATTTTAAGGTCTTAGGGCATAGTATAGCTTATAAGATTGAACAAGTGCAATGTCCCTTATGTGGTTTAGGGATTAAAACAATTTCAGTTTCTTTCCAAGACTAAAATTGTAGTTCCCTGTCGAATACAGTCTTTGAAGACAGTTGGTAAAGATGAGAAGACTGTCTGGTTTATTTTATTTATTTGAAATGTTTTTAGGCCTCCTTTCAGGGCAGAAGCCCTCCTGAAGAATTTGGTTAAATTCTGCATGGACTCCATGCCTTGTGACTTCATTCTTTTCAACATACGGTACATACTATTTGCCTTGTTTCCAGAACTTGGATTGGGGCAGATAATTCATTGTTACGATCAGCCAAAACTACAAGGATACTAATAGAGGCAAAAAAGAATATCTCCGTATCCTGGTGACCAGGATAATCTGAGCTATGTAACACTGAATAATAGTGGACAAGTAGCAGAACCTTGAACAATTTTGACAGGAGGAATTAAAACTTGATTATACATGCCAAAAATGTATAATTCTTAAGGTGTTCAGTCTTCTGTGTTTTGTGCTAATTCCTTAATTGTATTAGTGGTTTCTTACATTTTAATTCAGTTTTCTTATTTTTGTATTAACTAACCTGTGTAATTTATTTTTATATGCTACTGACAAACAGTATATATTTCTTACATAGGCTTTACTAGAATCCCATACCATTGCTGAGCTTACTTCCCTGAGAGACAGAGGGCTCTAATTTCTGAGCCCTCCACCTATCCTATGTCCTTCTGGCGAGTGCAAGGCAGGGTGAGAGGAGATGGAAGCAATTTCGCCTCTGTTTAAAATACAAAAAACAGCTAGACAGACCTCTGAGCCTGTCTGGCTTACTTACCTATCAGTGGGTGGGGAGGGGACTGGTGAGGCCATAGGATATTGCGTATCCCGGCCTCTCCTCTCCCCACCCACCAGCATATCCGCTGTTCTCCCACTCCGACTTGAGCTAGGGGGTTGAGTGGGAACTGGGGTTTTTGGACTGGGACATACACAAACATATGTCTCATTCCAAAACCACCCATTTCCCTCTCAAAACTCCTTTTTTAAAGGGACCCAGAGTTTTGACAGCTAGCCTTCTGCGAGCTGTTAGAGGAACCAAAGGGGAAGAGAGGCACCCCCCTGGACATTGCCCCAAGCGAGGCTTCAAATCCCCGGAGTTGTGCTTCTGCAAAAGATTGTAGTGGCACAACTGTGCTAAGGTTTTTTTTGTTTTTTAATTAATTTTTTTGTGCACAACTTTGTGTGCAAATGGTTTTTTAAAAATGCTGGGCAGCCGCAGACAGCCCCTCCAAGGGGCCACTATGGCACTTTGAAGGGACTGCTTGTAGCCATCAAAACAGGGATCTTGAAAGCTGGCTTGACAGCTGGCTTTCGCAATCTCCAAAGAAAAAAAACTTTATAAGGGGGGAAACTGCAGCAAGCCCAAAATAACCCATGGCGGGGAGGGGGGGAAAGACTCATTCCTCCCACATGGTCCCCTGAGATAACTTGTTAGAAACCGGGCCAGGACACGCCACGAGCACCCCACCTGGCTCTCAGGGTGCTCGAGAGCTCCAGTGAGCACCCCCCTGCCGCTCGTCCCTCTGCTCGCCTGCTGGCGAGCATTTCCAGAAAACCAGAAGTGACGCAACGGGAGACCGGTCGTGAATAGCAAATCATGGCCATTTTAAGGTACTTTACCATGGTATTTACGTAAAAAGAGCAGCGCCAGAGAACCAGGAAGTGATGTGCCGGGGACCTTGTAGGTCCTTTCCCCAGCGCATTTGGGTTGAGTGGCAGCAGGCAAGTCGCTGAGAGTCTCGGGAGGGGCGAGTTCAACTCGCTTCAGCCCCCCTCAAGGCTCTCCGATAAATCCCTGCCCGCACAGCAGGAGGTGAGCGATGGGCGACACACACACCACACACACACACACACACACACACCACCGGTCCGTGGAAAAATTGTCTTCCACGAAACCGGTCCCTGGTGCCAAAAAGGTTGGGAACCGCTGGATTAGAGAGCCGAGAAAAGACCATTTCTGATTTGGGGCTATTACCTTCAGTCACACACACACACACCCGAAGTGGTTTCTAACCACCAGGTTTATGAGTCTAAAGAAGTGTGGTGTAATCACATGAATAGAGTGTTGCACAAGGGGGGCCTTAGTTCAAATTCTTACTCATCTATGAACCTCTTTAGCTGGCCTTGAATATATCTTTAGATGTTAGCCTAACCTAGGTAGGAGAACAGGCCTTTTCAGTGGTAGCCACTGATTATGGAATGCTCCTTCCAGGGAAGCTAGCTTTGGGCTAACTTCGTCATCTTTTTGGCCCCAGGCAGACATTTTTCTTCTCCCTGGACATTTGCGTAGTTTAATGGTCCAGCCTTAGTGGCTATTTTTGTTGTTTGTTCTGATGCTAAATGGGGGTTGGTTTTTGGTGGTCTTAGTAAATTTGTATGCTTTTAATGAATATACAATTATATGTTCCTTCTTGTATCTTACTCTTTTTTTGTAAAACATTTTGGGACTCAGTTTGGTTGTGTGAAGCAATATATAAATTTTATAAATGAAACTAACCTAACCAGAGTTGCTTCCCCCACCCCTCCTACTTTTTAAATATTGTTTAGAATGGGGGAAAGGAAATGAGGGACAGAGAGGGGAGGAAAAGAAAAAAGATTGAGGGGGTGGGACAGTATAACTAGCCAAGTATGTAGGGAAGCAGTTAATCTTAATGGTGACTTGGCTTAGGGCTGCCATCCAGAGCCATTAATTACTGAGAATTTGGAGGCAAGAGGCAGAAAGTGTATGCTTAAGCACTGGATTTTATATTATAGAGAATATCACGAATTGGAGGGCTTCTTGTAGGCCATCTAGTCCATCCCTCTGCTTGATGCAGGAAATCCAGAGTTAGAGCTTCTCCTAACAAATGTCTGTCAAGCCTCTGCTTGAAGATCTTCAGTGAGGGAGAGCCCATCACCCCACTATGTAATCTCAGAGGCAATTCCGCAGCAGTGGCAGCTGCAACTTCAGCAGCAGAGAGGCTGCTCTGAATGAGTGGGAATCGCCGTGTGTATGTTTGTATCTGGAAATCGCTGGCGTGAGTGGCAATTGACAGTAGTGCTGGCAGAAGTAGTGGCTACAGTGGTGGTTTTTTTTTTTAAAAAAAAAGGTTTTTAAAAGCTGGAAATTGATGGTGTGTATAATGGTGGTGGGATCAGGGTGCAGCACTTAAGTCAGTGTTCTCCAACCTTGGGTCCCCAGATGTTTTTGGCCTACAACTCCCAGCACGGGGGCATGCTGGGAGTTGTAGGCCAAAAACATCTGGGGACCCAAGGTTGAAGAACACTGACTTAAGACCTTGGGGAGCACATGTGGCCTGCAGGTTATGCAGCCCCCAGGCTATAGGAGGAACTTTATGAAAGGAGCATCCTGAACTCCTGACCAGGACATTGTCTTCTAGGGAGCAAATTCCTCTTTGCCCCACCCTGAAGCCAGGACAGCCAGAATTGCCACAACATCAGTCAGGGAGGAGGGCAACTCCATCAAGCCCCGTTTTGTGAGGGTTGTGACTAGAAGTTTGATGTAGTGTGGTTGTCTCTCTCTTAGGATGATTCTATAGAACTCATCCAAGGTAGTTCTGTGAACAAGAATGTCTTGCTATTTTTCATTCTAATTCTAGGAAAGCTTGTATTGGTAGTCAAACATAAGTGCTGAAAGAAAATATGTAGGGTGTTGAATTGCAGCAGCGCTTAAATAAATTTTACATTCTAATACCACTGTAAAATCTGTGCTGCAGCACTTCTAAATGTTGTTTGTTTATCATTTTGTTTACAGATGGTGAATTGAATGTTTTGGATGATATCTTGACTGATGCACCTGATCATGATGATGAACTGTACAACCCCGATAGTGAGCAAGATAAAAGTGAGAAAAAGGGTATGCTACTTCACTAGTTGGGTGTCCCTCTAAAGAGCTGGGAAGCCAGATATTAGGACAGAACTAGCCACAACACCATTCACATAATTAACAATTGTGTGAATGGCGTTGTGTCTAGCTTGGCCCTTTCAGTGGAGTTTGGCCAGCAAGTTTGAGAGCTCTTGTCTGCATGCACATGGACTTGTGTTTGCTCACACAGCTTTCTCCTTTTTTCCATTTCTTTACAGTAGCTCTTTGCTCTCCATTGCAAATTCCTCTTGAAATATCCTCTCTCCTGTTTCGGCTGACTTTTCAAGGCAACTTGGACTGTTTAAAGTAAATTATTTGGTGTCCCAATGTGTACAAAGAACTCCCTGAACAGCCCTCTGGAATGTAGCTTTCATATCTGCAACCTTTTAAAAAATCCCTTAAAATTCCTTATGGAAAATGGCACACCAAATAAAACTGTACAGTTTGTTAAAGTAATGTCTTCTATCTTTCACAAGCATGTAATCAGGACTCTTTGGATATGCAAATATATTGGAAGCTGTCTTTCTCTTGTGAAATGAGGGAGAAGAAAGTCTGTTCCAGCTGATTCCTAAGTTGTGTTTTGGTATTTGTCAAGTCTTTTTGATCGTCAGGGTCTTTTTGATCATCAGTTTTCTCAGCTTTAAATGGCGAGAAATACCCGGATTTCCCTTGAGGCAGCTGGATGTTTAGCGTTGGCAAAATCCTGGTGTCAAAGTGGCTTTATGTGCTTTGTTTTGCACTAAATGTGAAAAGAGTTTACTCAAGATGTTTTCTGAAGATAGCTTTAGCAAGTTTTTGTTAACACTGTTAAGTAACTATAAATTGCTCCCCCATTTTTTTTTTTATTTTAAGGATCCAAAAGGAAAAGTGAGAGGATGGAGACAGCTGAGAGTAAAAAACAGAAGCCTTCTGTGCATTCCTCAAGGCAGATACCACCCAAACCTCCAAGTTCATCTGTTAGCAACAACAAGAGAATAGTGAGCACAAAAGGAAAGCCAGTGTTGGAATACAAGAATGAGGAATATCAGAGGTCTGATAGGAACAAGCGCCCAGAAAGTGATAGAAAGACACGTATGACGAGCAGCAGCTTGAGAGACCCTTATAAAGGGCATTCTGAAAAGACGTGTGTGAGGAAAAGGGATGCTGACAGAAGGGCAAAGTCTTCCACTCCAGATGCTTCTGTGGTAAGTAGTGGCTATTGAATCTACTCATAGTTTACAGTCTTTGTCAGAGGCCTCCTTGTATGTCCTACCCCCAAGAGAGGTTAGGCTGGTTGGAACATGGGGTAGGGCAGAAAGGTGGTTTATAAGTATTCTTTTGCAACCATGTTAAATGCTGCAGTTCTTTTAAAGCCAGTACTTTGTACTGAAATGGCAGGCATTGATGGTTGATATTCTTCTTTAAACAGAGACTAAGGCATGATGTGGACAGACGACCAAGTAGGTCCAGCCACTCCTCAAAAGAAGAGGTGAATTCTGAGGAATATGGTTCGGATCATGAAACAGGTAGCAGTGGGTCCTCCGACCCAGGGAACACTGAGAATGAGGAGGAGGAGGGAATGGAGGAGGAGGAAGAGGAGGAGGAAGAAGACGATGATGGAGAAGAGGAGGAAGAAGTGGAAGAAGATGGAGAGGAAGATGAAGATGATTATGATCAAGATGAAAGAGATCAGAAGGAGGGAAATGATTATGATACACGAAGTGAAGCTAGCGATTCTGACTCTGAATCTGCATCCTTTACTGATGGGTCAGTCCGATCTGGTTCAGGCTCGGAAATATCAGGTAGGGGATATAATCTTTTTCTGTTCTATATCTGTCAGTATTCAACCCTTTCTAAATTGAGCAGTTGGCTTTGATGTGACTGGCAGGTGACAGAATAGCTTCACCAACATGGACAGTACAGTGACCAGGTTTGGATGACACACTGTGGTTCATTGTGGGTTATTTAACCCACAATAAGCCATGGCACCCACTTGGGGGGTTGTCATGTGCAAACCCAGCAGCCATGGGTTAAAGAGATCAGGGGTTATGCGAGGGTTGTTTAACCCTCGTAATAACCCATGCTTGCTGGGTTTGCACGACACAGCAGCCCCCGAACAGGGATTGCATATTCAAAATGGCAGCCACACATCCCATAGCACCTTGCCTGGGAGTCTGTGTCACTGATATGAGAACTTTCAGTGTGAATTTATTATTCAGATTTTACCAGTGTGACTTGCAATCCATGTCATGCAGAAGAGGCAAGCACACCTAATTGCTATGTATAAATTAGGACTTAGAAATCCAGTAAATACCTCCCCTATCTAAGAATGTACATAGTGGGCCTGTTCACATGTAATGGCAGCAAATCATGGATTAATTAATAAACCCACGATTTGCTGCATGGTGTGCCTCTGCCATTTTGCATATGCAGCCTCCGATTAATTGCTCCTTGTTATCCAAACATGGACATTATAGGTTAATTGTTGGTTAAACAACCAATTGTAGGTTAAGTGTGTCTTGTTTAACCCACAATTAAGCTATAGTGCGCAGGTTTGGACAACATGGAGCAGCCCAATCTGAGGTTGAATATGTGGCACGCACCCAGCACACACCATGACAAATCGTGGGTTAATTAATTAACCCATGATTTGCCGCCATTATATGGGAACCGAGTCAATAACTGCATAAATTATGATCCAAAACACTGCTGAGGCTCCAAAAGGAGGCTTGGGCTAACTCAGCATTTTTTACTTTGAACACAACCCACATGCTCCATGTAACATATACCATATCACCAAATGCTCTTGAAATTTCCCTGAGTTTTAAAAGCAGCTTTCCATGTGAGTGTTGCTGTTCAAGGCAAACAAGTCTAAAACTCCTTTGAGCTTTGAGAATTAATTTCATGGTTCTTTGGATCCTGACCAAAGAATGGACTAATGAGGTGGTAATTTTAAACCTTGTGAGAGCCAAAATGTATTTAGCTATTGCAAACTATATTGACCTTGCAACCATTTCTGATGAAGTTTTTGGTATGAACCTTAAAAGTACTGCTATTGCTTGTTTTGGTGGTCTTAGATGAGAAAAAGAAGGCAAGGAAAAGAGCTAGAGGCATCTCTCCAATTGTTTTTGATAGAAGTGGAAGCTCTGCATCAGAGTCATATGCAGGTATTCTGTTGCTTATTTTACTGACATTTGTAGCAAAACACTTGAATTGCATTATCCAAAATAGATAGCGGGGCATAGAAACCTATTGGACATGTAACTGAATGGACTTGGTTGGTATTTTGGCATGTTCTGTGTGAATAATTTGGGCAAGTAGGCTTTCTTGTTATGTTAATGCTATTTTGTTGCTTAAGTGGAATTTTCACTTTTTAAAACTTGGAAGATGATGATTCACTGACTAGTTTTCTGAGTAGAAAACTGGTCCAACCAAACAAACAAACAAACAAAAATGAAACAACCCAAAAATCCAAAACAAACCCTCGTGCACATTGAGCAATATTCTTTTTGTGTGTGTGGGTGAGCGTCAGGAGGAATAATTTGTCATGAATGAAATAGTATGTGAAAAGACTGTAGAATTTGTATCGTATCTCTATTAAGGTTCAATCTGAACAAATGTACTTTGGCTAAACACAGGTTCAGAAAAGAAGCATGAGAAATTATCATCTTCCGTTCGTGCTGTCCAAAAAGGTATAATTTAAATTCGAATTTTTTAATGCATGCTTCCATTGCAAACTATTGTGTTAGTCTTCATTAATTTACATCAAATGTGGTAATGTTCCGATATGTAAGGAAACTTAACTCCAGTGAGCAAATAGTATTGCATCCTAGTCCTGAATTACTTCTTGCATGTATTTTTATAATGTCAAAAAATAAATATTTTGTTGCTGAATTGGCAAGCAAAGAAGCAGTGGTGGTGGTTGAAAAATAAATTTGCATATAAGTGGTTTCTTCAAGATTATTTGTTTTGCCGCTGTAAGCCAAGAAACAAACCTATCGGAACATTACTAATGTTGCTTTGGATTTTACCTGAAATAGGTTATTTTGCTTTTAAAAGCTTTGCATTGTGCATGCTATGACACAGATTTCAAGTCTGAATTAGATATTGGGCTGCTGATTTAAAGGGCACTCCTCAAAATTGACCGCATAGCTTCCATTTATTAAAAGGGAATTTAACCAGTATAAGCTCCACTAAAGTAAAGGATGGTTGTGCCACAGTAGTAGTTAGGGCTTGTTTTATGTTTACTTGTGGGGAGGGGAGAAATGCCAATAAAATTACCTTTCTTGTTTTTTTTCTTCCAGACCAAACTAGCAAACTTAAATACATTCTCCAAGATGCAAGATTTTTTCTTATCAAAAGTAACAACCATGAAAATGTCTCACTTGCGAAAGCTAAGGTATGCCAGATTCCAATTATCCAGTACTTTCACTGTGAAGTTAGTCTTGTATACAGAGTATGTAATGGGGTTAATTGCTGTTCTTTAATTATCAAGCCTTTAATTGGCCCTCTGACCTAAGCTATGTTACAAAGAAGCAGAATTAGCTAGTATCTCAGCAACTCCATCTTATTTCTGTTACTTACACTCTTCTATTTGTCTTGTTCCCCTTTCCTCCCACATCACATTCTGGTTTAAAATGGTCAAATTTTCCCCAGTGCTTTGAACTTAATGTATCAGGTTGAGAGGGAAAACAACTCCATGGACGATGATGGCTCTGCTCCTCCCCAAGGTTGCCTTGGGTGCATGAACGTATGAAGCTGTCTTAGTCAGGCCACCTAGCCCAGTGTTGGCTAATTTCATTGGCAGTAGCTCTCTAATGCCTTAAAGAAATACGTTTCTGAGACCTGCTATCAGATCCTTTAACTCAGTGTTCTCCAACCATGGGTCCCCAGATGTTTTTGGCCTACAACTCCCAGCATGCCCCAGCCAGCATAGCATAGTTGTAGGCCAAAAACATCTGGGGACCCAAGGTTGGAGAACACTGCTTTAACTGGAGATTGAAGGGATTGAACCAGGAACCTTATACCAGTAAAGCATGTTTTCTGCCAGTAAACTAAGTGCAAGGTCTTCCTGATTCATCTGCTAGATTGTTTTGGATTTGTAAATTGTGTGTCTGTCCATGTCTGCAGGGTGTCTGGTCAACCCTCCCAGTCAATGAGAAAAAGCTCAATGCAGCCTTCAGAGCAGCAAGGAGTGTAATCTTAATATTTTCTGTGAGAGAAAGTGGAAAATTCCAAGGTAAATAAGAATACTTGCATTCAGAGTTAACCCAAAGTTAATGGGTTATGTTGTCTCATTACAGTGTTTTGATTCTTCCAGGATTTGCAAGGCTTGCTTCTGAATCCCATCATGGCGGATCTCCTATACATTGGGTGCTTCCTGCAGGAATGAATGCAAAAATGCTGGGAGGCGTGTTTAAGATAGATTGGATATGCAGGTAAAAAGGGTGGAAATTTGAAAATGGTGATTTAAATTCTAAACCTCACAAAGTGTATCCTCAAAGCAGACTACCTTTACTGAGGCAGTTGGGTACAGAATATTTTGGAAACTGAGGCAAAGGGCTAATGGCAGCTTTTTTTATAATGCTAATTGTCATGTGAGTGCAATTTTCGTCAGGATCACAGCTAGGGAGGGAAGGGTAAAACTTTGCCTCCCTACACTCTGCAATCAAAATAAAAATTGGCCCCGCACCATACTATATTTTTTAAATCCAAGCAGGTTGCTTTCCACACAAAGTAACTTCAAGTTTGGCCCTAAGCCACCTAGAGCTTACTTTCTAAAACTAAAAGAACTCGGGAGATCCAGGTTCTGGTCCCCACTCGGCCATGAAACTCATTGGGTGACTTTGGGCCCAAGTCTAGTTTTAAATCTAGTTTTAAAAAGAGTAATAATTCTTCAACCATGTTTGTGGGATTTAGGAATGAAGGATTTGTGGTCCTTAATAGAAAGTACTTAGATAGCCTTGAAATATGCCTTTGTCCTGGTGGGAGGAAGCCCTACCCGGTTTTTGTCCTGCTGTTTGTAGAGTCTTGGTCCCAATCAAAGTTAGGGATTCCTATCTCTACTCTTTTTTGTAGGCTTCTTCGTTCCCACAGATTTTTAAGCAAAGAACTTCACAGGTTGTGAATTCTTGCTCTATGTTCATTCTTATACTCTTGTGTTCACATATGCACATATTCTTCGGGTTCTGTGCTCCCTCCTGATTACAGAAGGTTCTTTTTTCCTGCCTCTTGATGGATTTTGAGACACTGAAGTATAGGATGGGGAAAGGAGCCTACATGCACTTTCCCTGCAGTGGGGGGCTATTCCAGAAATATGACTCTTGTTAATTTGGTGTGCTCATCTGAGTTTGAATTTGTGCTTTGCAACCCAGTGGGTCAGAGGGTAAAGCATGACCAATGTGAAAGACCAGACTCAATATTTTAATTGAAACAGATCAATTAATTTGTTGATACACAATGCCTTAAAATATCTTCACATAGAAAATAATATTAACTTGAAGACAGACATGGTGACATTAGTATCAAGTCTGTTCATTTGTTGTTTTAACCATATGTTGTTGGTCATATCAACCAAAAAATACGGATATGTACACAAACTATAAAAGGATAAAATTAAGACAGAAGTCTATCAAATTGAAACCTCCAAGCATCCCTTAAGGATCATATAAAATACATCTAGACAATAAAATTAGAACTAAGACAATACATATTTAAAAATACAATAATTAACACTGATACATTAAGACCATCATATTAAATTCCTACAATTCACCATATTGGCCTAAACAAAACTTCTCATCTTTTGGGCAGCCACTGCAAACCTCACAACTGTTATCTGATACAAATTTGTCAGCATCGGATAGCAAATGTATAATTTTAGCTTGATCATCAGATATATCCCTCAGTACATTCAAAATAAATTTTACCCTAGGCTCGGAATAGTAAATAATGCCGAAGATCCTCTAATACTTGAGCTCCACGTATAGAAAATCACTGATCTACATCCCTCTAAATATTGTGAAGGCATAAACTGGAAACGCAGTGCCAGGATTGCCTTTCTAAATGAAATAGCTGATAACTCATGTAAATAATTCTCAAATCCATGAATTATATCTACAAATCTGGAGGTCATTTCTTAAGAACCCATGGTATCAAAAGCTGACATTTGCTGTTCACAGTTTGCTACCCAAGTAACCTGTCTATAACCTTTCAACTGTTCCTGAAACCATTTTGGGGGGATTTAAATATCATCCATATTAAGAAGTTTAAAATAATATATAAACAGAGCTACAAAAATATAGAAATGTACAGGCATAGTCCTGGTCTCTGCCCTATTGGCTGTAGGAGTGTGTAAGGTAAACTGAGTGATGAGTTAGGATTTATTTTGGGCAGTTTCTAAATGGATTCTTTTTGCCAGACCCCAAATTACTCCCCTGTAAGTCAGCCATGGGAGCACTTTGCCTATACAGTAATACCTTGGATTGCAAGTAACTTGGTTTGAGAGCATTTTGCAAGACAAGCAAATTTTTAAATATTTATTTTTAAAAAATTGACTTGATATACAAGCGACGTCTTGCAATACAAGTACTGTAGTACGGCTTAAATTAAAAATCTCTGTAAATCCCCAACATTTGGGGGGGGGGGGGATTTCGTTTTGATATAAGAGTGTTTTGGATTACAAGCACGTTTCCGGAACGAATTATGCTCTCAATCCAAGGCATGACTGTATATACTCTCAGGGCAGTAACCTTTAGTTCTTGTGAAACCCAAAACTGCTTGTGAGGATCTTGACACTTGCAAAGCCGAGGCCACCATATGGTATGTCCAGTTACCCTTATTGGTGAACCATATCCCAAGATAGTTGAAATGTCTCGCCTGCTCGATTATTTGTCTATCCAAGATCCACTTATGCTTTTGATGACTTGCCCCGAACACTACCATTTGTCTTAGTGTAATTTATCTTAAGATGTTCTTTACAATAAATTGCCCCAAACTCTCTTAATAAAGCATCACATACCAACTTGAGTATATGATAACAAAACCATATCATCTGCATACAGCAAGATAGATAGCTTATGGGACCAAACTGAAACAGGAAAATAGTCTGATTAATATTCTGATGATATTGCATCATTTGCATATAAATTAAATGAAAGGGGAACTAGTAGACAACCCTGGCGGTACCCCCTTTGAGGTTGGAGTTAGGTCAGATAGCTGGCCATTCAAGCCTACTCTCACTCTCATATGTATCAGAATATAATATTCTGATAAGTAGAAATAATCGCCAATCAATATTTGTGTTCTAGAGTTTTAGCCACAGACTTTCATGGTTTATTCTGCTGTAAGATCTACAGATGCTGCATATAAATATTTCTTAGGGCCTTTAGCATACTTATTGATGAGATGGTTTAGAACATAACATTGATCAGGTACTTCTTCCTTGCCTAAAGCCTGCCTGCTCTTCTACAATGATATTGTTGGACTCTACCCAATCTTCCAATTTAATCAATAAGTATTGTCATATCCAACAAACATACGGGCCTGTAATTACCTGGATCATTTTTGTACCGTTTCTTATAAATCAGTACTGTTACATACATCTCCCCTCCCTTAGGGAGCTTACCGCAAGTATTTATATATGAAAACAATTTAGGAAGCACCGGATACCACCAATTTGTGTTCTCAAGGAATAGTTCTGGTGGTAACATATCTTCCCTTGGAGCTTTCTTTCACTGCCTTGATCAGTGTTTTGACCTCTGATGTTGTTACCACAGGTCACAAATCAGTTTCGTTCAATTCTGGAAATCTAATATAAGGATACACTTCAAGATTAGAGAGTTTTGAATTGAGGGCTTGAGTTAAAAAAAGCTTCCCATTTATCAGCCAGAATATGAGCATCAATATCAACTTTCAACTGCTTAGATTTTTGTGCTACTGAAAACCAAAATTTTAACATAATTGTTCTCAAGCCAGAGTTGTTTGCAGTGAAGAAGTTTTTTCTTTAATAGTTATTTATATTTTCTTCATTGTTGCACCATTTTGGACAGCATAGAGTCATTGCCATTTTTTTATATTCCTTGCTAAATTATTCCTCATCAAACTATTCTGCGCCAAAAAGGGCAGCTGGATTTTCTTCTTCTTCTTCTTCTTCTTCTTCTTCTTCTTCTTCTTCTTCTTCTTCTTCTTCTTCTTCTTCTTCTTCTTCTTCATCATCATCATCATCATCATATCTGTATCCCGCCTTTTTCCCAACACTGGGACCCAAGGCGGCTCACAACCTTTAAAACCCATACAATTAAAACAGAAATAGAAAAAATACAAAAGTAAAAATGAATTAAACCATCAATAATATTTTTATACTAGGAAGGTCTTTGCCTGCCTCTGGAAGCTTACCAGGGAGGGTGCCTCTAGCCTCCCTGGGGAGGGAATTCCAGAGCACTGCGGCAGCCACCGAGAAGGCCCTCTCCCGTGTTCTCACCAGGCGTGCCTGAGATGGTGATGGAACCGAGAGAAGGGCCTCCCCTGAGGATCTCAAAGTGCGGGCAGGCGCATAGGGGAGAATGCGGTCTTTCAGATAACCTGGACCCAAGCCGTATAGAACTTTAAAGGTAATAACCAGCACTTTGAATTGTGCCCGGAAACAGACTAGGAGCCAGTGAAGCTGTTGTAACAGAGGAGTTGTGTGCTCCCTGTAACCAGCCCCAGTCAGCAGTCTGGCAGCAGCTCTTTGAACCAGCTGAAGTTTCCGAACACTCTTCAGAGCGTGTTACAGTAATCCAAATGGGATGTAACTAAGGCGTGTGTCACTGTGGCCAAATCAGACATCTCCAGGAACGGGCGCAGCTGGCGCACTAGCTTTAACTGCAAATGCACTCCTGGCCACCGCCGAAACCTGGGCATCCAGGTTCAGGACTGAATCCAGAAGTTACACCCAAGCTGCGAACCTGTGTCTTCAGGGAGAGTGTAACCCCATCCAACACAAGCTGACTCCCTATTCCCTGATCTGCCTTCCGACTGACCAGGAGCACCTCTGTCTTGTCTGGATTAAGCTTCAATTTGTTTGCCCTCATCCAGTCCATTACCGCCGACAGACACCGGTTTAGCACCGCAACAGCTTCCTTGGAATTAGATGGAAAGGAGAAATAGAGTTGGGTGTCATCAGCATACTGGTGACACTGAACCCCAAAACTGGACAACCTCTCCCAATGGCTTCATGTATATGTTGAATAGTATGGGGGACAAGACGGAACCCTGAGGAACTCCACAGGCCAGTGGCCAGGGAGTTGAACAGGAGTCCCCCTGCACCACCTTCTGGGTCTGCCCCTCCAGGAAAGAATGGAGCCACTGTAAAACAGTTCCCCCAAGACCCATCCCAGTGAGGCGGCCCAGAAAGATACCATGGTCAATGGTATCGAAAGCCGCTGAGAGGTCCAGCAGAACCAACAGGGACACACTCCCCCTGTCTAGTTCCTGGCCTTAGGTCATCTACCAAGGCGACCAAAGCTGTTTCTGTCCCATAACCAGGCCTGAAGCCAGACTGAAATGGATCTAGATAATCCGTCTCATCCAGGAATCCCTGGAGTTGGGAGGCCACCACGCGCTCCCATTACCTTGCCTAGAAAAGGAATATTGGATTATCCAATAAAGGGGTTCAGGGATGGCTTTTTTACCAAGGGTCTCACCACTGCCTCCTTCAGGCAGGTTGGTACCCTGCCTTGGTGAAGAGAGGGATTAACCACTCATCATAGTTATCCAGAACCCCTGCCCCCTCCTTCAGGAACGCCTTCCTCCAAATAATCATATCAGGACTAAAAAGTATAATTTCTACCCTTCTTTGAATATTTAGATCCCATCTAAGCCTGTGCTGACCACATTGCACATATATAGGGGTTTGCCTTTCTTCTACCCAATAAATGAGTTAACGTTATCCAATTCTATCAACAAAGGTTGATCACTTTGTGTGTTTTTCCCCCACACGAAAGTTCTTAAAATAGGGGACTGTCCTAGGTGACAACGCTCTAATCGATAACACTGCTGCCTCTAGAAGTAAACTGACCTTCTAGTTTTCCCTTCCCTGAACCATCACAGATGGTTAACTGGTTTTTGTAAATAATACTAAACAAATTTGTTCCTGGTTCGTTGATGATCTTAACTTTCGATATTCTAGGAGCTAGGTCCTCCAGGTCTTCATTCGATAAACCAATTCTTCTTGCTATAGCCATGTTATTATCTCCTGTTCTGGCATTAAAATCCCCCATCACAATAATAGGTAATAACTGATATTCCTCTATGATTTTTTTCTAACTGATTATCTAACAAAGCCCAGATATTACATCCAAGGTTCACAGATCCTTTAGGAGGTATGTAAGCATTGGCACAATGCAAATTAAAGGTAACATCACTAAATAGGTGAACTACCTGAAAATAAGGGAAGAGAGATAATAATACCTCAACTTCCACCTTTAAACTTGTTGAAACACAAATCCTCCTTTGCTCCTTCCTTTGTTGTTAACTCTAATAGCTGGTTGAGAATAGGAAGGAAATCCCTGTACAGTCATGCCTTGGATTGAGAGCATAATTCGTTCCGGAAACGTGTTTGTAATCCAAAACACTCTTATATCAAAACTAAATCCCCCCAAAAAAATTTGTACAGAGATTTTTAATTTAAGCCGTACTACAGTACTTGTATTGCAAGATGTCGCTTGTATATCAAGTCAAAATAAATTAAATAAATATTTAAAAATTTGCTTGTCTTGCAAAACGCTCTCAAACCAAGTTACTAGCAATCCAAGGTATTACTGTATAGAAATTTCTTTTTCCCATGTTTCTTGGAGACGGACTATATGGAATTGTTTAAGATACTCTATAAAACTACTATCCATTGACTTATTAAACCAACCTGCTATATTCCAAGAAATAAAATGAATAGGCTTATACCCTAGGTCTCAATTCATTTCAATAGCCATTCTGAAACTGGGATCGGTTTTCACGCTCCTGACTATCTCCCCAGTTGCTATTGCAATTGCTATTAGTGACATTAGTATTTAGAAAACATAAATAGTTAGGGAAGGTTATAAAAAAAGCAGTCAACAAAACTATATATATGGTTTAAGAATGGGGTAAAAGTAGTATTGAAATGTCACCAACAAAGCAAGCAAAGCAATTTGAATAGTAATCCTAGGCCCACAGCTCCTTCCAGCCCATAAGTTGACTATTTTTAGACTATTCCACTGTGATAGGCAAGATTCATATCTACCAACACAGTACAGCAGGTCACAGATCCTTCCATCCCCATCAGAGCCAGTCAGTACAATGAGATAAAAGTTCCAATTGTCTCCAGTCAAGCAATACCGGGGGGGGGGGGGGGGGGAGAGAGTAAATGGAAAATATCCAAACTTATCCCAGAGAACGAGAAAGAATTGGTAGTAGAAAAATAAGCTGCTGTATGTGCCCAGAACATCTTTTTATATTGATCAGAGACAGTAGCAGATCCCACCCTCCAATCTTTCATGTCAGTTACCTCATTTGCCTGAACCTCTGAAAGGCATA
The DNA here is from genome assembly GCA_021292165.1 of Shinisaurus crocodilurus. Taxonomy (NCBI): domain Eukaryota; kingdom Metazoa; phylum Chordata; class Lepidosauria; order Squamata; family Shinisauridae; genus Shinisaurus; species Shinisaurus crocodilurus. Next base: position 96,754,672 of record CM037880.1, read on the forward strand.
TCTAGGGGGAGGTGTAACTAGGACCTTGCTTTTCTGCAGATTTTTGCACAGATCAGTTTGACTTATAACACATCAGCACATTCTCCCAAACTTTCCAGTGAAGTTATGATTCCATGTTTTCTGTGAGCCTGTTGTGGCACCTGTTAGCCTGTTACTAGTTGAACTGAGTTACCTGGTCATAGATTCCTAGATCATCGAGTTGGAAGGGGCCTACAAGGCCATCGAGTCCAACCCCCTGCTCAATGCAGGAAACTAGAGGAGGGGTCTCCCATCCAAGTAATAACCAGGCCTGACCCTGCTTAGCTTTCCACACTCAGACAAGCTGAGCCAGCATGAGCCCTCACTATGAATCACAGTGCCAAGGTCTAACTTCAGCTGACTCTCAAGATTCAGCAAAACTCCCAACAGCTTACACAGAGGTGGATTTTTCCACAGTAGACATCCATCTTAATCCATCATGGCTGTTCTAGACTGTGCAGAATCCAGTGGTTCCTTGGGCCTAGCAGGGCCAAACAAACAACTCTTGAGACTTAGTTTTTCAGACTAGCAGTGGAGGGACCTGGAACAGCTTGGCTGGGGGGAAATGGATTTTTACCTGCATCTCCCAGTCTCTGGTTAACCATTTCATTTGGATTGCTATATCACTGAAAATAGTCAAACTTAACTGTGTCATGAAACAAGAAGTACGTATTGCATTATGGGTGTCAAACCTAGTTTTGTCTTTCGTTTGAGATGTCCACAATAGTGATGGGCAAGGTCCCCCAAGTTAGGCTTGGAATTGGGCTCTCTAAAGATCAGTTTCCCCAAATTCAGAAGAAAGCTTGGTTCTTTTGAACCCAAATCTGAGCCTATTCCAGTCTCTGTTGTGCTTCTGATTGATGTCAGAGGGAGGGTGACAGGATCTGATCCTTCCCCCAACCTGTCCCATGGGTATCCAGTACTTCTCCCTCTCCCCATCTATCTTCTACCTATGCCCCCTTTCTCCCCCCACCCCTCAGTTACCTTTGAGTGCCAGCTGCAAGGAGCACTACTGTGTAATGTAGTTTTCCCAGCACTACTAGCATGGATGTAGTAGTGCTGGAAAGCTAACTTTTCCAGCACTTTTTGCATCTGGTATGGTTGTAGCAGGATACCAGACATTAGGGAAGGGAGAGGAAATAGAAAGGTTCTCCTTCCCGTCTTCCAGAAATCCAAAAAGTACCTTTGGAGGGGTCTGTGTGGGTAGAAGCATGGGAAGGAGGGGTAAAGGGAAGGTTTAATTAAGGTCTTCTCTGCCTTGTATCTTAATCTGAGCTGGAGAAGAACTTTGGAGGTTGTAATGCTTTATATTAAGGTGAGCGTTTCAAACCCAACTGTCTTGTACTTGGATGATTATGAGATCCATCAGTAGTTCACAATGCTCATCATATCTTTTTGTAACCTCTTAGTTACAATACGTAAAAAAAGCGTATTTGTATGAGATTAATTTAAATTAAATACCAAATAAATGCACAGAATGTGTTATATGTTACTTACACATTTAGGCGTGAATTGCCATTCACAAAATCTGCTCACCTGACCAATCCTTGGAATGAACATAAGCCAGTAAAGATTGGACGTGATGGACAGGTTTGTCAATTGTCTTTAACTCCTCTTCAGTATGTTAAGTCCAATGGTTAAAATGGTCTGAATACATTTGTTTGGATCTTACTTCATGGTATTGCCCACATAGCCAATACTGAATCCAAGTTAAGAAATCTTAGACTAATGATAATGAATAACTTCTTGGTTAAAAGTTGCCTGGCAAAATATCTTCTGTTACAGCATCTATTGGAAGTGCAGTCAGTCCCTTTTAAAAAAAATCATTGTGGACACCTTTGTGCCTTGAAACTAGGGGCCGGTTCGCATGACCCAGGCTGCGGGCGGGGGAGGCACCACGGGGCGATCTGCGGGGTCCAGCGGGGCACCGCAGACGACCTGCGCCCCGCGCATGTGGGTGGACCCCGCAGTCCCCGCACCGCAGTGCGGGCCTCCCAGCGCTAGGGGGCGGGGCCCCGGGATGCCCAGAGGGGCCGTTTGCCTCTACAGGCTGGGGCGGCGGCCGCTCTGGGCAGCCGCATCTGTGCGGACCCCGCGGGACGGCCACCCGCTGTTCGCATGGCAGCCACGTGCGGTAGGGGCTTACCCCTCTACCGACCATGGTCACTTTGCGTGCGTCCCACGCGTGGCCCTCTCGCAGGGGCACCCCCGGTCGGCGTTCACACGACACGGGAACCGCGGGGGACTTCTGCTCCCCCACGGTTCCCGTGTCATGCGAACAAGCCCTAGAGGAGCTATAATTCCAGTATTCTCAGCTCTAGTGAGATTGCTTATTGTGAAGGAGAAATAAGTACTTCTCTCTCAAGTAATGAAGGAGGGAGGGGAGATAAGAGAACAGGAGTGGTAAACATACAACAGCCAACCAGAACTGTGTTGGAATTGTGGATTGATGTAAGACTTATTCTCCTGCTTTATGAACTGCAAAGTAAGGTCCTGTGAAAAGCAGCCCATGTGAACTGGTGATTTATTTCAAAAAGCATGGGTATCTACAGTCAGTCTGTGCTTTTACAAAAGATAGTTGTAACATTGTTTGGCACGCTGCAGATATGACTGTACAATAGTTAGCAAAGTAAAGCTATTTCCATCTCAGTCATTAAATGTCCTAAAATTGGTAAATGCAAATCTTACCTAACCTACTGTTTATGTATGCCAGTGAGCTTTTGATCTGTATATTCTGGGCTTCACATGTTGCTTAAGGTAGGTGATAAAACTATTTCCTTAAAATCATGTGTTTTTAGAAGTTCCTCTTATTTCCTGTGAGCTGCACTGTTTCCGTAGTTTAATGTCTTAGAGTAAAAACATGTCGTTAAACATTATTTTCTTGTATCCATCTGGTTGGCTGAAATATTTGGGTCTGGAAAATGTGGATCTGTTCTGATGATCTTGTAAAACCAGTGTTTAACTGTTCCAGGAAATCGAGCTTGAATGTGGAACCCAGCTTTGTCTTCTATTCCCTCCTGATGAAAGTATTGACTTGTATCAAGTCATTCATAAAATGCGGCACAAGAGAAGAATGCACTCGCAGCCCCGGTCAAGAGGACGTCCATCCCGTCGAGAGCCACTTCGAGACGTGGGAAGGTTAGAAACGTTCTTTGGACTGATAATAGGCACATGTGTCAGAATAACGTGATGGAGGAATGTGATTCATCAAAAAGCTTTTCCTGCAATCAAGAAGAGAGAAAATCCTCACATCAAGCTGCATGGACGGGTTTGTGGCTTCATTGAGGATTTCACATTGTCCCCCCTCCCCCAGTTTGTCACTTTCAAGAGGAAAATGGGGACTTTTTGCTTATGCAGAAAATAAGTTCTTCTAAATCTAGCTTAGACTAGATCTCCGTACAGATTATACAGATCTGTTAATGTAAGTAAGCAGGCTAGGTGGAGGAAGAGCAAGTCTGTGTGTTCCAAAATGTGTTAATATCTTGTAAAAGCCTTTTCTTTCAGGTATATCTCTGGATAAGCCTTGTCAAATATGGGACTTTTATCAGGATCACTTATAATTTTGCAGAAGATGACCACCTCATTTTGAGGATAAAATATTTATAATATTTTGCTGTTCAAGAAGAGCGTGTTTGGGACTGTTTCAAATTGTATCACCGTGCTGTGGTTAAGCCCATTACCAAATATTCTCTTACATCTTGCTGAGCTTCTGGAAGCCGTAGGTTCTCTCCAAAGGGGGAGGAAGTGGCCCTCGGAGACCCGGCAACAAACCAAAAAGAATGGCTGTTGCTGTGTCTGTGTACACAACCTTTCCAGATGCTGGCAGCACCTGTGGACTTAAAAGTGGTTTTAGAGGATCGCCATGGTTATTGATCACTGCTCTATGAACTTACCAACATTCCCCAGAAAAGAGGGGGTATTTCTTGTTACAGAATTGGAGAAGTCTTTGCAAAGGACTGATATAAGCCCTTCTATCCAACACGTTTCCCCGACCCCTGTGTAGCCACTTTGCTTTCTGATAAATCTAAAGCTTTTCTGCTAAAGACTGTGTGGTTTGGGCTGAAACCTTTTCGGTTAAAGTTTCCTGTTTATGGAAACATCCTGTGGTAGGTACAGATATCCAACGAGTCCCCATATCCTTGCTCTTAAAAGGACACTGTAACCTGTAGGTAGGAGGAATCCTGGCAGCACCCCCCTTTCTTTGGGCATAAGAGGACTGAGCACCAAGATGGCTTTTGAAGTTAAGCCTAAGAGGTTTCCAGTGCAATAAAGTATTTACAAGTGAAGGTTTTGCAATGGACTGCAAACTATACATTATAAACCATCACACCTTCTCAAGCCTGCCAGGGCCTCCATTTATGTATGTGGCTTTCAGCTTAAAAGTCAGTAGTTGGACTACTATATGAACTGTTACTATCATATATTATACCGGTCGTAAGTGCACACTCAAACTACAAGAAAGCGGTATGTTTATTCTTTACACCAGCTCTTACTTTCTAAATCTGTTTGTTTTTTTTTGTTTGTTTTTGCTGTACATACAATTGCTTTATTTGCTCAGAATTGTGATAATCTGTTTTTTAAAAATGGTAATATAATAGATTTTAATGATAGTTGGGGAAGAGGGAGGAATAATTGCCTCTGGTCTGTATTGTTTACCTTTTGTAGAAACTGGCAATTTTGATGGTGTATTGGAGGGTGGCCTGCTGATGGTGAGCAAAGAACAAACCCAGAGTAGCCACTCTAAAAAACAAAACACAGACATTTCAGCTAGTAACATGAATTTTAAATGGAATGTTAGGTCCAGTCCCAAGAATATAACACTGTTAAAATACACTATATCATACAGCTTTTTTGCTCTGTGGGTAGTAATCCTTGTGTGTATATATAGGAGGGGGCGGGACTGCATGTGAGAAATTTAAAGTCATTTTTCACAATCCAAGTGAGATAGCTCATCTAAGTTCAGAACAAATTTGTAAGATTCTCTTTACAAATTATGTGGCTTCATTCTTGTAGGATAAACTTTCAGTATAGCAATTGCACAAGTTACAAGTAGGTTTAAACTACCGGTAGGTTTAGGCTACAGTTTCATACATTCTTGTGAGTAAGCCCCAAAGAAGTCAATGGGGCTTCCAAATAAATAGGCATAGGATTGGACTGTATGAGGTGTAGTTGGATCAAATTCCATGTTAAGAATACAAGGTTCTTCACAACCATAAAATGCCAGTAAATGACATACATCGTTTATATGTATACCAAAAATTATTGTGTGGCAAATTTTGTGAAGCTCACTTAGAGATTTAGAAAACACAGAAACAAAACGCTCCAAGAAAGTAATCATAGGGCAGTTCCTGTTGTTCCTTCGGAAGGTGTTTTTTGCTCCAAACAATTGTTTAATTATTGTCTAATTTATGTAGGCGTCGACCAGAGGATTATGATATTCATAACAGCAGAAAGAAACCAAGGATTGATTATCCCCCTGAGTTTCACCAAAGACCAGGTTAATATCTTATTTAATATATTTGCACAAATGTATAGATTTGTGTGTTAACAAATCTTGAATTCATGTGGGACTGTGAAGGTTGAGACAAGTATTTAAGGATAGGCAGAAGAGCTGCCTTTGATCAGGGCTAATTAGGTCAGGGCTCTGATCAAGGTAATAATTTTGAATTTGAGAATCTTAACGCAAGGTGATCGGCTTGGAAAGACCACCACAAAAAGGTGACTTCTAGCTTAGAACAGGGACCGAAATGATTATGATTTGCCCTAATTGTATCCTTTGAGTGAATATATAGGCATCTTAACACACAACTGTAATGTACCGTAGATGGCATTCAAAAAATCTGCATTGGGATTTTGTTGATGCATTGGCTCTATTTGGTTTTTTTAAAAAAAATGATCACAAATTGCTGAAACCACCACTGGAAACAGCAGAATTATTATTCCTTTATGAGTCTTTGACAAGGCAGTAGCACACTTAAGGTAAAGATGCTAGTGACTTTATGACAATGTTGCCATGTAGTGGTGATTATGATATATAATGCTCCTTGATTTTAAACAGGGTATTTAAAGGATCCCAGATACCAAGATGTAGACAGGTAAGAGGTTTTAATATTATTCATCTTATGCTATCGTAATTTAGAAATTGCATTTAAATTAACAAATCTTATTCTCAACAGACGATTTTCAGGAGTCCGGAGAGATGTCTTTTTAAATGGGGTAAGTCTATGTCCTTTCATGAATTGTAGCTATAACTGCTTTCAAAATTGCCTAGTTTTGACATTCCTGTATCTGTATGTGTTTGTTTTTAGTCCTACAATGATTATGTGCGAGAATTCCACAACATGGGACCACCACCACCCTGGCAAGGAATGGTTTGTATTTTTCTTCACCTCTTCATGTTATTACTAATTATTTTTACTACTTTTCTATACCACCCAATAGCGAAAGCTCTCTGGGCTGTTCATAAAAGTTAAAAGCCCAAAACATAACATGATAAAATGTAAAAACCTTTAAAAGTTTAAAACAGAATAAAACCAGAGTAACAGTCGGAGTAATAGCCAACAGCTTTGTAAAGATCTAGAAACACAATAACACATTTAAAAACAAAACTGAAGGACTAAAAAGCCTGAGAAAATAAAAAGAACTTCACCTGGTGCCAAAAAGACCACAATGTTGGTGCCAGATGAGCCTCTCTGGGGAGGGCATTCCACAAATGGGGTGCCACCACTGAAAAGGCCCCCTCCTTAGTGGCCACTTCACCTTATTTGGCAGTGGCACCCGGAGGAGGACCTCTGAAGATGAACTTAGGCAGGTATCTATGGAAACAGGCAACCCTTCAGGAAACCTGGTCCCAAGCCATTTAGGGTTATAAAAGTTAATACCAGTACTTTGAATTGGGTCCAGAAATGGACTGGAAGCCAGTGCAGATCACAGAGCACTGGCGTAATGTCATTATGTTGACCTGTCCCTGTCTTTGCCCTATTTTGGGCTAGCTAAAGTTTCTGGACAGTTTTCAAAGGCAGCCCTGTGAATAATGCATTGCGGTACTCCAAACGAGAGCTTACCAGAGCATGGAGAACTGTAGTTAGGGCTCTCTATTCAGATGGTTATCAGCTGGTATCTAAGCCTAAGCTGATAAAAGGTGTTCTGTGGCACTGAGGCCACCTGTGCCTCCAGTGATGCTGGATCTAAGAGGACCCCCAAACTACAACCTGATCTTTTAGGGGAAGTGCAACCCCCTCCAGAATAGGTAAGACACCACTTAGCCAGACAGATGAACCACCCACTAACAGTACATCTGTCGTGTCCGGATTGGATCTCAGTTTATTGGCTCTCATTCTGTCCATTACCGTGCCCAGGCACTGATTCAGATCACCCACTGTCTTACCTGTATTTGATGAAAAGGAGAGATAGAGCTGGGTGTCTTCCACATATTGGTGATACATCAGCCTACATCTCTGGATAAGCTCCCCCAGCGGTTTCATGTAGGAATCCCATACCATAACTGCCAGTAATCCCACAGCACCACCTTCTGGAATCAGCCATCCGGGTAGGGGCAGAACCACTTTGTTTACAACCATACCCTTATCATAGAGAAGGTGCATCAGGCAACTATTAAAGCTATTTTTTATTAAAATGCTTCCTATTTTTGCTGTGGCTTTGAGCCTCAATGGAATATTGTTAAGGAGAACCTCACTATCACGTTTCCCTGATTTTATGTTTATGGGTGTAAAAGGACTGAGTTGCAATAACAGTACAGACAATTGATTTGGTAATGCACTCCTAACACAGCGGGTTTAATTAATGAATTATGTATGATACACATTTAGAAGAGAGGTAGGAAACCTGGTGTCCTCCAGATTTTTGGGGCTACATATGGAAGCTGTAGTCTAAAACACCTGGAGGGCACTAGGTTGTCTTCCCTTGGATTAGAGTATTGATGATAAAGGTATGTTTCACATAGTGTGTGTTATTATCTAATTTAAGTCCAATCAATAAAGATTCTCTCTGCTATTTATAACAAAACACCATTTGCTTTTCTTATGCGTGTGTGCACGTGCACGCACGCCTGTGCCATAAGGATGCTGCGTAAGTGTTGGCTTCCCCCTTAGTATACTTACATGTGGCCACCCTACATCCACTACAGTAGCTGCCTGAGGCCACTCAAGGGTAGCAGGGTGCCTGTACACCATGGCTTATGCAGCATTGCTACAACATCATTTAGGCATGTGTCTCTACATACAAGTATAGTGGTGCTTGGAGAAAGCAATGAGAGAAACTGTCTTTTGTGGGTTTTCTGATGCAGACGATTGCTCTGTAATATGCTCATTGTAGGTAAGTGTCTAGTCCCATGATGGAATATCCCTAAACAGATGCATTGAAAGGTGTGGGACAATATCTTGACCTTGAATACAAGGCTCTGCAGGTTTCTTTTTCAGCCTTTCATCTCACTCACTTAGCCTAGAGAAAGAGTCTTAGGCATGTTGTGATAGAGGTGTACAACATCTGGAAATGTTGAAGCCTGGGTCTGGGAGAACAAACTTGGTGGGAAATTGGGATATACAGTATACAGTATTTCTGAGCATTGCTTTATGAAACACATTGTGTAGAACGTAAAAAGTAAAGTTGTACAGTTAGGTATATTTATGACATCTAATAGTATGACAGTGCAGTGCTATGCAGATCTACTCAGAAATGAGTCCCATTGAGTCAGTGGTGCTTACTCTTAAGTAAGTGGGTATAAGGATTTTAGCGTGGAATTTCGGGAGCCCGAGGCAAGTGAAATGCAGGAAGAGGCTTGAGGATGAGTTGTTCAAAGTCCTTGTCATCACTTTACAGGCATGATATACCGTATATACTCGACTTTAAGTCTAGTTTTTCAGCACATTTTTTGTGCTGAAAAATGCCCCCTAGACTTATACGTGGGTCAGCGGCCCCCCAGGACCCCTGCCGCCACCGCAAGGGACCGCCAGGCACCCCCCTCCACCCCCAGGACCCCTGCTGCCACCCCGACACCCCACCCCCACCCCACCCCCGTACCTGCACCCGCCGCCGCCGAAGCCCCTCCCCCGTCGAAGCCGCGCCGAAGCCCCCCCATGCCACCCCCACGCTACCCCCCGTCACCGTACCTGCTCCCGCCGCCAAAGCCCCACTTCTTGTGGATTCGCGGAGCGCAGCAGAGAGGGCGCGAGGTGGACCGGCGGCTCTGTCTGTGCGGCGCCGAGGCGAGCGATCCGGCCAAAGGCGAGCGATCCAGGGGGGCGCCTGAAGTTTCCTTCCCCCCCCGCCCCTCTCTCTATTTTTCTTCCAGCGGGGGGCGGCGTTTGCTTTCCCTGGATCTAACGCCGTCCCCGCTTGCCCGGGCGCTGCTTGAGCGGAAGGGAGGAAGGACGAGCCGGACGGTCCGTCCTTCCTCCCTTCCTCTTTCCGCTCAAGCAGCGCCCGGGCAAGCGGGGACGGCGTTTCCTTTCCCTGGATCTAACGCCGTCCCCGCTTGCCCGGGCGCTGCTTGAGCGGAAGGGAGGAAGGACGAGCCGGACGGTCCGTCCTTCCTCCCTTCCTCCCTTCCGCTCAAGCAGCGCCCGGGCAAGCGGGGACGGCGTTAGATCCAGGGAAAGCAAACGCCGCCCCCCGCCGGAAGAAAAATAGAGAGAGAGGCGGGGGGGGGGGAGGAAACTTCAGGCACCCCCCTGGATCGCTCGCCTTTGGCCGGATCGCTCGCCTCGGCGCCGCGCAGACAGAGCCACCGGTCCACCACGCGCCCTCTCCGCTGCGCTCCGCGAATCCACAAGAAGTGGGGCTTCGGCGGCGGGAGCAGGTACGGTGACGGGGGGTGTCTGGGGGTAGCGTGGGGGTGGCATGGCGGCGGGGGTCCTGGGGGGGCTTTGGCAGTGGCGGGGCTTCGGCGGCAGTGGGTGTAGGTACGGGGGTGGGGGGTGTCTGGGGGTGGCGGCGGGAGTCTCCCCTCGTACATTTCCCACCCTAGACTTATACTGGGGGGCAATAAGTTTTCCCAGTTTTGGGGGGTGAAATTAGGGGCCTCGACTTATGTTAGGGCTGACTTAAACTCGAGTATATACGTACTTGGTAGACTACCAGACATCTCAAGAAGTTCTGTATTCTGCAAAATTTGGAAGTACTTTTCCAATATCCTAAGTCCTTTTGCAAGTCCAAAGTGTGTTGCTTGTTCATTAATACATTTGAACATTGTAGCAATGTTGTCATCACTAATGTTACTACCTTTGGATCTGTGAGGTTTGCAGCAGCATGACTTGGCTATAACAATACAGTTTTAAGAGTGCTTTTCAAATATTTCAGTCTAAAAGCAAAATCTGTTCCCCTAAATTTCCCATTTTAAGCCTCAAAGTGTGCATCCCTGGATTTTTTGTTTTCCTTTCCCCGTGACTTTCACATCTCTAGTAGTACATTACTTAAGATACTGGCAGGCCACCAATTCTGTGCAGATCCATCCTCCCCCCCATTTTTTCATAATCACTTCTCAAAGCAAATATACACACATTTGCAACCCTCCTATGTTTTCCCACTGCTCCTTTTATCACAGAAAATATTGAGGGAAAGACAGAATAGCTGCATAATGTCTTTTGATTGTAGCACTAAGAGCTGTCTGTCTGGACAAACAGCTAACAAAATATTGTAAATCACTACAGCCTCTTGCTGACTCCATTTGTTAAAATGTGGGCATTATGTGCACATGTGGACAAGTTCTAATCACAAGTCTAAGAATATTCTGACATACCATCTCCATGAAGCATCATCTTTTGAAGCTCTTTCTTAATTATAATAGCATTCAGGTGTTGAATTACTCTTCTCTGTTGATGCTGTGTTCTAAGGATGGGAAATTATCAGAATAACAAACCCATGTTTCTTCTTAGCCTCCTTACCCAGGTATGGAACAGCCTCCCCATCATCCTTATTACCAGCACCATGCTCCTCCTCCACAAGCTCACCCTCCTTACTCAGGGCACCATCCCATACCACATGATGCACGATATCGAGATAAGCGAGTGGTAAGTGTGTCAAGGGGGGCTTTAAACTGTACTAAGTAAGGAAAACAGACAAACCTGATGCTTGTTCTGGTTAGGCTCACGAACAGTGTGTCTCAAAACTGCCACCTGTGCCTAAATAAAGACTAGAATGTGGAAATGATGAATCAGTGTAAGTTTGGAAAACAAAATGTCCATGTAGACTTCAGCAGAGTCGTTGCCTGTGCCCATCAGCAGCCCCTTTCCCATGTCCATGTATGCTTCTGTGCTTATTTTGATTTAGGGGTCTGTTTTGATTCTGCCTTCGGAATCACAGGCCTGTTGCTCACGGTGGTTCAGCTTGTCTTAGTGTGGAAAGCTAAGCAGGGTCAGGCCTGGTTATTACTTGGATGGGAGACCCCTCCTCTAGTTTCCTGCACTGAGCAGGGGGTTGGACTTGATGGCCTTCTAGGCCCCTTCCAACACTATGATCTATGAATCTATGAATCACAGTCTATTCTTACTGCTGTACAAGTTCTTGTAAAGTATGGGCTTAATCCCTGACACTGAAGGCACGGCTTAATTGCATATGTCTACTCCCAATCTCCATGGTTAATCGGGGGGGGGGGGGGGCTTAAGTTCATGGTCCCTGTTCTGTCTACACAGCAAAAGTGGATGGAAGGGGATATTTATGTCTGTGATTAATTTTATTTGCCTTTTTAAAGACAAAATCAAGTGATTTATAGATTTCATAGATCATAGAGTTGGAAGACGTGATCCTTTTATTTTATTTATTCAGCTTGAGTTTCATTCTGTGCAATGCTTCCAAGTAATTTACAGCCTAAAAACAATTGCCACCACCAGAAAATGTAGTGTATTAAACATCAGCTACTGAAATTTTGAGTTTATACGATAGTTATAATAAAATTACAGTAAACATTATAAGCAGCCAGCCAAATCAAATATATATAAACCAATAGAATATCTACTCTCTTAAAAGGTGGTTTAGTATAGGTCTCTCTCTGAACCCAAAAGAAGGCAGAGAGGTTGCCAGGAATGTAGAATTCTTGAGGCAGAGAATTCCAAAGCATGGGGCCACCACTGAAATTATCCTTTTCTGTTCCCTGATTTATTTCATTTGTACAAAAGAAATGCAGAGCAGAATTTGGGCAGAAGGTCTGAGAGGATGGTGAGGGGTGTACTGGAGAAGGTGCTCCCTTGGGTATGTCAGATCCACACAATATCAGATCTGGGAACTGGATCCAGCATGGAGCAAGCTAGACCCTTCATTTTAGAGATGATTTCTTCTAGTTGATACAGTGTGGGTCTCCTTTAATTGCTAAAGCTAGATTTCATTTGAAAAATATGAGAACTGTTCATGTGGTGTGAGTTAATAGATGCCTGTAAAATGAGAAACTATACTGTAGAGGTGTGTTGAATCTATTTGAGGATGCTGCAGACCCACTCTAGATTAATGTGGATATTCAGAAGTGCACGTCTGTTGGACATTCCATTTTTCATTGGGTATTTTTTTCAATTTTTCTTTTTTAAAATTAGGATAATGAGGGGTCCCTCAGCCCAGATACCATTGTGGAATCTTCAGGCCCCTAAAGTGTTTAGCCCTTAGTTGTGCATAGAAAGATTTGTGGCTCTTAAATTAGGTGATACATAAAATTGTTCTGTCTCCCCATAGCATGACTATGACATGAGGGTAGATGACTTTCTACGTCGGACGCAAGCAGTTGTCAGTGGCCGAAGAAGCAGGCCCCGAGAGAGAGAGCGGGATCGTGAGCGGGATCGACCCCGGGACACCAGAAGAGACAGAGATCGGGATCGGGGGAGGGAGAGGGAGAGGGAGAGGGAAAGAGAGAGAATATGTGATCGGGACAGAGACAGAGGAGAAAGAGGAAGATACAGAAGATAATGTATTGTGAAACTGCAGTCACTTAAAGAAGCAAAGGCTTGTATATTTGTGTGTTTACAGGTAGTAAACTTTTATTTTCCTCTGTCAACCTACCTTATTGTGTAGAAGGATTTATAATTGACTGTCTTTGTTCCAAGCATGCAGTAAGCTGTGAACTGGAAACCCCCATCAGCCAAAAAATACATGCAAAGTTTGCCCCTTGAGTTGATTACTTTCATTTGAGCAGTCTTGCAAAAAACAGTTTAAAGAATGTAGATAGATTATCCCTATGTGTTTATCTTAACAGTAATTTAATCATACATTTCTTTGAATATCAATTGGTAACTGCCATAATATTTCTGCTCTGATGTTTTCTTAGTTTTTACATGTAGTTTTTACATGATTCTGTGGGGGGGAAATGCTGCTATCAAGTATGCAAATACTGTGTGTGATGGTTTGGCTGTAGAGCAGTGTCGGAGCAGCCACCTCTTGGTTTTTCTGGTTGTTGTTGTGTTTTTTTTACCTTCTGTAAGAGTCAAGCTTGTTCAATAATGAAAGCAATATTAAGATGATGATATCGATATCTAATTTTTAACCTTTTAAAAAGAGTGTCCCTGTGTTCTGGTGGCATTTCAGTCAATGCTGTTGTTTAATTGCCGCTCCCGCAACCCTTATTTCTCCTGAAATGTCCACATTGTTTAGAACAGTGTTCTCCAACCTTGGGTCTCCAGATGTTTTTGGCCTACAACTCCCAGCATGCCACAATCAGCTATGCTGGCTGTGGCATGCTGGGAGTTGTAGGCCAAAAACATCTGGAGACCCAAGGTTGGAGAACACTGGTTTAGAATGTCCACCACATGTGTGTGTGTGAGCACAAATATTGCTGTATTCTACATTGCTGCCTTTTTTTAAATAATAAACTGGTAACAGTCAACTTTCATGGAGTTTCATGCTTTATAGCTTCTAAGTTTTGAAAGAGAAGCAACAAAGCGTTGATTTGAAAAATGTCACTTCAGGTGCAATAGCTTCCTCAGCATATTGCTGGACTTTTCCAGATTGCCCCTTCACTCCAAATAAGGCAAAGGTGATAACCTCACAGCCATTACAAATCCATTCCAGAATCATATTCAATACACTGGGGGTTTGTGACAGATATCCAGGTGTTCTTTGGCAGATAAATCAATATGGAAAGGGGTTCCATAAAAGTATAAAGCTTTATGACCACTGATTTAGGAAAGTAAAACATGTAGGGCCCTTGGGATGGGTGAGTGTATGAGGTGATAAGAGTCAATAAAAATGTGATTAACAGTCTGATCCTATGCAAGTTTACTCAAAGGCAAACCTCACTGTATTCATTGAAGCTTACTCCAAGGTTAACTATTCATAGGATTGCAGCCTAAAGCTAAGGTGGTGCAAGGCTTGAAGATAAGAACATATGAATCTGGAAAACAGAATAGTAGTCCAATATGGTCAGGGCTAAGTCTGGGTATAAGAGTTCTGGACAGAGGTAGCATCACAGTGAAACTAAGTCTGGCATAAAGGCACCTGTGCTATATATTCAAAGCAAAAGCAAAAATATTCTGGCAGGAGTGTCAAACATGAGGGTGTGTTGGAAGCAGCAATTTTTGTTGTCAGCTGAAAGTAGTAAAGGTGGTTCCATCTAAAGAGCTGAAAATGTGTTTACTATGTCCCTTCACAAGTTATCCCAAAGCCAGATTACACATGGGAGTTTGTGTACTCTGCACTTAAAAAAAAAGAAAAGACATTCAACATCAAGGTATTCCAGATTTGGTGATAAGAAAATCTGAATTCCGTATAAATTACCCTTTTTTAGTGTATCTTTTTCTCATTTTGCTAGTCATGGAGTGGGCCTTCTACACAATAAGGTAGGTTGAATATTCCTTCATCTCAGGTACAGCCTCAATTGTATGTACCATTAGGAATATATGGGTAGATTCCACTGTGGCACTGCCCCCCAAATAATAGCATCTGTACCTTTAAGAAGAACAAAGGCTTCTGGGTTTTCTAAAATTTCTATAATAAATTTAATTGTTTTCCAAAAATTTAGAGGGGAGGAGAGAAAATTTGGGGGTAGCCCCCCTCCAGCTACGGGCCCAAACATATACCCATTGGTTCAAGCACAGCACATGTGTCCATTCATTAAATCACAATGTAAAAATAAATCTTGATTTAATTGTGTGATCTCTTCAGGATTCCTGTATGCAATAATTTAATCAATACATGTGTGTGTTGGTGTATATTGTTTACCAGTAAGGAAAAGAAAGACACAGACTGCTTGCACACATGACAATTCTGCAATTAGTTTTAGATGTTATTGAAGTGAAATAAGAAAGTAGGCAGAGTGAATCCACTGAACAATGATGGAATGAAACGGGAGTGAAGAACGTCAAGAGGGAGGGCATGTATCTCCTTGTGATTAGCAGAATGGTGCAATAAAGCCAAAGTCTGTAGCATTTGCTCTCTCACCAAGATCTTTTTGTGGTATCCAGTCATAAAACCTGGTATTGGCTCCTAGTGTTTCTGGCCTTTTCCCTTTGTACCGCCAAAGAACCTGGAATTAAAAAAAAAATATGGAAGGATGTTCTATGCAGTCAAGGTTGCAATGAAAATCGGGCTCGATGCTGACCTAAAGGCCTATTGTTGCTTGGCTTTAGAGCACGACCATGTTTATTTCGAAGGCTTCTCCAATAGCTATTCTACACTCGAGGAGAATTGTAATATGATGATCCATTATAAAAATGAATGGACAACAGCCCTTTCAGTTAGGCAAGTCTTACTGTCCTGATATTACAGATGCAGGGGATGAGACTGAGAAAATTGTGGCTTGCCTAAGGCCACTTGGTAAGTTTATGCCTAAGATGCGGTTTGGGTCTGGGACCTTCCAACTCACTCTTAGCAACTACACTGCCCACTTTTCAAACGTTTTTTTGAGCAGTTCCTCACAGCTCTCAAGGATGGCATGAAAATTCTGCCACCAGCTCAGTCTCACATTGGGGGTTCAGGGGGGCAGGAGGCTGAAACATATTAAGAGTTTCCCCCCTGAGGGTTACACTGAGGACTGCACACCATCTACTCTTCCACTCCTTCACACACACAATTACTGAAATCAGAGTTACAGCTGAACAAGAAGGAATTTATACTTAAGATATGGAAGCTATAGCATTTTGGGAGTATTTTCAATTGTTCATTTGCATACATTTAGGACGACTGGGAGAAGGTGTGTGTATGAACAATTAATAGAAAATACTCCCAAAATGCTGCTGTTCAGAACTGTCATAATCCCAAAAGGTTAAAAGTCATGAGCATTATAAAATGTCAGATATAAATCAATCAATGAAAAAAACATGAAAATTTAAATTTTAAGGTAGGCACTGTAAAAGTATGAAAATGCAGCAGTTTCAAGGGGTAGAAATCAGAGATGTGAAATGAATACTGTTTCATCTACTTTTCACAGTCCCAATGTACCATTATTGTTATTTTCCTAAATTATATCATGAAACAGACCTGTGGAAGTTGACTGTGTGCTAATGCAACCATTTTACTCTTAAGTTTTGAACCAATGAGCCAAGAGCACTACAATACCATGTTCACCTGAACTCTGGACAAATTCTTCCATTTCCTGTTAAAAGGCAAAAGAAGAGGGGGAGGAGGAAATGAATGCATGAATAGAATTTGGATTTTTTTGTGCCCGATTCAAGTGTTTTGGGTTCAGACAGGGATGCCCAGGAGGTTTATGGGGCCTGGGCCAGGCGCGATGTTTGGGGGCCAATGGCACACAGAAGAGCTGAGGCTGGGGGGCCTGCTTCGGAGGGTTCAGGTCAAATTGCCCCAGTTGTCTGGGCAGCCCTGGGTTCAGAGCATAGCTACTCTATTAGGGAGGGAATAGGAGGCAGTTACTCCCTTCTTCAACCCAGTTTTTCAAAGAGCAGACCTTTGGACTTTGATTAATCTTCAACTTTCAGTCTGAAATCCATTTCCCCTGTGCATACTTCACTGGCACATACCCTCCAACATTTCACAGATGAAGATAGGACACACATGTGAGTTTGTAAGAGGTATGGTTAAGCAACATGAAGGTGTGGTCAAGAGGGTGTGGCCAGCCAACATGAGGGCATGGTCAAGTACAAAAGCTATTAGAGGAAACACAAAATCTTATAGATCATAATTATTACATTATATTATACATTATTTTGTAATATTTTATAAGTGGCTTTTGTAAAAAAAAAATACCTTAAACCCTTAGTTGTTGACATCTGGTGTTTCTCATGGATGTGTGTGTCAGTGCTTGCAGGGCAATCTCTCTTTGTTTTATAATGGTTAGGATTGGCACAAATTCAACAAGTGAAGCTTACCCAGCCACCCACACCCCCAAACATGGAGCTAGAGAGTAGGGAGAAGTTTCTTGCATTTCCTTCTGACACTGTAAACTCACTTGTTAGAGGCACAGAGTCAGCTCGGTTAGGAAATAAAATCTTTGGCACTATAAAGAGGAATCATGATAAATTCCCTCATTCACCTCTCCCTTTCCGCGTGCATGCACACACATGCATGCACGCATGTCTGTTCCTTGTGTCTGTTCCTTCCTTGCTCTCCGTGGGCAGCCGTTCATGTCCAAGCAGAGGTATCTTAAAGGGGCCATGGGTAAAATTGCAGCTAAGCTAAAAGTTTTCATTTAGCTGCAATTTTGCCCATGGCCCCCTTAAGAGCAGCTTAAAGTACATAGCTTGCAGGGGAATTTGGGAAGATGGCTTTAGGGTTTTTTGGATGGTCCCAGCATTTTCGGGGCAGTTGGAGACTATGCTGGCATGAACAGCTGCTGTGAAGCCACAGACTGGGCAGGTTCTCACATCATGCTACCCCTCCCCTGGCAGTAAAACCACAGTGGGCTGCTGGTTCCATGAACAACCCACAGTGCACCCAACAGATGATCTGGCTCAGTGTGGGTTGTTCACTCCTTCCCCCTCGGTCCACCAGACTGTATCCCAGGAGACTTGGTGGCCAAAACTGCCTTTTTATCCACCCTAGAAAAAGGTAAAGGGGAAAAAGCTGTGGCGAGCAAAAAAATGGCTCACAATCATGGCGGGCAGAAGAGACAAGTACCTACCCTACCTACCCTTTTTTCCTTT
The DNA here is from genome assembly GCA_021292165.1 of Shinisaurus crocodilurus. Lineage (NCBI taxonomy): Eukaryota > Metazoa > Chordata > Lepidosauria > Squamata > Shinisauridae > Shinisaurus > Shinisaurus crocodilurus. The sequence goes on from CM037880.1 coordinate 96,772,722, forward strand.
ATTTTTGACAGCCAGTGACAGCCCCTCCAAAGTGCCCAAGTGGCACATTGGAAGGGCTTTCAGGTTGGTCACCCATTTATTTATTTAAATTGTGCTCCAAATGTGTGCAAATTTTTTCATAATTGTTTTTTATTTTATTATTTCTAGCTGCACTTGCACAACTGTGGAGGCGCACAGTTCTGAGTGCAAAAATGGAAAGCCTCACCTAGGCAATGTCCCGGGGGGTACCTGCTGTCAGTTCAGAGAGGCTCCAAATAGGGGTTTTCTTTGCTTTCTCTTGACAACAGTCAAAAGGTGAGCTGTCAAGGGAAAGCAAAGCCAGAGGGATCTTTGCTTGCAAAAAGGGGGTGAAATTTACACCCCCTTTGAAGTTAGATCCTCATCTTTTTCTCTTTTTTGCCCTGACTCTCCTCATGGTACTGTGCATTTTACACTTTCCCCCAAGACTCTAGCTGCTTGGGAAAGTGTAAAAGTGCATCCCAACCCATTTTCTGGTGAAAGGAGTTTTGACAGCCAGCTGTCAAAACTCTGGGTCCCTTTTAAAATGGGTTTTACACAGGGCAATGGCTGGTTTTTTTGACAGAGCTCTCCTGGTTTCTTGACAGGGACATACCAGTATGTATTCATGCCTGCATATGTCCCTGTCAAGAAACCATGGGGAACCCTGCCAAAAAAAACCCTTTAAAATGCTGGTTCCTTTTAAAAAGGCATTGCTCGCACTTTTCCATATTCCCAAGCACCTAGAGCAGTGTTCTCCAACCTTGGGTCCCCAGATGTTTTTGGCGTACAACTCCGAGCATGCCCCAGCCAGCGTAGCTGGGAGTTGTAGGCCAAAAACATCTGGGGACCCACTGATCTAGAGTATTGGCTATGAGTAGAAAAATGAGAGCACCCTTTTGACTGTGGAGTGAATCCAGAATTAATTAGTGAATCCAGAATTCAGGAGGACTGTGGAACTGAGGGCAGAGCAAACCCATCAAAGGAGGTGACATCTGCCAGTGTGGTATAGTGGTTAGAGTGTTGACCTGGGATTCGGGAGATCTGGTTTCTAGTCCCCACTCTGCCACAAAGCTCACTGGGTGACTTTGGGCCAGTCACTGACTCTCAGTCTAACCTACCTCATAGGGTTGTTGTGAGGATAAAATGGAGAGGAGGAAAACCTTGTAAGCCACCTTGGGTTCCTTGCAAGAGGAAAAAAGTGGGATATAAATGTAATGTAATGATCTGCTCCTCCCTGCTGTAATAATGAGTGAGTCAGGCTAGCTAATAGACAAAGACGAATGTCATTTTTGTTTTCTTCCGTATTTGAATTGTGTAAATCTCAATTTCTTTCCATGCCGTATATAAAGAACATTGCAAATTTTGGTAAATTCTTATTTAAAAAAAAAAAGAAAAAAAGAACTGAAACAAAATTCTCACCTATCTGCACTGGCCAAATCCAATAGGTACAGCTATCCCCGGAGAGGGCCGTGTTGTACCTGCCTAGCACGTAGCTCTTAAACATGAGGAGCTCCGTCAGAAAAAAAGGTGGCAACCTTAACTCAGCACCCCAGACATAGATGAATACAGAGGGATTGAAACCTGGACTCTTAAAAGCTAAGCCCTAGAACAGGGTTCTCCAACCTTAGGTCCCCAGATGTTTTTGGCTGGGCGTTGTAGGCCAAAAACATCTGGGGATCCAAGGTTGGAGAACACTGCCCTAGAAACATCGCAAGCTCCCTTATTTTATTTTATTTATTTATTTATTATATTTATACCCCACCTTTTTTCCTGAAAGGAACCCAAGGCGGCTTACATAATCCTCCTCCTCTCCATTGTATCCTCACAACAACCCTGTGAGGTAGGTTAGGCTGAGAGTCAGTGACTGGCCCAAAGTCACCCAGTGATCATTGGTTGATCTAGTCCAGTATTGTCGACACTGGCAGCGGTTTTCCAGGGGTTTCAGGCAGGATTCTTTCCTATCACTATCTGAAGACCTTCGTGCAAAGCATGTTCTCCGCCACTGAGCTACAGCTCTTCCCCTGTGCTACTGTGTCCTGGGCCTGGATGGACAAATCTGTCAGTTTCCGTTTCTCCCTATTCAGTTTTTTTTTAAATCTCAAGTTCTTTCTGCCCTTTTTATGAAGAAATGTGTGAATCTTAGTAAGTTCTTATACAAAAATCAACCACACAAGTCTCACCTAACCCTACCATCTATTTTGGTACTGTCATCTCCACCTGGCAGTGGCTCTACAAACCCTGGGTCCTTCTGTATTCAGAGCATGAACTCTGCCAAATAATGATAATTAGGAAGAAAACCAAAGCAAACTTACCTAAAACCAAACTGTAATAAGAATACCATTCTCCCCAGCACTTTTGGAAAACATAATCTTGAACATGGCAAGATAAAATGTTTTTGACCCTTCCTACAAACAACAATCTCTCCACCGTTGAGGCCAGTGTGAGCTGCAGGGTGTACATAAATGGGATGCCCAGCTGCAAAGCAACCAGGTCACCACAGAGTGTCCCAGGGTCAGAAAGGAGCACACCATATTTGCTCTTATTCAGACGTGCCATGAGTTCCTGATTGGACAATACCCCTTCACACATCTGCCTGCCTATCAACTACATTGATTTTCCTCATCAGCTTCCCCAACTCTTGGTAAAACCTATGGAAGGTCAGAGTGGTTGGCTTGTTGTTCATATCCACAGCATTATGACATCCTTGATAATCGAGTCCAGGTCGTCCTTTCCAAAGGGCACAGGGTACACCTCAAACTTGGCAGCTGATACATCGTCGGGTTTGATGAAGAGTGCTGCTGTTGAAACCAGGACACTGACATGGTGGTCTCCTTGTATCAGTTCCTGAATGATGATCTTAACATTGAGCCAATGGCTGCCTTCCACTGGCCAAATAAGCACATTCCCACAGAAAGTGTTTGGTACCAGGGTGACCCTGAAGTGCAAACAGTTGGATGCAAAGCTTTATAACAACTGCTTTTCTTGGGAAGTCATATTTTCTTCTTAGATCACTCCTCAGCTGAAGTGTTCAGTATTTCATTTCCGTGGGGAAAACTCCTGTACTGCACACTCCTTCACAGAGGTTTAGCCAAGGGTGTTGACTTGAGTTATGTTTTTCATATCTCTTGCAGGGCTCTCCAACCTTGGGTCCCCAGATGCTGCTGGACCACAGCTCCCAGAATCCCTTGCCATTAGCCATGCTGGCTGGGTATGCTGGGAGCCAGCAACATCTGGGGACCCAAGGTTGGAGAGCCCTGGTCTAAGGTGAATGTCGCAGTTGCAGAGGAGGCAAGGCTGATTTCTGGAATGAAAAGCCAAGAGACACATTTGTTTACTTCATCATTATTTCAATTACATGATATTTTTATTTTTTACACCACCAAAATTGGTACAAATTTCACCACCTACTCAAGCCCCCGCAACCATTTGAATATCAGTTGATTTAAACATGCAGGAAGAGCACATGCCAGCCTTCCCCAACCTGGTGCCCTCTAGATGTGTTGGACCACAACTCCCATGATTCCCAGCCAATGGACATGATGGCTGGGAATTATGGGAGTTGCAGACCAACACATCTAGAGGGCATCAGATTGGGGACAGCTGACATATGGTGTAGCTTCTTCTGGGCTATGCCGCTGCAGACTGCACATAGAAAGCTAGCTTAGAAGGGAGAAGGAGAGGCTCAAACATTCTCCCTAACAAACTAGAATGACATCATACCCCATGCCCTGTTGTAGCAATGTTGGAACAGATAATACAGAAAACACTAAACAGAACCACCTTTCCCTCTCTACAAATAAGCAAAACAATTACAATTACCCATCCCCTCCATGGCCACTCACTTTTATTTTGGTTCACTTAGCATAAAATTAACAGCAACAGAAAGCAACAATTGCATTTCCAATTTTTAAAAAATAAGCAAAAATTGGATCTGGAAATTAATACCAAGGAGGACATCAAAATTACTGGAATATAGTGGACTGGCAACAACAATGTCTGTATTCTCTGTAAAAAGTGAGTGTGTGATGTGCACAGTTGATCAGGCTGAGTTTTTCCAGGATAGGGGCTGGAGATAAGGAATACACCAAGTTTGAAAGAAATTACAAAACTTTGTTCCAAAGACAAATCACGAATCTCACTTCATTGAGATCACAACCAAATAAATGAAAATCCCACTCAGACTTTCACCCAATACAAATACATAACCCTCCAACTGTCCCAAAAATCCTGGGACCTTCACGAAAACCCTTAAGCCATCACGACTTCTCACTTTGTCATGCAAAGTCCCGAATTCTCCCCGGCCTCCCACAAGCTGCTTTAAACTTTTAGCTTAGCTGCAATTTTGGCCCCTTTAAGAAACTTTAAGTAATCAGGGAAGGAACAGACACTAGGCGGACTAGGGTATGTGTGTGTGTCCGCCCGCGTGTGCACACGCACCCAAAAAGAAAGGGGAGGTGCAGGCAGCACGAGCTGGCCTGGACATGATTCCTATCTTTATATTGCCAAAGATTTTATTTCCTAACAGAGCTGACTCTGTGCCTCTAACAGGTGAGTTTACAGTGTCAGAAGGAAATGCAAGAAACTTCCCCTTCTCTCTGAAGCTCCATGTTTGGGGGTGTGGGGTGGGTGGGTAAGCTTCCCCTGTTGAATTTGTGCCAATCCTGACCATTTTAAAACAAAAAGAGATTGCCCTGCAAACACTGACCCCACCCCCCATAAAAACACCAGATATCAACAATTGTGGATCAAAGTGGCTTCAGAGTGGTCAGAGCCCTCAAATGGTTAGAGCATCCTGAGGTGGCTGGCTAAGGCGTTTTTCTGTTTTCTTTTGTCTTCCAGCTAAAATCCAGCCCATCCTGATCAGGGCCATGGCATTGGGGAGACTTCTGGTCTCCACGTTTGTGGCTCTGTGGTCTGTTCTGGGTTGTTAGCTGTTTCAGGTTGGTGACTGACAAGCCAAGTTGATACAAATATACATAAAATAAATAAATAGGCATGCCTAGATGTTCAACCTTAGTTACCAACACACTGGATTAAAGGATGCATTTCTGCACAAAGAGAAAATTTGTAGTTGGGCCAAATGTTATAACATGGCAAATACTGACAATATAATAAGAGATAAGGAGAAACACTTAACTATAGCCTTTTACCTATTATTGCAGGGAAATTTAGGGAGAGGCAGAACATAAGGAGGATCAGAATAGGAGCATATAGATCTAGCATCAGAAAGAAAGTAGTCCTTCAAACAGTAGAGTGAAGTTTGAAGGCCTGAGTACAAGATACAGGAGAGCAAAGAAAAATACTGAGGGTTCAGCACCAGTCAAGCATACTCTCCAATTGCCCCAAATTTGCCAGGACAGTCCCACAAACACTTAAGCCATCACGACTTCTTACTTTGTTATGCAGAGCCACGAATTCCCCTGCCTCCTCCCGCAAGCTATTTAGCTTATCTGCGATTTTGCCCATGGTCCCTTTAAGCAGGATGGGACCAGACTGAGGAATGTGTGTGTGTGTGTGTGTGTGTGTGTGTGTGTGTGTGCGCGTGCGCGCACATGCACGTACACTCGGGCATGTGTGTGCAAGCACTCGCTCTACCTGCTGCCTCTGACCAGGCCCCCAGGGTAAGTAAGACCCATTGAAGACATTTACAAAAAATTTACAAAAGCCACTAATAAAATATTATAAAATAATATGTAATAATTATAATATATAAGATTGTGTGTGTTTCCTCTAATAACTTTTGTACTTGACCATGCCCTTTGGTTGCCTGGCCATACCCTTGGCCATGCCTCTCATGTTGCCTGGCCACGCCCTCTTGACCACACCTTCATGTTGCTTAACCATACCTCTTACAAATTCACATGTGTGCCCCTATTTTCATCTGTGAAATGTTGGAGGGTATGCATACATGGGACGATCCTCACAACAACCCTGTGAGGTGGGTCAGGCTGAGAGTTAGCAACAACTTCTTCAGAGCTATGCAGTACAGTCCTGGGTGAGAAGAGAAGAGAACTGAACCCAGATCTCCCTTCACCGAGACCAATGCCCTATGTACTACACCACCTAACATGGCGGATCTTGCTACTGTCTAGGGCTGTGCTTTGCAAGCGTTCTTCATCCAGGAAAGCATTTCCACACTGACTTTTCTAGCTAATGTACCACAGAGAATGCTAGCATCTAGGGTGTGCATACCATTCACATGGAGCATTGACCTGGCTTGTTGGGCCTCATCCTCCTGCATGAATTGATGAGGTGCCTAAGAACACACCCACCACTCCCTTGAACAGGGCTAGTGTCTTTTCCCAATTCTATTTCCTGAAATCCCTTAACTGGAGATGCCAGTCATTGAATCTGGGTCCTTCTACATACAAAGCATCCAATCTATCACGGAGTTATGGGGTTTCCTAGAAATTAGAGTTCATTTTCCTAGTCACAGTTGCTTGGACTTGGACACAGAATCATAGAAAAGTAGAGCTGGAAGGGGCCTACAAGGCCATCGAGGCCAACCCCCTGCTCAATGCAGGAATCCAGGTCAAAGCATCCCTGACAGATGGCTGTCCAGCTGCACCTTGAATGCCTCCAGAGTGGGAGAGCCCACCACCTCCCTAGGTAGTTGGTTCCATTGTCTTATTGCTCTGACAGTCAGGAAATTTTTTCTGATGTTTAGGTGGAAACTGGGTAAACTTTCTTGGAAGGGAGTAAAAAAAACAAACCACGGGCAAACTAATTGACTGGGAAAGGAGACAAAGAGTATCCTCTAGGTAATGTTCATATATTTAAAAAAATTCACGTGAGAGAATCTCATTAAACAACTACATTTTATTCAGCAGCTACCAGTTTTTATCATATGAAGGTCTCAGCCTGCAGGCTCCACAGTCGGTTAAAATTCTTAACCTCAGTGCGAAGCAAGGTGGGTGATGATGAGCCCCTGTGTTGGCCATCTTGGAACCGCTCCATTTACTCGATCCCTTTCAGAATCCCAAACCCCCCTTCCTATCTAAGCATGCCAGTTTCTGCGGCAGCCTGTGATTCCAGTGGTCAGCCACTTCCAAGAAGCCACCGCGGCCTGGCCCTTGCAGCCAGCCATGTCACAATGCTGGGGTTCCGGTGTCCCTGGAGACGGAGAATTCCAAAGAAAACTTCAGGGGACAGTTGGCCTGATACTGGAATCTTCAGCCGTGATCACGCCAGACCTGCAGGATGGCGTGGAGAAAGCTGGTATGTATTTTGGAGATCTCTCCCCAGAACTGGCATTTGAGGAAGGGCCAGCCAGTCTCTCTCCACTTCCTGGCCCCTGGTCCCTGATCCTCCTTCAGCTCCAAATATTTTATCCAGGGCCCCTTAAAACTAGCCAGCCCGGGAGGAAGTCAGTGGGCAGCAGCACAAAACCTCTGTTTTCAGAGGCAGTGTATCTGAATACCAGCTCCTGGGCATGTGCTGTGGGGAAAGCTTAGTTGTGGGCTTAGTTCTGGGGGCCTCTCCTTGGCTATTGTGGGAAGCAAAATGGACACTTGAAGGTCGGATCCAGCAGGGAAAGTCCGAGATTTTTCAGGAATCCCTTTGCACAATGCACACCTCAGTTAGCCTGTGTTCGGAGACAGGATCTCTGCCTAGAAAAGGCATCAAGCCTTAAGGAAGGAAGGGCTTTGGTGGAAGTTCCGAGCGCCCATCCAGCAGCCTCGTGTCTAGGTAGTAGGTAGGGAGAGTTTGTCCAGCTCAAAACATGGTGCCGAAGGTTTGCGACAAGAAATGTAACATCAGCCAAATTACAAAAGGGGCTCAGAAGATTCCAGACATTTCCAGGAGGAATGTTGGGAGAGCTGGGGAGACAGAGAGTTCGTGTCAAGCTTCTTGCCCATGACAGTAATTCTGTGTGTCTGACACTCTTCCTGTTTTTTTTCTCCAACAGAAATGTTTTTTCCGCTGTCCACCCGGCTGCTTGCTCAAGAAAAAAGAAAATGCTCCAGGTAAGAGAATGTTACGTATGTTTGGTCTGTGCCGCGGAAGGGGTGCGGCCTCCCCCCCTCATCCCCTGCCAGGTAGTGCCAGTTCTGTTGGGTCCTGTAAGAGCCCCCTGCTCATTTTTGGCCAGAGCCACTCTAGTCCACTCCACGGGGCAAATACGGGCAAGGAAATGCGTCAGGGACCACTCCCCACCCTCACGCAGTGCCCCCAGTCTGACTCCCGAGGCGGCGGCTGCCTCTCTCGACTTGATCTTTGGGCTGGTCCTGCCCTTAAAGGAGTAGCTGTAAAGATGGAGCTCTTGGCAGAAGGGGGCTGATGCAGGAAGCGGGTGGATGACATGGAGGCCTCTCCTCTCATCAACTCTGATCGTGGCCCCAATCTCCACTGGGAATATTTAAAGGGGTCTCATTGGAGCTCAGGGGGTCCTGGTGTTCAAGGCCCCCTTATTCCTGCTGCAAACCTCCTGAAGCAGTGTGAGAATTTATGCTCGGAATATGTTTGGCTGTCACAGGTTCTTCGAAGAGAAGATGGAGTCACCCCCCCTGACCCCCGCCTGTGGACCCACCCTTGCCCTCTTCACCCGGTAAGTACGATCCGCAAGAAGCCCTGGTTAATATTAAATTCATCAAGGGATGGAGCTGGGGGCCCTGCATGCAAAGGATGGACTCGGCCATTCCGCTGGGTTCTGCTGTCCTTCAGCCGTGGGACCCTCCCTCTACGGCAAGGGTGGCGTTTGCTTTATTCCCAGCTCCTGTTTCTTGCCTGACTCCAATTTCTTTCGCTCTGGTTCACTGCAGATGCCGGTGTCCCCCACCGCCACTCGTAAGGTGAGAGAAAAGACATTGTGCAGCAGTGCTGGACACCAAGTATCCACCGTAGTCCAATACATATGGAAGGCACCACCAGGGTGGGGAAGGCTATGCTAGCAAGTAGGTTAGCAGAATAAGATGGCTGGAAGCTGGATCTCAATCTCCCTGGTCTTCTGCACAGATATTTCTTTTTGTTAAGATATGTCAGTTTTCAAAAAATCAGCATTCAAACAGATGTGAGAAGATTGTTTCCTCATCACTATTAGCTCCGACACATGATCCAACCGTCCCTTTATGGAAAGCACAGAACTCCATTTCCAGCAATATGCTAAGTGAAGTCTTGCTGCTGTTAGTAGAAGGCCAACGAGAGTTTTGTGTATACCTGGGAAACCGTCCACATCTCTGACTACCAAGGTATAATTGGTATATATGCTGCCACGGCCACGCTTCCAAAGGAATGGTTGGGCCAGACAAATTTCCATTCCTGTTTCATTTGGGGTGGCCCGAAGCTCACGGTGGGTTTCATAGCACCATTTTATTTATTTATTTATTTATTTATTACATTTATCAATCGCCCATCTGGCCGGTCACCCGGCCACCCTGGGCGATGTACAATTAAAATACAATAAAACACAATAAAATATAATAATTAAAACAATATAAAAAATTCTCATTAAAAACCTAACCCACCCCATATTCCCGCCTGAACAGCCAAATTTCCTTATTTGTAATGGTCATCTGGGATCATGTAGGGGTGATGTGGCCCCCCAATTCTGGAACGCTCTCCCCAACATTTCTGGAATGCTCTCGCTCACCTTCAGATGATCATTGCTGTTTCTTTGCTTTACAGGAACCCATCCTTTGTGCGGAAAAGAGACTTCGCTGGTGGCCCACGTTCCGCTTCCGCAAAGTCAGTGGCCACTCTAGGCCAGGTGTTTTGCTCCAGAGGAGTTTTCTCGGGTGACAGCCAGCTTCCCCGACCCCCGCTTGGGCGGCCACCACCAGCTCCCCCTTCAAACGGCCACAGCGGCACCTTGGAAGGGCTGCCAGGGGCTGCCCAGAATTATTATTTATTTTATATTTGTGTGCCCAGAAATGTGCACACCAAAATTAACTCCCCCCCCCCTCCCATGAGCACAGAGGCACTTACAGAAGCGTTCATGGGAGCATTTCAAGCTTCGGCTGCGGCCCCATGCAGGGTGGTTCCCACCGCCCAGGGGCAACAGGCACCTTTCCCGTAGAGTGCCTAGCCCAGCACAGGCTTCAAAACCACTTTTTCACTTTCGCCCAACCCTCTGGGGGCCACCCAATTCCCAGTTTTGCTCCAGAGGAGTTTTCTGGTAGGACTCAAAAGTATGTTCCAGGAGAAATCCACCCAATTCCCAGTCAAACCACCCAGAATGGGGGATAAGACCAAGCCCTGAGGAACCCCATGCTGGAGAATCCATGAGGCCGAGCAATATTCCCCAAGAACCACCCTCTGGAGCTGGCCATGCAAATAGGAGCGGAACCACTGCAATGCAGCAAAAAACAAAAACAAAAACACCCATTTCTTCCTCCTTCTGCAGAAACAAGAAGAAAAATTGGAGCCTCTCCGGTTCGCCAGCCTCACTGCTCCGCCCCCACCATGTGCCCCCCTCCCCAAATCACCACGACTTAATCCTCCTGTCCTAACCATTGCCATCATCCATCCCCCACAAGCACCCTTCCCTCCCATCTCGACCCCGGAACTACCCCATCCTCCCGCCTCAACCCGAGAAGCACCCCTCCCACCTGCCTCAACTCCGGAACTACTCCTGCCTCCCACTGCACCCCCAGAAACACCCCTGCCTCCCGCCATGGCCTCAGCCACACCCCTACCACCACCCACGACCCCGGAACCACCCCTGCCTCCCACCACGACCCCAGACACACCCCTGCCTCCTGCCACGACCCCGGAACCACCCCTGCCTCCTGGCATAGCCCCGGAACCACCCCTGCCTCCCACCACAACCCCGGAAGCATCCCTGCCTCCCACCACAACCCCAGAACCACCTCTGCCTCCTGCCACGATCCCAGACACACCCCTCCCACCAACCACGACCCCAGAACCACCCCTTCCTCCTGCTACAATACCGGAACCACCCCTGCCCCCCACCACGGCCCCAGAACCACCCCTGCCTCCCACCACCACCCCGGAACCACCCCTGCCTCCCACCACCACCCCGGAACCACCCCTGCCTCCTGCCACAGCCCCGGAACCACCCCTGAATCCCGCCACGGCCCTGGAACCATCCCTGCCTCCCACCACCACCCCAGTCACACCCCTCCCACCAGCCACGACCCCAGAACCATCCTGCCCACCAACCATTACTCCAGAATCACCCCTGCCTCCTGCCACGACCCCAGAACCACCCATTCATCCCGCCATGGCCCCAGAACCACCCCTCCCACCAGCCATGGCCCCGGAGCCACCCCTGCCTCCCACCATGACCCCAGAATCACCCCTCCCATCAGCCATGACCCCGGAACAATCCCTGCCTTCTGCCATGACCCCGGCCCCATGCCTGCCTCCTGCCACGTCCCCAGAAACACCCCTCCCACCAGCCACGACCCCAGATAGACCCGTCCCACCAGCCACGACCCCGGAACCACCTCTGCATCCCGCCAATACCCCAGAACCACCCGAGCCTCCTGCCATGACCCCGGAACCATTCCTGCCTCCCCCCATGACCCCAGAACCACCCCTCCCACCAGCCACGACCCCGGAACCCCCCCTGCCTCCCGCCATGGCCCCAGAACCACCCCTGCCTCCTGCCACGACCCCGGAACCACCCCTGCCTCCTGGCATAGCCCCGGAACCACCCCTGCCTCCCCCCACCACCCCAGTCACACCCCTCCCACCAGCCACGACCCCAGATAGACCCGTCCCACCAGCCACGACCCCGGAACCACCTCTGCATCCCGCCATTACCCCAGAACCACCCGAGCCTCCTGCCACGACCCCGGAACCATTCCTGCCTCCCCCCATGACCCCAGAACCACCCCTCCCACCAGCCACGACCCCGGAACCCCCCCTGCCTCCTGCCATGGCCCCAGAAACCCTCCCACCAGCCATTACCCCACCCCTGCCTCCCACCACCACCCCAGACACACCCCTGCCTCCCACCACAAACCCGGAACCACCCCTGCCTCCCGCCACGGCCCCGGAACCACCCCTCCCACCAACCACAGCCCCGGAACCACCCCTGCCTCCCACCATGACCCCAGATACACCCGTCCCACCAGCCATGACCCCAGAAACACCCCTGCCTCCCACCACGACCCTGGATCCACCCCTCCATCCTGCCACAACCACAGAGCCCGTGCTTCCTCCAACCACGACCCCACAGCCATCCTTCCCTCCCTCCCTCCATGATCCCAGAGCTAACCCTCACTCCCGCCACAACCCCAGAACCACAGCTCGCTCCCACCTCCACCCCACAAGAAAACCTCCTGCCCCTCCCATCCCCAAGTTTACCCTTCCTGCCCCTCCCGACCCCAAGAGTTCCCTTCCTGCCCCTCCCGACCCCAAGTGCCCCCTTCCTGCCCCTCCCGACCCCAAGAGCTCCCTCTGCCGCTTCTCCCCTCACCACCAGAACCCTTCGACGTCAGGTATGGCCCTGCCGTCACTGCCCCTGCCCATGCCGTAGGTCATCAAGCAGGTGACACACCTTTTGACAAACATCCTTTAGCAGGCAACAGCTCTTTCCTGCACAATTTGTTGTAGGCAGCAACAACAAAAATTCAGTTTTAAAAGACTGAGCTAGATATCCGGCAGTCTGCAGTTGGAATCTCGCCTTTGTGAAACAGCATGGGGGATGGGATTAGATGGAGCCCCATGGGATACGTAATAGAAGCCACTGGGCCGAGCAGAAGTCCCCAGCACCACCTTCTGGAAACGGGCACCCAAGCAGAACCCCTGTAAAGCTGCACCACCCATGCGCCCAACTCAGACAACCCTTCCATATGGGTATGCCTGACAGTATTGAAGGCTGCCCAAAGATCCAGCTCAGTGTTGTAGGCCAAAAACATCTGGGGACCCAAGGTTGGAGAACACTGATCCAGGAGAATTAGAACCCTCCCCGTCCAGGTGGGCATACAAATGTTCCCAACAGGATTTTATAAAGCGAGGGTCCCCTAGGGCAATGGTTAAAGGGGCAAGAGAACAAGCAGCTGGAATTAATAGAGGGGGCTTGTTTAGATCTAAACCCAGGAACCAGGACTCCAGGATCCAGAGACTGAAGCAGGAGAGCAAGCCGGCTCCTTGGTGAGCGAAGTTGGACTCCCACTGCAGCTGAAGGGAAGGCGTTTTGGTGATCCGGCTACAAGGAACATACGGGGTGAGCAGAGTGGATCCTAAATAGGGCTGCTCAGTCATGGATACAGCTGCCGAGCTGCTCGACTACCTCGTTCCTTGAACAGGGCGACTGAGTCTGCATCCACCGCCCATGTGCTGGTCCATGACTAGGGGCTTCCAGATTCACAGTCCTGCCCCCGTTGCCATTCGCCAGTCGCCATGGGACTTTTTTTGTTTTTGTTTGGTTGGGTTGGGTTGGGTTGGATGGGTTGGGTTGGAAGACGCCTGTGCGTGAAACTGTTTTATGTGGGGAGATCGGTGCACAACGAATCACCACACAAACTTGACAGAGTACGGCAGAGATCCAATGGCACGGTTACCCTGACGATTGGAAAACCATTCTCTGCTGCAGCCTTCATCCGCCTTCACAGCCGTTGTAATTTAGGTTTAATTATCTTCCGCCTGTTCTGCCGTTGAGGACTTTATGTTTTGGATCAAGAGAACTTAAGAACGCTTGGTGGAAAAAGAAAGCTGAAGAAATTCAACAACTTGCAGAATCTCATGATGCACGGGGCTTTTTTAAGGCCACAAGGGCCATTTATGGACCAAAAACCTATGGTACAAACCCTTTACAATCAAAAGATGGCACCAAACTCTTAAAAGACAAAGAGTCTATTGCACTGCGTTGGAAAGAGCATTATTATGACCTTTTAAATCGTAAATCTAAGGTGGATAATGAGATTTTTTCGCAAATCCCGCAAAAACAAATTAAAGAGGAACTTGCAATACTCCCCACTTTGGATGAAGTAAAAAAAGCCATTAATCAAATGAAGAACAACAAAGCTAGTGGACCAGATGGGATTCCTGCTGAAATCTTTAAAGAAGGGGGCCCCGAACTTTGTACAACATCTTCATAAACTCATCGAAAAAATCTGGATAAGAGAAGAGATCCCAGAAGACTTCAGGGATGCCATAATTATCACCCTCTTTAAGAAGGGTGATAGGACAGACTGTGGAAACTATCGGGGCATTTCTCTCTTAGCAACTGCAGGTAAAATATTTGCTAGGATTCTCGCAAACCGTCTTCTATCTATTTCAGAAGAGATCCTCCCTGAAACTCAATATGGTTTCCGCCCCTCTAGAGGGACAGTAGACATGATTTTTACTGCACATCAGCTCCAAGAAAAATGCCGGGAGCAAAATCAACCCCTTTATATGGCATTTATTGATTTGGCTAAGGCCTTTGATACTGTAGACCGTACAGCTCTCTGGACTATCCTTATGAAAATTGGATGCCCCAATAAATTTGTGAATATCTTGCGACTTCTCCATGACAACATGACGGCAACGGTTTTGGACAACAACGGCTCTCATGGTGCTCCATTTAAAGTGGGATCAGGTGTTAAACAGGGATGTGTTATCGCCCCAACATTATTTGCCATTTTCATCGCCATGGTTTTACATCTTGTCAAGGGGAAACTTCCCACCGGTGTGGGAATTATATATCGAACAGATGGAAAGCTTTTTAATCTCAGCAGGCTGAAAGCAAAAAGTAAGGTAATTACAACCTCCGTTGTGGAACTTCAGTATGCTGATGATAATGTGGTCTCTGCACATTCAGAGGATGATCTCCAAACTATCCTAAATGCTTTTGCAGAAGCATACGAAAAACTTGGTCTCTCACTTAACATCAAAAAAACCAAAGTGCTTCATCAGCAAGTGCAAGCCAATCCTTTGGTGATGCCATCTATCCAGCTTGGCGGGACAATACTGGAAAATGTCGATCATTTTCTCTATCTTGGCAGCTATCTTTCTGTTACAGCTAACATCGACAGTGAAATCCAGCATCGTCTGAGCTCCGCAAGTGCCGCATTTTCTCGAATGAAACATAGAGTGTTCGAGGATCGGGATATTTGTAAGAAGACCAAAACACTGGTTTATGAAGCCATTGTATTACCAACTTTATTGTATGCCTGCGAAACATGGACTATCTATAAACGTCACTTCCACCTCCTTGAAAGGTTTCATCAACGTTGCCTCCGGAAAATCCTGCAAATTACTTGGGAAGATAGGCGAACAAATGTCAGTGTACTGGAAGAAGCAAAGACTACTAGCATTGAAAAAATGATCCTTCAACGCCAACTTCAGTGGACCGGTCATGTTGTTCGAATGCCTGACTGCCGTCTCCCAAAGCAGTTACTTTACTCCCAACTCAAGGATGGAAAGCGGAATATCGGTGGTCAATATAAGAGGTTTAAAGATGTTCATAAGGCTAATCTAAAAAAATGCAATATAAACATCGAAAACTGGGAAGCTCTGGCCCATGAACGATCTAAATGGAGGTTGGCCTTTCACAAAGGTTCCATGGACTTTGAAGAAGCCCGAGTGCAAGGTGAAAGGGAGAAACGTGCTAAGCGAAAAGCACGTCAAATGAATCCTTTACAGGACCATCTTCTATCTGGTAACCTGTGTCCTCACTGTGGGAAGCTGTGTGGATCTAGAATTGGCCTCCACAGTCACTTACGGACCCATCGCTAGAGTCTACACAATCTTCTTTAGAATTTCCTCCTTTTATCCCGGAAGACAATCTTACTCGGTCACGAGTGATCGCCTGATGATGATGACAAGGAACAACATTCAAAAACATTTCTAATTACTATTCCTGGACTTACCTGCAATGGTGCCTATGTATCTTTTATAGAAAATTGTAAAATATGTTTGTAATTGGAAGGTTTGTTTAAAGTATATATGCACATACTGCTGGTAAATTGTTTTTAGTGGTTGTGTTTTGTTAACTTGTTTTAGTGATATTTTTTAAATTGGTTTTAAATTTTTATAATGTTTTTACTGTTTCTACTTTTAACTGTATTTTATTGTATTTTTTAAATTGATTGTTGCACACCGCCCAGAGAGCTTCGGCTATTGGGTGGTATAGAAAATGAATGAATAAATAAATAAATACCTTGCTAATGATGAAACATCTGAGCACAATGTACTTTATTTGAGACTTATTGCTGGATAAAATTGGATACCTTTGGATAATAAAATTGTGGTTTATATGGTTTTGATGATGTATGATTCTTTGAGAGTAGTTAGACAATCACGGTGGTTTTCTCTATAGCCCGATTGTATTCTGTCACCGGCATAATGTCCCCAAATTTCAGCCTCTTGCCACTTCCGTTTTCTTTTCAGAAAGTCCCCAGTGTGGGGCATTATGACCCCAGAACCTATTGATCTTACCATTGGTGTGTCTTGTATGTACCCAAAACAAGGCAATGTTTTGAGGGTATAAAATGCCCCCATGGGTTTTCCCAAAGAAAACTGGTCTCAGGACGCGGGCTTAAGTATTCTGGGTCTCAGTAGGTTTGCACAAACAACCGGATGTCATTGGGGAACGTTTACCTCACCAGCTCTCTGTGTCTGTACCGTCTGCCTCGAGCTGCAGTCTATTCCCCCCACACACACACACAACGACAACATCTTTAATTTGGGGTGATTGGGGGGAATGTATGCCATTTTTTGATGATCTTTGGGCCTTTTTATTGGGGGGGCACAGGGGGCAATTGCCCCGAGCCTCACGTAAGTGTGGGGGCTCACACATGGCGGGGGCCACACCAACATTGGCATTGCTGCATTGTTGCCAAGGCTTTTCCTTCAGGATCCACGTGTTCCTCAGCAAAAAGGCAGAAAGTGACACTCAAAATAGTTCTTAGGAAATCTTCTAATTGCTTTTTATAAATCTATTGAATATGAACAGTGCTGTTTCTTGTCAGTGGTTAGGTTTACGGAAATGCACTCCGTATAATTAGCAAGAATTATGTATTCTATGTCTCTGAGGACATTTTCTCCCTCCCCCCTGTAATTTATACATTTAGAAGGAGATTGTATTCTAACTCAGTGGTGCAACTTCTTCTAGAATCTATCTGTAGTCAGAGAGCATCACTGGGCCCTGATGCATTTTCATTTAGTAGGCCATAAGTCTACAATGGAAGTGGGAAAAGGACAGGTTGCTTACCTGTAACTGTAGTTCTTCGAGTGGTCATCTGTGCATTCACACACATATGGGTTCTCTGCACCTGCGCTGAGATCGATCGGAAACTTCTTTAGCTGAGATGAGCCGGGCGGGAGCCCCTCCCCCTCACGCGTGCTCCTTAGCGCGGCTCCCGCCCGTCTCCTCAGTTCCCTGAGACCGCCTATTGCGACCCTCGGGACCGAGGATGATTCAGAACTTTAATATACTTCTACGAGATCAACACCCTCCTTCGGGCCCGATGAGGATCGAGCCCGAAAAAAACAATAGTAAAACAATTGACCCATCCCATTTCCACTTGGATATCCATCGAACTCGATGCAGACACCGAGCGGGGAAGGAGGGCGGGTTGTGTGAATGCACAGATGACCACTCGAAGAACTACAGTTACAGGTAAGCAACCTGTCCTTCTTCTTCGTGGTCTCTGTGCTTCACACACATATGGGTAGATTAGCAAGCTGACTTACCGGAGGTGGGTCGGTGTCGGCAGTCAGATGGTGATCGATGATAGTACCGCTCTGCCGAATGCGTTCTGCGCCCTGGCTCGAACGTCGAGGCGGTAGTGCCGGATAAAGGTGGAGGGCGAAGACCAAGTTGCTGCCCTGCACAAGTCCGTCAAAGAGACTCCTCTGCCGAATGCCGTCGAAGTCGACATGGCCCTAGTAGAGTGCGCCTTCTCGGAGTTTGGCAAAGCACGACCGGCAAGTTGATATGCCAATTTGATAGTGTCCACAAGCCAGGTGGACAGTCTTTGTTTTGATACTGGGCATCCCTTCTTTGGAGGACCGTAACATATGAAAAGTTGTTGCGTGTGCCTTATGGATTCTGTACGCGCTTTGTAAAAAGCTATTGCTCTGCGGACATCGAGGCTGTGTAGAAGTCTCTCGACATCCGATGATGGCGTTGGAAAAAAGGCCGGAAGCACAATGTCCTGGCCTAGATGAAAATCGGAAACGACTTTTGGTAAGAAGGCTATGTCTGGCCGCAAAACGACCTTGTCTTTGTGGAAAGTTGTGTATGGAGGGTCAACTCTGAGAGCGGCTAGCTCGCTGACACGCCTTGCAGATGTAATCGCTGTCAGGAACAGAGTTTTAAATGACAGAAGACGCAAGTCTGATTTCGCCATGGGCTCGAATGGAGGTTTCATTAATGCTTTCAAAACTAACTGGAGGTCCCATCCTGGTATAATAGTCCTCGTCGGAGGGCATACGTTTTTTACACCCTTCAGAAATTGTTTCACGAGTGGGTGTACAAATAAAGATGAACCGGTCGAGGTTGTTCGGTACGCTATAATTGCTGCCAAATAAACTTTAATAGACGAGAGTTTAAGTCCCCGGGCCATCAGCGAGTGAAGGAAGTCGAGGACAGTCGATATCGAGCATGTTACAGGGTCTAATTATCAGGACATCGACACAAAGTTGGAGAAAGCTTGCCACTTCCTTGCATAAGAAAGCCTTGTTGATTGTTTTCGCGCTGCTAACAGGACGTCCTTTACTGCTGAAGAGAGGTCTGTATGCATTGCTATCTGATCCTCCAAGCCGTGAGGTTTAACGATTGCAAATTGGGGTGAAGCACCCTGCCCTGCTGCTGAGTCAACAGATTGTCCCGGATGGGCAGCTGCAGGTAATCTCCCTGAGGCAAATGTAGAAGGAGGGAAAACCAGGGTTGACGTGGCCACCATGGGGATATTAGGATGCAGTTCGTTCTGTCCAACGATATCTTGGCCAGTACGCGAGTCAGAAGCGGAATTGGAGGGAACAGATAGAAGAAGTCGTTGCTCCAATCCAGCAGGAAGGCGTCGGTCATCGATTTCGGATCCATAGCCGCTCTGCTGCAGAATAGTGGGCAGGCCGTATTTTCGCTGGTTGCGAACAGGTCTACGTTCGGCCAGCCCCAGAGGTGAAAGAGGGATGTTAATATTTGCCGATCCAACTTCCACTCGTGAGATTGTAGCGACACCCTGCTCAGTGTGTCTGCCAGGACATTGATTTTCCCCGCTATGTGAATAGCTACGAATGACATTCGCCGAGGTAGAGCCCACTCGTACAGCTGTAGCGTCAGTCTTGTGAGGCGCATAGATCTCGTGCCTCCTTGTTTGTTTAAATACGCCACCACTGTGGTATTGTCTGTTACAACCTGAATGTGATGGGCAGTCAGATGGTGTTCCAGCGCCTGCAGTGCTTTCCAGACCGCCATTAGTTCCAGCCAATTGATGTGTCTGGTTCTTTCCGCCTGATTCCAAGTGCCCTGTACGACGTGGTCGTCGGAGTGGGCTCCCCATCCTAGTAGCGATGCGTCCGTTGTTAGAATTCGACTCGGTATCGATGGCCGGAAGGTCACGCCGTCGAGTAGGTTTGACTCCTTCTGCCACCACCTCAAAGACTCTCTTACGGCTCGTGGAACTGATAGACGAAGGGATGGTCTGTCCGTTTCTGGCTTGAAGGCTCGGACAAATCAGGTCTGCAGCGGTCGCATGCGAAGCCTCGCATAGCGTACGACTGCTATGGTCGAGGCCATGTGCCCTAAGAGTCGCTGGAGTGTGCGAGCTGATGATATTGGTCGACTGTATACTTTCTTTGATAGGGCGACTATCTTTATTGCCCTTTCGTTTGGAAGGTAAGCCCGACCATCGGACGCATTTAACCTCGCTCCTATATATTGAATTTCTTTTACGGGCTGGAGGACCGACTTCTCTGCATTCAGGCAAAGTCCCAGCTCGAGCATGAGGTTGAGGGTCTGTTCGAGTGCATTTCGAAGCTCGAGTTTCGACGATGCCACCAACAACCAATCGTCGAGGTAGGGGAAGATGGTGATGCCCCTTGTCCTCAGACTTGCACACACCGCTGCCACGCATTTCGTGAACACCCTCGGCAGCGGTGGAGAGTCCGAATGGGAGAACGACGAACTGGTAGGTGTCGTCCCCCACCCGAAACCGAAGGTATTTCCGGCTGTCCTCGTGGATGGCGATATGAAAGTATGCATCCTTGAGATCGATGGATGCAAACCAATCGGTCCTTCGGAGTAAAGGAAGGATCGATTGGAGCGTAACCATGCGGAATCTTTTCGGTGGGATAAAAAGATTCACAGTTCGAAGATCCAGGATCGGTCTGAGTCCTCCTCCTTTTTTCTTCACGATGAAGTACCTGGAGTACAGGCCGACCTCCAGGTTCCCTGCGGGGACCGGCTGTATCGCCCCTTTTTGAAGGAGGGTTGAGACTTCCTCCAGTAGCACCCGAGTTGGATGGGTGGTCTTGATCCCGAGAAACGGGGGGAGGACTTTGAACTCGATCCTGTAACCGTGCTCCACGATGCGTAGCACCCATCGATCCGTCGTGATGGTCCTCCACGATTGGAGGTGGTGGTAAAGTCGGTAGCCGAAGAGAGTAGTCTGAGGTGGTGCAGAGGTGTCGAGGTTCAGCGTTGGTGGTATATCTGTCGGGCTGGCAAGGCAGTCAAAGACGACGACGGCCGAAGTCACCCCCCCTCCTGCTGCCCCTAGGCCTCTGCTGTTGGTATGGTCGCTGGGTCTGGGTCTGAGATTGTGATGTTCCTGGTCTCCGGTTCCCGCTTTTGTACTGGCCAGCCGGCTGGTACTGTCTGGTCGGGAAGGGGAACCGGGGCCACCGCCGTGGCCTGAAAGATTGTGGCGGTTGCTGGCGGACGAGCCCCATTTTCTTGGCCGTTGTGAAGGCCTTCTGAGCCGAGTCGAGGGAGTCATCCGTAGTGGCGCTGAATAACCCCTCGCCATCGAAAGGAAGGTCCTGGATCTTCGCCCTATCGTCGGGAGTCAGAGCGGTAGAGCGAAGCCATGCGTGCCTTCTCAAGGCCACGGACCCGATCATCGACCTGGCATGACTGTCGACTTGATGCCGGGCAGTATTCATCTGAAGCGCACCGATACTCGTTGCCTCCTTGATGTACTGAGCCGCCAGGTCTCTCTTGTTCGTCCGGCAGATAGTCACAGAGGTCTCCCAGCTTCTCCGTGATATACATTTGATATCTAGCTAACAACGCCTCGTAGTTAGATATCTTTAGTCCGAGGGAAGACAATGAATAGATCCTACGGCCGTAGGAATCTAGCGTCTTACCCTCCTTATCTGCCGGAGTGGTGTGCTGCCTTCCCCCACGAGACTGCGCCGATTTGACTATGAGCGAGTTCGGGGTCGGATGGGAAAACAGAAACTTTGCTCCTTCCTCCTGGATCTTGTACATCGACTCCAGGCGTTTAGGCCGTCGGTTTCAACGAGGCCGGAGTCTTCCAGGTTTCTTGCACCGTCTCCAACAATGTCGCCAAGAATGGAAGGAGCAGTTGGTTCGACTGTGTCGTTTTAAGGACCGCATAAATGTCGTCCTTGGCCTTCCCCTTCGACGATTTCGCCTCGACTCCCAGAGCAGTCGCCAGCCGGCTGACATGCTCCGCGAAACTCCCCATGTCCTCCGATGGGAGAGACTGCTTCTCTGGACTCCACCTGCACGTCCGGGGAGGTGGAGTGGGAGGAGGAAGCCGCCGAGTCGGAATCCGACAGATACGCCGATCCCGACGAGGAGTGGCCAACAACATCAGTCGCAACCGGAAGACTTACGAGAGTCTGTGGTTGAGCCGTCGATGTCGACGCAGTTGGTTCTCTCACCACTTTCGACGGGGCACGAAACACAGCCGCATCTCGGCGGGGTGTCGGAGAGTGTCTCCGACCACGGTGCCTGTCTGGAGAAACGGAATGCCGGTGATAGTAATGACGTTCCGACCTCTCATGTCTTGGTGAGCGTCTCGACCTCGAGTATCGGCTCCTGGAACTCGATCCCGAGTAGTAGGAACGGGACCTCGACCTCTCATCACGGTATCGGGAGAGTCGAGATCGAGGACTCGAAGCCTGTGGAGACCGAATCACGAGCCCGATAGTAGGGGGATTGTGATCGGCGGCGGTATTCTTGACGCTCCTCTGCGCGTCCAACCGACGGAGACAGCCTCGGCGGAGGACCCCTCGAGCCCGAACGGGGTCTATCCAGTGCCTTCTGCTCCTCGAGCTGGACTGGCGAAGCTCCTAGCTCTCCCTCCGACAGGGAAGCTGTCGCAGTTGCTGGCTCTTTTTTGGTCTCTCGGCCTCGAGGAGACGTGGTCGAAGCCGGAGTAGACTGGCGGGCAATCGATCCCGAAGCTCGATCCTGAGCACCAGTCAGAGCTTCCATCATTTCTACCGTACGCTTCGAGACCACCATAGTGGTCGAAGTCGACGGGACCGCCATCTCGCTAGCCGTATCCGCCATTTTCTCCTTAAGGCATTTTGCCTTATCTTTACGGGCCTTCTTAGCGAGCTTTTTAGCTGTTATGTCCGTTGGCGGTTTTTTTGTCGACTGGGATCCCCCAGGTCGTTCCTCCGGAGCTGGGTCTTTCGCAGATAAGGATTGCTCCCATAGAAGGGCCCTCTGTTTCATTTGTCGGGCCTTTCTGGCCTGTT
Source organism: Shinisaurus crocodilurus (assembly GCA_021292165.1). Taxonomy (NCBI): domain Eukaryota; kingdom Metazoa; phylum Chordata; class Lepidosauria; order Squamata; family Shinisauridae; genus Shinisaurus; species Shinisaurus crocodilurus. Next base: position 96,795,300 of record CM037880.1, read on the forward strand.
TGGTGAAGGCCTGACAATCCTTACAGTTCTCCACAACATGCTCCTGCCCCAGACATAGCAGGCAGAGCGTATGTTTGTCAGCGGGGGGGATTTTAGTCCCACACCGCTGACATTTTCTAAATGGTGCCTTGAGAGGCATAGTCAAGATTAGTTTAAGATAGAAAATATAGATAAGGATAAGAACGGGGGAGAGAAGGTTTTAGGTAGGATTTTTTTGGGGGTTTTTTGGGGTTTTTTTTTTTGAAAACAAGGATATAGTTCGAAAGAGAATGAAGAAAATAGTGTTGAAAAAGGTAACGAGAGAAGAATAAACTCAGCTTTGAATACAGGGAATGTAGAGAAGAAGAACCTATCGACTAGTCGCAGAGGCGGTCGAAGAGGAACTGAGGAGACGGGCGGGAGCCGCGCTAAGGAGCACGCGCGAGGGGGAGGGGCTCCCGCCCGGCTCATCTCAGCTAAAGAAGTTTCCGATCGATCTCAGCGCAGGCGCAGAGAACCCATATGTGTGTGAAGCACAGAGACCACTGAAGAAGAAATGTGTAGTGCGGCCAGGTGCCAAACTTTTACACAGGGCAGTCCTTTGTGTTGAGAGCTGCCAGAGGACAGTCCTCCATTTGAAAGTGTCTTCTGTTTGAAGAGCTATCCCAGTGTTCTCCAACCTTGGGTCCCCAGATGTTTTTGGCCTACAACTCCCAGCATGCCCCAGCCAGCTATGCTGGGAGTTGTAGGCCAAAAACACTGAGCTGTCCAATCCAAGTCCGATGGAAAGACGAGGTACCATAAGAAGGGAGAACAAGGACAGGCTTTGAATTTGCCCATTGGATTGAACTGGCACTGACTTTGTAGGTAGAGAAAACAAAGCCTCTTTCTCCTAGTTTGTAACCGCTCCTACGGGCTGACAGGAGCATATCAGCAGCAGCAGGTGGGCGTGTGCTCCCTTTTGTCAAGGAGCCGGAGGAGGAACACCCTGCAGTAGAGTTCCTCCCTAAGTTCCCTTAAGGTGGGGCAGTCCGGGCAGCTGCAGTCTGCCTAAAGCTGGGCAGGGCTCCCAGTGGCACAATCCAGCCCATGCTGGAAACAAAAGGGACTGGGGAGTCAGCGCTCTGAGCAAGATGTCAGGCACGGCAGACAACCGTGTGGCGTCCCTCCCAGAACACACAGCCGCACACCAGGATATCACGTACCGAAGCGAAGGCCTCTCCTCAGCAATCTCGGTTCAAAACGACAGGATATGCACAGGCCAGCACAAGGTGGAAATGCAGAGTGTCGTATTAAAATGAACAGGAGCAGCACAAGATCCCAGTAGATTGTGTCCCTGCCCGTCGACCCACATCCAGACCTTCAATGTGCTCCAGATCTGTGCTGGAGCAACACTGAAGCGGGATCTCATAGCCAGCCTGGAACATAACCTGTTCCATTTGAAGTTAGGGAGGTCCTGTGTCCTACTTTGCAGAGGGCAGTCATCTATCTGAAGGGCTGTCAGAGGACACAGAGCATCTGGGTTAAAATAAATGGGGCAAAGAATAAAATGAACATGGCGGTTGGAGTCTACTACCGACCACCCAATCAAGGAGAAGACGAGGATGAAACTTCTGAAAAGCAAATTGCCATTGTTTCAAGGAGGCATGATCTGGTAGTAATGGGGGACTTCAATTTCCCGGATATCTGCTGGGAGACATACTCAGCCAAACATGGCCCCTCCATGAAATTCCTGAGTTGTGCTGCTGATAACTTCCTCCTACAGAAAGTGGAGGAAGGAACTACTAGAGGATTGCCTATCCTTGACCTGATTCTAACCAACAGAGACGAGTTAGTGGATAAAGTGGCAGTTTCGGGAACTCTGGGGGAAAGTGACCATGTTATACTTGAGTTCTTGATTCTAAAGGAAGCAAAAGCTGAGTGTAGGCAAATGCGTACCCTGGATTTTAGGAAAGCCAATTTTAACAAACTCAGAACAATGATAAGTAAGGTCCCATGGCAAGCGACTCTAATGAGAAAAGGAGCCCAGGATGGGTGGGAGTTTTTAAAAAAGGAAATTTTAAAGGCACAATTGCAAACAATTCCCACAAGGAAAAAAGGCAGAGGGCAACAGAAGAAGCCAATGTGGCGTCACAATAAACTCAAAGATGACTTGAAAACAAAAAAGGAACAGCTAATACTCTGGAAGACAGAAACAAAATTCAAAGTGACCTCGATAGGCTGGAGCGCTGGGCCGAAAACAACAGAATGAAATTTAATAGGGATAAATGCCAAGTGCTGCACCTAGGGAGAGGAAACCAAATGCAGAGTTACAGAATGGGGGACACTTGGCTCAACAATACTACAAGTGAGAAGGATCTTGGAATTGTTGAAGATCACAAACTGAATATGAGCCAGCAATGCAATGTGGCTGCAAAGAAGGCAAATGCTATTTTGGGCTGCATTAATAGAAGTATAACTTCCAAATCGCGCAAAGTGATCATTCCCCTTTACTCAGCACTGGTTAGGCCTCATCTTGAGTACTGTGTCCAGTTCTGGGCACCACACTTTCAGAAGGACGTAGACAAACTGGAGAGGGTTCAGAGGAGGGCAACAAGGATGATAAAGGGACTGGAAACAAGGCCCTATGAGGAGAGACTGAAAGAACTGGGCATGTTTAGCCTTCAGAAGAGGAGACTGCGGGGAGATATGATCGCACTCTTCCAGTACTTGAAGGGATGTCACACAGAGGAGGGCCAGAATGTCTTCTCGATCATCCCAGTTTGCAGGGCACGGAATAATGGGCTCAAGTTACAGGAACCCAGATTCCACCTAAACATCAGGAAAAATTTCCTGACTGTCAGAGCAATAAGACAATGGAATCAACTACCTAGGAAGGTGGTGGGCTCTCCCACTCTGGAGGCATTCAAGGTGCAGCTGGACAGCCATCTGTCGTGGATGCTTTAACTTGGATTCCTGCGTTGCACAGGGGGTTGGACTCGATGGCCTTATAGGCCCCTTCCAACTCTACTATTCTATGCTTCTATGAAATAGTTCTTAGGAAATCTTCTAATTGCTTTTTATAAAACTATTGAATATGAAGAGTACTGTTTCTTGTCAGTGGTTAGGTTTAACTGCCTCACTTGTTTATATATCTGCACAAAGCTGCTGTTAAAGGCACAGATGCAATAATCAATATAAAAGTTGGCAACCCTATCTGGATAATGAAAAAGAAAGTGGGGGATGGGAGAACAAGGGTGATTCATCCCTAGAGGCTGCAATCCTTTCTTCCTCATACACCTCACTTATTTCCAGTAATAAATCAACTACAGTGAGCAGAGTTCAGTAAATACGAGACAGCTGAGAGTCAGGCCCAAGGGCAGCCCCACATAAAGCGCATTACAGTGGTCTAATCGTGAGGTTACCAGTGCATGGATCACTGTGGCTAGATAATCCCTATCCAGGAATGGGCGTAGTTGATGTACCAACCGAAGCTAGTAGTGGGCACTCAAAGCCACTGAAGTCACCTGGGCCTCCAATGACAGAGATGGATCCAGGATTACCCCCAAACTACGTACCTGCTCCTTCAGAGGGAGTGCAAGTGTGCAACCCCATCCAGAACAGGCAAACATCCCAATTCCTGGACCTGGGAACTGCCAACCAATAGGGTCTGTCTTATCGGGATTCAGCTTTTCAGCCCTCATCCAAGCCATAACTGCATCCAGGCACCAGTTCAGTACGTGCACGGCCTCTTCAAATTCAGATCCCACAGAGAAACAGAGTTGGGTGTCATCAGCATACTGGTGACACCTTGCCCCCAATCCCCTGATGACCGTTCCCAGTGGCTTCATATAGATATTAAATAACATTGGGGACAAGATGGTACCCTGTGGCACCCCACAGTTCAGCTGCCATGGTGCCGAGGTGCACTTATCCAATGCTATTCTCTGGAACCAACCTCACAAGTACAAGTTGAGCAACGGTAGAACAGTGCCTCCAACTCCCAACTCATGGAGGCAGTCCAGGAGGATACCATGGTCAATGGTACCAAAAGCCTCTGAGAGATCCAGAAGAAGTAACAGGGTCGCACTCCCACATCCCTCTCCCGAAAAAGGTCAGCCATCAGGGCGACCAAGGCCAATTCTGTCCCAAAACTGGTGCTGAATCCAGACTGGAATGGATCCAGATAATCAATTTCATTCAAGAGCGCCTGCAGCTGAGACGCCACCACTCCCTCGAGCACCTTACTCAGAAATGGGGTATTTGTGACCAGACAATAGTTGGCATAAATCTCTGGATCCAGGAGTGGTTGCATCACTGCCTCTTTCAAGGCGGTAGGAACCAATCCATCATGCAGTGATGATTGGTTCCTTCACGCTTCCAAATCGCGTGAAGTGATAATTCCCCTTTACTCAGCACTGGTTAGGCCCCATCTTGAGTACTGCGTCCAGTTCTGGGCACCACACTTTAAGAAGGACGTAGACAAACTGGAGAGGGTTCAGAGGAGGGCAACAAGGATGATAAAGGGACAGGAAACAAGGCCCTATGAGGAGAGACTGAAAGAACTGGGCATGTTTAGCCTTCAGAAGAGGAGACTGAGGGGAGATATGATCGCACTCTTCCAGTACTTGAAGGGATGTCACACAGAGGAGGGCCAGAATCTCTTCTCGATCATCCCAATTTGCAGGGCACGGAATAATGGGCTCAAGTTACAGGAACCCAGATTCCACCTAAACATCAGGGAAAATTTCCTGACTGTCAGAGCAATAAGACAATGGAATCAACTACCTAGGAAGGTGGTGGGCTCTCCCACTCTGGAGGCATTCAAGGTGCAGCTGGACAGCCATCTGTCAAGGATGCTTTGACTTGGATTCCTGCATTGAGCAGGGAGTTGGACTCGATGGCCTTGTAGGCCCCTTCCAAATCTACTTTTCTATGATTCTATGAATTCACCACTCCCCTGATCCATCCGGTCAATCCCCCGCAGCTAGCTTGAATAAGCCATGAATGGCAAGGGTTGAGGGAACGTGTGGTGGGTTGTACAGATGCCAGCATCTTGTCCATGTCCTCAGGCTCCAAAAACTGAAACTGGTCCCACAAAACAGGATAAGGCGATACACTGAACACCTCAGAGTAACACTGGTTACAGTTCCTTCTGTTAATCCAGAGTATCGACTGGTCTAGTTTTATTGGATGAATTTTGGTTGAGGCCTGATAATAAAGACAAGGTGCTTGGTCAAGTCCGGTTGGCCACCTGTGTGCTTGACCTCTTCATCTATTTATTTATTTATTATATTTATACCCTGCCTTTTTTCCTGCAAGGAACCCAAGGCGGCTTACATAATCCTCCTCCTCCTCCTCTCCATTTTATCCTCACAACAACCATGTGAGGTAGGTTAGGCTGAGAGTCAGTGACTGGCCCAAAGTCACCCAGTGAGTTTCATGGCTGAGCGGGGACTAGAACCCGGATCTCCCAAGTCCCAGTCCAACACTCTCCCCACTACGCCACACTGGCTCTCTAATAAGGACAGGATGTCCTGCTGAGTCCAGGAGGTTAACTCCTCCTTGAGAGAGGATCAGAGGTTCTTCTCCACATGCCCCCGCTGAATGAGGTGAGGAGGGAGGCGACTGAGGAGAGGGCATTTTGAGTGGTGGCAACCTGGTTGAGGAATGCCCTCCCAAGAGGTTTGCTTGGCACCTACATTGTGGCCTTTTTGGTGCCAGGTGAAGACCTTTTTATTTTCCCAGGCTTTTTAGACCTTCAGTTTTAAAAATTGTGTTAGAATGTTTTTAGATCTTTACACTGCTGCTGACTTTTATCTTGGTTCCTACTTTGTTTTTATTCTTTTTAAACCTATGTTTTTAAAATTATGCTTTATTATGTTATTGTGTTTTATTCTTTTAAGTTTGTTTTGAGAACCACCCAGAGAGCTTTGGCTAATGGGTGCTATAGATATGTATTAAAATAAAGAAACAAATGAATACATAAACAACAGCGCAATCCTGTGGCCACTAGACAGCGACTAGAGAACCATAGGATTTTTCATAATCCCAGCTCCGACCTCGGAAACTCGCTCCGAGGTCAGAGCGCCTTCCCCCAGCCTGGGCGGAAAGAACTGCACCGGCTGCTTCTCCGAGGTCACAAATGCAAACTGAAAACAAATCGCCAGATCCAGATAATATCCATCTGGCAGTTCTTAAATAACTCATATGTGAAATTGCCGATCTTCTAACATAACCTAAGATTCTTCTTCGTGGTCTCTGTGCTTCACACACATATGGGTTCTCTGCGCCTGCGCTGAGATCGATCGGAAACTTCTTTAGCTGAGATGAGCCAGGCGGGAGCCCCTCCCCCTCGCGCGTGCTCCTTAGCGCGGCTCCCGCCCGTCTCCTCAGTTCCTCTTCGACCGCCTCTGCGACTAGTCGATAGGTTCTTCTCTTCCTTCTCTGTAAGCGAAAGCTGAATTTATTCTTCTCTAGTTACCTCTTTTAGAAAACTTTTCTCTCATAAACCTTTTGTTTTTTCATTCTCTTTCGAACTATACCTTCATTTCTAAATTAAAAAAAAAAAAAATTATTACCAAAAAAATCCTACCTAAAACCTTCTCTCCCCCGTTCTTGTCCTTATCTATATATTTCTATCTAATCTTTCACTATGCCTCTCAAGGCACCATTTAGGAAATGTCAGCGGTGTGGGACTAAAATCCCCCCCGCTGACAAGCATACGCTCTGCCTCCTATGTCTGGGGCAGGAGCATAAAGTGGAAAGCTGTAAGGATTGTCAGGCCTTTACCAAACAGGCCAGGAAGGCCAGGCAAATGAAACTGAGGGCCCTCCTGTGGTAACAATCCTTATCGGCTAAAGGACCAGCGACAGAGGAACGACCTGGGGGATCCCAGTCTATAAAAAAACCGCCAACGGACATAACGAAAAAACTCGCTAAGAAGGCCCGTAAGGATAAGGCGAAACGCCTTAAGGAGAAAATGGCGGTTACGGCTAGCGAGATGGCGGTCCCGTCGACTTCGACCACTATGGTGGTCTCGAAGCGTACGGTGGAGATGATAGAGGCTCTGGCTGGTGCTCGGGATCGAGCTTCGGGATCGATTGCCCGCCAGTCCACTCCGGCTTCGACTACGTCTCCTCGAGGCCGAGAGATCCAAAAAGAGCCAGCAGCTGCGTCAGCTTCCCTGTCGGAGGGAGAGCTACGAGCTTCGCCAGCCCAGCTCGAGGAGCAAAAGGCACTGGATAGACCCCGTTCGGGCTCGAGGGGTCCCCCGCCGTTACTGTCTCCGTCAGTTGGGCGCGTAGAGGAGCGTCGAGAATACCGCCGCCGATCACGATCCCCCTACTATCGGGCTCGTGAGTCGGTCTCCACGGCCTCGAGTCCTCGATCTCGACTCTCCCGATACCGTGAGAGGTCGAGGTCCCGTTCCTACTACTCGGGATCGAGTTCCAGGAGCCGATACTCGAGGTCGAGACGCTCACCAAGGCACGAGAGGTCGGAACGCCATTACTATCACCGGCGTTCCATTTCTCCAGACAGACACCGTAGCCGAAGGCACTCCCCAACGCCACACCGAGATACGGCTGTGTCTCGTGCCCCGTCGACAGTGGTGAGGGAGTCAGCTGCGTCGACGTCGACAGCTCAGCCACAGCATCTCGTAAATCTTCCGGTTGCGACTGATGTAGTTGGCCACTCCTCGTCGGGATCGGCGTATCGGTCGGATTCCGACTCGACGGCTTCCTCCTCCCACTCCACCTCCCCGGACGGGCAGGTGGAGTCCAAAGAAGCAGTCTCCCCATCGGAGGACATGGGGAGTTTTGCGGAGCATGTCAGCCGGCTGGTGACTGCTCTGGGAGTCGAGGCGAAATCGTCGAAGGGGAAGGCCAAGGACGACATTTATGCGGTCCTTAAAACGACACAGTCGAACCAGCTGCTTCTTCCATTCTTGCCGACATTGTTGGAGACGGTGCAAGAAACCTGGAAGACTCCGGCCTCATTGAAACCGACGGCCAAACGCCTGGAGTCGATGTACAAGATCCAGGAGGAAGGAGCAAAGTTTCTGTTTTCCCATCCGACCCCGAACTCGCTCATAGTCAAATCGGCGCAGTCTCGTGGGGGAAGACAGCACACCACTCCGGCAGATAAGGAGGGTAAGACGCTAGATTCCTACGGACGTAGGATCTATTCATCGTCTTCCCTCGGACTAAAGATATCTAACTACGAGGCGTTGTTAGCTAGATATCAAATGTATATCACAGAGAAGCTGGGAGACCTCTGTGATTATCTGCCGGACGACAAGAGAGATCTGGCGGCTCAGTACATCAAGGAGGCAACGAGTATCGGTGCACTTCAGATGAACACTGCCCGGCATCAGGTCGACAGTCATGCCAGATCGATGATCGGGTCCGTGGCCTTGAGGAGGCACGCATGGCTTCGCTCTACCGCTCTGACTCCCGACGGTAGGGCGAAGATTCAGGACCTTCCGTTCGATGGCGAGGGGTTATTCAACGCCACTACTGATGACTCCCTCGACTCGGCTCAGAAGGCCTTCACAACGGCCAAAAAGATGGGCCTCGTCCGCCAGCAACCATCTCAGTCTTTCAGGCCACGGCGGTGGTCCCGGTTTCCGTTCCCGACCAGGCAGTACCAGCCGGCGGGTCAATACAGGGGCGGGAACCGGAGACCTGGGGCGTCGCAGCCTCCGACCCAACCCCAGCGACAATACCAGCAGCAAAGACCAAGGGGCAGCAGGAAGGGGGGCGACTTCGGTCGTCGTCGTCTTTGACTGCCCTACCGGCCCGACCGACACACCATCGACGCTATACCTCGACGACACCTCTGCACCACCTCAGACTACTCTCTTCGGCCACCGACTTTGCAACCACCTCCAAAATTGGAGGACCATCACGACGGACCGATGGGTGTTAAGCATTATAGAGCACGGCTACAGGATCGAGTTCGGAGTCCTCCCCCCATTTCTCGGGATCAAGACGACCCGTCCAACGCGGGTCCTACTGGAGGAAGTTTCGATCCTCCTTCAAAAGGGAGCAATACAGCCAGTTCCCGCAGGAAACTTGGAGGTCGGCCTGTACTCCAGGTACTTCATTGTGAAGAAGAAGGGAGGAGGACTCAGACCGATCCTGGACCTTCGAACTGTGAATCTTTTTATCCCATCAAAAAGATTCCGCATGGTCACACTCCAATCGATCCTTCCCCTACTCCGAAGGACCGATTGGTTTGCATCCATCGATCTCAAAGATGCCTATTTCCACATCGCCATCCACGGAGACAGCCGGAAATACCTTCGGTTTCGAGTGGGGGAAGACGCCTACCAGTTCGTCGTTCTTCCATTCGGACTCTCCACCGCGCCGAGGGTATTCACGAAGTGTGTGGCGGCGGTGTGTGCGAGTTTGAGGACAAGGGGCATCACCATTTTTCCATACCTCGACGATTGGTAGTTGGTGGCATCGTCAAAGCTCGAGCTACGAAACGCACTCGAACAGACCCTTGGCCTCATGCTCGAGCTGGGACTTTGCCTGAATGCAGAGAAGTCGGTCCTCCAGCCCGTAAAAGAGATTCAATACATAGGGGCGAGGTTAAATGCATCCGATGCTCGGGCCAACCTTCCGAACGAACGGGCAATGAAGATAGTCGCTCTATCAAAGAAAGTATACAGTCGGCCAATGTCATCAGCTCGCACACTCCAGCGACTCTTAGGGCACATGGCCTCGACCATAGCAGTCGTACGCTATGCGAGGCTTCGCATGCGACCGCTACAGATCTGGTTTGTCCGAGCTTTCAAGCCAGAAAAGGACAGACCATCCCTTCGTCTATCAGTTCCACGAGCCGTAAGAGAGTCTTTGAGGTGGTGGCAGAAAGAGTCGAACCTGCTCGACGGCGTGACCTTCCGACCATCGATACCGAGCCGAATTCTAACAACGGACGCATCGCTACTAGGATGGGGAGCCCACTCCGACGACCACGTCGTACAGGGCACTTGGAATCAGGCGGAAAGAACCAGACACATCAATTGGCTGGAGCTAATGGCTGTCTGGAAAGCACTACAAGCGCTGGAACATCATCTGACTGCCCATCACGTTCAGATTGTAACAGACAACACCACAGTGGTAGCGTATTTAAACAAACAGGGAGGCACGAGGTCGATGCGCCTCACGAGACTGACGCTACAGCTGTACAAGTGGGCTCTACCTCGACGAATGTCATTTGTAGCTATTCACATAGCGGGAAAAATCAATGTCCTGGCGGACACACTGAGCAGAGTGTCGCTACAGTCGCACGAGTGGAAGCTGGATCGGCAAATATTGGCATCCCTTTTCCACCTATGGGGCCGGCCGAATGTAGACCTATTCGCAACCAGCGAAAATACGGCCTGTCCACTATTCTGCAGCAGAGCGGCTATGGATCCGAAATCGATGACCGACGCCTTCCTACTGGATTGGAGCAACGACTTTTTCTATCTGTTCCCTCCAATTCCGCTACTGACTCGAGTGCTGGCAAATATATCGTTGGACAGAACAAACTGTATCCTAATATCCCCATGGTGGCCACGTCAACCCTGGTTTTCCCTCCTTCTGCATCTATCTCAGGGAAATTACCTGCAACTACCTTTTCAGGACAACCTGCTCACCCAGCAGCAGGGCAGGGTGCTTCACCCGAATCTGCAATCGTTGAACCTCACGGCTTGGAGGATCAGATAGCAAGGCATACAGACCTCTCTTCGGCAGTAAGGGAAGTCCTGTTAGCGGCACGAAAGCAATCAACAAGGCTTTCTTATGCAAGGAAATGGCAAGCTTTCTCCAACTTTGTGTCGATGTCCGATAAAGACCCTATAACTTGCTCGATATCGACTGTCCTCGACTTCCTTCACTCTCTGATGGCCCGGGGACTTAAACTCTCGTCTATTAAAGTTTATTTAGCGGCAATTACGGCGTACCGAACAACCTCGACCGGTTCATCTTTATTTGTACACCCACTCGTGAAGCAATTTCTGAAGAGTGTAAAAAACTTATGCCCTCCGACGAGGACTATTATACCGGGATGGGACCTCCAGTTGGTTTTGAAAGCTTTAATGAAACCCCCTTTTGAGCCCATGGCGAAATCAGACTTACGTCTTCTATCATTTAAAACTCTGTTCCTGACAGCAATTACATCCGCAAGGCGTGTCAGCGAACTAGCCGCTCTCAGGGTTGACCCTCCATACACAATTTTCCACAAAGACAAGGTCGTCTTGCGGCCGGACATAGCCTTCTTACCAAAAGTCGTCTCCGATTTTCATCTAGGCCAGGACATTGTGCTTCCGGCTTTTTTCTCAACACCATCATCGGATACCGAGAGACTTTTACACAGCCTCGATGTCCGTAGAGCAATAGCCTTTTACAAAGCGCGTACAGAGTCCATAAGGCACACGCAACAACTTTTCGTATGTTACGGCCCTCCGAAGAAGGGATGTCCAGTATCAAAACAGAGACTATCCAAATGGCTTGTAGACACCATCAAACTGGCATATCAACTCGCCGGTCGCGCTTTGCCAAGCTCCGTGAGGGCGCACTCTACTAGGGCCATGTCGACTTCGACGGCATTCGGCAGAGGAGTCTCTTTGACGGACTTGTGCAGGGCGGCAACTTGGTCTTCGCCCTCCACCTTTATCCGGCACTACCGCCTCGATGTTCGATCCAGGGCGCAGAACGCCTTCGGCAGGGGCGGTACTATCATCGATCACCATCTGACTGCCGACACCGACCCACCTCCGGTAAGTCAGCTTGCTAATCTACCCATATGTGTGTGAAGCACAGAGACCACGAAGAAGAAGGACAGGTTGCTTACCTGTAACTGTAGTTCTTCGAGTGGTCATCTGTGCATTCACACAACCCGCCCTCCTTCCCCTCTCGGTGTCTGCATCGAGTTCGATGGATACCCAGGTGGAAATGGGGTGGTCCAATTTCGTGTGTTTTCTTTTTAGTCGATCTCGATTACATCGAGGTTCGGAGTTTTTTCTATCAATCTCGTACCCATCGGGTTCGAGGAGGTGTAGTAAAGTTTTCTTCCTGAATCAGCCTCGGTCCCGAGGGTCGCAATAGGCGGTCTCAGGGAACTGAGGAGACGGGCGGGAGCCGCGCTAAGGAGCACGCGCGAGGGGGAGGGGCTCCCGCCCGGCTCATCTCAGCTAAAGAAGTTTCCGATCGATCTCAGTGCAGGCGCAGAGAACCCATATGTGTGTGAATGCACAGATGACCACTCGAAGAACTACAGTTACAGGTAAGCAACCTGTCCTTAGCCTCTGTACCAGAGGACTAGAAAGTGGCTAGTGTAATTCCAATTTTTAAAAAGTGGTCCAGGGGGATCCAGAAATTACAGACCAGTTAGCTTAAGCTTAATGTCTGCGCTGGGTAAATTGGTAGAAAGGATTATTAAAGATGAAATTATGAAGCATATAGAAAAATCAACATGGCTTCTTCAAAGGTATATTCTGTTTTACTAACCTTTTAGAGTTGTGTCAACAACCATGTAGAAGCAGGTGATTGGGTAGACACTGTTTACTTGGACTTTTGAAAAGGTTTTTGACAAAGTCCCTCACCAAAGACTCTTGAGCAAACTTAGCAGTCATAGGATAAGAAGAGAGGTCCTCTTAGGAATCAGAAACTGGTTGCAGAAAGCAGAGTGCAGGAATAAATGGACAATTCTCACAATGGAGGAATGAAATCATTCGTGTCACCGAAGGATCTACCGTATTTTCCGGCGTATAAGACGACTTTTTAACCCTGGAAAATCTTTTCAAAAGTCGGGGGTCGTCTTATACGCTGGGTGTCGTCTTATAGGGCAGGTGCTGAAACTACCCGTATTTTTCCGTGTATAAGACGATACTTTTTCCTAAAATCGTTAGCCTAAAAATTGAGGGTCGTCTTATACACGGAAGTACGGTAAGCTGAGGAGAGAATCAGGAACAAGTCCTGCAACTCCCAGCATCCCTGGGGAATGCTGAGAATTGTAGGGCTTTAAAAAAACAAACATGCACAGGACTGTGCCCTAAACTCCTTTAAAATGAGGACAATTCGCGTGTACGGCCTTGGGTGTATGGATGGGGGGGGGATAATAAACGGAGGAGGGGAACATGTGTAACAGTGAGCCCCTCTCCCTTGACTTCGCCTCCGGTCCGGGCCCCTTCCCAGCCTCCCTCACCGGGTCTCCCTCTGGCTGCCACGTCAGGGGGAGAAGCAGAGGAGAGCCCGGCACACCCCTTGTCCCTTTACAGGCCGCTGCTCACCATGCGGCGAAGAACATGATAAAGTGCGGTGCGCTCTGGGCGCCATGGCGAAGCATCTCGGCCGCCACTGCCTCTTCCGTCTCCTGCCGCCGCCTCTTCCCCCGCGTAAGACCAGGGAGCCAAGCAGCAGAGCCAGGCAGGCGGCGTGAGAGGAGCTGGAAGGAGAGCGGCAACCATGGCGGGGGTGCAAAGGAAGAGAGAACCAAGAAGCCGGCCCGGACCACGTTGCCGCTCCCGGTGCTGCCCGGGCAGCGTCTCTTCCAGCCTCCGCCCCCCAGCACACCTCGGAGAGTCGAAGGGTGACGGGGAGGGGGTGGAAGGAAAAGGCCAGCGACGCTAAGGCGAGTCTTGTCTCGCTTTCTTCCTTCAAGCTCAGCTCAGGCTGAAGAGGGGCTTGGACTGAGGAAGCGGCCCATTGTTCCCTTGTGATGCATACCGTAATATCATAGTACTGGTATGTAAATGTTGCCTAATCACTAAATAAAAATGTGTTCTGTTATTTTTTTAAAAATATTGATTTAAAAAAACGTGTTCTGTTTAATGTTTAAAATATTGATTTCTGAATTTTGGGTCAGAAATGTGGGGGTCGTCTTATACGCCCAGTCATCTTATACGCCGGAAAATACGGTATATTAGTATCAGTGCTTTTTAATTTGTTCATAAACTATCTAGAGTTAGGAGTAAGCACTGAGATGGCGAAGTTTACTGACAGCAAATTATTTAGGGCAGTTAAAACAAAAATAGACAGCTAAGAGCTCCAAAAGGATCTCTCCAAACTGGGAAATGGGCATTAAAATGGCAGATGTGGTTCAAGGTCTTTTCTACACAAGGCATTTAGCATGTGTTAGTCATTCCCTACTCACAGTTGTTTATGGGTTCTTTGGATGACATTATGACCCTCCAGTTTCACTTCTGTGTCTAAAGAGCACTTTTGGCTAGTTTAGAGCAGGGAAAGTGCAGCATTTAATTGTGAAAGTGAAAAAAACCTGCTTTCTTCACTTGAGTATTTGTACTATACCACAGTGCCACCTAGAGATTATGTTGCAGAAAACCAGGAAAAGAAACAGTTTCTGTAGTGCTCAGGTCTCAATTCTGCAGTGAAACCAAAAGTAGATACATACAGCGGATTAACAGCCTTATGTAGAAAAACTCCCAAGTAAAGTGATGCATATTGGGGCAAAAATCCTAATTTCACATATATATGCTGATGGGGTCTGAGCAGGTGGTGACTGACCAGGAGAGGGATCTTGAGGTTTTAGTGGATAGCTCGAGGGAAACATTGATCAACTGCTGCGAAAAAGGTAACTTCCATGTCAAGGATCATTAGGAAAATAGATGCAAAAAAACCTGCCAATATTGTAATGCATATCTATGATGCAACCACACTTTGAATACTATGTACAATTCTGGCCACTACACCTCAAAATAATATTGTAGAGTTGGAAAAGGTGCAGAAAAGGGCAACCAAAATGATCAGTGGGCTACAGCAACTCCCCTATCAAGGAAGTTACAACATTTGGGACTTTTTAATTTGGAAAAAAGGCAAGTAAGGGGAGGGCACGATAGAGGTGTGTAAAATTACGCATGGTGTGGAGAAAGTGGATACTGAATAGTGGATCTCTCAGAATACTAGAACCTAGAGTCAGCCAATGAAGCTGACTGATCAGAGATTCGGGAGAGATAAAAGGAAGTACTTCTTCACACAGCGCATTGTTAAAGTATGGAATTCACTTCCGCAAGATATAGTGATGCCACCTACATGGATGGCTTTAAAGGGGGATTAGACAAATTTGTGGAGGATAAGGCTATCAGTGGCTGATAGTCATGATGGCTACTAGTCATTCAGTATCTACTTATAGGCATCCCGCGGGCATCTGGTTAACCACTATGGGAACAGCATGCTGAACTAGAGAGGTCTTTCGTCCAACACAGCTGTTTTTATGTTGTAATAGCCTCTTATTGGAAGAAACAAAAATATTTTTCCGCCAGATGTGCTAAAATAAATCATCTATAGTAGAATGGCCTTTTCTAAATCCTGCCTGCTCCTCATCTACAGAAATAGTCATTGGTTATGTTTGCAGTATCTTTTAATCTTTTATTTCTTTAAATTCAAGTATTCACTATTTTTTTTCACTGCTAGTTCGACGCTTCGGAGACATCTTTACATGTAAGTGCACAGACACCGGTGCCGCTCGCCTTGGTCCTTTTGGTACTCTGCAATACCAGAAGAAGACGATCAGAAAAGGTATTTTATTCCTCCACCTTTCCAGATGCAGACAACAGCTTTTAAGGGAGTTGAAAATAGTTTAGAGGGCCATTGCTTCCCACATGGAGCACATACATATTTCCTTCATCCAGTTGTTGCCTCCAGTCAAACAGAGCCACCAGACCTGTTTCTCGGAGGCAAAAATTGGATAAGTGCACATGGCACGATTTCCCTTTCACACCACCTTCAAAAACTATTGGACTGGATCCAGACTAGGTTAGTTGCACTTAAGTCCCATTGAAATCAATTTAAAAAGTTAGCCATGACTAACTTGGATCTTATTGATTTAACCTAATCTGGATCTGGTGGCAGTCCACGCAATGTGTTTAGTCTGGCACAGTGTCCTCCAACCTACTCTGGCTGGGGCATGCTGGGAGTTGTACGCCAAAAACATCTGGGGGCCCAAGGTTGGAGAACACTGGTCTGGCATAACAGACGTCATTCATACACTCCATTTTTACAGCGAATCTAGACACTGTCATTTGCTAACCCATTATATTCCACTGTTTCTAATGCCATTTCCCCATCTTTTTTCAGGCGTTTGCAACACCAGCTTGTTCAGTGTGGACCAGCAACATGCTACTGAGGTATCACAGACTCCTTCTCAGCTTCTGTTTCTTCGTTTCTGCCATTTTAATTACGTAGTTGCTTCCTGTTTAGTCACAAGGCAACAGCACATCTGAATCAATCTTAATTAGCACTGTTCCCTTTAATGGAGAAACTTTAATTACTGGCTTCCTCTTTGCAGCAATTGTTCATTAATTTGTTTCTCTTTTTTCATGATTGTAATTGTGTGGTTGCAATGATTAAAATTAAAAGAGAGAGAAAAAACAAGGAACAATTGTTCTAGCTTCAAAGTGGAAAGCAGTGATTAAAATTCTCCTCCCCTGCAGGGAACAAAAACTGACTAATTAAGGTTTGAGTCAGCCATGCTGCTGTCTGTCAATTGAACAGGAAGAAAACTACAAGTGGCAGAAGCTACTTTAAAAGAAAAGTGGGCAAGGAGCAAAAAGGACTTTTGCTTACACAGGGCTGGCATATTAGTGAAAAAAATATAGTAGCACAGCATAATGTATAATCATTCCGGAGTCCAATCTTTCTTGCTCTGTGGGCAAAGAACAGGGTGTGGAACTGTTCTATTAGAGACTACTATAGCCCTCCCCAACATAGCTCCTTCGCACCTCTACTATCTTCCACGCTGTGAAGATACTCAGATTTCACTAAGCCTATCAAGATGTGACTATTTCTGCCCGTGTTTAAACCAAATTCACCTGTAACAATCCAGACACTCAAAACGGACTGTGAGACTGTGAAAAATAATTCAACTGGCTCTTATGCCAGTGAGCTTAGTGAACAGCGTTTTGGACTTCGACCAGGGAGACATGGGTTCAAATCCCCTCTCATCCATAATGCTCACTGGGTGACCGTGGACTATCATATGATGAACCCACCCTAAAAGTAGTTAGGGAAATAGGGTGAATAGCCTCACAGGTAACTTCTAACATAGCGTGATCTTTTACATCAGCGTTTAGCCCACCAGGAGCGAAAACTGACAAGCATGAGCCCCATGTGATGACTACCATGCTGGGCTGTATTTGAGACTGCAGGTGGGGAAATCAGATGTTTGAATGATCTCCCCAGGGGTCCACAAATAGGGATCGGGGAGAAAAAATTTTGGTTTGCATTTTAATATTTAATACCAGCTTACCAAATTTCACACTTTTTGAACCTATCTGCTGTAAACCAAAATACTATCTTTTAAAATAGTATTAGGGGAAAGTGCATACAAACATGGCTATATTGGTGAAGATAATGTTCAAAAATGTATTACATTAGGAGACATTGCTTGCGCAGATGCATATATTGGGGAAACTGTGAAGTAAAAATCCATCTAATAGGAGAAATGAACACACATTTTCCTGTGAAGTACAAATTTTCATGCAAAGTTTTTAAAAATCTCAAACTGATGTAAAAATGGAACAAACTGAACATAAGAACTTAACTGAACTGAGAGACAGTGAAATTGGCAGATTTGTCCATCCCCATCCACAAAGGTACTCATCAGTTCACCACTGGCAAGCGCATTTTTCATTCTGATGACAGCCTCTACCCTTCTCCGGAGCCTAGAGATGGATGGGGCTCTCCCAAATCTCACACTGAGCGCCGGAGAGGCTTTCTGAGCCTCAGAGAGGTTCAGTGAGCTATTGGGAGAAACCCCATCCCGCTCCGGAGTCTGGAAAGGGGCAGGTGCTCCTCCTGGCTTTGCTTTGACTTCAAAGAGGCTCAGGAAGCAGTGGGGTGTCTTACTGCTCTCTGAACCTCTCTGAGGCTCAGTGTGAGCCTCAGCCCTCGTACCTAGCTCAGAACGGTGGGGAGGTTAGGAGTTTGCCCATGCAGTGGTTGGCAGCAATTTTTGGCTAGCTGCCAGACAAAAATTGGAGACCCCCTGGCTCCCACACATAAAATATTGCCTGCACCTTCGAACCTAGCATCTCAGGGTAAAGCTTAGCTTAAAACCTTCTCCCTGGCACCCTAGCTTTGTATGCACAGGGAGCATTTTATATGGGGGAGCACTTAACCATTCAGACCCCAGCTGCAGTCTCAAATGTTGCAACCCAACCACAGATTCGGGACTCTTAGTGGGACTCCCACTCATAGCTCTCAAACTCCAAAGTACAGCTAGAACACAAAGGGAATGGAACAGTTGCAGCACAGCAAAGCTGCAGCAGAACGGTCTGCTTTTCCTTACCTTTTGGCAGCCACATGGTCATGCAAGGCTGGAATCCTATCTTTCGCATGGAGTTCATGAAATGAGGTTTGGACCTGGGCCTCTGTACATAAGCGAGACGAACGCCACTTCTTTCCCCGGGGTATATCAACATATGAGGTCTGAACCTGGGCTTCGGTAAACACAGGAGGCTTTGACTTCATTTCAACTTTGGAAACTTGATCTGGCTTCTTTCCCTCAGCTGTCTTAACATCTGCAATTTTCGCCTGGCTCTCTGCTAACTTTGGGAATAAACGCAAATCTTCCTCAAAGGACAGGCCAAGATGGGCAGTTTGTATTTGAACCTCTACTTCCCCTCTCGTGGTCCATAGTTCAAGCAATGATTTCTGCATCAGAGCACTATTCTGCTCCAGGAAGACAGAGTCCGCTCTTCCATATGGTGACACAGGTGTGGGTGGTCGCAACGGGCTGGCAGTTCCTGATGGAACAGTAGACTCAGCTGTCCATAACGGGACAGGAGATTCAGCTGTGCGTGATGGTACTGAAAATACAACTGTGCGTGGTGGGACAGGAGACGCATCTGTGCGTGGTGGAACAGGAGATGCGTCTGTGTGTGGTGGAACAGGAGACGCATCTGTGCGTGGTGGAACAGGAGACACATCTGTGCATGGCAGGACAGGAGATGCATCTGTGCATGGTGGGATGGGAGACACAGCTGCTTGTGGCGGGACGGGAGACACAGCTATGCATGATGGGACAGGAGATGCATCTATACGTGGTGGAACAGGAGACACAGTTGCTTGTGATAAAACGGCAGACACATCTGTGCGTGATGGTATGGGAGACACAGCTGCTTGTGATGGAATGCCAGACACATCTGTGCGTGATGGTATGGGAAACACAGCTGCTTGTGATGGAATGCCAGACACATCTGTGCGTGATGGTATGGGAGAAACAGTTGCTTGTGGCAGGACGGGAGACACAGCTATGCATGATGGGACAGGAGACACAGCTATGCATGATGGGACAGGAGATGCATCTGTGGCACTTGGCAAACTGGTGCTGGAAGACTGCATCTGATCATTGGGTATTTCTTCTGGTGTTTGCATATCAAGCTGGGGGGTTGGGACTTTGGTGTCAGTTTGTGATGAGGGAGAAAATTCAGCTGCTATAGATGGTTGCACTGAGCTTTCAGTCTGCAGTGAGAGAGGAAGCTCCTCTGTGGTTTCTGGCAAATAAACCAGGGAAGTTTGCATCTCAGCATCAGTTAGTTCTTTTTTCTTCCATATGTCAAGGGAGGAGGTTTGCACCTGGGTGTCAATTTGGGCTGGGGGAGGAGACCCCGCCTTCTCAGGCATGGGCAATTGAACTGGGCTTTCGGTCTGTGGTGGGAGAGAAGGCTCTTCTGTGGATTTTGGCAAATCCATCCAAGAAGTTTGCATCTGAGCATTATTTAGTTCTTTTGCTTTCCATATGTCAAGGAGGGAGGTTTGCACCTGGGTGTCCATTCGTGATGAGGGAGGGGACTCTAATTTTGCCTCTTCTAGTTCTGAGAAAGGAGGAGACTCTAATTTTGTCTCTTCTAGTTCCAAGAAAGGAGTCTCTAATGCTGTCTCATCTAGTTCCAATGACATTTGCTGCTGAGCATCAGCATACAAGCGTGATGCATGCCACGAATTCCCCACAGGTATCTCAGAGTTTGAGGTCTGTACCTGAGCATCAGTTTGTGACATTAAAGGAGGCTCTTCTTTTGCCTCTAGTAACTCAAGCATGGAGGTTTGTGCCTGAGTATCAGTTTTTTCTTTTTCCCTCCATATATTTGTCAGAGATGTCTGCACTTCCAAGTCTATTTGTAATGGGGGAGAAGGTTTTGGCTCCAGTAATTCAGTCTCAGAAGTTTTCTGTTGCATGTTGGCTAGTTCTTTTGCCTTCCATATTTCAAGAAAAGACGTCTGCACCAATTTGTCAATTTGTTCCGTGGGAGGAGACTTAATTCCTTGCTGTGGCAACTCAGCTACTGAAGTCTGTATTTGAGCATTCGTTTTTTCTTTTGCCTTCCAAATGTCAAATAATGATGTTTGTGCTTGTTTATCAACTGCTAATGGAGGAGGGGACTCCCCTGTTTGGGTTACATTAAAGTTGGAAGTCTGCATCTGGGCATCAGCTAAGTCCCTTGCTCGCCAGATTTCAAGCAACGACGTCTGGGTCTGGGTATCGCCCTGTGTTTGGAGGCAAGGTTCTGCTTTTTCCATTGGCAATTCAAGCCCCACCGTCTGCATCTCAGCTTCGGCTTGCAGACGTGATGCCCGCCACCTATTTCTCAATGGTATTTCAATGTGTGATGTCTGAATGCCACTGTCAACTGTTGGAGACCAAAGAGGTTCCCTCTGGCCTGGACCCTGAGAGGCTGATGTCTGAACTTCTGGAAGTTCATGATACCACTTGCGGATCTGAGCTTCCATTACTTGTGGTGTAATAAGGTACTCCTTTCCTTCTGTTATTGTCTCCTGATTTTCGTCCTCAGCCTCAATCAATGACAAAGAAGAGTACTTTTGCAAATCAGTGTCTGATGTCTTCTCCTGGGGTTCCGTTTGTGACATGGAAGAAAGTTTCTTCATTAGTTCTAGATCAGACGTTTGTACCTGTGCTTCTCTTCTTTTTGGTGATGAAGAAGAAAGAATCGCTGCAGATTCATAAACTGAGGTTATCACTTGTGCTGAAGAAGGACGCTTCTTCAGTAGCTCATTTAAAAGCTGGCCTTGGGCCCCAGAGTCTGACCAAGAAGAAGCCTTCCTCAGTAATTCATGACTTGGAGTTTGCACTTCTGGTTCAGACACTGATAGGGAAGAAACTTTCTTTAGTAATTCAGTGCGGGAAGCTGGTTCCATGGTCTCAATCTGTGACAGCAAAGAAAGCTTCTTTAGCAGTTCAATGGTTGATGTCTGGACTTGTGCACTTGCTTGTGGCCATAATGAACGCCACTTATCCCATTCCCGAAGCAAAGTGTCAGATGTTTGTATAGCAATTTCGGTCAGTTGAGATGGAAGAAACTTCTCTTCTATAAAAAGAGGGACTTCCAACTCTCCTGCCACCTCCTCTTCTTTTTCTAACTCAAGCTTTGATGGTTGTTCCTGGATGATAGCATCAGGTTCCTCTAGCACAGAGGTAAATGAGGTTTGCACCTTGGCCTCAGCTTTCAATCGTGCAGAACGCCAGTCATTCCCAGGTGGTATTTCTACAGGTAAAGTTTGTATCCCAGTATCAACATATATGGGATATAATGTGCTTGATTCCAACAAGGATGACTGAGAAGGTGATATCATACTCTGGAGCTCAGTTCCAATGGAGGAGGTATCCTCCTTTTCTGACATATAGTCTGAAAATGAAGTCTGCACTTGGAAGTCTGTTTGTGAAGCAGGTGGCATGTCCAGATTTGAGGTTTGCACCTGTGCCTCAGTTAACATTGGCAAAGAAGCAATCTTCTCTAATAATTCTAGATAGGAGGCTTGTGCCTGGGCAGAACCTCCCAAAGATAGCACAGATTTTCTTTCTGGTAAAGAAATAAATGACGTTTGCACCTGGGCCTCTCTTTCTCCAGGTAATGAAAGCAGCGACGTTTGCACCTGGGCCTCTCTTTCTCCAGGTAATGAAAGCAGCGACGTTTGCACCTGGGCCTCTCTTTCTCCAGGTAATGAAAGCAGTGATGTTTGCACCTGGGCCTCTCTTTCTCCAGATAATGAAAGCAGCGATGTTTGCACCTGGGCCTCTCTTTCTCCAGGTAATGAAAGCAGCGATGTTTGCACCTGGACCTCCCTTTCTCCAGGTAATGAAAGCAGCGACGTTTGCACCTGAGCTTCAGCCTCTAATACCCTTGGTAATTCAGTATATGAGGTCTGCACTTGGGCATCTGTTTCAAATGGGGTTGGAGACCTCAGGGAGAGAAATGAAGTTTGTGCCTGGGCCTCAACTTCTCTTGGTATGCTCGAAAATGAGGTTTGGATCAGAACATCAGCCTCAGATGATGACTCTGTCTCTGCAACAGGTAACGAAACTACCGAGGTTTGCAGCTCGACTTCTTTATGTAACCGTGACCATCGCCACCTATTTCCTTCTGGGATTTCCACATGAGAAGTTTGCACTTCAGCCTCAGCATAAAAGTCTTCTTCCTGTTTTGGGGGAAATGGTTTAGTAGGGTGGGGGGAATATGACCACCTACATCTTATGTTCAAAATAAGAATTGCTTTCTACAGTTAGGGAGAATCCCACCTTGCTCACAGGAAGCCACAGGTCTGAGTTCTTATTACTTATGCCTCAAGCATGGGTGACAGAGGAGAAAAATATAAAAGAAATAAATACTGCTGTTCTTTTTAGGCTGCACTGGAGTGCTGATTCAGCAACCAAAAAGGGGGTAAGCAGTGATGTAGCCTTTCGGCAGATCTACACTATAAGCTTAAACTGGTTTGATAATATTCCCTCTCCCCAGGGGTCCCTCAGCACCCTCACCAAACTATTATATCATTTGGGGGAAACCATGACAATTAAACTAGGATAAAACAGATTTGGTTTTGTAGTGTCGATGTGCCCACTGTCTGCATAAAAGATGCAGAGCCAGTATGAACAGCAGTCTTGTGGCACCTTGTATTGGTGTGTCACAGCTAAAAACAACAGCAGAGACCCTTGTGGCACCTTGAAGACTAATGGATTTATTGACCTAGAGCAGGGCTCTCCAACTTTGGGTCCCCAGATATTGCTGGCCTACAGCTCCCAGAATCCCTTGCCATTAGCTATGCTGGCTGGGTATGCTGGGAGCTGTAGGCCAGCAACATCTGGGGACCCAAGGTTGGAGAGCCCTGACCTAGAGTCTACTTTGCCAATGAAATGGGGTCTAAACCACAACAGCTTAGGCCACAATAAATGTACATAGCAAAACGCTGGCCTGGTTCAGACATAACAATAAGTCCCCATTTGGCTCCTCCTGCAAGTGGACGTGGTTAAACAAACCACGGACCTTTTGTCTATGATTTTTTTTATTGGTACATGCAAACTGGGAACACTGGCTTGTCACTCCCCAGACAAGCCATTATACCTCAGATTGTTTACGTTATACGTGGGATTTCTCTATCTGTACCTCGTAAATATTTTCAAAAACTCAATGGTGTATTTCATAAATTTGGGGCGGGTGGGGGGTGGTTCCTCCCCACCATGAATATCCTTGGAAAGGATGCAACTTCTAATTAAAGAAGGTGAGTTTGGCTCTCCGGATCTTGCTTTATATCATTGGGCCTATTTGTTGACCTGTACTAAATTTTGGTCTTTTCCATCTTGGTCAGTTTTGGAATCCTCCTGTCTGGATCCTCTCTCCAAATGGATGGCATTAGGTTCTTGGCACATTGAAATGGATAGGGTTGCTCCCACAGTGACAGTTGTTAATAATACCAAATAGCCAACTGAAGCCGGCTAATCTTGTGGCATGTCAGTACTCAAAGTCACAGTGAATCTTGAACTAGTGACCTGAGGGGTGTTGGGTGGGCATTTAGCCTATATCCCTTCACCCAGCTCTGGGTGAAGTTGGGAACAGCAGACAGACCAGCAACAGACTTGCTGTGCTTGAATACTGAAAGCCTTTACTTTTCTCCCTTTCTGCCTTTGCCTCACCTCACCTGACTCACACAGGAGCAGCTAGATCTGTACAAGTATTCGTGACCTTAATATGTAGCATATAATTAAAGCAATACATGCAATGATAAATAGTATACCATGGGGGCACCTGATCCTGCCTTTGCTTTAGTGTAGCCTACTGACAGTTTAATAAGGAACTATTCTTGTTTCCATTTCAGCTGCTATAAATGATGATGCCCCAAAGAGCTTACAATGGAAACTTCCATTCTGAAGGAGAGAAACCTCCATTCTGAAGGGCCTTCTTGGTGGCTGTTCCCAGGCTCTGGAACTCCCAGCTGAAGGAGGCTAGGTTGGCCCACTCACTGTTGTCCTTCTGCTGGCAGGCAAAAACCTTTTTAATCAGGCAGGCCTTTGGTGTATATGTTGGTCTGTTGAGCGATTTATAAATTAGTTGGTGCTGCTTATTTCTGTTGTTGCTGTGTGTCGCATTTTTAATTTATTTGTTTTTATGTTGTTTTAATTAAGATTTGTTTTTAATCTGGATTTTGTTGTTAGCCGCCATGAGCACCATTTTTTGGGCAGAAAGGTGGGATAGAAATTAAATAAATCAATTAAATAAATAAAAAATAAAGCAGGGCGAGTGAAGGGTAAAAATCAACAATCTCCACTCCTTAAATTATCCAGATGGGGAGTCTCACTTTTAAATATACAAATCTAGTGGCTCCTCCTTGTGGAATGCTTTGAAATAGGACATACTACATCAGTGTTCTCCAACCTTGCTGGGAGTTGTAGGACAAAAACATCTGGGGACCCAAGGTTGGAGAACACTGTACTACATTTCAAAAATGTACCCTGTGCCTGCATTTACATTAGTAACATTTTTAAAGCTTAAGGCAAAGATCAGTGGATTCTCCGGGTGCACCTGTACATTTATTGTGCAAGGCACACGCTACACCCATGGTTTTCAAACTTCAGAGAACCATTTCCACATTCACTTGGCTTCCAAGCCCAGCCCCCCCCCCCCCCATGTGTTGCAGAGAGGATTTGGAGCCCATTCTGGGGTGCACAGTCAGTTCATGCTGAGGGCTGGTCATAGGCTTATCAAGCCACACGTTCACCCATGCAAGGTGAAAACCTTGGAACACACCAAACACTCCTCTGGAACTGTCCCTTGCAGGGGGAAGATCAGTATGAGCAATGATGCTCTTTCAGGGAGGCCTGTCAGCCACAAGTGAGCTCCTGTCTGAGGAACCCCTGATAAGCTTCTAAGGAACCCCAGGATTCCCTGAGTCACAGTTTAAAAACCACTTAGCTACACAGCATCATTTATCGATACAGGAGCTGGGGGACTAAAGGCTGGATAGAGACAGAACTGAAAGCATCACTTCCCCTGCTGAGGTACCACTTCCCATGCTGTACACATGCATTTCTTTTGTCCTGCTGTCTCCTCAGGTCAAGCGACTTTTTGAAAAAACTCAGGGCTGGTTCACACAACCCAGGAGGCGAGTGGGAGAGGTACCACGAGGCCGTCTGCAGGGCCCGGCAGGGTGCTGCAGACAACCCGTGCCCTGCACGAGTGGGCGGACCATGGTGGAGCCGGCAGCCCCCATGCCACGGTGCGGTCCTCCTGGCACTATCGGGCGGTAGCTCAGGAGGCCAAGCAGGGTTGTTTGGCTCTACAGGCCAGAGCGCCCACGGCTCCAGCCGCTCTGGGCTGCCATCTCTGTGCAGCCACAGGGGCCCCACCCGCTGTCCGCACGGCACGGCGGGCACACGTGGTAGGGGCTTACCCTTCTACCGCCCATGGTGGATTTCGGTGCTTCCAGCGCGCAGCTGTCCCACGGGGGCGAGCCGGGGCACCATTCGCACAGAACGGGAACCGCGGGGGAGCGGCTGTCCCCCACAGTTCCCATGTCGTGTGAACAGGCCCTCACTGTATCTGTTTCCCAGAGGCGAACGTGAAATGAGTGAACACACCCCAAGCAGCAAACTCTCACTCAGACGGCCTTCAGTTCTCTGAAGAAGACAGTCGCCTGCCTCCATCCATAATCTACCTTCCATTCAGCTCAAGGTTTCTCACTCATGCAGGGCCGGTTCACACGACACAGGAACCGTGGGGGAGCAGAAGCCCCACGCGGTTCCCATGTCGTGCGGACACCAGCCGCCACCACCCCCGCGGGATGGCTGTGCGCGGGAAGCACGGAAAGTCACCATGGGCGGTAGAGGGGTAAGCCCCTACTGCGTGTGGCCACTCTGCCGTGCGAACAGCAGGCGGCCGTCCCACGGGGGCCTCCTGTGGCTGCACAGAGGCAGCAGCCCAGAGCGGATGGAGCTGCGGCCACTCCAGCCTGTAGGGGAAAACGGCCCCGCTGGGCATCCCGAGCTGCCACCCCCTAGCAGCCGGGAGGCCCGCACTGCAGTGCGGGGAACGTCGGCTCCACCGTGGGCTGCCCATGCGCGCAGGCGCAGGTCTGTGGTGCCCTGCTGGACCCCGCGGATGGCCCCATGGTGCCTCCCCCACTCGCCACCTGGGTTGTATGAACCGGCCCGCAGTGACTTACCTGGTCCTGTTCCAGCTCCGGCTCCGGCTCCGAGGGCTCCGGCTCCGAAGCAGACTTGAAGTGATCAGACTCACTGATATTGACGCTGAAATACACAAGTCCACAAAGACTTTCAGGGCTTGTTAGAGAGCCAACAATGGTAAGTATACACATACGGTATTAATGATTTCATGCATATATGGTAGCACTGTGGGAAGATTTAAAAGATCTCCTCGGAAAAAGTTTTAAAACTGATTAAAGAGGTATTCGGTTATGAATTAAACCATTCTACTTTTGCATTTTGAAATATGAAGCATTTAGGACATACCTTTTATGCCCTACAAGGATTACTGCAAAACTGAAGGGTAAGAAAAAACTCATCCATTAAAGATATATTTTTTTAAACTGTGGTAGAACACACAGAAAAAGCCAGTATAAATGGGGGAAAGGCTCTTGAACCCCCCACCAATTTTTTTTAAAAAAAAAAGGAATATCTGGCCCCTAAATCGTAGGGGTGTGCAAAGAAAAAAATATTTTTGTTACTCAGTTTCTTTTCATTATTAGCATGCCCACTTGTTTAGTTGTTCATCCATTAAAATCACATTTAATTCCTTACTCATTTGTTGTGATATCATTTGTTTTCATAACTCCCATCCAAATCATCAGTCATTCATTCTGAAATGAATGGAGAATGAACCAAATGGGCCCCATTTGGTTCATTGTTTCATTCCTTTTAAAAAGAGCGCAAACCTCTATAGAGCCTGCTATGACAGGGAGCGGTCCCATTTCAACAGGGGGAGATGATAGTGGTGGTTCCTGTTTTCCTTGGGGGGATCCACATTACATTGCATATCGTCAAGTTAGCAGAGCGGTACTGCTATATTCACGTTCCTCAGTCACTCCTCACAGGGCACACTCTCGTTAAATGTAGTGCAGTCATCCCAGTTTGCCACCCCACACCTAACTCTGTAGCGGTAGAGCTGGGTGTTGCCTTGAACAGGGTTTTTTGTTGGTTTTTCCTTCATCGTCTCTGCACAGGTGCGAACAAGCGCAGGAGCGATATTTTTTTTAAAAAAGAAAAAGCTCTTCCGGCCTCTCACAAAGAAGAAGAAGGATGCTGCTGCTGCCACCACCCTTCCACAGGGTTGGGGTGAAGCCAGCAAGATCAGGGTGCCACGCCCCTCCCCTCTACCCAAATGCAGTTTCCCAAAGCGGTGTTCTCCCGTTCTGAGTTTCCAGAGCACAAGGCTCCTGTTAAATCAACATGATACACTTGGGAGTAAGGGCATTGGAGAGAATGTGATTTCCTTCTAAGCTGACCTGCCTTCTGGCTAATTTACAGCTCCCTGCTCTTCGGGCAATGGGGGTGAATGCAGCTGTTTAAAAAAGGGGGGAAGCCTCCTCCTCCTCCTGTCCCCCCTCAAACTCCATGGCGGTTATCCTGGGGGTACTACCTTTCACACGCAGGGGAAATGGCCATTTCAGAAGGGTTTTTTTGTTTCTGGTCTGCCGCTTATGTGGCACATGCGCAGGAGCAAATTTGTTTTAAAAAACACACACACCAACATGCAATTCCCTAAAGCATCCTGCTTGGAGCTTTGGAGGTGTGCAGGAACGTTTACAAACCAAAAAAAAATTAAGAAGCTTTCGGGGAAGTGGGTGAACCACAGCACAACAACAAATGGCGGATATCTCTCTTCCCCACCAGATGCACATGACGCTGCATTCCCCCGCCCCTCAAAAATTATTGGCTAACTCCAATGATGACACTTTCGTGGCCACACCTCGGACAGGCAACTACAGTGCAAGTTTAGCACACACTGGCCGTGTACTGAGACAGTGAACCACAATAATTGGGGGGGGGAAAACCATGATAAACCTTAGTCCGGGAAATTCCAGAAGAAACGAAGAATGATTACGCAGGACTAGCATGACCGGCACTGAAAAGTGTGTGTGTCGTGTGCCCCGCAAGTCATGGCAGCAATACAGTACTGTATTATTATTTATTATTTATTATTTGCATTTATCTATCGCCCATCTGGCCAGCCAACCGGCCACCCTGGGCGATGTACAGAAAATAAAACAGAACAAAATACATTAAAACATTTTTCTCCATTAAAATACATTAAAACAGTATAAAATTTTAAAATCTTAGCCCACCCCATATTCCCGCCTGAATAACCAAGTTTTTAATGAGCAGCGGAAGCTCAGCAGAGAGGGGGCATGGCGGAGGTCACTTGGGAGAGAGTTCCATAGTACGGGGGCTGCCACAGAGAAGGCCCTCTTCCCCGTCCCGACCAGGCTAGCTGCTCTGGCTGAAGGGACAAGGAGAAGGCCGTCTGTGGCAGATCTTGTTGAGCGGCCCACTTGGTGTTGCTGGAGACGCTCCTTGAGATAGACTGGACCAGAGCCGTATAGGGTTTTAAAGGTCAAAGCCAACACCTTGAATTCAGCTCGGCAAGCAACTGGTAGCCAGTGTAGCTCCTTGAGCACTGGCGTGATGTGATCCCGCCGGCGGCTGCCTTTAACCAGGCGAGCCGCCGCGTTCTGTATCAGCTGTAGCTTCCGAACCGTCTTCAAGGGTAACCCCACTGTAATAAAACTTAGGTGTGGATCTGGCCCTTGATCTATGCTGCCTCCATCGTGTCTGCAGGTTGTTGCCCCAGGAGGCTGTTCCAAGTGGTTCGGAGCCTGGTCGGTCCAGTTGCTCTGGATCCGATGGAACAATCTAAAGCCTCCTGTGAGGCTTTAGCAAAGCACTTCACAGATAAAATTGATCGGATTAGGAGTGGGATTTCACGCGTCGTGGATACAGGAAGTGAGCGGGAGGAGGCCAATGGTTGATAGGTCTTGTGGGATCGGTTCCAGCCTCTTCCTTCTGATGAAGGGGACAAAGTTCTTTCATCTGTGAAGCCGACCACCTGCTTGCTTGATCCTTGCCCGTCCTGGCTCATTATGAGCTGCAGGGAGAGACTGGGAGAGACTGGGTGAAGGGATCAGGGCAGTGGTGAATGCCTCCCTCAATGAGGGAGTGATCCCATCAGCCCTTAAGGAGGCTGCAGTAAGACCACTTTTAAAGAAGCCCTCCTTGGATCCCCAAGATCTGAGAAACTTTCGCCCAGTCTCCAATTTGCCATTTCTGGGCAAGGTGATTGAGCGAGTGGTGGGGGCTCAGTTGAAGGCACACTTGGATGAAGCCGATTATTTAGATCCATGCCAGTTGGGCTTCAGGCCTGGACATGGGACGGAAACGGCCTTGGTCGCCTTGGTGGATGATATGAGGAGGGCCTTGGATAAGGGCGAATGTTCCTGGGCGTCAGAGGCACTGTATTGCAGTGGTTCCGGCCCTTCCTCTCTGGAAGGTACCAGAGGGTAGCTCTTGGGGAGGAGGTTTCGGACCCTCGGCTGCTCACTTGTGGGGTGCCGTAGGGTTCCATCCTCTCCCCAATGCTATTCAACATCTACCTAAAGCCGCTGGGGGCTATCATCAGGAGGTTTGGGGTGCGATGTCATCAATATGCGGATGACATGCAGCTCTACCTCTCTTTCAAGTCCTCACCAAGGTTGGCTGTAGAGACCCTGTCCAAGTGCCTGGAGTCAGTGGGTGGCTGGATGGGAAGGAACATGTTGAAACTGAACCCTGACAAGACCGAGGTACTTCTGGTGGGAGACAAGGGGAGGTTAGGGGATGTTGACCTGGTGCTGAATGGGGTACATCTACCCCTGAAGGACCAGGTCCGCAGCTTGGGGGTCATTCTAGACTCCCAGCTGTCCATGGAGGCTCAGGTGTCAGCTGTGAGCCAGGCGGCGCTGTATCAACTCCATCTGATATGGCAGCTGCGCCCCTACCTTCCTAATCATCTGCTCCCATTAATGGTTCATGCCTTGGTCTCCTCTCACCTAGACTACGGTTTGGAAGCTACAGCTGGTACAGAACGCGGCGGCACGCCTGGTTAAGGGCAGCCGCCAGCGTGATCACATCACCAGTGCTTAAGGAGTTGCACTGGCTACCAGTTGCTTGCCGAGCTGAATTTTTTAATACTGTTTTAATTGTTATGTTTTATTATTGCATTGTTTTAATTGTACATCGCCCAGGGTGGCCGGCCAGATGGGCGATTCACAAACGTAATAAATAAATAAATTGTTCGCCTCTTCCCTTCTCCTGCTCACCTTCGGTTTGCCTTTAGTGGAGGTTAAGTTTGCCTTGTGCCAAAGTATTGGTTTATCAGTGGTACTTTCAGATTCTGGTTGTGTATTAAATTGGCTTACAATTAAATTATTGTCTAGTGGGGATCAGCACCTAGCAGCTTTGGGGCAAAATCTCCCTGCCTGAGGGTGCTGCTTTCCCGTATCCACGACCAGCTGACAACCCTGACTTGAAAGGACTGTGGGAGCTGCAGCAATAGGTCTTTGGATGATGGAAGGTTGGGTTGAAGCTTGTCCCACGACTCCCACCAATCCCCGCCTCATTCTTAAAGTGACTCTAGGAAAAATAGTTGCTGCTGAATGAGGATGGTTGGAGGATTGAAGCCTAGTATCAGCATTATGCAGATGACACCCATTGTCAGGAAGCACAATGTGTGAAAAATCTGTCTCATGGCATAGTTAGTGGTAAGTATATACGGATGGTTTCATTTGATTCATAATCCTCTGAAGTTGAAGAAAATCCATGGTGTCACTCTGATATGCGTGGTGCACCACTGTGGTGACATCATCAAGATGGCCAAAATAATAAAAAGAACAAACCTCATTATCATGGTATCATCTTGGATCAAGTTTATTATGTAAGTTCTCACTGGAAAGGTAGAATATAGGCTACAAAGCATGTCCTAATGATTTGTGATGTAATGCTATTTAAAAAATTAGGCAAAAAAATGAAAAGTTTGGATCATGACCATCATTTTTGGGGAGATATTGGGTTAGATCCAGATTTAGTCACACTTAGACCAATTCAAATAAATGGGACTTAAGTTAGTTATGAATAACTTAAGTCCCATTGATTTCATTGGAGCTACTCTAAGTATAACAGAATCCAAACCATTCTGAATAAATTGCTACATTTCTTTTTCCTCCTTTTTCAAAGTCAGGTGTGGCACTCCCCAGTCTGTGAATGAGAGTTTGAGGTTCCTGATAGACTAGACGGATGTGAATAAATCTCAGCTCAATACAGAAAAGATGGAGAGCTGATGGTGGGTGAGCTCACTGATCTGGACACGCCTCTTCTCTACAGGGCCACACTCCCACTTAAGGAGCAGGTTCATACATACGGTAGCTATGGAGTGCTCCTTGGCCCAGCATTGCATCTGCTGAAAATGCCATAGCCAAAAGTATATTCCATGTCTGCTGATTTTCCAGATGCACCCCTTTCTGGAGCTAAGGGCCTGGCTCCTGCTTTACATGTACTGATAAGCAGAACTTTACATGTTCTGCTTTACATGTTCTGCTTTACATGAGTAATCTACTATGCTGCACATGAGGCTGCCTTTGAAGACAATAAGGAAACTTCAACTTGTCCAGAATGTGGCAGTGTGGCTTTTAGCGAACAGTCTGGAACAGCTCCAGGTTTGAGAGGGGCGCTCGGCACAGTGCCCTCTGATGGGTCTCCTCCTTCATTGGCTGGCCACTGCATGATCCCTGGTGGGCAGTAGCTTCGGTGCTCTAATGGGTACCAGGCAACCGTCCTGGAGCCACCACAATCAGGGCACTCCAGGGCATTGTAGGAAATATAAGGGGGCACTCCTTGGGACCCTGGAAAAGGGGGGGGGATCTCTGGCAGGCATCAGCAATGGAACCTGATAGCTGCCCAAAGAGGCTGGATGCTAATGCTGGCCCTGCCATCATTAATCACAGGATATATATAACACAGATCCTTTAGGATCTACACTGGTTACTGGTTTGTTTCCGTGCTAAATTCAAGGTGCTGGTTTTGACATTTAAAGCCCTAAATGGCATAGATCTGGGAAACCATACAGAAAGTTTCCCTCATATGTCTGTCCCCACCCTATGGATTATGATAATCTGAGGAAATGTTACTTTGGGTACTACCACCATTATCAACTGTAAGGCTGCCTTACACTAGGACAAGACTTGTGTTATGGAACTTTCTCCCTAATGAGTTCTGTCAACTAGGGTGCTTGGACAACTAATGAACACCTCTCTTTTCCACCAAGCTTTCAATAGCTTTGAAGTTCACTGAAGTTGTGTTAAAAAAAAAAAAAAAAAAAAAAAAAAGCTGCTCCTGCTCTGTTTTTAGAACTGTATTTTGCTGATCAGTTTTATAGTTTTGAGAGTTAGACCCAGGTTCCAGTCCCCACTCAGTCATGAAGCTCAACACTGGGTGACTTTGGGCCAGTTACTGACTCTCAGCCTA
This sequence comes from Shinisaurus crocodilurus, assembly GCA_021292165.1. NCBI lineage: Eukaryota > Metazoa > Chordata > Lepidosauria > Squamata > Shinisauridae > Shinisaurus > Shinisaurus crocodilurus. The sequence goes on from CM037880.1 coordinate 96,828,066, forward strand.
ACCTACCTCACAGGGTTGTTGTGAGGACAAAATGGAGAGAAGGAGGAGGATTACGTACGCCGCCTTGGGTTCCTCACAAGAGAGAAAAGGCAGGATATAAATGTAATAATAAAAATAAAAAAGTGATTTTGTGATAATGTTTTATTGCTTGTTACAAAGGTCTTAGAGGGCCTTGGAGGTGGAAAAGCAGAAACCAAATCTAAACGTAAGCTAAATACAAATAAATAAAAGCATATGATCGAGATCTGTCCTTAAGTCAAATTAAAGTTGCTGGTACAGGCTGAGGCCAGTGAGGCCCTACTCCAAGTTCCTGTCTTAGATGGAGGGTCAGTTATCATCTACCCACCACAGGGCCTTTTCCTTCCTGTATGATGGCCTTCCTTCGGTGGTTCATTTCTCCAATTTTCTGGCTTCCTTTCTATTTCACCCACATTTTGGGAACAGAATTATTATGCATGTATGGATGCATGTATGTATGTATGCATTTACATACTGATATCATGCCCTTTGTGCCAAACACCCTTGAAGGCAGATCATAGAATCATAGAAAAGTACAGTTGGAAGGGGCCTACCAGGCCAACGAGTCCAACCCCCCCCCGCTCAATGCAGGAATCCAGGTCAAAGCATCCCTGACAGATGGCTGTCCAGCTGCACCTTGAATTCCTCCAGAGTGGGAGAGCCCACCACCTCCCTAGGTAATTGGTTCCATTGTCTTATTGCTCTGATAGTCAGGAAATTTTTCCTGATGTTTAGGTGGAATCTGGGTTCCTGTAACTTGAGCCCATTATTCCGTGTCCTGCAAACTGGGATGATCGAGAAGAGATCCTGGCCCTCCTCTGTGTGACATCCCTTCAAGTACTGGAAGAGTGCTATCATATCTCCCCTCAGTCTCCTCTTCTGAAGGCTAAACATGCCCAGTTCTTTCAGTCTCTCCTCGCAGGGCCTTGTTTCCAATCCCTTTATCATCCTTGTTGCCCTCCTCTGAACCCTCTCCAGTTTGTCTACGTCCTTCTGAAAGTGTGGTGCCCAGAACTGGACACAGTACTCAAGATGGGGCCTAACCAGTGCTGAGTAAAGGGGAATTATCACTTCACACAATTTGGAAGCTATACTTCTATTAATGCAGCCCAAAATAGCATTTGCCTTCTTTGCAGTCACATCACATTGCTGGCTCATATTCAGTTTGTGATCTACCACAATTCCAAGATCTTTCTCACCTGTAGTATTGTTAAGCCAAGTGTCCCCCATTCTGTAACTGTGCATTTGGTTTCCTCTCCCTAGGTGCAGCACTTGGCATTTATCCCTATTAAATTTCATTCTGTTGTTTTCGTCCCAGCGCTCCAGCCTATCGTGGTCACTTTGAATTTTGTTTCTGTCTTCCAGAGCATTAGCTGTTCCACCCAACTTTGTGTCATGTGCAAATTTGATAAGCATTCCCTGTACCTCATCATCCAAGTCATTAATAAAAATGTTGAAGAGCACTGGGCCCAGGACCGAGCCCTGTGGTACCCCGCTCGTTACCTCTCCCCAGTTTGAGAAGGAACCATTGATAAGCACTCTTTGCGCCGGTTCGCACGACCCAGGCTGCGGGCGGGGGAGGCACCACGGGGCGATCTGCGGGGTCTGGTGGGGCGCCACAGACGACCTGCGCCCCGTGCACGTAGGCAGACCCTGCAGTCCACCCACCGCAGTGCGGGCCTCCCGGCACTAGGGTGCATGGCCCCGGGATGCCCAGAGGGGCCGTTTGCCCCTACAGGCTGGAGCAGCGGCAGCGGCAGCCGCTCTGGGCAGCCGCCTCTGTGCGGACCCCACGGGACGGCCGCCCGCTGTTCGTACGGCATGGTGGCCACGTGCGGTAGGGGCTTACCCCTCTACCGACCATGGTCGCTTTGCATGCGTCCTGCGCGCAGCCCTCCCGCGGGGGCACCCCCGGTCGGCATTCACATGACACGGGAACCGCAGGGGACTTCTGCTCCCCCGCGGTTCCCGTGTCGTGCGAACAAGCCCTTTGAGTCCGATTCTGTAGCCAACTGTGGATCCACCAGATACTTGTTCCATCTAGCCCACTTTTAGCTAGCTTGCTAATCAGGATATCATGAGGCACTTTGTCGAAAGCTTTGCTGAAGTCCAGATATATGATGTCCACCACATTCCCATAATCCACAAGGGAGGTTACCCGATCAAAAAATGAGATCAGATTAGTCTGGCAGGATTTGTTCTTGACAAATCCATGCTGCCTTCTAGTAATCACTGCATTGTTTTCAAGGTGCTTGCAGACTGACTTCTTTATAATCTGCTCCAAAATTTTCCCAGGGATTGATGTCAGACTGACTGGCCTATAGTTCCCAGGTTCCTCCTTCTTGCCCTTTTTGAAGATGGGAACAACATTTGCCCTCCTCCAGTCATCTGGCACTTCACCTGTCCTCCATGATTTCTCAAAGATAATAGACAGTGGTTCTGAGAGTTCTTCTGCCAGTTCCTTTATTACTTTAGGATGCAGCTCCTCAGGCCCTGGAGATTTAAACTCGTTCAGAGTAATCAGGTGCTCCTTGACCACGGCCAGCTGTATCTAAAGAAAGCTTTCTTGTTGTTTTTAGCAGATTTTTTTTCTTGAAGATGCACTCTCATTCATGCAACCCTCACCTGTAGCCTGAAGAGGTGTAGTGCAGGGACAGTTTTACCACTTCATTCATCTCTGTTTTCGTAAACAAATCAGAGAGCATCCTCCTACAAAACTAACTTCCATGGACTCTAGATGTAGAAAGTTCTAAACTAGTAAACTGGAGCACCAGCAGCTCAGCCCCCATCACCAGGGGTCTCCCCATGATGGGAAAAATCAGGAGAGTAGGCTTACGCTTACGCTGGCACAGCTTGTCTGAGTGTGGAAAGCTAAGCAGGGTCAGGCCTGGTTATTACTTGGATGGGAGATCCCTCCTCTAGTTTCCTACATTGAGCAGGGGGTTGGACTCGATGGCCTTGTAGGCTCCTTCCAACTCTATCTATGAAATCTATGAAAAAGTACAGCTACCTCCTTCCCCCTGTGTCTTCCTGCACAAGTAGAGAGGAAGGACAGTGGGGGAAACAGACTAATGCCAATGTCACAGGCAAGATTTTCCGCTTTAGTCCTGATCCGTTTATTCCAAGCCCTGCATGCATCTGGACAATGCTTGGAGGACATGAACCACACACACACACACAATTAAGTGGGGGTTATGGTTGAGCTCACACACACTTCTCATGTACCGTAAGTTGTTTAACCTTTGAACCACAAAGACTCCTGTTATATTGCATTTCAACATTTGCTTTGGGGGCATATATAGTATACAACAGACTTAATCTGATCTAATAGCCATTTCTTCTTCCCAGGAAACTATAGTTCTATAAATGGAGATTAGAGATCTCTAGGAGATAATTCTTAGCATTCTGTCCAAAACTCAGTTCCTAGGATTCTTTGGGGAAAGCTATGATAATTAAAATGGTATAAAGTTGATATGCTAACATTCAACAAATGTGAACTCACTTGCACTAAGGGAACTCACTCTGAAAATGTTATTTCTATACCATCACTAATTCTCTTGTCTATTATTAAAGAGACAAACACACACACACACACACACACACACACACACACAGAGTACTCAGGGTTCGATTTGCATCTTCAGATCACACAGGCAGGTGTCACAATGCAGATCAAGACTTGCCACAAATGATGCAGAGTAACCTCCTTCAAACCTGATTCCCCCCCCCCCCCAGTTCAACAGTTCTTGCTTTGGATGAATTGTTTAAACAAAATCTGTGCAATTTTTGAGTTGTTCTTCAACAAACTACTCCTCTCTTACCCACAAACTCTCTCCCTGCCACCACTATAATGGATGTGTGTACCACCACTGTCACTTTAAGTCTTTCATTTTTATGGTTTCTCAATAAGAGTTAACCCATAAGCAATTTGCTGAAAAACCATAGAATTTGTGCACTCACATAATTCTTTTCTGTAGCAATGAAGCATTAAATTCCAAACTTCTAAAGAATGAACAAGGTTCCATTTAATTCACTACGGGGGGGGGGGGGGGACCACAACTTACCAAGTTGAAGACTGAGTTTCTGGTGGGCCAGCACAGCAGAAAAATTTTCTCCAGCTTCCTGTAAAAAAAGAGGGAAGGCCTTAATCTGGTATACCACCACCACCACAAAATAGCCCAGTGAGAGCTTGGCGGCATACTCAGTGGATACAGAATGCTGACAGTCACCGGGGCAGGATGGGAAACAGGTTGTGTGGGGAATGGAATGTCCGGAATCCCAAAGAGAAGCACTCCTCACTACAGTGTTTTGTTGCAGGTCCCAAGATGTCCATTTCAGATGCCATCTTAAAGCCATTCATACAGACTTGCACAGGAGGGCTGCCTCTTCCATGTTTCATGACTCATGCCACAGTGATCATTGGTGTAGCCAGAAACATGTAGCTTGGGCAGGTTACCTCCCAATTCTACCATTACTGTATTCTCTAGGGAAGTGCATAGGTGGTATAACAAGAGACCACACAATCTGCCAAAAATCACAGTTGCAGAGATCACAGTTGACATATGGAGACCAGGTTACATGTATACCAGGATTTTCCAGACCTGACATCTGCTTTCAATACCAAGATTCAACTCTAGACCATCTGGAGTAAGATGATGATGATGATGATGATGATTGCATTTATATCCTGCCTTTTTTCCTCTTGCAAGCAGGCTTACATGGTCTTCCTCTTCTCCATTTTATCCTCACAACAACCCTGTGAGGTAGGTTAGGCTGGGAGTCCGTGACAAAGTCACCCAGTGAGTTTCATGGCCAAGTGGAGATTAGAACCCGGATCTCCTGAATCCCAGTCCAACACTCTAACCACTACACCCACACTGGCTCTCTTAAAGTGTTCCTTCAGCAGGTGCAGTCTATTTCCCTCAACAATGAGTAGAAAGAAAGTTCACATCAGAGCAGCAGGAACTAGGGGAAGTTAGTGGTCTCCCCCCCCCCCCCTTATCCTCACAACAGTGCTCTGAGGTAGGTTAGCCTGGGAAGCGATGACTGGTCCTAGGTCACCCAGAGAGCTTCATAGCTGAGTAGGGATTTGAATCTTGGTCTACACCATGCTGGGTTTTTTTTTGGAGGTATTACCGCTTCTGAACATGGAATCCAAAATCCACAGTTGGGCAATACAATAATTAGGACCACCAGCCAAAATTCAACTAAAATGTGCAAGCTTTTGAATTCTCCAGAACTCTTCATCAGGCTAGGTGGTACAAAACTCTTCTCCCACCCCCCTGCTTCTTGTACCACCTAGCCTGATGAAGAGTTCTGGAGAATTCAAAAGCTTGCACATTTGGGGGGAATTTGGGTTGGTTCTAATAAAGGTACAGTATTGCCCAACTGTGGATTTTGGATTTTTTTTTTCTTCTTCTTCATGGCCCAGCACAGCTATCTTTGTTTTTTCTGAACATGGAGGTTCTACTTAGTTGTCATGGGTGGATAATACACCACTACCTCCTCTTCCTCCTCCTCCTCCTCCATAACCAGTCTGAACTTTTTAGCAGGCTTTCCCCATGCAGCCGCTCACCTTTATTCTTCCCCATGGTTTCAACACCCGGTCTAGCCCCGTATGTAGCTGGTAATACGGCAGCAGCCGGGGGGTGCTGTCTGCTGTCTCCCCCCTGGGCCCGACACTGAGCACCTCCAGCATTCTGCCAGTCCCGCCAAGGGGCGACTGCGCGACAGCGGGCGTGACGTCACCGAGAGGCTTTTTGACGTCACGCGGTCAGAATTCTGCCGCAGTCCCTGCGGCCTCCTCCTCCATGTGGGGCTGCTGCGCCTTCTCCCCCTATGGCAGGGCTCTCCAACCTTGGGTCCCCAATGTTTTTGGCCTACAACTCAGGGGTGGAAAGTCCTACAACTCCCAGCATTCTGGGGAATTGTATGCCGGCTGGGGAATGCTGGGAAATGTAGGATTTTCTTCTCTCTCTTAATATGCGTAGGATTGCTCCCTTGTTTGCAATAATCGCGAGCTGGTTAGGAGAAATAGTGCCGCCCCGTGGATCAGGGTCAAGTGCAGGGCGCCAACGGGGCTTAATTTACGCGCGCTTGGCTTCTGCCTCGGCATCTGCTTGCAAAGCCAGGGAGGGCTCCACGCTGCGTGATAAACTATTATGAAGTAAGAGTAGATGAAAGGGGCCCGAGCAGGCGCAGAGCGCATTGCGCGCACCTACTACTGATCAACGAGAGAAATCGGTCCTTTCAGACCTCGAGGGAGGAATTTCTGAACAGGCTTGAGTCCTGGGGCGTGCTCGCACGACACGGGAACCGCGGGGGAGCAGAAATCCCCCGCGGTTCCCGTGTCGTGTGAACGCCGACCGGGGGTGCTCCCGCGGGACGGCCGCGCGCGGAGCGCAGGTCGTCTGCGGCGCCCCGCCGGACCCCGCGGATCGCCCCGTGGTGCCTCCCCCGCCCGCAGGGGGTCGTGCGAACCGGCCCCTGGTATCTTGGAAATTAAGCCCCCGTTATTGCCCCTCGTGTTAGGAGTACCGATGATGACGATGAAGCAATGCGCAGTCGAAGAAATGCACCCTATGGGGTCTTTATTTTATTTTATTTTTTACAACTATGCCGAAGTTGCAGGGGCATACACTGCGAAAGTGTCGGGGCAGGGAGAGAAGCGAATTTCTCTATTTGTGCTGTGCAAGCCCACAGGCGGGCCCGGCTCTGGTCAAATGTAAGGCTCTAATTTGTTGGAATTAGATTTCAAGAACAAGCACACCTAAGTAAGAGTCTGTTAAGTTAGGGGTGCCTACCCAAGTTATATACAGGGCACAACTCAGCAAAAGCTAATTATGATGATTAAGTAAATGGGTCTTAGTCACAGCTAACATTTGCTAGATTTGCACCCCATTTGCAACTAAGGCATTATTGTCCTTTTTTTTTTTTTTAATCCTTGCGTTTCACTATTTTAATGGGGTGAATGTGTTCCTGCAATTATTGTATTATCACAACCACTCAAGCCAAGAGAAGGGGTGAAAGACCCAGAGAACTCACAGAGGAGATGAGCTATGACTGACCACAGCTTTTCTCAGTCTGTGCAACACTCTTCACTAAAGATCACACAGGGTGGGCTTACACCCTGGGCTGTGAATAAGCCAGTGTGCTAGTCACCGGGGCTCAACAAGTGCTCCCACTTGACTCCCTGGCAGCGGGAACATCCAAACAATCCAAGGAGAGACAAGCCAGAGCTCCAGACTTGGACCGTTTTGTCACTGAGGCGGCCAGGAAGAGCTAAACAAGAGAGTTCAAGCCACAGTGATTAGCACACTGGCTCGCTCATTCACAACAACCCAGGGCTTAGAAAACCCAAACACCTGGGTTGTCGTTGCGTGCAAATCAAGTCTTAATTTCTTTCAGTTTCTCAGGATCTCCTGTAGCAACTGGAATCTCACACATGCTATCTTGGTACTGTAATCACAGTATCCGTATGTTATTTTAATACATTTAGTATATACTGCCTTTCTGCCAAGGCCCCCAAGGTGGTTTACAATTTTAAAGTACTTAGGGCACAATCCTATGCATGTTTAGACAAAAAAAAATATCCTACAATTCCCAGCATGCACCAGTCAGCTTGGCTGGCTGGAGGGATGCTGGAAGTTTTTCTGTCTAACTGTGCATAGGATTGCACCTTTAAACAAGCAAATTATTTACCCAATAAATAAATAAAAGTTATCTCAGGTAGATTGTAGGCCTCTTCAAGAGCGGATGACACTAGTTCCCTGGCCTGGGATTCCTCATTTCTGCCTTCCTTCGGGGCACTGAGGTGTTAAGTACCCGTACCCACAGAAGCCAGTGCAGGGCTGGCCTGAGGTGCAGCAGCAATTGGTGCCCCCACTCCCATGACAAGATGCATCGTACTCATAGCCAGGCAAATTATGTTGGTGTACAAGGCAGAAAATCCCACAAACACCTCTCCCCATCCCTGGCAGTAAAAAAGACAATAAAAAATTAAATAACTAACAGTTTGCTACCATTTCATAGCACTCCAAATCTTCTGACTGTGGTGGCCACCTCACTCTACCTAATGGTAGGCCCATCCCTGACCTTCAGGAAGGGCTACCCCAACAGTTCTCTCAGGCCAACTGCTGGTCCCTTCAGCAATTTACAGCACAAGCTCCCTGGCCTGAACTTCTCATCAGTACCTATATATAGTGCCTGTCTAATATGTTTCCAGGATCACAGAGTTTAAAAGATATTTAAAAATGAAAGATCTGCCAATAATATTATAAATCACTTTTTAAAAGATTAAAAGTTAATCACATAGGAATAAAAATTCTTATTTTAATCAGAAAATATTCAAAGGATTTTACTTTGAAAAGGTGAAACATAATAGTTGGGAAGCCTAATGGAAGCTGTGGGGTGTGTTGGTGTAAAAATATTGGTTACATAACCCAACATTTTATGACTGCAATTGTGTATTCTATAGTGCTTTCAAGACATTCAAATGAATATATGTTTAGGACTAGGATTGTGCTGATTTGCCAATGCCAACCCCCATCATCATCATCATCATCATCATCATCATCATCAGGCGATCACTCGTGACCGAGTAAGATTGTCTTCCAGGATAAAAATTTACAAAAAGAAAATTTTAAAAGGAGGAAATTCTAAAGAAAATTGTGAAGACTCTAGCGATGGGTCCATAAGTGACTGTGGAGGCCAATTCTAGATCCACACAGCTTCCCACAGTGAGGACACAGGTTACCAGATGGAAGATGGTCCTGTAAAGGATTCGTTTGACGTGCTTTTCGCTTAGCACATTTCTCCCTTTTACCTTGCACTCGGGCTTCTTCAAAGTCCATGAAACCTTTGTGAAAGGCCAACCTCCATTTAGATCGTTCATGGGCCAGAGCTTCCCAGTTTTCGATGTTTATATTGCATTTTTTTAGATTAGCCTTAAGAACATCTTTAAACCTCTTATATTAACCACCGATATTCCGCTTTCCATCCCTGAGTTGGGAATAAAGTAACTGCTTTGGGAGACGGCAGTCAGACATTCGAACAACATGACCGGTCCACTGAAGTTGGCGTTGAAGGATCATTTTTTCAACGCTAGTAGTCTTTGCTTCTTCCAGTACACTGACATTTGTTTGCCTATCTTCCCAAGTAATTCGCAGGATTTTCTGGAGGCAACGTTGATGAAATCTTTCAAGGAGATGGAAGTGATGTTTATAGATAGTCCATGTTTCGCAGGCATACAATAAAGTTGGTAATACAATGGCTTCATAAACCAGTGTTTTGGTCTTCTTACAAATATCCCGATCCTCGAACACTCTGTTTCATTCGAGAAAACGTGGCACCTGCAGAGCTCAAACGATGCTGGATTTCACTGTCAATGTTAGCTGTAACAGAAAGATAGCTGCCAAGATAGAGAAAATGATCGACATTTTCCAACCCCCAACCCCCTTTGAAGTCCATACTTCATAGTCTGCATAGAGTCATAGATCAATAAAGTAGAGTTGAAGGGCTACAAGGCATCGAGTCCACCCCCTGCTCATGCAAATCTAGGTCAGCATCTCTGACGATTCTTCCAGCTGCACTGAATCCCCAAGGGGAAGCCCACCTCCCATGATCCTGTCTATTGCTTGACAGTCGAATTGTCCTATTTAGGTGATCAGGTTCCTGTACTGAGCCCATTTATGTCCTCAACGGGATGAACGAGTCTTTGCCCTCCCTGTGTGACTCCTTCAATACTGGAGGTGCGATCTAATCTCTCCTCATCTGTCCATCTTCTGAAAGTCCTGTTTTGTTAGGCCCAATGTACATAAGCATGGATTACCGAAAGAGCAGAGCAAACTAGGGCCAGCCTGATTCCCCACCAACCTTTTAATTCAAACATTTAGCATGTTAATTTAGCAGAGGGCTAAAATGTTAATTTCTTCTGTGCATGAAGCAACAAACAATTTATTGTTACATTTTGGTTAGGACAAGAGAAGGAATGTTATAAATGGTGTGGGGAAGTAGTTACTCCATTCATTTTATTATTCTAAATTGTAAGAATCAGTTTCTAAGCTTACCAGGCCAGCACTGGATTCTGCAAAAACAATCTATGGCACTGATTTTCAGTGAATCTAGAAGTGTGTGTTGTGTACATTTACTGATGTCAAGAAATTTTAGTCTTTAGCATTGCAAAGGCATCACTCTTCCAGTTTAAGCTGTGAGTGGAATTAAAATGATGGTTCTACATTGCAGTTAATATTGTGAGTGCTTCCATTTAGTGCTGAATTGCCATGCTTTGTTCACTCACTTTTACAGAGCATTCACACATGTCATCCAATCATTGTCATCTTGAATTTTCCCTGCAGTTCTTCCATTTTTTTCTGAAACCAACACAGAAAGTACAACTTTTTAAAGAACGGTAATGCAATATTTGTATGGCCTTAGTGCTATTCTTCCCTCTTTTTAAAAGGGCAAGTTTTGATGTGGGCAGTGACATTTTGGGCAGATGAAATTACAACTCAGCAGTCTATACCTTTTGTAGTAGAAGTCATTGTATCACTCCAAAAGACTGATATTTTAATTACCACTACAACACTTCTAGCTATTTTTTAAAAATAAATGTGTGTTATAGTGCTATAACACCATAGTACTATAATGCTATTTAAAATAAAATAAAACCTTTCTGGCCATTGCCAATGAGTTTGCATTATGGTATTACTAGCTGTTGCCCGCGGCTTCACTCGCGTGGATTTTAGGATATGGTACAATTGTTTTTGAAAGAAACATGAGTTTTTTGTCCAAACTGTACGAAATAAAATTTACATGTTGATGTCTTAATGTAATAAGCAATGTTTATTGCTGACGTTAGTCAGGGCGTATTGGCTACAAAACAAAGATAGTTGTTCCATTCATATGCGTCTATGAATTTTTTCATGGTGTTATTAGAAACAGACAAAGAGACAGACCAAAAATTTAAAAATTACTTATTCGGCCTCTGCAACCTACAAAAAAAACCTATTTCAGTACTTCTTTGTAAACTACATTAGTGGTTCTCCCTTCAGGTGCTAGGATGACCAGAAAGTTAGGTGAGCTCACTCTGGAACAGGCCACGTAAAACTGCTCATGTGAGAAGCACTTCCCTTAGGTCAATCCCCGCTACCTGCAAAGTCTGCCCCTGCGACTTGTTGATGGTCATGGCAAAACAAACCTTTAGGGGGAACTGAAGTCTTTTGAATTCGAACGGATATTCTGAAGGTATAAGACGGGGGAACCTAGGCAACGTCCACGTTTCTGTGATTCGATCGCGACTGGAACACTAATGATCTTGAAAGGTATTCTAGAGTACAGTCTTTCTACATTATCACATTTAAAAGATTTTGAAGAATGATGCACAGAGCATGGCTTGGATGTACCTAACAGTTGACCTGAGTGCTGCATGTGTTGCTCTCAAACTAACAGAGTATGAGCCAAGGTTTGACAAATTATCAGCATGTATGCAATAGCAAAAATCACATTAATTGTGCAAAAGCATGCCCAATGCAAACTTTTACCTAATGCAGTGTTTGCAGTCCAAGACATAAAGTGTTTAAAATGTGTTAAGCACGTTTAGCTTTCTTGTTTATCTTGCTCATCCTAGTACAGGTTGACTTTTACTTTTACTAATCTGACACCTGTAGAAGCAGGGAAAGGACCCGTAGTAAAGCATGCCCCATACAATTTCAGTCTGGCATATAATCATATTACAAGTTGAGAATCCCTTATCCAAAAATACATGTGCCTAATTATTTAAAAAGTTTGTATAAATTCCCTTCAGGCTATGTGTACAATGTAGTACTAAAATAATTTTTTGAGTTGATTTTTTTTCAACAAAAAACTGTTTGTATCATTGAAAGCTCTGTTATTGTGTTTTTCTTTAAAGACAAAAGATGTTAATTAGTTCGGACAACTGTATGAGTTGTTTTTCTAAAACTAAAACCTCAGTATTCAGGTTTAATTGCAGTGTTGGCACTTTGAAATAAATACAGTCATGCCTTGGATTGAGAGCATAATTCGTTCCGGAAATGTGCTTGTAATCCAAAACACTCTTATATCAAAACGAAATCCCCCCAAAAAAAATTTGTACAGAGATTTTTAATTTAAGCCGTACTACAGTACTTGTATTGCAAGACGTCGCTTGTATATCAAGTCAAAAAAAATTAAATAAATATTTAAAAATTTGCTTGTCTTGCAAAACACTCTCAAACCAAGTTACTTGCAATCCAAGGTATTACTGTAAGTTGGTTTTAGTGGAAGACCGACAACCTGGTCTTCTGCGTGGGTTCAATGCTAAGGGGGTAGCGAGTCCTAGGGCGGGCCTTCTCCGAGGTCCCCAGCGACTATCACCCTTAGCCCAGAACAAAGGGATAACTTATAGCCACAAAAGTATCTTTTATAAAACAAGTTTATTTACAAAATCACCTTCACAAACCCAGACACACGCCAGCAATACAGCTTATCAGTACGGTACAAAGTAGCAAGCAAGAAGTCTCAAGGACACCGTGATTTCAGGGCTCTCAGCTAGTTAGTACAGCTCGGGCTCCAGCACAGGCCCGGTCAACCGCATGCTGCTAGCTGGGTTCCCGGCGGAGGTCCGGTCTACCCAAGCGGCTAGCTGGGTTCCCGGCGGAGGTCCGGTCTACCCAAGCGGCTTGTGAGTGATTTCAGCTTGGTTTCCTGGGGGTCCGGTCAACCCAAGCGGCCAGTGATTTCAGCTTGGTTTCCCGGGGGTCCGGTCAACCCAAGCGGCCAGTGATTTCAGCTAGCTGGAGCACGCCGGGTGCTGCTACCCGGGGTTGCCGATCCCTTCGTTTCCTTACCCCAAGCATGGGGCAAGATTGCTGATCAGGTCCAACAACTCAGTTCCCTTGCGCAGGGTGTTTTATACCTTGGTGTTTCAGGTAGCCCCTCCCTCCGTAATCAGGTGGGTTGCCAATCAGGTGGATTGCCACCCTCCCTGAGGGGCGGCCTTTTGGGTCAGGTGGGGTGACGCCTTCCCCCTGTGGGGTGGGGCCCCTTTGAAGCCACTTGCTTAATGGCCCCATCCTGTGGTGTTGAATGGTCCTTTCTTATGGGTGCCGAAGTGTCTGCTCTGGCGAGGTATTCAAGTCTTATGTAGATGGGGCTGATATACGAGAGCATTGACGAACCTGGCGATGCTTCCTGTCTTCCCCCCTGGGGTGATTCTATGCAGATGTTGTTTGTCCCCTTTGGTCTCTGTGGAGACTGGCTGTCTCCCCCCCCGGGTCTCCTTCCCCCCACCTTGGTGAGTGTGTGTGTGTCAGAAAGGGGGCTTAGGTTGGCTTTCTCCACAGTTTTGTGTTGCAGTTTGGGCACTCGGGCTCAAAAAGGTTTGCCATCACTGGTATAAGAGGTATTCGGTATTCGTGGTATGAACACCGACTCCCCCTGGCCAGAACCGGTGAGCACGGTGCTTTCACTCGCAATCTGGTGCCATTAGTGAGGGGAAAAGTTAACAATAATTGAAAATAATAAAGCATGGCTCCTAAGAAAGCAAAGCATGTGTCTGAAGCCCAAGAGTCTGAAGAGGCAGTATTCCCTGGGGAAGGGGAAAATAATGGAGCCACACCCATTGCCTCAGAAACTGAGAACCCAGATAGTTTGTAAGTTTGGGAAAACAAATTAGAATTTAGGAAAATGGAGCTTGAGGCTGAAAAGGAGGACAGAGAGAGAGAGATGAAAATGAGAAAGCTTGAAGCAGAGAGAGAAAGAGATTTCATAGATTTCATAGATCATAGAGTTGGAAGGAGCCTACAAGGCTATCGAGTCCAACCCCCTGCTCAATGCAGGAAACTAGAGGAGGGGTCTCCCATTAGGGCGTTAATAAATTCTATTCGGGGGCAGTGAGAAAGGCACACAATGTCTACTCAGCATAAACACCACAATAAACAATAATAGTATTTTAAAGGAGTGTATCCCCCAGACAAATTATCCCAGTCAGTCAGGACTTCTTTTATATATATAAATAATTACAATTTAATATTAAAGTAATTGTAAACAGACTAATAACAACATATTTTTAATGTGCCGGACAGCACATTTAATGTTACACAACAATCAGTCAGTAAGCCAGTCATTAAAAAATTCTCCCCCCTTTTTCACCCCCTTAGGGACAGAATTTCCAAAAATCCTTCCTTAGTGGGTGCCTACGTCATAAAAACAATGTTCCTTCCACATTTCACATTCCTACGTTACACGGTTTGAGCTAGGTGTTGATGAGTCAGTCAGTCAGGACTTCTTCTTTTATATATATAGATAGCAGTATAATACTCTTTCATTTAAAAAAAAATATAGACAGAAAGGTATTTTCATGCTAATTAAAAGACTGATGAAAAAAAAATAAAGTGGTGATTAAATGGCTCCTGCCTCAGTGGTTATAGTGAATATGTGTTGTGCTCCAAATGGCCACTCGGGTAAATTGGACCTTCCCCTTCCAATAGTTTCCATAGTATCTATGTCATGTTCACTAGTGTGGATGGAACATAACAATGAACACACAGAAAAAGTGTAATATTCCCAATAGTGTGGTAAGTCAGTTGTAATTCTGCTTATAGCTTACAACAGAAGAACAATGATTGGGGAGTAAGGAGGACATGATAGAGCTGCATAAAATTATACATTGTGTGGAGACTGAAAGTCATAGGGAGAAACTCATAATTCTAGAACCCAGGGTCATCCACTGAAGCTGAATGGTGGAAGGTAAAAGGAAGTACTTCTTCACACAGCACATAGGAATTCACTTCACAAGCTATAGTGATGGCCACCTACTTGGATGACTTTAAAAGGGGATTAGACAAATTCATGGAGGATAAGGCTATCAAATGACTACTCATTATGATGGCCATATATGATGGACAGGCCTGTGGTTCACGCTAGCTCAGCTTGTCTTGAGCAGTGGAAAGCTAAGCAGGGTCAGGCCTGGTTATTACTTGGATGGGAGACCCCTCCTCAAGTTTCCTGCATTGAGCAGGGGGTTGGACTTGATGGCCCTATGAAATCTATGAATATTACCTCCAGCATCAGAAGCAGTATGCCTATGTATACTGGGGAACATGAGTGGAAGGATGCTGGGGAACATGTTGCTGGGGAACATGTTGCTGGGGAACATGAGTGGAAGGATGCTGTTGCACTCATGTTCCACTTCTGCAGCTCTCTATAGGTATCTGGTTGGCCACTATGGGAATATTGGACTAGACAGGCCTTTAGTCTGATTAGCAGGGCTGTTCTTATGTTCTCTGTAACTTTTAAGCTATAGTTTTATAAACCTTTCCCTTGCCCAAACCATTCTTTCAATATATATTTTTAAAAGGTGATCCATCTTGTGGCATCATATTTGGATCCACTACCACCCCACTGTTTTGTGTGAAAAGGAGACCCTGCCTCACTTCATATGGCTAAATGTGTTTAGCATAGAGACGATTGCTTCACTCCCGAGACTTTGGAGAGCCAGTGCCAGTCAGGGTAAGAAAGTACTACAAATTCATATGAAGTAGGTAGGTGGGAAAGTTATAAACTCTTGGGCAGGGAACTTCCTAGTTGGGAGGGGGATCCTCCCCCAATCCCCACCATTCTTTTCCAGCCTCTATTGTAGCGGATGGGACCCCCTTACTCCAAAGCCCACACCCTCAATGTGTACTTCGCTCTCACCAAGTGCCACCTTGTATGGGTCACTTCAGACTTGAAGCTGTCTTCTTAAACTGCGTTAGCCGATTATGTGTCTTAGGTCTTATATGTAGCTGTTCACCCACGTTTGTTTGTCTTTATTAAGAGCAGTTTGTTTTATTTGATTACTTGAAGCAGGGTGCCCCTCCGTTAATTCACTTCTTACTTTCCTGTCACCAGTCAGACTCTGGACACTTAGAACTTTGAATAAAAAGGTTGATTTATTGTTCTAACAAAGTCTCTAAACTGATATTCAACTCAGGCACAGATAACTTGGATTTTCAACAGTTAATTCAAACTTGTTCTTTGCTTAGATTCAGGTTAAAGGCAGGCAGATGTTATACAGTGCTCTTTGTATAAATTTGGCTTGGTTACTTGAAGTTACAGTATCGGACCAGGGAACTTAACTGTCCCTCACACTAGTCCAGAGTTTCACCTTCTTCCTCAGACAGACTGGAGACTCCTGTGAATTGTTCTATACTAACACCTTCACGTTTGCTTTCTCACAACTTAGTTACCGGTACTAGATTTCCTGTCTGAACTCCTGAGCTATTAACCTTCCACTCCCGCTCTCACTCCAACCCACTCTCTTCCCCAACTGACAACCAACAACCCTTAACTGTCAACTCCCTGGGGTTCTATGCTCTCCTTCAACCAATCAGAGCCTCTGGAATGTTCCTCCCTGGGCTTCTGCCTGTCACTCCGCCACACCCCACCATTCTTTTCCAGCCTCTATTGCACAGCAGGGGAAGGGAAGAAAAATTGCTTTTTACCATTTATTGTTTAATTGACTCCCTTCACCTAGAAGAGCAGCTGATTGGCTGCAAAATGCTTTTGACCCTTCAAAAGCAAAAATTGCAGTGTTAAGCATGCATTTTATGGAACTTCTCTCAGAACTAAGCAAAGGGTCGACTTTAGAATACATTTTTCATTGATCAAAGGAAAAAGAGGAAAGTGTGGTTGTTCATTGACTGTGCCACCAACTATATTTGCAGAGAAGGAAAAAATATAACCACATACTCAGTGTATACACCAGAATCAACATTAATTCTCAATTTGCTTGCTTTATTTGAACCTGGGGATAACCCATAATAGAGACAGCCAAGTTAACCATCAAGTAATGATTGAGGTTTTAAAAAAGATAAGGGAGCATCCCTCCACATTGGTCAGCAGCTCTTTTAAGCCTTTCCCTTTCTGCAGTCTGGAAAATTGTGGCTTACCTCTGGATTCCTCAGTATGTTCCATTAAGACAAAATAGATGGTTTAAACTTGCCTTCAGGTCTGTCCATAGGTGATTTTATATTATTTTATTGCTTAAGAGGGTTATGTTTACAGCAGTAGGTAGCTTAAACTAGACTAAATGGAAGCCAGTTCACACCTGTTCTGTTTTAGGACTGTGGTACTAGATAGTCAGAATTGCTCATTCTGAACAATTTTGCATATTGTACATTGTTGCTGAATTTATGTTAAAGCCAGACAGTTCTGCACACCAATATCGCAATTCAATTAACAATATACTGAATGAAGGCTAGTTTAACATTAGAACCAAATATATGTTTGTTAATGTATCTTAAAGGAGCGGTTCCAATGAAACAAGATAATTTTTTTGTATTTTTTATTAAAGATTTTTAATCTTAAATACAAAAAAATCAAAAGAGAAAGGAGGATGTAGCATAAATTACTGGAAAGCATAGCAAATTATTCTGCTGTAGGTAGTGCAGCTTGGACTCAGTGGGGAGGACGGGACTAGATTCCACAACAGGAAAATTCAAACATCAAAACTACCAAATAAGTCTGATATTTATTATTTATTTATATTTGTCCCTAATATTTGATGGGATGTATTTTTTTAGCATTTGAAAGTTACTTAGGTTCAGTTGTGCAATTATTTGCCCCTTTTTTAAAAATGAAAAGTAGCCTGAGACTGGTAAGGAGAGTGGGAAGGACTAGAGCAGTGTTCTCCAACCTTGGGCTCCCAGATGTTTTTGGCCTACAACTCCTGTAGAGCAGTGTTCTCCAACCTTGGGTCCCCAGATGGCTGGGGCATGCTGGGAGTTGTAGGCCAAAAACATCTGGGAGCCCAAGGTTGAGAACACTAGATTAGAGGGAAGAGACTTCTTAACCCTGCCTCCTCCTGCCAGTTGTCCACTCAAAACTGATCTTAGAAATACAGTAGTTGCAGAAAGGGAGGTACGGAGAAATGAGACACAAGAGAGGGCTATCAACAGAGGAACATGACCAGAGTTTGTGCAGGGGTGGGGGGATGTAATCCATGCAGGTCATAGAAGATCTGGCCCTTCAGCACTGTAGCATTTCCGAGATACTGGGCAGAATGCAACGGGGTGCTTCCACCCCCGCCAATTCTCTTCTGCCCCACTGCTTGCGCCACAGCAATTTGGCACTTCTGGGGCAACCTGAAATCAGCGTTTCAGGAAGCGCTAAGCCTCCTTGGGTAAATGGTGGGTCCTGCTTGCGCAATACAATTGGCAGGACCCACTGCTTGTGCAACAGAATCAGCAGGGTGGAAAAGAATCGACGGGGGCATAAGCACCCCACTGCATACTGGTCAGTATGTATACATTTTTCAAACATGTATCACAAAACCATCCAGGTCAGAAAATTGCCTTTTATCTTTAATTAAAAGCTGAGACTCTCAGGAGTCCAAAATCTCTACTAAATGATAGGTTCTGTATAGAACAGTAGCAGCTCTGTTTTAATGACAAGGAGCTTCAGAGCTGTGTTCGGAATTCCAGTGTTGTATCCGCCATTTTCCACTTAAAATCTTCATCAAATGTCTCATTCTGAGCCACAGTAAAGTGATTCTTCCAGTCTCCAACAATTCCTAGAAGGCAGAAGAATGTGAATCAGGTCCTAGAGGGCTCTCGGGAACATAGAGGGTGAAGGGCATGAAAAATAAATGGGGTTCACAAGCTCTAATTGGTAGATTGATCAATTAAGCTTTAATTGGTAAAGGTAGATTTTAATTGATGAATGCCCATTGAATCAGGCTGGGAGGTAAGGGCTTACTGGTCTATCTTTTTAGGTTATTTTCAGTTCTGGTGTGTAAATGTGATAGGGAAAGAAAAAGAATTACAGATGGTCTTTCCTTCTAGCAATCATCTGAAAAGGCACCTGTATTACGATACTATTTATTTATTTATTATATTTATACCTCGCCTTTTTTCCTGCAAGGAACCCAAGGCGGCTTACATAATCCTCCTCCTCTCCATTTTATCATCACAACAACCCTGTGAGGTAGGTTAGTATGAGAGTCAGTGACTGGCCCCAAGTCAACCAGTGAGTTTCATGGCCGAGCAGGGAATAGAACCCAGATCTCCCGAGTCCCAGTCCAACACTCTCACACTGGCTATAATAATAATAATAATAATAATAATAATAATAATAATAATAGGTATTATTCAGGTTTATTTATCAGTTAAGAGCAGGTGATAAATAAATAAAGATACTTTAAAAATCACATTGTGGCCCCAATCAAATACTAAGGAATAATGGCCCAAGAGGGCCACACAAATCTTTACCCTTGCGCATGAACGGGGAGATACTTTGATCCATCACAGCAGCTGGAACCATCCTATAGTTTGCAGCAGGATTGTCCTTCATCGTTTCAAAGCACGTGTTGTACACAATCTTATCCACAACTGATTCTTCCAGATCCTTTCCCAAAAAATGCATGAGTTTCTTAATCTCACGATTTGGATCCTATGGAATGTGGCATAGAAATGGCATTGGCATTGCTACGGACCTCAGATATTCCATGAAGCATTGGGGTTTCCTCTTTCAGCACGCTTTGCCGTCTATATAAAACCACACAGCATACAATATATAAAAGGCACCCATTATCTTACGCTGGACCAAATGCACCATAGGTGAGCAACCTCTGGCCCACAAGCCTAATCTGGCTCATGGATATTCCCAGTCCAGCCCACAGAGAGTGGGGCATCCTCTCCGGGCCCTGTTCACTCCTCTCCTGAAGCCCTGCCCCTGGCCCAGAGCTTGAGGAGGCAGCAGGGAGAGGAACCCCCTAGTTGTTATCTCCAATCTGTGATTGGAAATAACAAGGCAGAACTAAGGGGAATCCCCTAGTTACCTTGGATAACAGATCGGAGACGACAGGGGGATCCCTTGGGGGAGCAGCAGCTGCCCACTCAGCCAGTGCTTGCAGGAAGTCCTGCAGGTAGCTGTTGAGTGCACTTCACTCCTGCTTCTCATTCTCCCTGTAGAGCAGTGTTCTCCAACCTTGGGTCCCCAGATGTGTTTGGCCTACAACTCCCAGCATGCCCCAGCCATCTGGGGACCCAAGAACACTGCTCTACAGGAAGAATGAGAAGCAGGAGCTAAGCTGGCTGTGCACTCAGCTGGCGCTTGCAGGAAGGCAACGGACAAGCAAAGTCAGCCTCGGCCAGTGCTTACAGCAGCTACTGCAAGTGCTGGCCAGGTGCACTTGCCCTCGTGGGGAAGGTGCAAGACGATCAGAACTGGCCTGAGCACTCTGAGCAAGAACTTCTGCAAGCACTGCCCGAGTGCGCTTTGCCTACCCTGCGTCCTCACCCCATGGGAGAAGGAATGGGGCACTCGAAGCCGGTTGGGTGGGGGGAGGCTTCACTGTGGCTGGGTCTTCCCCAATGTGGGAAGCGCCGCACGCAATGAAACTGGTTCCCAGCCAAGACACAGGAAGGAAATCCTCCTGACACATCGGCCTGGAATCAAATTATGTCAGGGGATGTGACTCTGCCCCCTGACAGTATTCATCCCACAGAAGGCTGGGGGGCAGGGTCATCTGCAGCCCCCACTGTACATCTGTTGCCCAGCCCTGAGATGGACTGTCAGTCCATCCAGGAAGGCAATTCTTAAGGTTTTCTACAGAAAAGGCAATCTATATGTCACCTGTACAACTTGTTTCTTCTATCCCCTCACTCATAAAATGAGAAGGATGTGCTTGTTGTCTTCTCACCTCTTTCATGTCCTCATAAAATAGGTATAGCATGGGATGGTCATTCTTCTTATCCCACCAACTTTTCACATGGCTGTACCAGGAGCCAAAAGTGACTAGATTTTGAGAAAGAGATAAGCAGACACTATCAACTGAAAAGATGATAGTTCCTTAAAAAAATAAAAGATAGATCTTTGAGCAGTACAAGGGCCTAATACAGGGTGGGAAATTGTTTGGAGTCCAGGGGATGGAGTGCCCCCCCCCCAGATCCCCTGTGAGCAAGATGATATCGGGGGGCAGGGCCCTACCCATGACATCAGGGGTGGGGCCCGCTCCCAGTTGTTGCTGGGTCCCCAACCGAAGTGCACATTGGCCAGGGAGCCTGATTCGCTGCACCTGGGCTTTCTCTGGCCAATGGCAAATGCAAGGGAGAAGTGAAGCTGAACTGGCTCCGTCCCCTTCATTCCTCTTTCAAGGGACTCCTTCTGAGTGGGGCTTCTGGGGGGCAGTGAGGACTTGCAGGCCTGATGGGCTGGCTTAGTGGACCAAATTTGGCCCAGAGGTCCCTTATCCCTGGCTTAATGCCGAAGGTATGAGCTGGGAAGTCCCCCAATTAAAAATCTCATCTCAGTCACTAATTCACTATTTTTAGGCAACCCTCTTCTCAGCCTCAACTCCTCCAGTGCAATATGGGGATAATAACGCTGATCTACCTTACAGAGTTGTTTTTGTAAACCTTACAGAGATTACATCCATAAAGCACTTTGACCAATCAAAGGCACTTTATAAGTGCTAAGTGTTATTAGCATTCTCACAGCTATTTCAGCCTACAGCAACAGGTCTACCAACCTGCCTGCCCTGCGACTGCTCAGAAGTTACTCCAGTTCAGCTTTTGGCACAACAACATGATAATATCTTGGCCATAAGTCAATATGGGCTAATTTCCATGCATGCTATCAGCATACACATGATCAGATGCAGTGTTCTCCAACCTTGGGTCCCCAGATGTTTTTGGCCTATGCTGGGAGTTGTAGGCCAAAAACATCTGGGGACCCAAGGTTGGAGAACACTGGCTTAGAGTATCATTGCTCAAAACTAAATGAAAACTGTGTCTGCCAAAGGGCAAAATCATTATAAAAATAGAGCCTAACTCCACTGGAGATCACTGTGCAGTCTTCCATGAAAACTGGATCCACTATACCTATACAGATATATTTAATCCACACAAGCTGGAGCTAATTACTGTAACACCTGGTGATGACAGGTGAAGTGTAAAAAAAGAGCACACAGTGACCTGATTTAGATGATACAACAGCCCATCGTGGGTTAGTTAACCCTCAAGAGGCCACGGTGCACGCGATCCACCATTATGAATATGCAACCCCCAACTGGGGGTTGCCTTGGCTTGTTGTGTACTGCAATCCCAGCCGGGTAGGGTTATTTGAGGATTAAACCACCTTTGCATAACCCTAGAACATACCATGGGTTGTGCTAGGGTTGTTTAACTCTCGAATAACCCTCCCCAGCCAGGTTCGCACGGTATGACAGGCAACCCCCAATTGGGGGTTGCATATTCAAAATGGAGGACAGTGCATGCCACAGCCCCTCAAGGGTTAATTAACCCACGATGGGCTGTCGTGTTGTCCAAACTGGTGCAGTAAATCCTTCAACTTTGGTGCAAGCACAGCTTTATCCCAGCTTCACAGCTGAAATGACAGGTGTGCATAAGAGATGAAACGCTGGTTCAATGATAAGGATACATCATACATCATGTGGGCTGTTCACATTCATATTTTTATTTTTCTTGGAGAGAAAAGGTATGTTTGGATTTGAACACAGTGAGGACACTTATAGATCAGCCTCACTGCTCTAAAAATGGTATGTGTATCTTCACCCACTTTTAGCCTAATGTACAGACATCACCCAAACACATGGCTTTCCACTCTCTCTCATTTACTGAATAAAAGAGAATATTACATGGAATTTGACTTGGGTAGCTTTTTTAAAAATTAGAGAACCACAAACATCTTCAGTTTGCAATCTCATCACTTTATATTTCCTGAAAAAGTGAAACTTTTGACTGTGTATAGTTGCAAATGGATCACTGGACTCACTTCTTCCCGCCATGAATGTCTTCAGGTAGTTGTCCCATGTTCCAGGGTCTGGGTGCAGCTTATTCATCAAGTCAAAGTGATAGAAGGAGACAGCAACATCCTTTGCATTGCGAGCCACATAGATCATCTTCATTAGAGGAAAGAAGAAGAAAAAGATTATTGAAGTTGTACTGGCAGTTTTTCACTGTATAGGAGTCTAGACCAGTGAAAAAGTTGCTTTTTTTTTGGACAGCAGGATCCACCCATGGTTTTGGCAGTCAAAAAGATTTTCATGTAAGACAGTAGTTTCATGTAAGGCAGTAACAATGTATACACAGGTGCGTGCACACACACACACGCACACACACACACACACAGAAGAGATATATAGATATAGACATAGATGATATAGATATAAGCAACCTTGACAGAGCAGCTGATGCAATGCCTTCTATGAAGGGAAAGTTAAAGTGAAAGGAGGACCATAGCATTTGAGAGGAAAGTGAAGAGATGGTTGGTGACTGTTGTGGGAAGACGAGCTGAGGAGAGACCAGAGGAAAAGAGGGAGAAAAGGGAGAGACATGACAGCAGCAAGTTTCCAGAGGGCTAGATGTGTTACACTTTGACATTTTTGATGCAACAGACTTCTGTAGCACCTTAGACTAACACGTTCATAATAAACAGGTTAGTCTTTAGAGTGCAACGGGACTCATTCCTGTTTTGAAAGCAGGAAGAACCGTGGATAAAAGCAGACACTAATAGACCAATGTCAAGGTTCTACCTGTACCAGGACACCTTGATCAGCTCCTTAAAGATATTTTGCCTCTTAACTTAACTCTGTTAGGGGGAAAAAGAGACTTCTCTCAATTAGGGGGAAAAGGAAACTTTAACTCCATGAGGGGAAAATGAAACTCACGAAGGCCCCCCTCCCATCAGGAGATGTTTGGGCCTACAGGCTTCAACCTAACTCAAGCCTGTGTAGGCCTCAATCCTTCACAACCAAAAGGAACTTTTTTTTCTTTTTCTTTTTTTACATAAAGTTGTCAGATAATCAGAAGTGGTTTGGGGTTGGGTTCAGTTATGTTTCTGTTTATTCATTGGGGATAGTTGTTAATTGGGCATCCCATCAAGCTAAAGATGGACAGTCTGCTTTTCCTCATCTGGAACTGATGACTATATATTGCATTGCTCCCTGTATAGATTTATTTATTTATTTCATTTTTATACTGCCCAATAGACGAAGCTCTCTGGGCGGTTTACAGCAATTAACAAGACAGTCCCTGCCCGCAGGCTTACAATCTAAAAAAAAAATCTATAGATCAGTCTGGATTGGCAACTGAGGGGGCCAGATGGTACTCCTCAGGTACTAGGTTTCAGTAGCTGGTCACTGGTTCAAAATAACCCATTTCCACTTACTTTAAGAAAGAACAGCCTTTCCCCCACTTTCCATTCATTCCAATGACAGACAACATTGATATGGATTCATTGATTTTTTTTCAGGTAGATTCTCTAATGAAGTCAGCCTATCAATTCAAGTAAGTTTTCTCATCACTTGACAGGAAGTACTTCTGCTACTGATATCACCACAGAAAGAGTATAATGATTTCTCTCCAGGTTGATATCACAGGAAAAAGAAGAGTACAGAATGTGTCACTTCCACATATGAGTCACTTCCATTTCCACGGATCAGTATACTGTAAGGGTCAGCAATTCACAGGCCCCTAGGCCATATCTGGCCTCCTGAGTGATGCCACCTGGTCCCTCAGTTTCCCAGAAGGAAAAGAAGGATGTGGCTTACGCTGGTTCAGCTTGTCTGAGTGTGGAAAGCTAAGCAGGGTCAGGCCTGGTTATTATTTGGATGGGAGACCCCCTCCTCTAGTTTCCTGCATTGAGCAGGGGGTTGGACTCGATAGCCTTGTAGGCTCCTTCCAACTCTATGATCTATTAAATCTATGACCAGTATTTGTGACAATTGGGCTTGAAAGCAGACTGTTTTGGGTGGTTGGGAGCGCTTGGGAATATGACCTGGCCACTTTTCACCCTTCCCTTGTCAAAGTAGTTCTCAAGCAAAACTAGTTGCTGACATATTGCCTTGTGGGAACTGGTCCCCAAGTAAATTACCTTGCAGCCATTTCCCCAGAAGGACTTGGGAAGGAGGTTAACTGGGAGGTGGGTCTTCACCACTCGAGGAGATGGCATCTGAGCTAATTGTTCTGTTCCTGGAGAGCAAAATGGTGTTACTAGTTAAGGCACATGATCAATTTGGTAAAGTAATTGTCAGCACACAACTGGTTTGAACTGGTGACCTGGAGAACTATAGACCATTATTCTTTCTGTGTGCCTTCATCACCCAGCTCTGACCAGAGGAAGGAACTGCTGGGAGATCTGCAACATATCAGCCAAGGAAGCCCCTTTGCACCAATACTGGCACCAATAGGTCAGTAAGGCTCTGAGAAAGTAGGGGGCCTGTTTTTTTCTGGCTACTCAAGGTCTTCCAAAGAGCTGGGTCTGACAGTCATGTTAGAAATCTGGTTCCTAGTTTTCATTGTGGCAGTGTTTCTATTTCTAGCTATCAACAGAGAGAGACATGCTATCATGCTGTATATCTTTGAAAGCTGTTTTTGATTTGGGTTGACAGGTTCTTTGGAAGTGGCTTTGTTCATGCATTTAACACACCTAAGTCACTTGTTATTGGTTGGTGCATTATTAGATAAGACACCGGTGATGTGCATGCCTGCTTACATCACTTCATGATATCCAAAGGGAAATTTCCTGTGCTTCTGGTTGAGCACCTTAGTACATGATGCTCCACAATCTCTTCTTTGACTGTCTACAAGTTATCCTAAAGGTGCACATAAGGATGGTCAGAAAGCAGGGATGAGGGTGCTTTGATCTGGGTCCAAATCACTTTGGGGAGCCCATTCTGCAGAGAAACAGGATGCCTTGTTTCTCTGCAGAAACAGTGATTCTACTGGGAAACAAGGCATGCAGGTAGTGCGCACCTTGTGCCCCAGTAGAATCGTGCTCCCAACAGCCTACTGAATAGGCTGGTTCATGGGTTGACAGGAGCCCCATTCTGCTGGAAAAGGAGACATATGCTCTGCGCATGCTTTGTTTCTCAACAGAATCACTGGGATTTCAGGGGTGGCAGCAGTAGTAGCAGGGTCCATGTGAGGGTTGCACAAATGTCCATGGCAGACTGCATGCATCCAGCAGGCCACGTGTTGCCTACCCTTGATGTGCATGATGCTCTAAGTGCAGTGGGATGCCATCCCACTTCTTTTCAGGAAGACATGACTTTAGCCTAACCACCCTGCCTCCTTTTTTCTCACACTTCAGGCACTGGATGTAGAAAGAGAGAACACCCTCTGAAATTTTATGCTGACCTAAGGGCACAAAACAGCCAAAACTGGGCCAGAAAAAAAGCTTTGCTTTCATGTTCCCATTCCTCAAGACATGGAAGAGAAGCACAGAGAGGCTTTAATCCTCTGCCAGGCATCAGACCAGGCAGGCAGAAACTTGATCTGCCAGATGAAACTACCCTGGATCTCTGTACTGCAAGTTCTCCTAGTAAGTAGTTCCAAATGTACGGTACCTGCTTGCATCTTCCCTGGGGCAGCAAATTCCAGCATGGGGACTTTATTGAAAATTGCATCCCGTTTGCCTTTGTCAGGGTCACCATCATTCAGAATCATGTCCACAATTTCACTCACCCATGTAGTGCCTGGAAACAAACAAAAAACCCAGTTAGGCTTGCCTGGACTCGGTATACCTGGACTCAGCATCAATGCCCTGAGATCAGTAGGAGGTTCTTATGCACCAGGCAGGCTGCAAACTGCAGGATTCTTGAAAAGCTCCCAATAGTCTACTCACATCCTATACATGTATGGTGTTTACTAGAATGTAAAAGTGCTTCCAAACCAAGGGTACCTAGTGCTACCAATCAAAAGACATTGTGTAGCTATTCCATCTTTTCCTCTTTAATGGACTGTATTGGTAAGGGAAAAGGTGGAAGAATCTGTGGGAAAACATGGGAGGATTACAAATGGAAGACTGTTGCCTGGACCCCTGTAAAATTCTGTGAATGAGGCAGGGTGACTGCATAATAAAAGCATCACTTGGAAGCACCCTAAGTCTCACTGTGGTCAGTAGGGCTGACTCACAGAGAGCAGACCCATTGAAATCAAGGGGACTTAAGTTAGTTACTAACAAGTCCCATTGATCTCAAGGGGAGATCAGTCATTATTAAACTCCAATCCATAGACTGAATCTACATGCAAAGCAGTTCAATTAGCAGGGAGAGACCTTATCATCCCCATCCTAGCATTTCCTGGACCATAACGCAGAGCTGGGATGTAATCCCTGACCAGAAGTAATTCCACCATTTAATAAAGTGAGGTGGGCCACTTCAGACAGCAAATCAGGGACACTGTCAAAGGGCAACAAATAGTCAAATTGCCCTGTTCTATGCTGACACTGAGAACTCACCAGATTTTGGGTATGTGGATATCAGAATATCATCAGGCCTACTCTGGAAATTATCAATTCTGTCCCAGTCAAAGGAGAACGCACAGACCATAGGAACACCATGGATCATCTGCCAGTCTTTCCGAAGGTAAGCATCTGGGGTGGCCATCTTTGGGGAAATGTCAGGCAATACAATCAAGAGAAGAGAAGAGAGAAAAGAACC
This sequence comes from Shinisaurus crocodilurus, assembly GCA_021292165.1. Taxonomy (NCBI): domain Eukaryota; kingdom Metazoa; phylum Chordata; class Lepidosauria; order Squamata; family Shinisauridae; genus Shinisaurus; species Shinisaurus crocodilurus. The sequence continues at coordinate 96,855,526 of CM037880.1, forward strand.
ATCTGTGAGGATATCCATTTAATTATCGGACACTTTGCTGAATAAGGTAGGAAGAGTTCATTATTAATAAGCATAACTATATGTGCGTTTGTTGCTATTCTAATAAAGTGCTCTAATTACTTAACTATTTCACAAAAGATTACCATTATTTGACTGGTCAATTTGACCAAGGTTTTCCCTCATAAGTACTCTCCAACATTTCACAGAAGGTAACAGCAACATTCTTGTGTACTTATAATACCATTGTTCTCCCACCAAGGACTTCTGTCCACAATATCTGTTGCTGGAGACTCCATTTTGGGAGCCCCTTGAATAACTTCATATAGTAAGTCTTCTGAACCACATGGCGATAGGAAGCTAGACATGGTCAATGAGCAATGGAGAGGAGTAGGGAACATAAACTCAGAAACTGCCCCCATCCCTTGCACCATCATGAGATACTCTTATGCTCACTCTCTTGGTGCTGGGCCTGGTCAGACTGTTGGATGTCAAGATGGAGACACTGGCTTGAAGTGGGAAAACTACCCTAGGTATCTGCAATAGTAATGCTTGGCATTTATATGGCATTCAAAGCACTTCACATGTGTTCTCTCTATAATCCTACAACAAGCAGTGTTATCATCATATTGCAGATAAGAGTGCTGACAGCAGCTTGCCTAGAGTTATCTTGTGAGTTTGTGCCTGAATAGAGATCTGAGCCTGGGACTTCCTGGCTCACACTTATCTGCTATACTAGACAAGCTCCACAGCCTTGGCAAATGGTCCCCCAAGCAGGGAAAAGAAGAGGATCAGGCAAAACAAGGAAGCACACTTCTGAAAAATACATTCACATAAATCACAGCCAGCAGGGGGTTGGACTCGATAGCCTTGTAGGCTCCTTCCAACTCTATCAGATCTATGAATCTTCTGAGAACTGTCACCTTCCCCTTCTCCCCCGCCCCGCCCCGCACAGGTTTTCTTGGAGCAGCGGCAGATCGCTCCCCAAACCTCCGCCTTCACAGTTCCCCCAGGAGAACCTGACCTACAGTTTGAGATTTAGCGTCCTCTCCAGGAATCAGTAGCCAAGAAATAGCAAGGATTTTAGGTAACCTCTCATTAAACTGGAGTACAGGGATATCCTGCTGAAGTTACAAGTACAGACACCTCTTTCCACTTTGCTTTTACGGCTTTAAAATACAAGCTTTCAAACTTTTTTCACACTTTCCATCACAGAATTCCCCACCCCCAAACCGAAGCAGCAATTATTTCATGGGATGACCCCTTATCTCAAAACGTGCAGGGCTCACCAATTATTGCTGAGAGCAGATACCAATTTTCTAAAAGCAACATTATTTCAACAGATAAAAGAGAAAACCCAGGCTTACCTTTCCTCTGCTACTATAGCTTTAATGGTGAAAACGGACAATTGACAACAAGGCAGTGAGATTTCCACAGGGATTATAAACAGGGGAGGGATTAGGGTGGTTTTCTTTTGCTAACAGGAAAAAAAGAAACGGCAAAGGAAGCCAAAGGTCCTGGTTGCCTGAATTGTGGGTATAAAATGGGAGGAGCTGGGGAAGGAAAACAGGACTGAAAGCCAGTGAGCATAGATTTCATAGATCATATAGTTGGAAGGAGCCTACAAGGCCATCGAGTCCAACCCCCTGCTGAATGCAGGAAACTAGAGGAGGGGGTCTCCCATCAGGATTGACCCTGCTTAGCTTTCCACACTCAGACAAGCTGAGCCAGCGTAAGCCACAGGCAAATAATATTGTGAGCTGAATGACTTTGAAATAAAAGATTTTTTAAAGCCAGAGCAAGTTAAACAAAGTTCAAAGGAAGAAGGGAACAATGGTAGAGCTATGCATTCCTTTGCTGGTCTCTGGTTCATCTTATTGCCTAGACATTTTCAAAAAATCTCTTTTTGCCTCCTGGATCTTTAAAAAAGGCAGCAGCAGCAGCAAATGGTTGTATATTTTCTTGTGCAGTTTTTTCTGGCCCATATTTTCTGAACAAAAAGTAGTTGCTAGACCTACCACCTTTGCTGCTGGTGCTCCTCAGCAGCCAGATTAACCTGTCCTGTACCTGCCATGGATCTATCAGCCAATTACCATCTATATCCATGATGGCCTTAGGCATTACTGTACTTCAAGCAGAAAATCAAAATGGCATCTAGTCAGGTGCAGGGCCACAGAAAAAGCATATGCTGGGTGGATTCACCAATAAGTTTACCAACTCTTAAGCAGCAGCTTGATATGCACACATTAGCAATTGTTTACCTCCATCCTGTGAAACGCTTTACTTGCTCGTTTCTGCATCACAACACCGCTTTTAAAAGCACAAGGGGGATGCCATTGTGGCTTTTTTTTTCTGGTCAGTTGGAATCATAACCAGCAATGACTATCACATGCTGGGTTTCTTTACTCCATAAATTAAAAAGGGACGAAGGCTTAAGCTACACATGATGGTGGCAAAGCCATTTGCTTCAACCAGATCTGCTTTAATTGGGACTCTTAATGACAACAACATCAAGATGTCCCTTCAGGCATGTTGCCATTTGGAATTTCTCCTTGAGGTTCAATGACCATCAGCCCAGAATAAATTTTCTACCTAACCTGACAGATCATCACAATGTCCCAAATAGCACAAGCAAAGGTAGTTTGTATAATAATTCCAGGCACACCCAATATAAGAGAATGAGAACATTATTGGAATCAAAGCAGGGCCTCTCCTAAACAAAACTAAACACTACCACTAATATTTATTGTTTTATTAATTTAAAATATTTTTATACCAGGGTGGTATACAAAATGTAATTTTAAAATACTAATACAATATACAGTATAAAGAATAAAAACATCAGATATTGCAATAAAAGGCAGGAGATATATAAAATGGACAGCTGACATCACCCAACTTAAAATTAATTTAAAATGTCTGCGCAGACAAATAGGTTTTGATAATACAGTCATGCCTTGGATTGAGAGCATAATTCGTTCCGGAAATGTGCTTGTAATCCAAAACACTCTTATATCAAAACGAAATCCCCCCCAAAAAAAATTGTACAGAGATTTTTAATTTAAGCTGTACTACAGTACTAGTATTGCAAGACGTCGCTTGTATATCAATATATATATATATATATATATATTTAAAAATTTGCTTGTCTTGCAAAACGCTCTCAAACCAAGTTACTTGCAATCCAAGGTATTACTGTATAATGTCAGCACTAGCCACACCTCCATGGGGTGTTCCATAATCAGGACGCCACCAGAGAGAAAACTCTCTCCCTCGTTGTCGCATTATGTACCAACAGTACTTCAGTAAGAGCTGCCTGACAATCTTAAAGCATGGGTAGACTAATACATATATGGAGATATTTAAGAATGGAAATAAGTGAATGGAGATAACGGGGTTTAAAGGCACTTAAACTTGAAATCAGTCCTGTTTGCAGAAGATATGGGAACTAGAGGCTTGTATTTTAAAACTCAGTTTCTGTGGCTTACTGTAGAGTAGGCATGCATAAAACTGAGCTGTGCTTTGTATGCTTGGTGGAGAAATGTCCAAATTGGTACAAATTACATTTGGCCCTGCCCAATTTGCTTTGCCCCAACCTATTCTGCCCTTGCCCACGCCTCCTGTGCCCTTAGCCCTGCAGCCCCAAGACCCTTCCTAAATTGGTGTGTGGTCAGGCAAAAGTCAAGCAGCGAAAATAGATCAGAGGGGCCCGAGGCAGGTACATAGTCAAGGTTAGACATTTTGGTTAGGTTTCTAAGAGCGGGCAGTCCAGTGGAATGGAGTGAGGCAAGGTGCATGATTCTTAGGGACAAAGTTGCTCAGACTGAAGAACCAAGTCTGAGGCAACAGCTCTATTTTTCTATGATTCTATGATAAGTGGGGAGACTCATGCTTTTCAGAGAAAACTACATGCCAAACACAGGGCCAGCTCCAGGTTTGAGAGGGCCCCAGGACAGTGGGCTCTGGTGCCCCCCCCCAGGCTTCTCTGGCAGTAGCACTCCAAAGGTGGCTGGAAGCTGCCGTTTCAATTTCCCATAATGCTCCAGAGCAGGGCTCTCCAACCTTGGGTCCCCAGATGTTGCTGGACTACAGCTCCCAGAATCCCTTGCTATTAGCCATGCTGGCTGGGTATGCTGGGAGCTGTAGGCCAGCAACATCTGGGGACCCAGGGTTGGAGCACCCTGCTCCAGAGTGTCAAACATGCTGTCACCCCAAAGCACTGAGGAAATTAAAATGGAGGCTCACAGACCCAACTACCTGATGTGGAGGGCAGGGTTCAGCCACCGGTAGGCCCTACTGGGCCGCCAGGGTCCTGGCAGCTGCCCCAGGATATCAAGCGCTAAACTCATTTTACACTAGGGTGGCCTTGTGTCCTAGTTTACAGAAGACAGTCCTCCATTTGAAGTGCTCTGGAGTCCAATTCCTGTTTAAAGATCAAGAACCAGAAGAAGGGAGAGCAGAAGGGGCCTTGAAGTGGTCCATCAATGGTTAGCACCTGGACAGCAGATGGAGCAAGAACACAGTTCACCTGGCCAAAGTCTTCTCCACTAGGGTGAGATTGATGTATTGTATTTCCATTAAAATTATAGTAATTATTTCCAATTTTTCATGCATATGTATAAATTAACATATACATATTTTATACAAATCTGTCTTTTTTGTCCTTTTCTTTGATGATGTATATCTTTTTTGGTGATATATAAATGGCCACCCCATTATACATATGTAACTGTAGCAGGACAATCCTTTTTTAGCTTGAAAAGCCATTTTGGGAGGGGATGATTGAGAGAAGTGGAGTGTGTGTGTGTTTTTCTCGATTTCCTCTCTCTGTCTCTCTCTCACACACACATGCGCACACACAAAGATTTTTCTCTCTGTAGTGGAAAATGTTCATCCCACAGATCTCCATTCAGAAAAGCAGGGTGGAATCCTTCATTTTCTCTGCATATTCTTCATCAAATCTCTCATTCTGAGCTACAATGTTCTTCTGGTCACCTGCAATGCCTGAGGTGGAGAGGAAATACAGAAATCACTAGCGTGAACTTAAGGCCTATGGTCTGTTCTGCAATTAATTACCAATCCTATAATCATTCTAACACAGAGTTAGGCACACATCCATTGAAATCACGGTTTTACATGGGTTTGGCCCAGTAACATGTGCATATCTCACATACTGATAGAATTAGTAAAGTAATTCCAATTCCCAGTGTTTCTTCTTTAGTAGAAACAACTAGTAGTAGCTAGCTTATGAAAGCCTTTGTTGTAGCACTGTAGACGCTGGAGCAATTCACAGAGGCCATTAGGGATAATTAATCCATAATGGCTTTTAAAATGCCATAAAACTGGCAGGACCTGCAAAGGGATATATTTAATTTGAAGGAAGTCACAAGAGCCTGAACATTTTCAGTAGCTCTTTGCCTTTGCACACTAGGAAAGCTGGGGCTGCAACTGCATTTTATTGCAATTAAAATAAAATAAAATGCATAAATCACCACAAATCGGGTTAGGCGGGGGAACACACATACACAAACACAGGAGGACAGCACAGAAAACACTGAAATGCAATGGAATGGCAATGGTGTCTGGAATGGTCAGTCTGTAGAGAGTGAGTGAAAAAAGGAGGGACAATCCAGAAGGAAAGGGCTAGTGTGGAAGCAGCCCATCTCTCTCTGCCTAGCCTACCTTACAGGGATGGTGTGAGGAACCACATAAACTTGCTGGAGCTCTTTGGGTGAAGCATGGGATAAAAATTTAAATATTGATAAATAGAAGACACTGCAGGGGAAAATATTATGAGCTTGTATGTTTCTTTTCTGGCTACTTCTCTTACACAGATAATTTTTCTCCCAATGCCTTGGAAATTGGAATTGTTTTAAAAGATGTAATCATTTACATATTTTACTTAAACAATTCTAACCCTCATAGCTCCTGAGAGTAGCTTGAAAATGTGACAAGAAAAATTGTATTGGAATTTAAATGCACAATAAAAGGAATAGAAGAATTTTAATTGTCTTAATTTTAAAACCATTGTCCTTGTTTTTATTGGTCCCAATTCATGATTTTTGAGAAGTTGGATGTTGCAAGGCCATGTTGTTATGAAGGAGTCTGACCCCTTCTCATGAAGGGCAATACACCGTGGTCCATTTCAGTAGTTGGCAGTGTTGTATAGTTTGAGGTGGGATTCTTCTGCATCTGTTGGAATGACGTGTGGTGAGGGATCCTATCCGCCACTTCCTCCATCACTTCCTTTTCCAGAAACTGAATCACTTTTTTCACTTCACATTTGGGGTCCTGCAGAGAGAAAGACAATGAGATCTGAATTTGCATCCTTTTGTAGAACATGCTAAAAATGGCTTCTTTTAAAAAAAAAAAAAATTATTGGTCACTTTCTGTGCCCCAGAGATTAGGGCTAGAGAGATTACTAGAGAGAGATCACTAGGTATTTCCCATCCACAGGAGGTTTATGCCTCTAGAGTGCAAAGGCACAGGAAGCTTCCTCTTCCACACCTCTTTCATATCTTCAAAGAGGTACAGTATTGGATGGCTCTTTTTCTTCTCCCACCAGCCTTTTACATGATCATACCAGGAACCAAAAGACACTACATAATATGAGAGAGAGAGAGAGACAGAGAGAAGTAAATGCTGCTTCTTCTTAACATTGCAAATAAAAAACACAGAAATAAAAATATTTATTTCACATCAAACTAAGATTGAAATCCTCTGAGCTGCTCTTGAGATATTCCCGAGTTTAATTTATTTATTTCATTTTTATACCGCCGAATGGCCGAAGCTCTCTGGGCGGTTTACAACAATTAACAAGACAGTCCCTGCCCGCAGGCTTACAATCTAAAAAGACACGACACACAAGGAAAAAGGAATGGGGAAGGAAGAAGGGGGAATATTAATACTCCTGGCAGGGCTGGTGGAATGGCCCCGTGCTCCCTCTCTTCTCCCTCTGCAAAGCCTGCTGGAATGGCTGGTAGTGAGGAGGAGCCTTCAGGAGGGTGCCTTTCAGCAGGGCTGGTGGAATGGCCCTGCGCTCCCTCTCATCTCACTCCTCTCAGCCTGCTGGAATGGCTGCTGGGTGTGACAGTTGAGGGAGGAGGAGCCTTCAGGAGGGCAATACAAATAGAGTGGCTACCCATTTATTGCCCATACAGCATTATACTGAGGCTATACTTCCACTGCAGGCATATCACATTTTCTGAGCCTTGTCTAGTATTGTCTAGCCTAGATGATGGCTGCTGTCCAGGATCTCAGGCTGAAGTCTTTACCTTCATCAACGACCTCAGTCTTTTTTAACTGGAGATGCCAGTGATAGAATCTGGGACCTTTTGCATGCAATGCATGTGCCTTACTGCTTAAGCTACGCTCCCTCCTAATTGAGCACAAAAGCAGATGATCATAGAATAACAGAATCATAGAAAAGAGTTGGAAGGGGCCTACAAGGCCATCGAGTCCAACCCCCCCCCCTCCATGCAGGAATCCAGGTCAAAGTATCCCCGACAGATGGATGCCCCTTCCAACTCTACTGATGATGATGATGATGATGGTGATGGTGATGGTGATGGTGATGGTGATGGTGATGGTGATGAATTCACTTTCATACAGTTCCAGTTTAAATCACCCCCTGCACTTTAACTGGTATGTTTGCTGTGGACGGTATGTAATTGGGTGAACTGTTCTGTGGTGAGTGTATGTATGCTCTATTGGTCTTTTCCCTGCTGGTGTGTAAAGACAAAATTTAGGGGAGGGGGACTGACTGGCTGGATGTGATATTTACATTTCAACTGTATCATGAGGTGATCTTTTGATCTTTTCCTGCTGGTGTGTAAAGCAGTCTGTAAATACAGAGGGTGGGGTGGGGTGGGGTGGCTAGATATTATATTTATGGGTCATGTTTACATTACATGTAAAAAGTTTACTATTTTTACTTTAGGCTGTAATCCCATGTACTCTTACCAGGAGATAATTCCATTGTAATTATCAATCTTCCTCTCTTCCACCACCCCTTTTCTTTCTTTCTTTCTTTCTTTTTTGTGGGGTGGGGGTGGCTATTACAATTGAGGCTGCAAGCATATACTCACTTGCCTGGGAATATGCTTCCAAGCAGACATGTATAGAATTTGCCAAAGATACCGTAAACCACAGAAGGCTAATATGACCAAGTGTGGTCACCCGCCAAGTGAGGGGTGGAGGAATGGGGCTTGATTAAGCTAAAGTAACACACTTTTAATTTCATCATTCTCAGTTCTTAAGTGCTGAAATGCTGAAATGGACATGCTGGGGCCCATCAAGCTAGCTGCTGGTTCCTGTAGCATCCTTGCACATTTCTTTCTTTCTTTCTTTTTAATATAGTCTGGGAGCAGCCGGCTGGGCATGTAGATGGTTATAGATACTCATCTTTTTTATTTTTAAATGTTTTATTTAAAACTCTGTATTTATTTATTTATTTACTTAGTTTAGAGTATTATTATCCAACTCCTCAGCCAAAAAGGCTCCTGGAGCGGCTTACAAATAATCAGTGACCAGCAACTGGGTCTTCTGCGTGAGTTCGGCACTTAACGGGTTAACTGGCACTGAGATATAGCCCGTCAAGGGGATATTAAGCGATTTAAATGCAACCGCTACCTAAAAATCACACAGAACCATTCACATCAAAGAATAGACACTTTATTTACGGTAGTTTAATGGAGCGGAACTAATAGACTTCTAGGAATACTACAGCATAAACAAAACTAGGTTGTGACCTCATAAATTGGAAATCCTTATTTCCCAGGCTAGCGTATTACAGCAATAGAGTTACCTTGCACCAGAGACTTTACGCTTCCAAGCTTCTGATCTGCTTAGCCTGGCTCCGAGCCCGTCCGTGCTCGGGGAAGAGAACTTGACCCAGCCGGGGCTGGACTGGGAAAGTGTCAGCTCGCCCGTGTTCCCAACAACTCTTTTCGGGTGGGTAGAGGGGTTTTCTACCCCGTCCTTCCCCCCTTCCCGCCCCTTGATGATCAGGTGGGCTTATTCCTGCCTGGGAAAGGTGATGTCTTCCATTTACCGGTTCCTTCAGGGGATACTTTGCAGCTCTTTGAGACTGCCCTTCACCTCCGGATGGTCCATGTGTCCTCTTGTGGATTCGGGCAGATGTTTCCCATTGTGTACCTGTCTGGCCAGACCTGCATCTCCTGTTTCCCCTAGGTGGGGATTATGCAGACGGGTTGCCAGGGGAAAACTACATGTGGTCGCTTAGGGGAAACTATGTCAGGGTTCGTGTCACTGTGTGTGTGCTCAGGCTTTCTCCACAATCAGTAAAAGAAGGAAGTCCCTGCTGACAGGTTTACAATCCAAAAAGACACAACACACAAGGAAAAAGGAATAGGGAGGAACGAGGAAAAAGTTACAGCTACAATCCTGGGGTTTGCAAGAGAGAACGCTGTGTCACAAACTAGGTATGGCTGGCTCCGCCCCCGTGACCCCCACTTCGCTCCGCCTCTGCTGACCTACTGTCTGCCCCACCAGTAAGATTGTCCATGAGCTGCCGCTGGCTATGCTATACTTTCCAGGAGAGCTGGAAAAGCAGGGGTTTATGGAATTGGCTGAGGAGCTGTATAAGGATTGCAGGGTGGAGTAGGGGACGAATAGCCCCAGTGACTTAAACAGAACAGCTGATCTCAAAAGTTCTGATATTCTAGTTCAAGGCAGAACAGACACTTGCCCATGTGTTTTTAGTTCACATCCTAGACTCTCACTGGAGTACTTTAGGACTACCACCATAAATCCATAAGCAGGGCTGGCAAAAGATAAGCAGGGCTGGCAAAAGACTACCACCATAAATCCATAAGCAGGGCTGGCAAAAGATTTGCCTCTCTGCATGAGGCAGAGAGGCAAATGCCTGCCCCCCACAAAGTCAAGGTGCAAGATTTCCAAAGCCAGTCAAGTTATTTTGGGATCTGAGGCAGAAAATCCCACAAGGGCCTCTCCAGCTCCTCGGCAGTAAAAATAACAGTAATAATAAATTAAATAACTAATAATTTGCTGCAGTTTCATGACACCCAAAATCAGCTGCCTGAAGTGGCTGCTTCACTCTACCTAATGAAAATCTTTTGTATTGACTTCTGTAGCATAAATGGCAGGCCAAATTGCATTATCCAGAAAAACATCTAAATCTCAGCAACACAACAGCGGTGGTATACAAATAATTCTCATTTGCTGTCAGTGGAAGAAAAGGGCTAGAAAAAGCATACCAGCAACAATTCTCCCAATTACCACTGTGTTTTGAAATTGTGACAGGCTTTCAAAAACAAAGCACAGTACGGATTTCTTGGTTTTCCAAATCAAAAGCACACCCTAGTTATGAAATCCTTTGTCAGCATTACACAGAAGGATTATGTGCAATAAATATGCCCCATAGAGGAGAAAAGAAAAATATTATGATGTAAAGAACGTTGTAGAGATGAAATCTCCAGCAGCTGCAGGTTTTCTCTTGTGCACATAATCAAACAGACTTAATACTCTGTGGTGGCTTAAGGTTTCCTGATAATGGCAGGGGGTTCTCGTTTCCATTGACATCATTGTTTACTTAATAATACCCAAGGACCTTGGAGATTAGCATGCTCCAGGAGCTCCGCATTAATGAAGCTCTCAGCTATGACAAGATTTTATTAACTCATGTTTAGTACAGTGGAACACATGAAACCCAAGTTAAGGGGAATTTCACACATTATGGAGAGGTAAACTTATGTTTGCAACCAAGGGTACTCTCCGAGCATACTGCCAATCAAGCTCCCTGGCTAGTGTATCTGGATGGCACAAGTGTTTGTAAAGTTATTTACATTACGTACTTATTTAAAATTATTTTTAGGCCACCTTTAAGGGTGGAACCTGTCATAGGTTGCATTCACACTTCTACCTTTTGGATATATACTTAAAACATCTTTGTTCCCCTGGGACTACACAATGAAATCCCAGCTCCACCCCCCCCCCCCAGGACTATGCAACAATGAATTCCCTGCCCCCCCCCCCATACTACACTTTAGCATAGTATCCAGCAATATTCCAAGAAAGAATATTCAATTTGGAATTGATCTGAATTATTTATTGTTATAAATGAGATACCTTGCATGAGGTACCTTGTTTAACTCTCCTTTTGCACCCTTAGAGCGCAATCCTATGCATGTTTAGACAGTAAAAAGTCCTACAATTCCCAGCACTCCCCAGTCTAAACATGCATAGGATTGCACCCTAAAAGGTGCAGACATTGTTTGTAGAATAATTTACAACTATATTGGGCTCTAAAGGAATGTTCAAAGTGGGTTCTGCGGCCTGACCTAACTTTGCCTAATGATTTTTTTAAACCTACCGTACATTTTAAAGTAATGTAACTTGACTTGATGTATAGCTTACTGGTGTGACACTGGCTGTGATTTCCCTATGATTCTACACTGTACTTACTGGTAACATCTGAAATAGTGGAACCAAACAAAGTATCTTCGCAGAGGTGGGCCACTTGTGGTCCTCCAGGTGTTTTGGACTACAACACTCATCAGCTCTAGCTAGCATAGTCAATGGTGAGGGATGACAGGCTACAAGGGAAGAGTACAGGCAGGTAGCACAGAACTGCAGGAATAGCGTCAGGAAGGCTAAAGCTGAGAATGAGCTAAGGTTAGTGAGGAATGCTAAAAACAACAAGAAAGCTTTCTTCAGATACATGCACAGTAAAAGACAGAAGAAAGAACTGGTGGTTCAACTACGCAATGAGGATGGCAAATTGATAACAGAAGACAAAGAAAAGGCAGAAGTGTTCAATTCCTACTTCGGCTCGGTCTTCTCCCAAAAGAGGGTCTATGACCCCCCTGGCAAACCTGAAGTGCAGACTGAAGGGGCAGGATTGCAGCTTGAGATTGATAGGCAAATGGTCAAGGAGCACCTGATTACTCTGAACGAGTTTAAATCTCCAGGGCCTGATGAGCTGCATCCTAGAGTAATAAAGAAACTGGCAGAAGAACTCTCAGAACCACTGTCTACTATCTTTGAGAAATCATGGAGGACAGGTGAAGTGCCAGACGACTGGAGGAGGGCAAATGTTGTTCCCATCTTCAAAAAGGGCAAGAAGGAGGAACCTGGGAACTATAGGCCAGTCAGTCTGACATCAACCCCCGGGAAGATTTTGGAGCAGATTATAAAGAAGTCAGTCTACAAGCACCTTGAAAACAATGCAGTGATTACTAGAAGCCAGCATGGATTTGTCAAGAACAAATCCTGTCAGACTAATCTGATCTCATTTTTTGATCGGGTAACCTCCCTTGTGGACTGTGGGAATGCTGTGGACATTATATATCTGGACTTCAGCAAAGCTTTCGATAAAGTGCCTCATGATATCCTGATTAGTAAGCTAGCTAAGAGTGGGCTAGATGGAACAACTATCAGGTGGATCCACAATTGGCTACAGAATCGGACTCAAAGAGTGCTTATCAATGGTTCCTTCTCAAACTGGGGAGAGGTAACAAGCGGGGTACCACAGGGCACAGTCCTGGGCCTGGTGCTCTTCAACATTTTTATTAATGACTTGGATCAGGAGGTACAGGGAATGCTTATCAAATTTGCAGATGACACAAAGTTGGGTGGAACAGCTAATACTCTGGAAGACAGAAACAAAATTCAAAGTGACCTCGATAGACTGGAGCGCTGGGCCGAAAACAACAGAATGAAATTTAATAGGGATAAATGCCAAGTGCTGCACCTAGGGAGAGGAAACCAAATGCAGAGTTACAGAATGGGGGACACTTGGCTCAACAATACTACAAGTGAGAAGGATCTTGGAATTGTGGTAGATCACAAACTGAATATGAGCCAGCAATGCGATGTGGCTGCAAAGAAGGCAAATGCAATTTTGGGCTGTATTAATAGAAGTATAGCTTCCAAATCGCGGGAAGTGATAATTCCCCTTTACTCGGCACTGGTTAGGCCTCATCTTGAGTACTGCGTCCAGTTCTGGGCACCTCACTTTAAGAAGGACATAGACAAACTGGAGAGGGTTCAGAGGAGGGCAACAAGGATGATAAAGGGACTGGAAACAAGGCCCTATGAGGAGAGACTGAAAGAACTGGGCATGTTTAGCCTTCAGAAGAGGAGACTGAGGGGAGATATGATCGCACTCTTCCAGTATTTGAAGGGATGTCACACAGAGGAAGGCCAGGATCTCTTCTCGATCATCCCAGTTTGCAGGACACGGAATAATGGGCTCAAGTTACAGGAACCTAGATTCCACCTAAACATCAGGAAAAATTTCCTGACTGTCAGAGCAATAAGATTATGGAATCAACTACCTAGGGAAGTGGTGGTCTCTCCCACTCTGGAGGCATTCAAGGTGCAGCTGGACAGACATCTGTCAGAGATGCTTTGACCTGGATTCCTGCATTGAGCAGGGGGTTGGACTCGATGGCCTTGTAGGCCCCTTCCAACTCTACTTTTCTATGATTCTATGATTCTATGATGGGAACTTTAAGTCAAAACATCAGGAGGGCCATAGGTTGCCTACCCCCGCTTTAGAAAAATCAACCATGATTCACAGTGTGTTTTGAGAGCTTCTGAGTTTCAGAAAACTCTTAATCAAGCATGAAGTTAAACAAAGCAATAAAAAAAAAAGTGGGGGGAGGACGAGATATATAAAGGACACAGTGCTGAACACCACCTGACATTTGTTTATGTTTTAGGGTGGTAATGATGGAAGCTCCATGAAGGCTAATATGGTTAAGATTTGAGCTTTGTGCAAAAGATCTTCAATTACACAGACAGTGAGACTAAATATTACATGTAAATGTGTATTTAGTTCTACTCAGGAGCATGCTGGAATATAACAGCAGTCACTTGAATCTGTCCCTGATACCAGTCAGATCTCACGGGTTTCCAGGGAATGGAAAATTTGCTTACTGGTGAATTCTCCTTCTACTTGTTTACCAGAAGGTCATCCATACAGTGGGTGCTCTTCACTCCATCTACTACAGGGCTCTCCAACCTTGGATCCCCAGATATTGCTGGCCTACAGCTCCCAGCATACCAAGGCCAGCATGGCTAATGGCAAGGGATTCTGAGAGCTGTAGTCCAGCAACATCTGGGGACCCAAGGTTGGAGAGCCCTGGTCTACTAGGAGGCAGGCTCCTTCAAAGAAAGGCTTGGCCAGGAGCTGGACCAAGCAGCATCTCCCAGTTCATCCCTAGAACTAGTACCTGCTGATAGAGCAATTAGGAAATAAACCAACCAACACCAGAATGAACCCTATGAGAAACAAAATTGGATTAGTGGTCCTGACCAAAAAAACAGGCCAGGTCATGGGCCACTGTCTGGCAAACATTCACCCTACTTCTTACCACCCACATGCCCAGGCCAGGGACTTGAAACGTCCGGACTCGGGGTTGCAAGACACGCTGAAGCACCTCTTGACTGAGAAGTGCTTCAGCAGATATAAACACATTGGGTTCGATCCAGACTCAGAGTAACCCATTGAAATAAATGGGACCTAAGTTAATCATGACTCACTTCAGTGGGCCTACCGTAAGCATGACTAAGTCTGGATCCAACTCATTGACTTTATAATGCCTAATGTAGCTGAAGAGGAAAGTTAAAACAGCTGTCATACACACCTCCTCACTGGAAACTCTTGACCAGATAGCCCAGAAGATGCCTGCTGCTCTGAGAGATTGGGCCAAAACTCTTCCAGGAATGGGCTCACCCAAGGCCCTGTAAGCTCTGCAGTACCTACCTTGAGTCACCTGGACAAGGAGGTCTTTGAGGCAACCAAGCTCTGCCTGTGACACCATAAATCAGTGTTCTCCTCCAACCTCGGGTCCCCAGATGTTTTTGGCCTACAACTCCCAGCATGCCCCAGCCAACGTAGCTGGGAGTTGTAGGCCAAAAACATCTGGGGACCCAAGGTTGGAGAACACTGCCATAAATCAACTCCCAGCATGACCATTAGCCATGCTGGCTGGAGCTGATGGGAATTGAAGGCCAGAACATCTGGAGGACACCAGTCTGGGGAAGGCTGCCGTAACTGATAAAGATGAAGAGGCACTGCCTGAAGGGCTATTTCCTGCAAATGTCAATCTTTAAAACTTTCCTCACATCTAGGCAATGCCACTTCTTTTCCCTAGAATGCTTAGGGTTAGGACAAAAAGTAGGCAGGACAAGTTCCTGCTTGCACTGGAAGCAGGAATTGACTTTTAGGGACAAAGGACAGGTCAAACTGAAAGAATACACTTTCTAGATCAGGGCTCTCCAACCTTGGGTCCCCAGATGTTGCTGGACTACAGCTCCCAGAATCCCTTGCCATTAGCCATGCTGGCTGGGCATGCTGGGAGCTGTAGGCCAGCAACATCTGGGGACTCAAGGTTGGAGAGCCTGGCTCTAGATTAAAGATGCAGAAAGCTGGATTGGTTGACAACTCAAGGAAAACTTGCAGACACTGATTATGCACAGCACTGACTGGTTGGAAAGTGATGATGTTATTAATCCCTTTCCCTTTCTTACCCACAATAGTTTTGGAGGAAGAGGAGGAGGAGAAACCATTTTTTATAAAGCGTTGAAAAAAGAAGAAAAAAATCGAATAGTTTGAGGACATGAAAGTACATTAAATTGTGGGGCAAATGGACATGCAACATTTTTTAAAAGTGGGCCGCCTACCTGACAAATGGCGGGAACGGGCAAAACAGCTACTAAATGAACTTTTAATTTACTGACCAGTATATCTTTTTTATTATTAATAATAATTAAAAACAAACAAACACATACATAACCAACAACAAACAAAACTAAAATGGACTTCCAACCCCCTACCACAGCAATATAAGCTTATAAAATCATACTGTTTTAATCTTATACAATCATACTGTTTCAACACTTCATTCTAGTTATGGCAAAAAGAGAACACTAGAGGTCTCACCCTACATATAAATCTTAATTGTTTAATTGTATAACCAGCATTTATATGTCAACCAAGTAATTTTCACTTATTTATTTTTTCCATTAACCCTAAAGCAAAGAATCCCAAGCAGACTAGAGTTTTCAATATTCTTTTTTCAACGCTCTCAACTAAAAAGCTTCTGATTAACTTCCAGCTTTGTAGGCTCCTTCCAACTCTATGATCTATGAAATCTATGAAAACCAAAAGCTTCTAACATAATTTTGAAAAAGGCCCATCAACCCCCTGTTAAGTTTCCCCCTGTACCAGGACACCTTGATCTGCTCCTTAAAGATATCTGCCTCTTTAAGAGCCCCTCCTGTATCAGGATGCCAATTCTCTGCCTTTTTACCTCCTCTTCCCAGTAACGTGGGATTAGGCCTTAGGCGTGGTGTAAAAGACACTCCAACAACTTTCTTTTATCAATAACTGTTTACTGTAGTATATATTGGTAAAGTAGAATCACATTAACTTAGGGTAATTACACAACTAGAGCAGTAATATTACAAAAAGCAAGTATAAGGGAAATAAAAGGAAAAATAACGCAAGGTTCTCTAACCTAGCTACACTGTCACCTGTAAGCTTAGTAGAGATTCCTTTCCCCAGCCTTTCTCCTAGCTGTTCTGCAGTTCTTTAGTGATAGTCAGACTCTCTACTCTGCCTGCTTCACTCTCTCTCCAATGTCGCTCTCTCCCTCTGCCACCTCTTGCAGCTCCAGATCCACTCTTTTTATATACTCCCTCCCCAGACCTAGAAGGTTACAATCCTGTGACCTCAAACTGGGGAAATGAAACTTCTCTCAATGAAAAGGAAACTTACCAGTAATTCCATGAGGGGAAAATGAAACTCAACTCTATTAAGGGGGAAATGAAACAAATGCCCCCCTCCCATCAGGAGATGTTTGGGCCTACAGGCTTCAAACTAACTCAGGCCTGTGTAGGCCTCAATCCTTCACACACCCCTTTATTTTTAAGTAACATACTACAAATTTTTAAACCCATCCAGAAACCTTAATACTTCCAAGTCAGCATAAAACATCAACCATCTTCTTCCCAACAAACTGCATCACACACACCTTCTGGGTTGTTTCTTCACCAATTAATACTTCAAAGCCTTTGTGCAGATCTGGTAAATTTCCAAAATCGTTATTCTTTCTTCTTCTGTGACGGACCTGAATAAGTATCCAGTTTCTCTTGATCATGTTGTAATTCCATTTGAAAGTTAGCACACAAAGTATCCATTTTCGACTCCATTCTGGTTACAAAATCTTCTACCTTGTCTTCGAATTGCTGTAATTTATCTCTTAGATTCATAAACATTTCCCAGGAAACCATTTTTTCTTATGGATATTTTTCAAAGCGCTCTCAGCCAGATTCCTTACTTCAAACCACTGTAGATAAGATTAGTGAACCTCCTTGCAGATCATAGAATCATAGGTAGAGTTGGAAGGGGCCTACAAGGCCATCGAGTCCAACCCCCTGCTCAGTGCAGGAATCCAGGTCAAAGCATTCCTGACAGATGGCTGTCTAGTTGCACCTTGAATGCCTCAAGATTGGGAGAGCTCACCACCTCCCTAGGTAGTTGGTTCCATTGTCTTATTGCTCTAACAGTCAGGAAATTTTTCCTGATGTTCAGGTGGAATCTGGGTTCCTGTAACTTGAACCCATTATTCCGTGTCCTGCAAACTGGGATGATCGAGAAGAGATCCTGGCCCTCCTCTGTGTGACAACCCTTCAAGTACTGGAAGAGTGCTATCCTATCTCCCCTCAGTCTCCTCTTCCGAAGGCTAAACATGCCCAGTTCTTTCAGTCTCTCCTCATAGGGCCTTGTTTCCAGTCCCTTTATCATCTTTGTTGCCCTCCTCTGAACCCACTCCAGTTTGTCTACATCCTTATTAAAGTGTGATGCCCAGAACTGGACGCAGTACTCAAGATGAGGCCTAACCAGTGCTGAGTAAAGAGGAATTATCACTTCCCGCGATTTGGAAGCTATACTTCTATTAATGCAGCCCAAAATAGCATTTGCCTTCTTTGCAGCCACATCGCATTGCTGGCTCATATTCAGTTTGTGATCTACAACAATTCCAAGATCTTTCTCACTTGTAGTATTGTTGAGCCAAGTGTCCCCCATTCTGTAACTCTGCATTTGGTTTCCTCTCCCTAGGTGCAGCACTTGGCATTTATCCCTATTAAATTTCATTCTGTTGTTTCCGGCCCAGCACTCTAGCCTATCGAGACTGCTTTGAATTTTGTTTCTGTCTTCCAGAGTATTAGCTGTTCCACCCTTGTGTCATGTGCAAATTTGATAAGCATTCCCTGCACCTCTTCATCCAAGTCATTAATAAAAATGTTGAAGAGCACTGGGCCCAGGACCAAGCCCTGTGGTACCCCACTCGTTACCTCTCCCCAGTTTGAGAAGGTACCATTGATAAGCACTCTTTGAGTCCGATTCTGTAGCCAATTTTGGATCCACCTGATAGTTGTTCCATCCAGCCCACTTTTAGCTAGCTTGCTAATCAGGATATCATGGGGCACTTTGTCGAAAGCTTTGCTGAAGTCCAGATATATGATGTCCACAGCATTCCCACAGTCCACAAGGGAGGTTACTCGATCAAAAAAATCTGATTGATGAGATCAGATTAGTCTGCCAGGATTTGTTCTTGACAAATCCATGCTGGCTTCTAGTAATCACTGCATTGTTTTCAAGGTGCTTGCAGACGGACTTCTTTATAATCTGCTCCAAAATTTTCCCAGGGATTGATGTTAGACTGACTGGTCTATAGTTCCCAGGTTCCTCCTTCTTGCCCTTTTTGAAGATAGGAACAACATTTGCCCTCCTCCAGTCATCTGGCACTTCACCTGTCCTCCATGATTTCTCAAAGATAATAGACAGTGGTTCTGAGAGTTCTTCTGCCAGTTCCTTTATTACTCTAGGATGCAGTTCATCAGGCCCTGGAGACAGGGCCGGATTAAGACCATTATGAGCCTGGTGCTGAGGATTTTGTCCCCACCCACCCCCGGCCAGCCTCCCCGAACCTGGCGCCCTCCAGGTGAACTGGACTGTAGCCCCCATCACCCCCAGCCAGCACGATGGGAGTTGTAGTCCAACACCGCTGGTGGGCACCCAGTTGGGGAAGGCTGACCCGGGGGAGTCCGTCGGCGCCCAGCCAGAGCCGCGCACGCTGCTGCTTCCCCGCCGGGCCGCCGCCGCCGCGCCAGTCCTGCCACCAGGCCGTGAGAACCGGGTCAGAGGCAGGCACGCGCGCGGGCAACCACCTTACCTTACCGGAGTGGCTTTGGCTCTGCCGAGCCGGACGAGGCAGGGAGCTTGCTGTCGGCGAGACGAGGCGGGGAGCTTGCTGTCGGCGAGAAGCCGCTCCACATGCAGTCGCTCGCGCGGAGCACAAAGGCGCTCAAGTTGCCCAGCAGCCGGCCGGGCTCCAGGTGGTCGGCTCCCGCAGCGTCGTTGGCGAAGGCGAGGCCCGGTGGGCGGGGGCGGGCTGGGCAGCAGCTGCTCGAACTACTTCCAGTCCACTCCAGATGTCCTCGCTGGGTGTGCTCGAGGCGAGCGGTGGAAGTCCTCGCCCTGCGCCTCGCGCGGGTCGGCCCTTCTCCGGCATCTGGGCCGCCCTCTGCAGGCTGCAGTCCAGTTAACAGCTCAGCATGAGCGTGGCAATGGCAACCTCTGCTCGGCGTGCTCGCCTCCGGCAACGCCCCGCAGGTGAGCGACTGGACGTCACCTTGCTCTGAGCGAGGTGACCCTCATTTCCCCGGCGCCGCGTGTCCCTATTTGTGTGCCTATTTTTTGGGAGGGGCCTGGAGCTGCCGCTCCAATAGCCCCTATCTTAATCCGGCCCTGCCTGGAGATTTAAACTCGTTTAAAGTAATCAGGTGTTTCTTGACCGTTTGCCTATCAATCTCAAGCTGCAATCCTGCCCCTTCAGTCTGCACTTCAGGTTTGCCTGGGACATAAACCCTCTTTTGGGAGAAGACCAAGCCGAAGTAGGAATTGAACACTTCTGCCTTTTCTTTGTCTGTCACTTTCAAGTGATTTTGAGTGTCACTTTCTGCCTTTTTGCTGAGGAACACGTGGATCCTGAAGGAAAGGCCTTGGCAACAATGCAGCAATGCCAATGTTGGTGTGGCCCCTGCCATGTGTGAGCCCCCACTCTTATGTGAGGCTCGGGGCAATTGCCCCCTGTCCCCCCCATAAAAAGTCCCAAAGGCCATCAGAAAATGGCATACATTCCCCTCCAATCACCCCAAATTAAAGATGTTGTCGTGTGTGTGTGTGGGGGGGGGAATAGACTGCAGCTCGAGGCAGACGGTACAGACGCAGAGAGCTGGTGAGGTACGGTAAACGTTCCCCAATGAAATCCTTTGGTTATTATTGTTATTATTTATTTTATTTGTTTAATTTCTATACTGCCTAATAGCCAAAGCTCTCTGGGCAGTTTACAACAATCCATAAAAATACAATATACAATATAAAATACAAACAATAAAAACATCATAAAAATTGCACTACTAAAATTTAAAAACCCAATTTAAAAATGATTTCGATATCTAAGAACAAGTTAATAAAACCTAGGCCTATTCAAAGCTGACATAACTGCCCCCCCCCCCCAATATACTATTTAGAGCTGTTAAATGCCTTGGTATAGAGGACAGTCTTGACCTGGTGCCGAAAAGATAGTACAGTTGGTGTCAGGCGGGCCACAGCTTGTTCCATATTTGGGAGGCTACTACAGAAAAGGCCTTCCTCTTTGTTGCCACTGGGACATAAACCCTCTTTTGGGAGAAGACCAAGCCGAAGTAGGAATTGAACACTTCTGCCTCTCCAGAATTGAACACTTCTGGAGGAAGGCCCCAGATGCTGAGTGTAGTGTCCTGCTTGATTGTGGTTGGGAGAGGCGTTCTGCCAAGTAATGGGGTCCCAAGCCATGTAGGGCTTTATAGGTTAAAGCCAGCACCTTGAATCGGGTCTTGGAAGCATATAGGCAGCCAATGCAAGCAGACCTGTCTTGATCTTTGGTTTTGGCTTGCTTCTCAACCTTGCCTCCTGGTTTATCCTTTGGTTCTGAATGTTGCCTTCATCTCACAGCTCATGTTTTCTGACTCATGTCAGGCTGCTGCCAGCATCCTAAACCTGTCAACCTTGTGGTTGAAAGGCTGGACATAGTTCCCCCTTAGATACAGTTACTGTATTGGTGACTTAAGATGCAGGCCTTAGTGAACCATCCATGTGGGTAGCAGTAGTCTCTGATAGCGTCACCACTGACTGGGCTCTGGCAGAATCATCATAAACTAATCTTTGCTTCGTTCAGTTGTCAATTCTTATGACTCCCAAATCAATTCAGCCCCCAATTTTATTTTAATTTTTATACAAGACTTTAAAAATAGAATTATTTCTGGAAAACGCATTCCCACATTCAGCTGTGAGTTTCAGGAGTACTTTAATCCAGTGCAGATAAATAAAGTGATACACAGTATTGGAGGGTAGGTGCTGGAGAAGGTTGGTCAGTCATTTGAGAAGGGAATGCTTTGGTATCAACTTAGGAAAGGTTGTGGGGTGGCTTGCATCTTTAGCCCTATGCCATTTTTACACCTATGGTCAGGCCCAGATTTAGCCAAGTTACTAATTGATTACTAAGTTACTTATCAAATTTGCAGATGACACAAAGTTGGGTGGAACAGCTAATACTCTGGAAGACCGAAACAAAATTCAAAGCGATCTTGATAGGCTGGAGTGCTGGGCTGAAAACAACAGAATGAAATTTAATAGGGATAAATGCCAAGTGCTGCACCTAGGGAGAGGAAACCAAATGAAGAGTTACAGAATGGGGGACACTTGGCTCAACAATACTACAAGTGAGAAGGATCTTGTAATTGTTGTAGATTGGCCATGAAACTCACTGGGTGACTTTGGGCCAGTCACTGACTCTCAGCCTAACCTACCTCACAGGGTTGTTGTGAGGGTAAAATGGAGAGGAGGAGAAGGAGGATTATGTAAGCCGCCTTGGGTTCCTTGCAGAAAAAAAGGTGGGGTATAAATATAATAAATAAATAAATAAATAAAATAGATCACAAACTGAATATGAGCCAGCAATGCGATGTGGCTGCAAAAAAGGCAAATGCTATTTTGGGCTGTATTAATAGAAGTATAGCTTCCAAATTGGGGGAAGTGATAATTCCCCTTTACTCAGCACTGGTTAGGCCTCATCTTGAGGGCACCAAGACTTAGACAAACTGGAGAAGGTTCAGAGGAGGGCAACAAAGATGATAAAGGGACTGGAAACAAGGCCCTATGAGGAGAGACTGAAAGAACTGGGCATGTTTAGCCTTCAGAAGAGGAGACTGAGGGGAGATATGATAGCACTCTTCCAGTACAGTCATGCCTTGGATTGAGAGCATAATTCGTTCAGGAAACGTGCTTGTAATCCAAAACACTCTTATATCAAAACGAAATTCTCAAAAAAAAATTTGTTCAGAGATTTTTAATTTAAGCCGTACTACAGTACTTGTATTGCAAGACGTCGCTTGTATATCAAGTCAAATAAATAAATAAATAAATATTTAAAATGCTTGTCTTGCAAAACACTCTCAAACCAAGTTACTTACTTGAAGGGTTTTTTGCAGGACACGGAATAATGGGTTCAAGTTACAGGAACCCAGATTCCACCTGAACATGAGGAAAAATTTCCTGACTGTCAGAGCGATAAGACAATGGAACCAACTACCTAGGGAGGTGGTGGGCTCTCCCACTCTGGAGGCATTCAAGGTGCAGCTGGACAGCCATCTGTCAGGGATGCTTTGACCTGGATTCCTGCACTGAGCAGGGGGTTGGACTCGATGGCCTTGTAGGCCCCTTCCAACTCTACTTTTCCATGATTCTATGAGGCTATCTCCTTATCCCACCTGCATGCTGGGGACCAAACCCATGCATAGACCCCAGTCTTGAATATTTGCAGTTTGTTATTTGGCAGGATAGCTCGGCATACATCTTCTTTCCAAAAACAGAAAAAGCCATCCACCAGGAAGGGCTTTGCTTGTACTGTATGATTATTATAATCATTACTATGGGGGAATTGCTTCAGCTAAGTTTTAGCAGAGGGATAGCATCTTCCTTCCGAGATTTTGAGGTCCCTACAAATTTGGGGGCTGAGGCACTTGCCCAGATTGCCCATTGGTAAATCTGCTCCAGCCTCTGCCTGCTGAGGCACTCAGAAGGCAGCAACAGTGCACAACATGACTAAAAAATTTAAAGTCTGCAATTTATTCTCAGTGTTAATTTTACATTGGAAACAGGCTATGACTTGGGGTATGTGGGGTTGGGGAGATGCTTCCGTTAGCGAGAAGAGGAGGGATTTGGGTTACTTTGAAAAGCAGTAGCAAGGCTAATATAAAGCTGGGTATTAGTGGACTGCTACCAAAGAAGCTGGAAAGAATGTTAAGTCCTTAGCTGTGGGTCACTTAAGGCAGAGTGTGGGGGAGAAGAAACAGGAATCGTGCTGTGCACCTAGAGAGTGGTGTGCATTCTGCGGTATTCTGGAGCGTTCCCAACTAGATTAACCTATTAAAGCAATGGCGCTGTTAGAGACTAGTCCAGCCTCACAGGGAAAACACGTCCTTACCTGAGTAGCCCCACCCACAAGAGCAGCCCCATGAAGAGGGGTGGGAGTTCCCTCCTATACTGAGAGTGAATTAGAGCCAGCCTACAGGTTATGCAAAAGGAGATGGTGGAATTCAGGAGTGTTCCACTTCAGCTTGCAAATGGGGGCGGGGAGGGATCGTATTTTTTAATGATACCTCTTGGTGGGGTGGGGAGGGAGCAGCTCCCTTAATGTTGTAAACTAGCACTCCAAGGAGGTGGCTGTGCTTAACTTCTCCCTCCGGTGTGCAGCTTACTATATGTTCAGGGCGGGGGTGGGTGGGTTGTTTTGTTTTTAAAAAATGGCATGAACCTCATTGGCAGTAGGTGGTTTGAAATGATAGTCCAGAATACTTCCACTCCTTCTGCACAAGGCATAGATTGGCTTCCAGAAGACTGTAGGCAGGTGCGCTTGTAGATGTGGGGCTTGAATCATGAACCTTATACTCTGCGTTGCACTGCGTTGGAAAGAGCATTATTATGACCTTTTAAATCGTAAGTCTAAGGTGGATAATGAGATTTTTTCGCAAATCCCGCAAAAACAAATTAAAGAGGAACTTGCAATACTCCCCACTTTGGATGAAGTAAAAAAAGCCATTAATCAAATGAAGAACAACAAAGCTAGTGGACCAGATGGGATTCCTGCTGAAATCTTTAAAGAAGGGGGGCCCGAACTTGTACAACATCTTCATAAACTCATCGAAAAAATCTGGATAAGAGAAGAGATCCCAGAAGACTTCAGGGATGCCATAATTATCACCCTCTTTAAGAAGGGTGATAGAACAGACTGTGGAAACTATCGGGGCATTTCTCTCTTAGCAACCGCAGGTAAAATATTTGCTAGGATTCTCGCAAACCGTCTTCTATCTATTTCAGAAGAGATCCTCCCTGAAACTCAATATGGTTTCCGCCCCTCTAGAGGGACAGTAGACATGATTTTTACTGCACGTCAGCTCCAAGAAAAATGCCGGGAGCAAAATCAACCCCTTTATATGGCATTTATCGATTTGGCTAAGGCCTTTGATACTGTAGACCGTACAGCTCTCTGGACTATCCTTATGAAAATTGGATGCCCCAATAAATTTGTGAATATCTTGCGACTTCTCCATGACAACATGACGGCAACGGTTTTGGACAACAACGGCTCTCATGGTGCTCCATTTAAAGTGGGATCAGGTGTTAAACAGGGATGTGTTATCGCCCCAACATTATTTGCCATTTTCATCGCCATGGTTTTACATCTTGTCGAGGGGAAACTTCCCACCGGTGTGGGAATTATATATCGAACAGATGGAAAGCTTTTTAATCTCAGCAGGCTGAAAGCAAAAAGTAAGGTAATTACAACCTCCGTTGTGGAACTTCAGTATGCTGATGATAATGTGGTCTCCGCACATTCAGAGGATGATCTCCAAACTATCCTAAATGCTTTTGCAGAAGCATACGAAAAACTTGGTCTCTCACTTAACATCAAAAAAACCAAAGTGCTTCATCAGCAAGTGCAAGCCAATCCTTTGGTGATGCCATCTATCCAGCTTGGCGGGACAATACTGGAAAATGTCGATCATTTTCTCTATCTTGGCAGCTATCTTTCTGTTACAGCTAACATCGACAGTGAAATCCAGCATCGTCTGAGCTCCGCAAGTGCCGCATTTTCTCGAATGAAACATAGAGTGTTCGAGGATCGGGATATTTGTAAGAAGACCAAAACACTGGTTTATGAAGCCATTGTATTACCAACTTTATTGTATGCCTGCGAAACATGGACTATCTATAAACGTCACTTCCACCTCCTTGAAAGGTTTCATCAACGTTGCCTCCGGAAAATCCTGCAAATTACTTGGGAAGATAGGCGAACAAATGTCAGTGTACTGGAAGAAGCAAAGACTACTAGCATTGAAAAAATGATCCTTCAACGCCAACTTCAGTGGACCGGTCATGTTGTTCGAATGCCTGACTGCCGTCTCCCAAAGCAGTTACTTTACTCCCAACTCAAGGATGGAAAGCGGAATATCGGTGGTCAATATAAGAGGTTTAAAGATGTTCATAAGGCTAATCTAAAAAAATGCAATATAAACATCGAAAACTGGGAAGCTCTGGCCCATGAACGATCTAAATGGAGGTTGGCCTTTCACAAAGGTTCCATGGACTTTGAAGAAGCCCGAGTGCAAGGTGAAAGGGAGAAACGTGCTAAGCGAAAAGCACGTCAAATGAATCCTTTACAGGACCATCTTCTATCTGGTAACCTGTGTCCTCACTGTGGGAAGCTGTGTGGATCTAGAATTGGCCTCCACAGTCACTTACGGACCCATCGCTAGAGTCTACACAATCTTCTTTAGAATCTCCTCCTTTTATCCCGGAAGACAATCTTACTCGGTCACAAGTGATCGCCTGATGATGATGACTCTGAAGCTGGAACTAGAACCTCTTTTCACCTTCCATTCCACACATTGACTGAATGGGTGGAAGGATAGCAAGAGCGTGCTTCCTGGCCCAGCTCCCGACGTCTGCACACTCAGGTGAAGGCAGGAATGAGGCTCATTTTGCTGAATGTGTGTGGGGAGACTGGGAGCTGGACCAGGGGCACAGTCCTCCTTCCCCTTCATGAATTCAGTCAGTGTGCAGGACGGAAAGTGAGAACAGGCTTTTCATTTATTTATTTATTTATTTATTTGTTGTATTTATGAATCGCCCATCTGGCCGGCAAACTGGCCACTCTGGGCGATGTACAACATAATAAAATAAAATACATTTAAAACAGTATAAAATTTTAAAATCTTAACCCACCCCATATTTCCGCCTGAATAGTCATGTTTTTAGTGAGCGGCAGAAGCTCAGCAGAGAGGGGACATGGCGGAGGTCACTAGGGAGAGAGTTCCACAGTATGGGGGCCGCCACCGAAAAGGCTCTCTTCCTCATCCAGCTGAAGGGACAAGGAGAAGGCCGTCTGTGGAAGATCTTGTTGAGTGGCCTACTTGGTGTTGCTGGAGATGCTCCTTGAGATAAACTGGACTGGAGCCGTATAGGGTTTTAAAGGTCAACACCAACACCTTGAATTTGGCTCAGCAAGCAACTGGTAGCCAGTGCAGCTCCTTCAGCACTGGTGTGATGTGATCCCGCCGGCAGCTGCCTTTAACCAGGTGAGCCACCGCGTTCTGTACCAGCTGTAGCTTCCAAACCGTCTTCCAGGGTAACCCCACGTAGAGTGCATTACAGTAGTCTAGGCGAGAGGAGACCAAGGCATGAACCACTGATCAGGGCCGGATTAAGAGCATTATGGGCCTGGTGCTGAGGATTTTGGTGGGCCTTTTTATGGAAATAAATAAAATGAAGACGCAATTTTATATTAAAACAAATTAAATATTTTAGTCAGCAAAGAAGAACAGTCAGCAAAGAAGTTACACAGTCAACAAAGTTAAGGTCATTCACAAACTCCAAATATCGCTTTCAACTAGCAACAAGCAACCTGCATTTAGCCTTCACACCAGCAACTGGTGTACATAGGCATACTGCCTCCGATACTGGATAGCATAGCCATCAGGACTAGTAGCCATTGATATCCTTCTCCTCCATAAATTTGATGGGGGAAGTGTGTGTGTGTGTGTGTGAGACACACACACACACACACACATACACAGAGTTAATCCAAGTCTTTTCCCTAGTCAAAATTGCACCTGAAAAAAACATGTTCATGCTCATTAGCCCCCAAGGAGAAAAAGGTCCTATGCAGGTTTAGACAGAAATAAGGCCTACAACTCCCAGAATACCTCAGCCAGCATGGCCAGCTGGCAGATGCTGAGACTTGAAGGACTTACTACTTCTGGCTAAAGATGCACAGGATTGCATTGTTATTTTTTCATCCCTCATCCCTCCCTATTCCTTTTTCCTTGTGTGCTGTGTCTTTTTAGACTGTAAGCCTGCAGGCAGGGACTGTCTTCCTTTACTGATCATATGTAAGCCCCACCAGGAGTCTATTTGACTGAGGAGCGGGATAACAATACTCTAAAATAAATTTAGTAAATAATTAGTTTGAAATAAGTCTTTAAAAATAAAAAGATGAGCATCTATAACCGTGCACCTGCCCATACAGGTGCTCGCAGAGTATAACATATTTTTTAAAAAAATAAGGAAGAAAAGGTGCTGCAGCAACCAGCACCAACCTCGATGGGCCCCAGCCTGTCTCCTGAGCAGGATACTGCAGTGGGCTTGGGAAAGGCGTATGATTAAAGTCCCCAAGCACCCTGCAAATATTTTACTCAGAGGAAATGCTACTGCCCCACAAACACCACACCACGTCTTGCTCAGATTCTGTTTTTAAAAAACACGGCCCACAACCACCACATCTTGCTCCAAGAAATTCAAAAATGACCCACAACTCCCACATCTTGCACAGAAAACATAAGAAACGACCCCGCCTCTAAGCTCTGGGATGAGCAGAAAGAGGCCCGGAGGCCACGCGGGCCCACTTCGGGTCAGCGAAATCCTAGTTGAGTCGCACAAGCCACCAGAGCTTAGATCACGCCACCTCCAAGCTGCCCCACGGCACCCTCCCACTCATGTTCCTCAGTAACTGGCATACCTTGATCCTGAAAAGATACCCAGGGAGGAGACTTGGGCTTGGAGAATGTACAACACAGGGTGTATATCTCCTAAGCCAGAGGTGCCCTCCAGATGTTTATGGTGCCCTCCAAATGTTTTGGACTACAACTCCCACCAGCCCCAGCCAGCATGGCCAATGGTCAGGGATCATGGGAATTGGGGGAGATGGAGGTTGTTGTGTGGACAAAATGTGGTGGAAGGAGAGGGGGCAGAACCATCTGTGCTGTCCTGAGCTCCTTTGGGAGGAGGGGAGGGTGGCAGAAGTGATTCTTCGTAAGGATGATGATTTGTTACACTTGCATACCCCGGCTGTTTTCTGTGGACAATATGGATGGCAACAGCCGTGTTGAACCCTTGGTGGTTGTGGTATAAACATCCCCGTCATAAAAATCCTTGATAATTTTCTGTATTCCTAAGGGGTCTTGACCATCGGTAGAAACTTTATTTGGGTAAGAGGGTGCTTTTGCACTCCTGTCTTGCTTGTGGGCTAACTTTCCCGTGGGCAGCTGGTTGGCCACCGTGCGAACAGAATGCTGGACTAGATAGACCCTTGGTCTGATCCAGCATGACTGTTCTTATTCTATCCCCCACCCCCCAATTTAATCTCCACAAACAGACATCTCACTTATAGGCTAGAACATGAGTAGGCAACTGGTGTGCATAGGCATACCTCGATCCTGAAAAGATACCCAGGGAGGGGAATTGGACTTGGAGAAGGTGCAATACGGAGTGTGTATCCTCTAAGCCAGGGGTAAGCAATATGGTGCCCTCCTGATGTTTTAGACCACAGCTCCCATCAGCACCAGTCAGCATGGTTAGTGGAAAGGGATTTGGGAGTTGTAGTCCAAACATCTGGAGGGCACCAGGTTGCCTAAGCCTGGGCTAGAAGTTCTAAGGGTTGCTTGTGCCAAAGCACCCCCCACCGCCAAAGCACCCCCCACCCCACCACCCGTGAACGCGAGTCCTTGCCTGGCGGGCTCCTCAGTGGGGGGTGGGGAGAAAAGACGGTGCTTGCTCGCTCTTGCAGCCTTCTCTTCAAAAAATAAAATAAAAATAATTTTTAAAACGCTGCTCCGCTCTGAAAAAATAAAAGAAAAAAACCTTCTGCTGCTGCAGCGGACCCGACCGCTGTTCCTCGCGGTCGGGTCCGGAGCTGGTCTCTCCTCGCCACTGCGGCGGCGGCTGGCGAGAGAAAGGCGAGGGAGGGACCGAGCCAGGCAGCCAGGCGGCGCGGGAGGAGGGACCACGACGACGATGAGGCGGCGGCGGCGGCACGCAGGGAGCAGGGCGATGCTGCTCCGGGCGGCGCGCGCGGCCGTGTGATGCCCCCCGGGTGCGTCTCCGTCGGCCCCGAGGCTCGAGCGCGGCAGCGAGGCAAGGCGGGGGTCGGCTAGATGGGGGTGGCTGGCGGCGGCGGAGGGACAGCCTGACTGGGGCGGAGCCAAGGCGCGCAGGGCAGCCAATGGGAAAGCCCAGCGCCAGGATGGATAGCGGGCCGGGGGGGGGGCTAGCGGAGCCCACAAGCCCACAGCCGGCCCGGCAGTGCGCGGTGCGCGCGCCCACTCACCCGAGCCACGCCGCCGACTGCCGCTGCCGCCGCCGCGAGTGAGCCACTTCCTGGCGTCTCGACGAGTCGACGCAAGGGCAAGTGCGGCAGCGCGGCAGCGCGGCAGCGCGGCAGCGGCAGCAGCCAGCAGTCGGCGGCGCGGCTCGGGTGAGTGGGCGCGCGCACCGTGCGCTGCCGGGCCGGCTGTGGGCCTGTTTGATGGTAGGGGCCTGGAGCTGCAGCTCCAATAGCCCCTATGTTAATCCGGCCCTGCCACTGATGGGAGCAGATGATTAGGAAGGTAGGGGCGCAGCTGCCATATCAGATGGAGTTGATACAGTGCTGCCCGGCTCACAGCTGACACCTGAGCCTCCATGGACAGCTGGGAGTCTAGAATGACCCCCAAGCTGCGGACCTAGTCCTTCAGGGGTAGATGTACCCCATTCAGCACCAGGTCAACATCCCCTAACCTTCCCTTGTCTCCCACCAGAAATACCTCGGTCTTGTCGGGGTTCAGCTTCAGCATGTTCCTTCCCATCCAGCCACCCACTGATTCCAGGCACTTGGACAGGATCTCAACGGCCAACCTCAGTGAGGATTTGAAAGAGAGGTAGAGCTGCGTGTCATCCGCATACTGATGACACCGCACCCCAAACCTCCTGATGATAGCTCCCAGCGGCTTTAGGTAGATGTTAAATAACATCGGGGAGAGGATGGAACCCTGTGGCACCCCACAAGTAAGCGGCCAAGGGTCTGAAGCCTCCTCCCCAAGAACTACCCTCTGGTACCTTCCAGAGAGGAAGGACCAGAACCACTGCAATACAGTGCCTCCCATGCCCAACTCCTCCAGGCAGTCCAGGAGGATACTGTGGTCAACAGTATCAAAAGCAGCTATCGAGGAGGACTAGAAAGGAGCATTCGCCCCTATCCAAAGCCCTCCTCATATCATCCACCAAGGCGACTATGGCCGTCTCCGTCCCATGTCCAGGCCTGAAGCCCGACTGGCATGGATCTAAGTAATCGGCTTCATCCAAGTGTGCCTTCAACTGAGCCCCACCACTCGCTCAATCACCTTGCCCAGAAATGGCACATTGGAGACTGGGCGGAAGTTATTCAGTCAGGCCTCAGAGCTCTCTTCAGGGGCAGAAGCCTGTGTGTAGCACCAGCCTTTAACAAAAACCAGAAGCATCAAAACAGGATGGAATGTGAGAAGAGGACATGTTTTCAAAGGTGCCAAGAACAAATATTTTATTAATTATTGTGAAGAAAAGAGCCTTTGGGGGTTCCTACATGCACACACACACACACACACACACACACACACACACGTGAACCAGCTAAAGGCTGGGGGGGGGGGCGAAGTGCGCATAGTTCCTCCGGATGGCACCTGAAAGTCCTGAAAAGCCGGAGACCCGGCTTTCAAATGCAAACGCCATGAGTCATGGGTCCCCCTCCCCTGCCTGGCCAGGTGAAGTGCATCCTGATTGGCTGGAAGCGGCGGAGCTGCAGAAAGGAGGAGGGGAGGGGGGAAAGAGCTATATTCCAAGGTGTGAGCCTTTGTGTCTTTGTCTTTGGTTCATCGCGTGGTTGCTGGCTGTTGGAGCAATGGCGGCAAGCCAAGCAGAGGCCCAAGCCTTCGGGTGGCCTCAGGATCCGACCCCAGGTAGCTCCTGGTGAAATTAGCTGAATGAGGGCCTTGGTAAAGGCAAGCCTTGTGGAGGGCTACCCATCTCGGACCTTCGGGTAGGTGTGTAGTCTCCCTGGGCGGCAAGGCTGTGCTGGACCCAACCCTGAAGAGAACTGACCCCCAGGTAACTAGTTGTGTGCCTGGGAGATATAAGGAATCAGTAGGTTTTGTTATTTTGCAGCTCTATTACTTTGTACCAAAGCGTCTCTCTCCATTTTCGTGTGCTTCCCTCATTTCCCTATTCTTGTTGTAATATGCTACCTGAATAAACCTTCTTTTGGTTTTTTTACCCCACATGGTGTTTGTGGATTGCTCTGTGGTTCCAGCAACTAAATCCAGGTTACAGTCAAAAAGGCAAGTCCCTGAACAGAGATTCAAGTAGGATTGCAGACAGCTGAGGCTGGCAGTCTGGTACCTTGAGATCTCTGGGGGTCTTGGGTCCTTGTGTAGGAAAGGGTGGGTTGTGGCGGGTCAGCTAGCCCCCCTTCCTCCACAATTATATTTTGGAAAGAAGAGCTTCTTTATCAGCAGCAACCGTACAAACCCAAATTAAAGAACAGGCTGAGCCAGCTTCCAAAGATGGCTAGAAATTCCTAGAATGTGGGTTTATAGGATTGCCCCTGATGAAGGACGTATCAGTTGCAAAATGCATTGGGTTTGCTAATAAAATATTTCTCATTGGCACCTTTGAGAACACATTCTCTTTTTGCATCCCAACATCAGTCCTTGTAATTGGTTGGGAAGATAGTGCTTCTGGATTAGCCAGGCGAGGTAAAATACCAGGAGAGCATCTACCTTTGCCTGGTCAACAGATCAGTGTCTTCTGTCTCCCATAACTTCAGGCTTCTGGCTCCTGCAGCTAACAGTAGAGACTCAAAATGGGCAAACCTCCATCTCAGGTTTGGCCCCAGGCCCTCACTTTGTAAGCCACTTTCTTTCGCAAAGAAAGGTGCTTGTCATTATTTCTCATGAACTTTGCAGGTGTAACACTTTGAACACCAGTAGTTGCCTTTAATACAGTGCCTCAAACACCAGCAGTTGCAGATCAAGTGAGGGTGCTCTGCTCAAGTCCACACCTATCTACCCATCCCTCTTTTCCCAGTCCACAAAGCTCAGTAACGCTACAGCTGTAGGAAAATAATATACAGTAATACCTTGGATTACAAGTAACTTGGTTTGAGAGCGTTTTGCAAGACAAGCAAACTTTTAAATATTTATTTAATTTTTTTTTAACTTGATATACAATGAGGCCTGTGGCTCACGCTGGCTCAGCTTGTCTGAGCATGGAAAGCTAAGCAGGGTCAGGCCTGGTTATTACTTGGATGGGAGACCCCTCCTCTAGTTTCCTGCATTGAGCAGGAGGTTGGACTCGATAGCCTCGTAGGCTCCTTCCAACTCTATGATCTATGAAATCTATGAAGTGACGTCTTGCAATACAAGTACTGTAGTATGGCTTAAATTAAAAATCTCTGTACACATTTTTTTTGGGGGGGATTTCGTTTTGATATAAGAGTGTTTTGGATTACAAGCACGTTTCTGGAACGAATTATGCTCTCAATCCAAGGCATGACTGTACAGCAATTTTGAGCATTTGAGACATATTTTTTTAATTTTTCATTTTTTAGAAAGGTGATTTTCTATTCAAGTGTTTCAATTCGTTTATACATTTGTTTAATTTATAACCGCATTGCTTTATTTAATTTGAATTTTATCTTTTGATGTTAAATTTGTCAGTTATTCTCACAAGAGATGTATTAATATTTTCAAAAATGGGTTCAATTCTTCCCAACTATTCCACACTAAAATCTATCCTGTACTAAGGTGGGCGTTTCCAGTACCTGTAACCTGTCACCAAGGACAGGGACCTCAACATTATAAAAAAAAACCAAGGAACAGCTGTATGGAAAAGGCTCCTTCAACCAATCATCTCCCATCTCAGCTATTTGCATGTTGGAAAAACTAAAGGCAGTTTAGGGGAGGAACAAGTGGACTGAGGAGTGGGCCTCTATTTGCTAACCCTCATTGGAACAGAGAAACAGCCTAAACAGTCAAAGCTTTTGTTGAAAAGCACCAGGAGGCTGCACAGCCTTACATGGGCCCACCCCTTCCCCTCGACTGCTTGGCGGTTTCCCTGCTTTTGCCAGGGATGGGGACTCGGACTCGAGGACTCGACTCGTGAGTCGGACTGAGTCCCCCCTCTGACTCGAGTCAGACTCGAGTCCCAATATTTTTAATGGGACTCGAGACTCGACTCGGGACTCGAGACCAAGGACTCGTCAACATCCCTGGGCTGTGCCAGAAGGAGTGGAGAGAAGTGCCATTGCTGGCGAAGATTTTATTTTTTAAAATCATTTTCCTAAAATGCAACCTTTCAGACATTTTGGGTTTGGCTGCCTCTGCCTGCCTGCTTTGGGGTTCCCTGCCTCCTCTGCCTGCCTGGTTATTTTGGGTTTGTCTGCCTGGTCTGTTCTTGCCAAAATCAGTTGCAGAGTTTTGAGATAAAAAGGCACACTTGTGCCTAGAATTTATTTAAGCCACACATCTGAAGTAGCCTTATTTTGTTGGGGAAAAACCCCATTGATTTTAATAGGGACTCGTGGAGTTAGCTTTGGGAGTGACTCGGGACTTGGGACTCGGGAGTCACCATTTTGGACCAAGGACTCAGACTCAGACTCGAGACTCGGGTCCAAAGACTCATGACTCGACTCGTGACTCGAGATCAAGGACTCTTCAACATCCCTGGCTTTTGCACAGTCCCCCCTCTCTTTTAAAAGGCTGAAATGCCTCTCCAAGACTTCGTTACTGGCGATAAGAGTATCAAGCTAAAATATGCTGCCATTTTTTTTTACCCTACCCAGGGCCGGATTAAGATAGGGGCTATTGGAGCTGCAGCTCCAGGCCCCTACCATAAAATAGGCCCACAGCCGGCCCGGCAGCGCGCGGCGCACCCACTCACCCGAGCCGCGCCGCCGCCTGCTGGCTGCTGCCGCTGCCGCGCTTGCCCGTCGAGACGCCAGGCAGCGGCTCCCTTACGGCGGCGGCGGCGGCGGCTCTTCCCGCCGGGGACCTGCGACTCTGCGAGATGCCCCGTCTGTCCGGCTCGGGAGAGCCAAAGCCACTCCGGTAAGGTAAGGTGGTTGCCCGCGCGCGCGCCTGCCTCTGACCCGGTTCTCACGGCCTGGTGGCAGGACTGGCGTGCCGGCGGCGGCCCGGCGGGGAAGCAGCAGCGTGCGCGGCTCTGGCTGGGCGCCGACGGACTCCCCCGGGTCAGCCTTCCCCAACTGGGTGCCCACCAGCGGTGTTGGACTACAACTCCCATCGTGCTGGCTGGGGGTGATGGGGGCTACAGCCCAGTTCACCTGGAGGGCGCCAGGTTGGGGGAGGCTGGCCGGGGGTGGGTGGGGACAAAATCCTCAGCACCAGGCCCATAATGGTCTTAATCCGGCCCTGACCCTACCCCCTTTTGCCTTTGGCCCTGCCCACCTATGGAATGAAATTGAATTTGGCCCTCAGGATGAAAGAGGTTCCACACCCCTGCCAGAAAGGAACCATAATTAAAACAGAGGCAGTTGAAACGGTGGCCACTTTTATGGAGCTGCATTCCGTGGTGGATTACATTCTGAAAGCAACATGGAGGACTGGGGTACCTAACACTTTTCTTCCTGCAAGGCCATTGTGCCTAAGAAAGCTGTGTAAGTGTCCGTAACAGCTTCCCCCACCACTGCATCTCCCCAGGATTACATACTGTAGGCTTGTGAAGGGGAGCAGTTTCATGGGCTTAGGTTCTTGGGAGACTAGAAAAGATGTTATTCATGCCTCTACTGGGTTGTATCCAGACTTAGTCATTCTTAGAGTAGAGCCATTGAAATCAATGGGTCCACTCTACTAACCTAAGTCCCATTGATTTCAATGGCTCTACTCTAAGTATGACTAAGTCTGGATCCAACCCACTGTTTGCTCCAGTGGCTGTATAGGCAGTGTTGCATTGTGGAGCTGAAGGGATGGGTTATATTCCTTTTTTTCCCCACCTGAAATTATTATTGCTTTTGGGAACCTGAAAAAAGTGGAGAGAGAGGACACATATATCTCCTAGGGCAGTGATGGCGAACCTTTTTGAGCCCGAGTGCCCAAACTGCAACACAAAACCAACTTATCTACAGTAATACGTTGGATTGCAAGTAACTTGGTTTGAGAGCGTTTTGCAAGACAAGCAAATTTTTAAATATTTATTTATTTATTTTTTACTTGATATACAAGCGACGTCTTGCAATACAAGTACTGTAGTACGGCTTAAATTTAAAATCTCTGTACAAATTTTTTAGGGGGGATTTCGTTTTGATATAAGAGTGTTTTGGATTACAAGCACGTTTCCAGAACGAATTATGCTCTCAATCCAAGGCATGACTGTATTTCAGAGTGCCAACACTGCAATTAAACCTGAATACCGAGGTTTTAGTTTTAGAAAAACAACTCATACAGTTGTCCGAACTAATTAACATCTTTTGTCTTTAAAGAAAAACACAATAACAGAGCTTTCAATGATACAAACAGTTTTTTGTTGAAAAAAAAATCAACTCAAAAAATTATTTTAGTACTACATTGTACACATAGCCTGAAGGGAATTTATACAAACTTTTTAAATAATTAGGCACATGTATTTTTGGATAAGGGATTCTCAACTTGTAATATGATTATATGCCAGACTGAAATTGTATGGGGCAAGCTTTACTCCGGGTCCTTTCCCTGCTTCTACAGGTGTTGGATTAGTAAAAGTAAAAGTCAACCTGTACTAGGATGAGCAAGATAAACAAGAAAACTAAACGTGCTTAACTTAAACACTTTGTGTCTTGGACTGCAAACACTGCATTAGGTAGAAGTTTGCATTGGGATTGATTTTGCACAATTAATGTGATTTTTGCTATTGCATGCATGCTGATAATTTGTCAAACCTTGACTCATACTCCATTAGTTTGAGAGCAACACATGCAGCACTCAGGTCAACTGTTAGGGCTTTACATCCAAGCCATGCTCTGTGCATCATTCTTCAAAATCCTTTAAATGTGATAACAATGTAGAAAGAATTCTGTAACAGGAATTCTGGAATAAAATCATTCTGTTCCACACTGTGAGAAAGAACAAGATCATTAGTGTTTTGCAGAAGGGGACGGTCTTTTCGCAATCTGGTGACCAATGGCTCGAGTGCCCACAGAGAGGTCCCTGCGTGCCAGCTGTAGCACCCATGCCATAGGTTCGCCATCACTGTCCTAGGGAAGGGACTCAGCCCACAATTCTCCTGTCCCACTGCTTTGCTTTGCCCCATGGAGCCAGGTCTCAAGACTGCCTCCTGTGTGTTTCCTGTAGTGTGCATTCTTCCTTGTCCAAGTGGCCCACCTCCAACATGCTTGTTCCCAACACACAGACACGAGTGCAAATGTGTTGTATGAGGTGTTATGAGTATTAGTGGTGGGGGAGCGTTGTTGCCATAGCCGAACTCCGGCCCTTCTCCTCTGGGCCTGTCTTCTATGAGAAGACCTCCTAAACCAGGGCTCTCCAACCTTAGGTCCCCAGATGTTGCTGGACTACAGCTCCCAGCATACCCAGCCAGCATGGCTAATGGCAAGGGATTCTGGGAGCTGTAGTCCAGCAACATCTGGGGACCCAAGCTTGGAGAGCCCTAAACTATAGAACTGCCTGGTTATTGAGAGATTGGAACGCCATTCCATCCCCTGGGCTGCCAGGGGATTCAAACACCTGTCTGAAGGGGGCCCTGGAACCTGTGACTGCAGGCATTTTCCTGACCACTAGGCTATGACATTAGCATTGCTAGAGGACGCACTGGGGGATCTTCCCAGGAGCATGCTTGCTCATTGCGGGTGGGAGAGAACATAGACCAGACTCTGTAATGCAGAGGTGTGTGGTTTGTGGCCCTCCACGTTTTGGCCTACAACTCCCATAAGCCCTAGCCAGCATAGCCAATGGTGAGGGATGATTGGAGTTGTAAGCCAAAACAACCGGAGGGCCACAATTTGCCCATCCCTGCTATAATGTAATTATAGCACTCCTGCCATCCCTGAATGTTATTGGTGCCTTCCACCAATGGGTAATATAGCAGCATTGTTGGTGGATGACATTATGATTGGTGGGTGCTGATGGAACTGCTAGGAATGCCACGGAGGTGGCTGTTTTTGCTGTGTCGCCTCTTTTCCCTTGACATCTATTATTGTGCTTTAGACATTGCTGCTGGTGGGGAGCACAGAATCCCAACAAGTTAAACCAGTTTAAGCTCTATTTGTAGCAGCAGCCATCTTAGCTAGACAATAGAGGTTTTCTGCTCAACTGTCTAAATTGTATGTTCATATCCTTAATGGAATTACTGAGTCTTAGTGCCTATGTTTTTGTGTATTCACACAAAAGGTATCTCTCTGCATTTCACAGAATCCAAACAGAAGTGGTATGAGGTAAAATTAAACCTTTATAAGACCTATAAGCTACAGGGGAATCTAAATCTAGAAACACAGTGACCCCACAATCCCATGAACCAACGCAGAGAGTGCAAACATGGTGGTAATATTATTTTATTTTAGATCATGACAGGCTGGTTTATTTTTAGCAGTGGCATTTGCCAGAGTTAAGCTGTGGATAAGCTGGAGCTTTGTTCTTAATTTTATGTGCACTAAAATCGTTCCTGTGAGTGTCCCATGACAGGGCTACACATTGTTGCATGTTAGACCAGACTGTAACTCTAGAAGCTACTGCATTGTTTAGAAACATTGATCCCGATGCTATTTTTTGCAGGATCTTTTCCTGCTGCAGATACTGTTACACACCATGTGCTTGTTTTAAGCAAGGCAGCTGTTCCTGCAGCTCACTGAGGGATTTCTGCCTTTAAATCCAGAGGTTTCTGGTTTGGTTCAGTCTCTACAGAAGCCTGAAGACCTCATCACTACAGCAACAGGCAGGCATTAAAATTAAGAAAAGTCATACTATTAATTACTTTAATCAATCAATTAATCGCATGCTTTAATCAAAGTACCAGCTTCACCTAGAGGTGAAAAGTCAATTCAAACTATCATTATACAGCTCCTTCAGCAGATAAATTGAAAGTTGGACTTACCATGAGATTCCATTCTGACTGACAGGAGAGCAGACAGCAAAAGGTTAACCCACCCACCCATCCCTAGGCAAAGGTAGGGCCAGCAAATCTGATGTCTCTTTTGAAGTGGATGCCATCCCACAACCAGGACACAGGCAGGAAACAAGACAGTAACAGCAGAAAATGCAAAACAGCATTTGACAACTACCCTCAAAGGGCTGAACATGTCAAAAAAGAAAAAGGGCAAAAAAGGCTTCCGAAGGAGTCCCACGTAAGCTGTATCAGGAGAACGAAGCAGATGCAGTATTGTTTCCGCTCCCACCCAGCAAAGGACAAAACAATAGATGGGTCTTCTTGTTCTCCTGCCTGTGGACCTGAATGGCTCCAGGGCTCTGTGGAGCAGCCGCCCACCCTGTGTTTCGCTCCGAGGGAATCCTCAGAGCGAAACAGAGGATGGGCACCTGCTGTCAGCCACCTGCCCTCTGGCTTGCACTGAGAATCCTCTCAGCTATAGCCGCATGTCCGGTGGGCAGGCTCTTTTGAGAGCTGCGCTAGCCAGTTCTTCTGGATGAAAGCTGACGCAGCAGCGGCAGTAAAGGTAAGCGGCAGCGGGGTGTGACGAAAGGGAAGGGGTTGGGCACATGGCAGGGCAAGAAGGGGTGGGGGTGTGATGCGGCAGCACGTGTGCCAGGGCTGCCTAGAATGATGGGGAAGCAGTCATGTTTGAAGAACCTTTGTTGGGTAGAGGGAGAAGGGAGTGTCAACAGAAATCCCCTCTCTCTTACAGGCTGACTGAAGGATCCAGATGTGCAGAGCCCTTGTCAGATTTCCCCCTTCCTCAGAGAAAGGGCAAGAGGAAGAACTGGCCTGGCTAATGAGGATGTTTTCCTGAAGGATGAACAGCCCTATCCCTTACACAAGACTGAGATCGGACAGTTTGGGCAGGATGACTCAGATAAAGGTGCGTGGAGGCCAAGGGAGGCCAAGGGCACATACAGCTGCCAGGGGAAGAGTCTTCTCAAGAGGATGACGGAGGCAACGGAGGCATTCCCTGTACCTGCACTCAGTTCTGTCCCTAAGAAGCTTGGAGCATGAGCTGGAAGAAAAGCTAGAGCAGGGGTGCAGAACCTCAGGCCTGGGGTCTCAATATTGCCCACTTGGGGTCCCAATTTGGCCCTCTGCGGGTTTCCCAGATGGCCACACCCCCTTTTCCCCCAACCACTGATTGTTTGGTGGTTTCCGGGCATTTGTTCTGGGTTCCCCCCCCCCCCGCCCCATTCTAAAAGGTTGGAATGCCTCTTCTAAGGCCTATTACTGGCAGTAAGAGCTTTAAGCTGAAATGTGCTGGTAGTTTTGGAATTTTGGCCCTGCCGCTTTTGCCTTCAGCCCCGCCCATCATTGGAATGTGGTCCCTTAGAGCTTCTCCGAAATGGAATTCGGCCCTTGGGCTGGAATAGGTTCTGCACCCCTGAGCTAAAGGAATCCCTCTCCTTCTTTCACTTGCCTATGTCCTGGTTCTGGTCTTTAGCCAAGTCAACTGCTGCATCCTTATCACTGTGAATACCCATCAGAGAACTTCAAGATGAATAGTGTCCCCCGCTGAACCCAGAGCAAGAGAGGAACAGGAGTGACTGGTGTCTGATTTACCACTTGGATATGGCCTAGAGCAGCCTTCCCCAATGTGGTTCCTGCCATTTTGGACTACAACTCCCATCACCCCTGACCACTGGCCATGATAGCTGGGGCTTACACTGGCCATGATAGCTGGGGCTTATAGACCAAAAGTTTTGAAGGGCACCATATGGGAGAGGTCTGGCCTAGAGGGTTGTCCAGGACAGGACAGCTCGTTAGAAGTAGTGACTTGTTCCATGTAAAAAATGGTGTCCGCCACTTCTGCAGTGATGAAAGCACTGGAGTCTCCCATGAGTGGGCTTACACCAGTGTTAAAAGATCCTTTTCTTGATGCCATTAGTGCCTTTATGTCCACCCTTCCTGTGCCACGGACCAAAATGGAAGAGATGGAAGAAGCCTTTAGAGTGGCCTGAGGGCTTTCCTTACCTAACCTGCTGAGGTGTGTGTGTGTGTGTGTGTGTAGAGGGGGGCAGTTTGGAATGTTTGAGGGCTGAGTAGAACAGTGTTCTCCAACCTTGGATCCCCAGATGTTTTTGGCCTACAACTCCCATGCCCCAGGCAGCTACGCTGGCTAGGGCATGGGAGTTGTAGGCCAAAAACATCTGGGGACCCAAGGTTGGAGAACACTGGAGTAGAAGATAGGCCTCCAAACCCAATTCCTGTTCCCAGCTTGCCAAAGCCCTTATCACACGACCAGCTCAAGCATTCCACCAACGTGTGAGTGGGGCTGTGCCGACAAGCCCTGCTCCCTGGTATCTGTGCGCACACCACAAATATCTGCAGGGAAGGGTCCCCTGCTCATGGGTTGGTAAAATGTGCGAGCTGGTCATGTGTATAGGCCTCCTCTATGTAAGGAATAGGGTAGAGAGGAAAAATTTGAAGGGGAAAAAAAAGGTTGGCTTCACTTTGAAGGAGGACTCAGGAACAAAGAAAAGGCTCTGCTCTCTAGATAAAGGCAGAGCTGGTTCTGGGAGAACCTCAGATCCTCAGAAGGGACATCAAATTTTCTGGTCTTGTCTTCAACCAGAGGTCAGGGATGGGGACTCGGACTCGAGGACTCGACTCGTGAGTCGGACTGAGTCCTGCCTCTGACTTGAGTCAGACTCGAGTCCCAATATTTTTAATGGGACTCGAGACTCGACTCGGGACTCGATACCAACGACTCATGTTCCTCAAATGCAACATGGATAGGTTTTAGGAAGTACAGCAACTTTATTTTTAAAAACCATTTTCCTAAAATGCAACCTTTCAGACATTTTGGGTTTGGCTGCCTCTGCCTGCCTGTTTGGGGTTCCCAGCCTCCTCTGCCTGCCTGGTCTCTTCTTAACCAGTTCCACAGTTTGAATTGTCCAAGACAAAGGCCTCTGCCTGCCTGCTTTGGGGTTCCCTGCCTCCTCTGCCTGTCTGGTTATTTTGGGTTTGTCTGCCTGGTCTGTTCTTGCCAAAATCAGTTGCAGAGTTTTGAAATAAAAAGGCACACTTGTGCCTAGAATTTATTTAAGCCACACATCTGAAATAGCCTTATTTTGTTGGGGAAAACCCCCATTGATTTTAATAGGGACTCGTGGAGTCAGCTTTGGGAGTGACTCGGGAGTCACCATTTTGGACCAAGGACTCGGACTCGAGACTCGGGTCCAAAGACTCATGACTCGACTCGTGACTCGAGACCAAGGACTCTTCAACATCCCTGCCAGAGGTTAGGTTAACTCAGGGGTGGTGGACCCGTGGCTCTCTGGATGATGTTGGACTACAACTCCTGTCATCCCTGCCCATTGGCCAAACTGGTTGGGGCTGATGGGAATTTAAGTCCAACAAATATCTGGAGGACCACAGGTCTGCCACCCCTGGGTTAGCCCTTTGTTGTCTGTTCTCCTGTCCTGAGAATGAAATGCTCTCTCCCAACAGCCCCAGGTCAGGTGACAAGATCAAAACTACACAATGGTACTGTGTATATTCTACACAAGAATGGTTCCATCAAAGTTATGCACCATGTAGGTTTGTGAGTAAGTGTTCACAGTATAGTTTTCAAAGTCAAACTAGATGTGATGGGCAACCATGTTTGTTCTTTACATGTTTGCCCCGTTTATGTATAAAGGGCAGACACGTACAGGGTTACAGTGCCAGAAATGAACCAGGCTGGAACCAGTGTCTGAAGCAACCAACGGAGCACAGGAAGGGGAAGCAGGGAAGGTTTGACTCCCTTTACCAGTGTGTTGTTGGATGTAAAATTCGATGTGAATGAGGCAGACATATAAACAAACAAATGTGGCTGATCCCATCATGTCTAGTTTGGCCTTCAAATTCATCATCTGGAAAACAATTCAGAAGCTCAGCTGAATAGGCATGAGCATGGAAGAACAGGGTCAAAACAATGATGCATTAGAAAAGCATGC
Organism: Shinisaurus crocodilurus; assembly: GCA_021292165.1. Taxonomy (NCBI): domain Eukaryota; kingdom Metazoa; phylum Chordata; class Lepidosauria; order Squamata; family Shinisauridae; genus Shinisaurus; species Shinisaurus crocodilurus. The sequence continues at coordinate 96,898,069 of CM037880.1, forward strand.
TAGACTAACACGTGGTACTGAATGCAGGAAGAGTTTATTTAAAGATCAGGCGCACAGAACTCAAAACTGGGGCCTAATGCATACACACCACACATCAGGTGGTAAAACTGTTCTGGGACTGTACCACTTCACCAGTGGGGGTTTGTCCAGTTGAATGCTTCCATATGAAAAGACTTCTTTACTCATACAAGGCTAGAATTATCAGGTAGAAAGTTGGGCTAGTTCTCCTTGATAGTTTTCTGTGGGAAGGAATTTGTCTATATAAATATGCATTCAATCACATGACACACCCAACCCCACTAGATGGAATGGAACTGCTACAGTCCAGAACAATTTTACTACCTTACTGGCTCCACGCAAGAACCCAGCCTAAAGCTTGGTTTCAAAGGCCTGGTCCAGGTTTGTAAGCAGCTGTAGGCAGCTAGTCCCTCGGTATTTAGGGGCTAGTTGACATATGCATGCTTATTACTTGACTGCAACATCTGATGATTTACATGTATGAAAAGGCTACCACAGAACGAACTTTCATATCACCTCACACCCAATGCTTTTCAATGAAGCCAGTTTGCACACTAAGGTGCCACTTGTATAATCAAGAGGCATGTATGATACAAGTGATGTCTGTGCATGTACATCAAGCAACATCCAGTACATTACAGAGTTCTCCTATTGCAAGGCCACAGGAAGATGGTACAAGACCAGCATGGCTTGATATCTACATAGCCGTCTGCTTTCCCACATGCTGCAATTGTCCATGTGACTGCACTGTTTTGACAACTGCAACAATTGGCGCAATCAAGCTCTCCACCATTATTCAAGCTCCAGAGGCCCTGTTTCATGTGCTCCCGCCTTCAAGGATTAGGTGGGTGGCAACTGGGAACAGGGCCTTTTTTGTAGTGGTGCCCTGCCTCTGGAACACCCTCCTTGGAGAAGTCTACCTGGTGCTTACAGCTCTTGTCTTTTAGGTGTCAGGTGATAACTGTCTTATCCTTTCATAGATTTCATAGATCACAGAGTTGGAAGGAGCCTACAAGGCTATCGAGTCCAACCCCCTGCACAATTCAGGAAACTAGAGGAGGGGTCTCCCATCCAAGTAATAACCAGGCCTGACCCTGCTCAGCTTTCCATGCTCAGACAAGCTGAGCCAGCGTAAGCCACAGGCCTGTATTCTCACAGGTTTTTTTTTTACTGCTGCTAGTTTTTAATGGCTTTTGGGGGGGGGTTAACTTGCCATTATTATAATGTGTTATTTTAAAGTTTACACCATGTCCCACCTCAAGCACTTATGGGGAAAGGCGAGATATAAAGGTTTTAAATAAAATGAAATAAAAATAAACCAAGAGTGTAAGCACTCAAATCAATGTTGGGCAAATAATATACAGTCATTTGAAAATATTGCAGTGCTGGAAAGAAGCCTGGCAAAGAATTAAAAATAGAGCCAAGTTAATAAACAGAACTGAAGGCCAAGGGGTTTTGTTTACTTAAACACAAAGCATACCTTCAGCTGTTGAGACACACCATGCCTATTGATAAGATGTTGGCAATCTATGTCCATTGACTATAATGCAGTGACAAAGTGAACTCCCATTGCTATGGCAGCTAAGCAGTGTTCTCCAACCTTGGGTCCCCAGATGTTTTTGGCCTACAACTCCCAGCATGCCCCAGCCAGCTAAGACTGCTATGATAGAATTATTGAGTCTCTAATGCAGTGCCCGTGGGCACCAATGTGCCTGTGTACACCTCTCTTGGCCCCCGCCAGGCTCCTTGCCACTCCTGATATGTTTGTTTGACTGGGAGGTAGGTGTGCTGCAAAGTGATTGGCTGCCATCCAGCACCATCTTTATTTGGGTTCAAAGGAACAGTTTTGTGTTTTGGAGCTCAGACCCCATGTCTGCCTTGTACTTACGTTCTTGGACAATTTACTTTTTAGTAACTTGCCTTCTGGGAAATGCGTGTTTTGTGGTGGGCATGGTAGCCATTTTATGAATAGGCAAGCCCCTCCATGGCAGCCATTTTGTGAGAGCACCCATGACACTCTCAAAATTCCAAGTGTACTTGCCAACTCAAAAGGGTTGGGCGGGGGCTGATATAACTGGCAGCATGCTAGTAGTTCACTACCAGTGGCCAAATGTGTAAGGCGATGTAATTTTTTAAATACACTCAAAAGGGGGACACTTCAGTATTATACTTTGGCATTTTGTTGCATGTATTAATATAATACAACATCTTGATCCTATATGCCTGTCCCAGGTTATTGTTACAAGACTCCTGTTCACATCGTAATTGCAAAAAAGGGGGAGAACAGGTTCTCAGGATGCAAATTCTTTATTATTTATTTTCAGGTGGAGGAGCCCGATGCGCTTCGGCCTATGGTTTTTTTAAGGTCTTCCTCAGGGGCTGAAAATATTTAAAATACATCTTGTAAATACCTAACTTATTAGTGTACAATGAGAATGCATTTTTATGATGTGTTATCCCCACCATGTTTTATAACATGTATTTACAAGATGTATTTTAAATATTTACAGTCCCCTGAGGAAGGCCTTAAAAAAACCATAGGCCGAAGCGCGTCAGGCTCCTCCACCTGAAAATAAATAATAAAGAATTTGCATCCTGAGAACCTGTTCTCCCCCCCTTTTTGCATTGTTATTGGATGCTTATCTCCTCCTGTTTTTGCACATTGTAATTGCACCTCCTATTCTTCTGATTATTATTATGGCATAGCACTTAATTTACACACGAGTTACTTTAAAAAACACACACCCTTCATTTGCAAATAAACTAGTATACAGTTTTAAACAATCAATAGAATTACAATGTAGAAATAAATCTTGTAATGATCCCCAATATAGGGCTGAAAAATAGTGATGCAAGTGCTGCATTCATGCATCCAATAAAATGCTCTAGAGTAGGAATAGGCAACTATATGCCAGGGATGGGGACTCGGACTCCAGGACTCGACTCGTGAGTCGGACTGAGTCCCCCCTCTGACTTGAGTCCCAATATTTTTAATGCTTATCTCCTCCTCGACTCGACTCGGGACTTATCTCCTCCCGACTCGACTCGGGACTTGAGACCAAGGACTCTTCAATATCCCTGGGCTGTGCCAGAAGGAGTGGAGGGAAGTGCGATCGCTGGAGAAGATTTTATTTTTAAAACTCATTTTCCTAAAAATTCAACCTTTCAGACATTTTGGGTTTGGCTGCCTCTGCCTGCCTGTTTGGGGTTCCCTGCCTCCTTTGCCTGCCTGGTCTCTTCTTAACCAGTTCCACAGTTTGAATTGTCCAAGACAATTCCCTGCCTCCTCTGCCTGCCTGGTTATTTTGGGTTTGTCTGCCTGGTCTGTTCTTGTCAAAATCAGTGGCAGAGTTTTGAAAAAGGCACACTTGTGCCTAGAAATTATTTAAGCCACACATCTGAAGTAGCCTTATTTTGTTGGGGGGAAAACCCATTGATTTTAATAGGGACTCGTGGAGTCAGCTTTGGGAGTGACTCGTGACTCACCATTTTGGACCAAGGACTCAGACTCGAGACTCAGGTCCAAAGACTCGTGGCTCGAGACCAAGGACTCTTCAACATCCCTGCTATATGCTCAAGGGCCAAAACCTACCCATCTGGCCCTCAATCCTGATCCTAAGGAGTTTTCTACCACTACCACCCCAGACCCCCTCAGCCACTTTCTTTAAAGCAGACCCCTTTCTCCTGCAGTACAAAGAGCAAGAGAGGCTTTGGCAAAGCCCTTCCCTTATTATGCTGCTCATTTTCATGCAGAAGCCAAGAAACAGGAATCACAACAAATAGCTGCCCTGATGGAGGGACTCTGCCCAAACCCCTCTTGCTGGGGGTGGGGGCAGGGGGGGTGGAGGAGTTACGGTCTCCTTTGCCTGCGCCTCGACCTGTGTGGGAGTGAGTGAGTGGGCAGAAGCAGTGTGCTTGGCCCTTCAGCTCTTGCCTAGTTGAAGGCATAACCCATTAAGAATGCTGCTGACCAGGGCCACAAAACACCACTCTAATGTCCAGCAATTTAAGATTTAAAAATAGTAGATTAACCTAATTAGTAATTCCTTCTAATACCAAACTTGGGGGGTTGCCGATCAGTTGGGAAGTGAAACAAGGCCACCCAAAAAACAAAGTAGCAATTTCTACATAGTGAGGGGACTCCTTAGGTACATTTGTAAATTAAAAAGAAAACTCAATTTCCAGGATGTATATAATGCTGTGGAAGTTTAGAAACTAGAGGTGGGGTTGGGGGAAAGAGAAGAAATTGGTCTCCTCAAAGCTCCTAGTCAGGGCTGGATAACCTGTGGGCCCTCAGATGGTGTTGGACTGCAACTGCCATCCTATGCAGGCTAGGGCTGATGGGAGTGCAGTCCAACAACATCTGGAGGCCCACAAGTTGCCCACCTAGTAAGTATTGGAGGAGTAAAGATGAGGTTACAGGAGTGTGGTGGCAGGTTAAAACATTCTTCTCTCTGCACTATACAGGGATTTTTCAGGAGAAAGGTAGTAAGGACACCTTTTCACTTTCCTGCTCTCCATAACCCAATGGTATAGCCATAAAATGCACAGGCTCAGGGCTGGCAGCCCCAAACCTGAGCTCTCTAACACTATAGGAACATTGGGAAATGTAATAGCAGTGTTGCTTGGGCAGGTAGATGGCAGATAAGGAGAGAATGATCTGGTTTGGATGATATGACAACCCACCATGGGTGATCTGAACTGGTGCAGTTTCCACAGGGTGGCTGATCTTTCACAAACCACCCTGAGAACCCATGGCTTATTGTTGGGTGGCTTGTTGTGATGTCTGAACCCAGCAGGGCGACTTCATTGTGGGTTGTTGGGAACGACTAGAGAGCCACCTGACAAGAGCAGTGAAAACCCGTCTCTCCTTGCAATCTCACTAGTGCCACCACCAGCATCTTCCTCAGTGCCCTCTGCTCCTAAAAATTGAGAAAGGACACTCAGGGTGACTTAGTATGATGTGTGGACTTGCCCAATGAATTCATAGTGGACAGGTCTGCCAGCTCTTTTGTTTGGTAATCAGTTTTTTTAAAATGTACTTTGAACTTGGGACACAAATAATAGTTTCCTATTCCATCAGTGGACTGGTATGCATGCAGCATTGCCATCTTTTGCTGAGAGTCATATCCTTAGTGGAGTCACACAGCCTTGCTGGGAATCACAACAAACTTTAAGATGCATTGAATGTTCAAACATACACATTTTGACTTCCTCCTCTGCTCAAGCAGCACTTGCTCTCTGGAAAGTGTCTAGGCTCAAATATAAAAAAATATCAAATATCTTTCTCCCAGCCTTATGTGATATATTCCAGGCTGGAAAGAAGTTGCTTGCTGTTCTTGTATGTGCAAGCAGCAAAACATGATTACGGTAAATTATTGTATAAGTTTCACCAAGAGCTTAAGTTACATGCAGGTTTTGTCATTAGTGGGTTACATCACTCAGTCATGAGCCATGAGTTAATGTTCAGATGCTTGTGATGTGAAAACTATGTAAAGTTGAGTATGAAAACCAAGGACCACAGTGACATTGTGTTTGAATAAAAAGGGGGTTAAGACTTCTCTTGGCTTTCCTCTGCCCAATTATGCTTGTGACAGCAGTATATGGGCATCTTATTTTCTAGTGTCAGGGAAATGCATTCATTTGCATCCTTATGTATGAAATGTTCACTACAGGATTACCACCAAAAGAGGGCTATTGTAATTCAGGAGGAGAGCTGCTTCCTGGGACAAACAGTCCCAAGAGAAATAAATGGAAGGTTTTGTTTGCTTCACACAGAGCTTGGCTTTATTTGTGCTTTGACACTGGTGTGTGTGTGTGTGGGGGGGGGGTGCATGTGTGTGTGCACCCCCATTGTTACAAAATTCTAAACAACAGCTCACACAGAGGGAGAACAAATAAAAGGATTATAACAAATGCAAAGTAGCAAGGAATGTTTTATGTTAAGGAAGAATTTGCAAGTGAGTTGGTTGTAAACAGTAAAAACACACAGAAGAGTAGCATTAAGAAACACTCAAAAAGGAAGCAGTTATAGGGCAATTTATTTTTATTATAAATTTAGAATGTATTACCAATGAAAAAGGATCACAATGGAGTACCAAGAAAACTCATGTATCAAAATTTTAGCAGCATTTCAACAGTCCTAGGCTCCCAACATCCTCCAAGCACTGCTTTCTCAAACCCATGCCAATAAATCCAACCTGAACACCACCACAATAATAAGTCATTAAATGTCAAGAAGCACAATCTTCTGGGAAACTCTCCTGCACAAGTCCTAGGCCACAGGACCTATGGAAACAAATGAGAGCCATAGAAGAACATGATTAATTTCAATATGAACTGTGCAAGAGAACTTCCCAGAAGTCTGTAGTCAAGGTTTTCATAGCAATAGAAATTGGATTCCACCAGAAGTCTGCCAGGCAGTTCTCTTTATGCTACAAGGGAAATACCTCATCAGATGCATATCCAATGAATTACAGAAAATTGCAGTTCTAGGGCCAAGGGCCTTTAGGTCTGCTCAGTAGTATAGTGTCTTCAGTTTACGAAGTACCGTATTTTTTGCCCCATAAGACGCACCGGACCATAAGACGCACTTACCGTATGGTACCATAAAAATTTTTTATCAGCTGTTCTGCGGGGAATCAGCTGAGAGGCGGGGATTCCCCGCCCTGCCCAGGAGTCCTCCGCTCTTCTGGACCAGCAAAGTAAAAAAAAATAAAAATAAAATAAAATAAATAAAACAATTAAAAAATTTTTTTTTAAAAAATCAGCTGTTCCGTGGGGAATCAGCTGAGAGGCGGGGGCTTCCCCCGCCCTGCCCAGGAGTCCTCCGCTCTTCTGGACCAGCAGAAGAAAGTAAAAATAAATAAATAAACTAAAATATTTTTTTACTATATTCGCTCCATAGGATGCACAGACATTTCCACCTAGGTTTTTTTTGGGGGGGGGGTGCGTCTTATGGAGCGAAAAATATGGTACATGGGATGGCAGACTAGGATGCTCTTCAAAAAGAGATAACTGGTTTCTTAGGGCCCCTCTGTCTGTGATAACCTTAGTAGTGAAGAAGCTGCTGCAATGTGATACTTTCCGGTCAGCCATCCTTGCTAGCATCCTACATCCCAAGTGACATCAGAATAGTTCATGCTGCAGCTCCTTCCCATGTCAGCACTGAACTGGACCAACACTGACATTAGAAGTTGCAGTCTGGACTCCTCTGACATGGCCTCAGACTTCTGATGTTACTGAGCTATGGGGTAAGAAAGAGCCATGCTGCAGCAGATCTCACTCTGCTAAAGTTTAACATCAGAAGTGGCTCTTGTATTTGCTCCTCAATTAACAATGGTAATTTGTATGACAATTTTAACAGCCAGCTCAAACACTGCTCGTTGACTATTGGTGAGAACCCCAAACTAGCTTAGATTGCTCCCCCTTTTCACCACCAATATACTTGGTACTACCATTCTTCAGCTGACATTGCATAGTTGAGACCTACTGGAGGCAACAGGAGAAGCAAAGCAAAACCATCTCAATCCTCACCTTCCTTCCCTGAACTTGCTAATAGATGGATGTTCTGGGAGTAGAATTGGACTCATATACAAGGGGTGATGAACACTTGTTTGAAGGAATTTGAGGTTCAACACATAATGAAGCTAGGTTTTTACTAAATCCCATGTGGATAATATTCGATATATAGACTGTAACAGTCTATACACTTTGCTAGTTACAGTAAAACATGAAAGATATTATCCCAGCTTTGCTGGTGGCCGATGCATAGAAAATAACTTTAATTAGAAAGTTATTTGGAGAGGAGAGGAACAGTGTGCATGCGCGTGCGCACACGCACACGCACACACACAGACGCACACACACACAATATAATACTGACAAGCTATTCCCGTTCTTTGGTACTTTCTAAACGTTCTTATCCAAAATATACAGGGAAATACACCATTAAAAAGCTACATTTTTGTAAGTATTTATAAAATCAATGTTCATACAGTATTTTACATAACAATATGATATGAACCACAGTTTTTACCAATGTACTTCTGCACTGTTTTGTTCCAGTATCATTAAACAGCATTTTTTTTTTTAAAAAAAAGTATCATATCCATTTTGCACTTTGCTTCATCATATATGAAATTGACAAACATCCCAGCTTCTCTAAAAGATTTTTAAAAATTGCCACTAAATGATACATTATGTACAAGTTTTACTGGAGATTCAGTTCTAGGCAATTATTTTCCTCTCACTTATAATTTAAGGTAGTGTTATCTACTATAAGCATATATATATATTTCTTTAATACATAAGAAAACGGCACCATGTGTTATGTCAACCAATGACACTGATGATATGTACAGTTGATGTTAGATACTGAAGATAAATCCTTGCTGACTAGCTCTTACTGTATGATTTAAATAGGGAGCGCTGCACTGTGAGGGAGAAATCTTGGCTTCTTTTATTTCAAAGAAAGACTCCCTTCTTTGCTGGAAGGAACAACCAAATCAGACATATGGCAGGATACCATACATGAAGATTGCCATGACAGCAGCGCTGAATAAGCCAGCTACAGGAACAGTCACAAACCAGGCTAGAAAGATATTGCGAAAGAGATGCCAGTCAACAGCCTTCCTGGAGCGGATCCAGCCAACTGCCACCACAGAACCAACCTTGGAAGTTTGAGAAGAAAGTTAGAATCAAATGCATCTTAACATGAGTAATGCTTATGACCAGGGGTCCATAAATTTTGCTTGCCTTTAGTAGCCAGCCATTACTTGCGGTCACCCACACCTTCCCCTGCCCCATGAGTCCTCTGGCACATATAGATGATTCAGGGGAAGGGCTGGGTCAGTCTTCATGCCAGGTTTTGGAGACACTCAGAAGCAACAAGTGTCTCCAAAGCCTGGCACGAAACAAGACTGATCCCTTCAGTGAGTTATGCCATATGAGTTATATGAGTTTATGTCAGGCATAAAATGAGATGTCCCACCTTCCCCATTTTCTCTGCAATGCAAGTCTCTCACTTTGCACTGGGCATCCAAGGGCTGCTAGTAACTAGAAAATTTTTAAGCTGCTGCTGGCGACTTAGCAACCACATTTGTGGACTCCTGTCTATGACAAAACCAATGCCAGTCAGCTGATGCCCAGAATTACAAAGCTTCTGAAAGAGCTCAGTTGAAATCTGAATTCCTGCTTCATTTTCACACAGGTGAGGAGCTTTGTATGAGGCTGTCACACAGGTGAAGAACTATTTGAGATGGGGTGCAGGACTGTATCTATTTGGTATTAAGGAAGTGCCTTGCACAGTTTGGATTCCATGGCAATTATTTTTTTCTAGCTTTGACTGATATTTCTCTGTACCTGAAGGCCTGTGATCTTATGACAGTTGTATGTCACTTTTGTTGAAAAACCTAACAACTCCTACAAGTAAGGGTATCAACTAAAACATTCTGTCTATGGAATGATGATGTATCTGTAAATGGAAGTGCCAATTAACGCTCGGGCAGAACATAGTAAACTGGTGGCAAAGCTAGATTCCATAAGTGAAGAGCAGATAGATGGCTGTTGAGGCCTGGAATTCTGAATGAACATTCACTAGGTGCACAGTCCATGCAGCACTCTTACCCTGGCAAGAGCAAGATTATTTTCTAGAAAGCTGTAAAACTAATGCTCTTCATCACTGGTATTGCTCTGTTATCTCAGATGTGCCAGAAAGGCTAATATATTAAAGTGTGTTTCCTGTTCTGATCATTGCCATTTTAGGGCTTGCCTGAAGCTGATTTCTGGATGAAGGAAGATAAGACCGCCAACACCACATATTTGCTCGAAACAGTACTATGTTCTCCAGTCCTAAATGCTCAACTCTATAATGGATTGTAATTTATCTTACATGAGAAATTGCCATTTCTTCTAGCTGCTTAACTGAATTACTCTCTTAAGTGCCATTAAGTCTGCTGTTTACTTTCTCATACCACCAACAGAAAAGTGCTGTACACTACAAGGCAGCCATCTTTTCGTCCCTGAAGTCTAAACATAACCTAGACACTTTCACAATCTGCCTTCTCCTTGTTGCAGAGCAGCTAGGGTAGGGCTTCTCTAAGCAGCAGCAGAAGCCATGGGGGGGGGGGGGGAGGTCATTTTATAAGAATGGTTCAAATTCCCATCCCAGCAGTTTGGAGTTGGCTGGAATTTTGGCTTGAGTATTGACTTAAGTTGTTCTATCAGATCCTTAACTATAGAATTATCTGAAACAACATATCTGGTTCATACTGTGTTCTCCAACCGTGGGTCCCCAGATGTTTTTGGCCTACAACTCCCAGCATGCCCTAGCCAGCATAGCGTAGCTGGCTGGGGCATGCTGGGAGTTGTAGGCCAAAAACATCTAGGGACCCAAGGTTGGAGAACACTGATCTAGTATATCTACTCTGGCAGCAGTTCTTCAAGGCCGCAAGCAGAGAGAGGTCTTTTCCAGCCCTGCTACCCAAGATCCTTTTTAATTGGAAATGCCAGAGACTGTACTCAGGGCCTCCAGCATACAAAGCTTGTGTTTTATTACTAAGCTATGGCCTCTCCCTGGAAGGGACATGAAAAATTTACACTTTCTTACAATAATAACAAATGTCCACTACACATTCGAACACTACTGAACTTATGTAATATACTACTCTGGTGATGGCATCTATCTCCCCCCCCCAAAAAAATTATATTACGAGCATGGCTATTTCACGTGTATATTCTCTCTCTCTCCCTGCTGAAAAGTACAAGCAAAGATCAAGTCAGATAGATTATTGAGATGCAAGGTTCCAAAGGATTAATTCAATCCAATTAGTGTTTAATATTCTTCATAACCAAGAACCAGTCATAAGACCATCTCTGATCAAACCAATTCCAAAAACCACAAGTTTGGCAAAAGTTATTAGTGGGAGATTACTGGCAAAAATTCAGTCCCTATAAAGTTGATAAAAGTAATGGGCTTGCTTCAACTTCAGTTTAACTGGGATTTGTGACTCCACATGCACTGGGGTTCCTCCTCTCTCTTTTACTGCAGCCTCCATGACACCTAAAGTACCGCTGCCCAAAGATCAACACTGCCTCCAGAGTGGCATTCCAAGAGGCAGCAGCAGGTGCTGCAAAGGAAAAAAATGGAAACCCCCACATGAGCCTTGTTGGATCCTAGTCTGCACAAAGTTAACTTACTAAGAGTTAACAGAATATTTCTTGCAAACACAATATATTAATACTTTAAACTAGATCTCTTTCCAAGGCACAATGCATATCGCTGAGCACCACTGACTGACACTGTCTATTATTGGCTGCAGTATGTCCCAGTCCAGGAGCCTTTGTCCACTACTGAACCTGCCAAATTCTCTTTAAATCAGCCCTCCCCTCATAGGCTGAATCTTGATATCTAGCCAATGGACTGTATCCAATGTTAGTCTACTTAAGTCCCATTCATTTCAATGGATTTACTGTAAGTAGGAATAACGTTGGATGCAGCCCTAAGAATCCTTTCAGAGCCAGACCAACCATTAGGCAGAAAGAGGTGGCTGCCTCAGGCAGCAGATGTTGGAGGGTAGCAGCAGCTACCTTCTAGCCCAGTGTTCTCCAACCTTGGGTCCCCAGATATTTTTGGCCTACGCTGGCTGGGGCATGCTGGGAGTTGTAGGCCAAAAACATCTGGGGACCCAAGGTTGGAGAACACTGTTCTAGCCATTCCCATCCTCCTGATTTGGTGCTCCTGTGGTGGAAGTGCTTGCTTATTGCTGGGCTGGGCAGCCTAGTTGCCTTCTCCCCAACAAACTGCAGACAGCACCTTTGGGGGAAGATCCTTGACTGAGCAAGCAGGCAGAGGCAGCCAGCCCAGGCCATGCCCTCCAATTGGCATCATGTGTGCACATGAATTGCTCTGTTCACTTGACGCAGGCTGGCACTGGCGCTGCAACATTTGTCTGAGCAAGCAGCAAGCAGGTGCCAGGCAGAGCAGTAAGTGGTGGCGAGGTGTTGGGAGGACAGAACTGTGTATGCCCTGTAGCCTGCCCTGCACCCCTCCCCCACAAGTGAGTCCGCTGCCCTCCGGTGCAGTGGAAGACGCTGTCCCATTGTCAGTGTTGATGTAAGGTTCAACTGGTGGGGTTGTAAGGTTGATGTAAGGTTTAACTGGTGGGGGGTTGCCTCAGGCTCTTCTGTAGCCCCATTCCTTGCTCCCATGCGCTGCCTTTTCTGCCCCCCGCATCTCATGCCCTAGCCTTCTCATCTCACTTCTTACATGGACCTTGGATAGTATATGCCATTCTCTCTTTTGGACCTGAAGGTGGTGGGTGTTTGCTTGTCAAAGTATCTAAAAATATTAACTCCACTTCAAACTTTTGACATTGTCTTTTGACATTTTCTTCAAAAAGAGAATATATTTGTTCCTGCTTTCCGCCATCATTCTACCTTGTTAACTGCTCTGGATTTTCCAACTGATGGGTCACCAGTAGCACCTCTACCACTTCCTTTTTGTCAGTTAGGGTTGTTGTTTTTAAGAGAGGGGAAACTAGAGGTGGAAATGGGGGAAGGACAGAAATGGACGTACAGTAAAAATAATAATTAAGTGTGCCCTATACTATAGGTTGGGGTTAAAGGTAGGTAGGGTCCAGGTCTGAAAAGGATGAGGAATGCTGCTTTAAATGGAACACAAACAGCACTACAATTTTATTTAAATATTGATTTTAAAAGATGCAACTTATATTCTGTTATGTTTCATAAATTTCCCCAGTTTTAAAAGGGCATCAGTGATACTGGCTTTGGTAGTCCCATTTCTAAAACATTAAGTAAATTTAGTGTTACTAAGTTTTGATGAAAATACAGGTTAGAAGAGCAGTTAGATTTCATAGTTAAAAAGCTGGAACAATTTGTCAAGTTTCAAATGATAGCTGTTTTTCAATTGACTTGAAAGTAAATGCCATTTGCCTTCAGATACTGAAATACAGAACCAAGCATTCTTGTGACTCTTACTGAAGTACTCTTGTGGTGCGCCCTAAAATTACTAATACCATAATCCACTAGTGTTCCATATGAAAAACTGTGCAAGTCGTTTTGGGGAGAAAATCAAATGTATAAAACTGTTAGTGTAAAGCAAGCACTAAGAAGTTTAATGCATAGATGCAAGAATACTAAAAGTTAAGATGACTGCCACTTGTTAACAAACTACCAAATGAATACTACAATGTGGCTTATAAGTAACAGTAAGAATAATAAGCTACCTATATTCTGCCCACCATAATAATGATTTAGAAGAAAACAAAACAGCATCTTAGCATTTGGGAAAAAAGCGCAAGTACAATTTTTAAAAGTAATTTGAAAGTAATTCAGAATGCCATATTTTGATTCCTTGTTTTCAATTAAAATAACTGCTTGATTCATTACGTAATGAAGGCAAAATGGGGGAAATCATTGCTTGTTATGATTTGTCTCTTTCTGTTCTTAAAAGATTGAGCATGTGTTTAATTGGCATGACCACTGCAAACGCCAATACCTTGCAATGAGTGGAGCTTATTGGAATACCCACATTTGAGGCTACAAGTACGGTTAGCGCACACATTACTTCAATGCAAAATCCACTGTGAAGAAATAAAAAAAGACAGATGGAGATTTTGTAGTGTAATAGTGACACACAGGAAATCCCATGCCATGCATTCATCAGGAAAGTGAAAGGATGAAGGATGAAAAGTGTCAGAACCTCTGGACAGAGAAGGGTGCAGCAGATCAAAGTTCACGTGGCATGACCTGAGGAAAACCTTACTGCTACACAGAGCCCAATCCCCAACCATTAGGCAGGGTAAAGCAGATTTTGGGGTACCACTCAAGGGCAGCATAATATAGATGTTTTAGTTTGTTATTTTTACCCAAAGGGGCAAGTGCCATTTAGATTCCTGCTGCCTCACACCATCTGCCAAACTTTGCTTGCCTCTAGGATAAAAAATATTATTTGGGCTAGGGCCATTCTTGTTCAGTACTCTCATGTGCAGTTGCATAACTATGTGAAAATATGGGGAGACAAGACAGGAAACGGCACGTTTGCAGACCCACAGAGAAGTATAACTAAGTAGAATTTAATGTGGATGAACAGTTGATTCTGAATAATCTCACATGGATAATAAATGAAAACAAATCTTCAGTTGTAGAATATGTGAAAAATGAGATGTTTTAAAGGAAACATGAGACCTGCCCATTCATGTACTTTATAAGCATGGGGACGGGGACGGAGTTCCTGCATATACACACCCATTTTACATTTCCCTATTGTGGTATCATGCCACTATAAACTGATCTGAGCAGCAGAGTTAAAAAACGAACAGTCCAGACCAGCCTGGCTGCAGTCACATGGCAAAGGCATACCTTGCAGTGTGTAGTACTGACAGGAAGTCCAACATTGGAAGCTACCACAACTGTGAACGCCGAAGCCAACTCAATAGTGAATCCACTGCAGGAAGCATAAGAAAACACTTCACAGTCACTCTTTTCTTTGAATTTAATCTATCAGTCTGGGCTGACACCGTGCAACATGCCAAAGTCTTACCAGCATCTTCTCCAACAGCTTCTCTCCAACTGATTTTTGGTCATTGAGTAATATTAAGAGAACAAGGAGCTGCTGAATAATGGAAACTGTGCACACACATATGTTAAATTAGCTGATCAGCTCACTGCCACTGGCAATCTATTCTACATTCCAAGAAATCATGCTTAATTAGTAATTAGGTTAGCAGCAGAGGTCTAGCATGCATTAAAAGCAAATAAAAATCATACATCTATTTTTTAGTTATTTGGAAGCTCATGGAAAACTACTTTGATTTTTGCCATTTCCCAGTTTATGTCTCTCTATGCTATTCAAGCCACTGGCAGACTATTCAGCTCAACTAAACCTCCACAATGCAAACATATCATATTGGTTTAAAGAGGAGCTAACACACATCACTATTCAAATCAAAAGCAGAAACAATTAGCCACAAAGATGCTATGGTAGAATTTCTCAAAATAGACAGCATTAGATTTCAGGATAACCAAATCCAGCAGACATGC
This sequence comes from Shinisaurus crocodilurus, assembly GCA_021292165.1. NCBI lineage: Eukaryota > Metazoa > Chordata > Lepidosauria > Squamata > Shinisauridae > Shinisaurus > Shinisaurus crocodilurus. Next base: position 96,913,150 of record CM037880.1, read on the forward strand.
AATTACCTTGAAGGTGTGATGGGTGTGAGGTCTTTCCCCATTGTTTGAATCACTCTTCGGCCCCAGACCCAGAGACCCACACAGATGCCAACACCTCCATACAGCAGCAGCCAAACAGGAGTAGGAGCTTCTTGCATTACGGCACCCTGGTCATATATAAGCCAGAGGGCAACCAAAGGGCCAATAGCATTGCTGGAAAGCAGAACATAACATTGGAGTTGTATTATTAAATCCTAAATCCTTCACTTAATTCCCTACTGATCATATTGACCTACGTCAGAAGAATCTTATGAAAATATCCTTCACTACAAAACGCATCCTCGTGCTACCTCTTGAACCAGTCTTCTTCTTCTGCATTACTTGTAGGTATGTATTTATTTCAATTTATATCCTGCCTTCCTGTATATAGCACCCATGTTGTTCAGACATGCTGTCCCTCTCTACTGGGGAATAGCAGAATGGCACTTTCATATAATTCAAGCCAATACACGACAGAACACAGGAGCTAATGTAGATAATGAAGCTACTAATGCATAATCAAACTACTTTTCGACATTGGTTTATCATCAGTTTTATAGTTACTTATATCAGGATCACAGAAAAATCTGTGGACCATAGCCTAATCTGTTGTTAGACTGTTAGTTGGTTTCTGGGCACAATCCAAAGTGCTAGTTTTAAAGCCCTAAATGACCTCAACCCCGGTTACCTGAGAAAATGCCTTCTCCCTTGCCCGTCACCCGATACACCAAGAACTGCAGGGAAAGCATTGCTTTATATTCCCTCTTCATCCGAGATCCTTGGAGCAAAGAGGAGCAGGGTATTCCCCACACCCGCCCCCATGTTGTTGCCTGTTGAGCTCAAACATGTGTAGCTACAGATAATGTTTTTTTTTAATGTCTTAAAATGTGGTTTTATGCTGTCTTGTTCTTGGCTAGCTTGTGAGCTACTTTGAAAATTCAAGAGACTGAAGGGTGGGTGGGGATTTTTCAAAAAATAAATAAAATACAGGAATCAAAAGATACCAATCTGAGATGCACACATGACACTGAAGGTCCCAGGACCTTTATGAAATGCTGTCTGCCATTTGCACATTACAAAGACATGCATCTGCAGGTCATGGGATATGGACAGGTTACTTACCTGTAACTGTAGTTCTTCGAGTGGTCATCTGTGCAGTCACACATATGGGCTCTGCGCCTGCGCTGAGCTTCCTTCGGAAATTCTTTAGCTGAGGCGAACTGGGCGGGAGCCCCTCCCCCATCGTGCCTGCTCCTCAGCACGGCTCCCGCCCATTCCCTCAGTTCCCTGAGACCGCCTATTGCGGCCCCATGAACCGAGAGATACATGTTGGTGTAACCCCTGTTTGTCGTGGGATTACACTAAATAACATATTCATTCATAGCATAATGAACTGGAGCGACGCACCCAGTCTCCACTGGCAGGTCCATCGAAATCGATAATGACGCCGAGCAGGGACGGATGGGTGGGTTGTGTGACTGCACAGATGACCACTCGAAGAACTACAGTTACAGGTAAGCAACCTGTCCTTCTTCTTCGTGGTCTCTGTGCATCACACATATGGGCAGAGTAACAAGCTGACTTACCGGTGGCGGGATGGCGGCCCACATCACTGCAACACCGATGAGAGGACTGCCCGGCCAAAGGCGTTTGCTTCCCGAGCTCAAAGGTCAAGTCTATAATGTCTTATGAATGTCGATGGCATGGACCAGGTGGCTGCTCTACATAGCTCTGGTAGAGGGATGCCTTTTCCAAACGCCACGGACGTAGACTGCGCTCGGGTTGAGTGTGCTCTCACTGAACCAGGTAACTCTTTGTGCGCTATCTGGTATGCGAGAGTAATTGTTTCTACAATCCATTTTGAAAATCTTTGTCTGGACACAGGCTGACCTTTCGATTTGCCGCCATAACAGACGAATAGCTGCGATGTTTGCCTGAACGTGGCAGTTCGATCTTTGTAAAAAGCCAGGGCACGTCGCACATCTAGTGCATGCATCTTCCTTTCCAAGTCGGTAGTTGGGTTTGGGAAGTATGCTGGAAGGACTATGTCTTGGTTGGTATGGAATTCAGACACCACTTTTGGGACAAAAGAAGAATCAGGCCTGACAATTACTTTGTCTTTATGGAAGACCATATAGGGAGAGTCTTCTCTTAGTGCACAGAGTTCACTTGACCTTCTTGCTGACGTGATGGCGACCAGGAAAGCTGTTTTCCATGTCAGCAAGCGGTGGTCTATGGTGGCAAGCGGTTCAAATGGCTTCTGCTGGAGAGCACGCAACACTAGTGGTAAGTCCCAGCCCGGTATCAAGTTTTTGACTGGAGGGATGATGTTTCGCAGGCCTTTCAGGAACTGTTTTATTAACGGGTGAGTGAAGACTGTTCCTGTGGTGGTATAAGGTCTATTGGTTGAAATTGCTGCCAGATACACTCTTATTGACGATAATTTTAAGCCTCTCAGCATCAGCGTGTGCAAGTACTCTAAAATTGTTTGAATTGGGCAAGTTTTTGGGTCCTGCCCCAACTGGGTCACAAAGTTCGTAAAACCTATCCACTTTCTAGCATAAGACGCCCTTGTAGATGGCTTGCGGGCAGCTTGCAAGATACTACGGATGGCTATCGGCAGGTTTTGTACCATCAGTGTCGAATCCTCCACGCCATGAGGGAGAGGCTCTTTAGGTCCGGGTGCTGAATCTTGCCTTGTGCTTGCGTTAGCAGCGTTGGGATGATTGGAAGCGACCGGTATTCCCCTCTGGAGAGGTGCAGAAGTTGAGGGAACCACGGCTGCCTGGGCCACCACGGCGCTATCAAGATGCAGTCCGTCCTGTCGGTCCAGACTCTCGAGACGACCCGTGTCAACAGAGGGAGAGGTGGGAAGATGTAGAATAGACGCCCCGACCACTGCATCATAAAGGCGTCTGTAATGGAGTCTGGATCCGACGCTGCTCTGCTGCAGAAAAGGCGGCATGCAGTGTTCTCCAAGGTGGCAAAAAGGTCTACTTGTGGATGACCCCAGATTGAGAAGATCCAATGGCGTATCTCTGGATCCAGCTGCCACTCGTGGGATTGCAATGACACTCTGCTGAGTGTGTCTGCCAATGTGTTGTCTTTGCCTGCGATGTGAATCGCCACGAGGGAGATGGATCTTCGAATTGTCCAATTGTAAATTCTGAGGGTCAGCCTCGACAATCTCAACGACCGCGTTCCCCCTTGTTTGTTGAGGTAGGCAACGACGGTCGTGTTGTCTGTCACTACCTGGATGTGTTGATTGTGCAGGTGTGACTCCAGTGCCTTCATGGCCTTCCACACTGCTAACAGTTCTAGCATGTTGATATGCATTTTGCGCTCTATAGGATTCCAAGTGCCTTGAGCTGTGTGTCCTGTACAGTGCGCTCCCCAGCCCAGGAGGGAGGCATCCGTTGTCAGAATCTTTGTTGGTTTCAATGGATGAAATGGTACACCTTGTACAAGATTTCTTCTGTCTGACCACCATAGGAGTGTCGCCTTGATGCTCCTTGGAATGGAGAGGCGAACCGAAGGACACTGTCTTTGAGGATTGTATGTACGGATAAACCAGTTTTGGACAGTCCTCATGCGTAGACGCGCATAACACACAACCTGCACTGTTGATGCCATGTGCCCAAGAAGGCGTTGGATCGTCCTTGCTGAGCTGGTTGTGGCGCGATATACTGATTTGGCAATGGAGAGTACCTTCTCCACTCTGTCTAGGGGTAAGTACGCTCGCTCGTGAACAGAGTCCAGTAGCGCTCCTATAAACTGAATTTTTTTGGTAGGAGTTAGTATTGATTTTTTGGCGTTGAGACACAAGCCTAGTTCTTCGAGCAGGTTCAGTGTTGTGCGAAGAGCTGACTTGAGGCGAAGTCTTGACGAGTCCACGACCAGCCAATCGTCGAGATACGGGAAGATCCGAATCCCCCTGGCACGTAGATTCGCACAGACTGCCGCCATGCACTTTGTGAACACCCTTGGAGCGGTGGAGAGGCCGAAGGGAAGAACCACAAATTGGTACGCCTCGTCTCCTATTTTGAACCGCAGGTACCTCCGACTGTCTTGATGAATGGCGATGTGAAAGTATGCGTCTTGCAAATCTATCGACGTGAACCAATCCATCTTGCGAAGTAGAGGCAGTATCGACTGGATGGTGACCATTCTGAACTTCTTTGTTGTTATGAAGAAGTTGACAAGTCGGAGGTCTAGGATCGGTCGAAGTCCTCCTCCCTTCTTCGACACTGTGAAGTACCGAGAATAGAGCCCCTCCTGGAGGCGACGTGGGTGGACAGGCTGGATGGCGCCCTTCTGCAACAGAGCGTCCACCTCCTCCAACAATGGTGGAGTGGGCTGTGTGGTACTGATGCCGAGGAAAGGGGGGAGGACGTCGAACTCGATCTGGTACCCGTGCTGGATGATTTTGAGGACCCAGCGGTCCGTCATGATGGTGTGCCACGACGGGAGGTATGCGGCAAGTCTGTCTGTGTAGGACACTATTTGCTTTGGCTCTAATGTCATGTCCTTTGGGTTTGTCAAATTTGGTGGTTTTGTCACGTCCAGTATATTTGTCATAGCCAGTTTGTTTGTCAAGTCCAGTTGATATTCCTTTTTGGGTATGGCGGAGGAGTCAAAGGCGACGTTTGCCTGCTGCCCCAGTCCTCCTAGTACCCTGGTACCTCGTGTGTTGGAAAGGTCTCCTTGCTCCAGCAGTCTGTCTGTCCTGAGGACGTGTGTCTTGTCCTCTTTGGTGGTACCTTGGTCGAAAAGGAGTTGAAGGAGCAGGGAACCTGGTCCACTGCCGCGGTTTGAATTGTTTTTGCCGCGGTAGGTTCCCAAGACCCATCTTTTGTGCAGATACTTTGGCCTTTTGAGCGGTATCTAATGAGTCGTCCGTCTTCTCATTAAAGAGACCCTCACCATCAAATGAGAGGTTCTCTATTCTGGCCTTGACATCATTATTTAGCGCTGTTGACCGGAGCCATGCATGGCGTCTCAAGGCGACGGCACCAATGAGGGACCTTGCATGGCAGTCTGTCTGATGCCTCGCGTTGTTCATTTGCATCGTCGAGATGCTCATAGCCTCCGCTTGTAGCGTCCGTGCTAGGTCCCTCCCCTCTGTTGGCAGATCGTCACAAATGTTTCCCAACTTCTCTATTAAGAAGTGCTGGTAGCGCGCCATGATCGCCTGGTAGTTGCTAACTTTTAACCCCAGGGAACCGGATGCGTAAATACGCCTGCCACAGGTATCCAACTTCTTCCCCTCCTGGTCTGTAGGGGTAGAGTGTTGCTTAGAGGACGAAGACTGGGCTGATTCCACAATGATGGAATTTGGTGCTGGGTGCGAAAATAGGAATTTTACCCCTTCCGGTTGCACATTGTAGAGCGACTCCAGTCTCTTGCCCACTGGTGGAATTGCCGTTGGGGTCTTCCACGTGTTCTTCACAGTTTTTAATAAGTAGGGCAAATATGGGACCAGCGTGGGAGATGTCTGTGTGGCCAGGATGAAACTGTATACTGGGTCTTCCATCTCTGGCTCTTCAGTTTGTGTCTCGATCCCCAGTGCCGCGGTCATCCTCATAGAAAGTACCCAAGTCCTCTGTTGGGGAAGTGGACGTTTGGGCTTCTACTTGCAGATCAGGAGAGGTATCGGGCAGGCCTGACAATTCAGAATCACTTTCTGAATAAGGCATGTCTGAAGAGGATTCCGCTGGTGGTGCTTTTGTTTTAGCAGTGGCACTTAAGTGCTTTGTCTTTGCCACTGATTTTCCTGGGTTTTTTGCTGGGGCTGGACTTGTACGGCGTCGATCGCGACGTTCGACATCGAGCGGGCTTCGGTGTCGAGGCGAGCGCTCGGTGTCGGTAGATCGGCGACGAGACCGAGACCGACGATCGATGTCGACGGAACTCTCCCTGCGGCGATGGCGGCGTTCGATCTCGAGAGGGCTGCGGCGACGTCGGGACCGATCATGGGATCGACGGTATCGAGATCGAGAGCTGCGGTCGTCATCGAAAGAGCTGCTTCGATCTCGACGACGGCGGACGACATCGGGAGAGCTACAGCGTCGAATCGAATGGCCAGCCGAGCGTTGTCGAGATCGAGATCGATCGCGTCGGTCCCTTCTTGCATCGATGTCGGCGCTTTCTCTCTCCCTTCGGTCCCGAGGAAGAGTGTGGCGCTGCTGGCGGCGTACATCGTCCCTTCGATAGGTACGCGCATATCGATGCGAAGAGGAGCGCGAAGACGAAGACATCGATCTCGAGAGGGACTTCCCGCTTCGGTGTCGAGGAGGAGTCGACGAGACGGAACGCCGTGGCGTGCGTGCGCTCTCTGTTCTCGGAGAGACTGTTGGGACCGGCGTTGGGGATTCTAATATCTCCCCGTCCGAAATAGACACGACATGCACCGAAGATTCCTTGGATTTCTGGGGAGACGGAGGTGCAGAGGTCTGTCCCTTGCCTGTCGATGGCAATCTTGATCGGTGAGACGAGCTCGAAGCTGGTCTCTCGATCCTCTCCGGTGATGCCGACACCGCGCGGCTCCCTGTCGAATGGGCGGGAGTTGCAGGCTTTGAGAGAGGTCGGCCATGTTTTGGGCTTTTTGCCTTGGCGACATCTCTTTCCTTCCCTTCCTCCCTAGAGCGTTTTTTTAGCTTTCTTGCTCTTTTGCTGGGAGGTGGTTTCTCCTTGGGCTTCAGATTGAGGCGTAGCCACCTTAGATGTGGTTGCCCGAGGCATAGAGGGGCCTGCTGCAGATAGTGTCTGCTGCCAGAGAGAGGTCTTTAGCTTTAAGGCCCTCTGTTTCCTCGTAGGCTTCGTAAAGGCCTGGCAATGCTTGCATTTTTCTACAATATGCTCTTGGCCCAAGCAAATAAGGCATAGAGAATGCCCATCAGCTGGAGGCAATTTAGCCTTACAGCCAGAGCACTTCCTAAAGGGGGCTTTAAGAGCCATTCTAAAGAAGAGGAAAAGCTTTGAAGGGAGATTAGGCCGAAGAAAGGTATAGGACAATAGAACAACGAGGATAAATTTTTTTTTTTTTTTTTTTATAGGACAAAGAGTGGAGGAGAAAGGAGTAAAGTTGTGAGGAAAAAATACTATTTTTTCTATACTCAGCCGAAGAAGAATGGAGAACCTCGAAGAAAGACTATAGCAATAGGCGGTCGAAGAGGAACTGAGGGAATGGGCGGGAGCCGTGCTGAGGAGCAGGCACGATGGGGGAGGGGCTCCCGCCCAGTTCGCCTCAGCTAAAGAATTTCCGAAGGAAGCTCAGCGCAGGCGCAGAGCCCATATGTGTGATGCACAGAGACCACGAAGAAGAACATTTGGATATACCGTATGTGTGTCTGCTCTGTTTATATGTTTGTAGCTAAACTGTCTTTATATTATGCATAATACAGTATTTTTACAGTTTTTAATCTCTGTAGACCCCCCCCCCCAATAGAGCTTTGGCTTTCCCCCTTCTTCCCTCCCCATTCCTTTTTCCTTGTATGTCATGTCTTTTTAGACTGTAAGCCTGCGGGCAGGGACTGTCTTGTTTAATTGATTATATGTAAGCCGCTCTGGGAGCCTTTTTGGCTGAGGGGCGGCATAAAAATGTTTCAAATAAATAAATAAATGGCTTTTGGCGGTATAGATGAAATAAATCTGATTCTGGCCACTTCTCTCTCTAGGGCTGGTATGGATATGAGTAGGGCAGGGCAGGCAACATGGTGCCCACAGTCACCAGTGCGGCCCCACACACTTTCTTACTGCCCACCAAAGTGTGTGTGTGTGTGTGTGTGTGAGAGAGAGAGAGAGAGAGAGAGAGTCAGTCAGTCTATGGGTGATGAGCTAGGGTGTGAGAGAGTGTATGGGTGGTGATCCAGGATAAGCGATAAAAAGAGATATTGGGAATGTGTTTGCTGGCAGAGAAGTGGGGGAGAGAGAAAAAAGTTGCCTTCTTTGAAATACGTTTCTGTTGGAACTGAAAACTGTGGGCTCAAAGGAGTTGTTTAGTGTGTTGAGGCTCATACTCCACCTCTGCCTTGTACTCAGTCCTTTGGACAGGTCAGTTGTCCTTCCTAGCCACCCCTTCTATGGTAGTTATTTTGTGGTGATGCCCAGGAGTTTCTCAAATTGCCAAATGTGCCCACAGGCCCAGAAAGGTTGCCTACCTCTAGATTAAGGTATCTCCCTTGGGTTTGTGAACCATGTTTAAGATGGGGTGAGGGGCACTGCATTCAAAGAGGGTGGGCTTGGAGAACGGTACATGATTCCACAGCCCTCTCCCTTAACCACTGTCAGCTTATAACAGCCAAAAGAGAAAATGTACTCGTTTTGACCCTTCACCATACTAAAGATACGCTTTACAGAAAATAGATTTCCTGGCTACAATTAATATTTGCAGCTATTTTAAAATGTTCCTCTTTGGGGCAGGTGTGTGTGTATGTGTTAGAGTATGACCGAGGCTGGTTATTTGTACATACATTCCTAATATATTTTCCACCTAATTGTTATTCTTAGAGACTCTCTGCAGATTATATTCTTAGACATACACATAAAAATATAATGTGTGAATGACAAACATATCTGGAAATACATGTATGTTATAGGAACACTCAGAGAGCCAAGATGGGCTTCAGCTTCCTAGTAAGTGTACACTCGGTCACAAACCTGGTTTGCTGCTACAAAATGCATGAGGCCACACTTAGAATCACTGTATTAATGAAATATCTGACCAGCTTAACATCTTAACATCATGATCCAGAAGGTGTGCAATGGCATCTTACTGACTTGCCTAAGCATTTGTGGGCCCCTGAAGCTCAAGAATGGATATTTCAGAAGCATTTTGTTTTGGTCTGGATTCCTTTCCACTAGGCCAGAGCTGAGCACATTTTAACTTTTACTAAAACCTATACTGCGATACAAAGGTCCTATAAGACACTGATGTCTAAAGCACAGGCTCACAGGAAGAACACTAAAGCCAAATACAGAAAGAATGTTGCATGGCCATTGTATAATATGCTGTTGCAATGATTTTGCTATCTGCTACCTAAAGCTAAGAAAGCAATAGTTGACTGATTACCAGAACAACATAAAATGTCTAACATAACAGTCCAAGTTTAATGAGTTAACAAACCAAAACCTTTTCAGGACATTGGCAATGGAGAATGGAATCCAGAGAATGCACAACCCAGGAATTGACAGCTAGATCCAAAGACCAGCACTGACTATATTTAGTAAAAGAGCCTTGCCAAAATACACAGCTGGAGCAAAGGGCAATGGTGCTGCCTGACAATGTGCAAAACAAACAGGCAATGCCGAAAAATTAATATTTTCTGAAAACCAGAGCCCCTGCTTTCAAATGATATAAATCTTGGGACCTGTGCCTGACACATTTCCCTGGGAGTTACAGGCACTCAGCAACTTACAGACAGCATTAGCTGCCAACCAAAATGAAATCCTTAATCTCTAGTGACTCTCAGCTCAGGAGGAATAAAATTTGGAATGATGTGAGAAAGTCTGTCAAAGTGCTTGTATGCCAGGTAACTGAAATACTTTAAGAGCAAACCTCAATTGCAGATCGCCTATCAAGACAAAGGGGGGAAAGAGCTTGAATTTAAAATCCAATGTTGTACTACTTGTACTAAAAATATCTTCTGAATCGGATGCTTCCTCCCTTATTAACAATATTGCAGATTCTGAATTGCCCATATCTGGTGCCAGTCATTGGCTAAAGAGCTGCTGGGAGGTTATAACCTCCCTACTCTCCTTCCAGCAAGCACAAGGTCAGCCTGGCCCTAACTGGATTTAAATGCCTGGTTTGTTTGTTTTTAATTCACCTCTCTGTTTTCACTTTCTCAACTGCTCCCCGCTCTCTTCCTCTTCTCTTGTATATCTGGACTCTTAGATTGTAAGCTTGAAGGCAAGACTGCATCTATTTTACAGTTTAGTTACTGTGAGGAGTCTAGAAAAAAATAGTAATAGATTTTAGGGAACTAGTCAGTTGACCACTGATCTGACAATATTCAACTACAGTCAAATGTTCCTTGAAGCCAAGGATGACATTATATAAGTGGCAGCCAACCTTTCAATTAATTGCATCATGGTGACACCTGATAACAAAAGCCAGAAAGGCGCGCTCCTGAGTCCCTGAGCCCTAGAGGAGTATTAATGCAGAAAACACTTCCACGCTTTATTTAGGAACAGGCATGCCCTCTCCTGCACTAACCATAGCCATATTTAAGAACTAGCTTTTGTCATGTAGTTATTTATGTTTTGCTTTAAAACAAGGATTTATTTATTTATTTATGCATTATATTTATTTCCTGCTTTTCAGCAAACATCAGCTTATAAAGTGGTTTACAGTTAAAAGTCCACATATAGGTACAATATAAATTAGGAACAGACTGGTTTGCCTGTTGCAGCCTCTTCTGGTTCCTGGTAATTGGTGAGAAAATCCAGGTGCCAGGCCAGGGAGAGAGGACGCAGACACTGTACAGACCTTTGGTGGCTGGCTGATGGTAACTCACAGTAGCAACCTTCCCATTTAGGCTACCTCTGGGATACCATGATGAAAGCCGGGAAAACTGTTCACTCTCGAAAATGTGGTTCCCGTATACGTATTTATATTTGGCATAAACATGATTGTTTACTATGAATTACTTGATTACCAGGCTGAAAATTAAATAGATTAGAACTTAATTTTTTTGTTTTATAAGAGTTAACTAACTTGACTTATGACACTATCACAGATCTCTTTACTAAGTTAGTCCTTTAATACTTGACAACTATATTAAAAATCTTTAAGCACTTGACAAGAATTTATGTTGCAGTGGAGTCTGAGTCTGATACAGTTAGGCAAGAGTCAAAAGGGCCAGAGCAGGGCCAACCCTACTATTAGGCAGAATGAGCCAGCAACCTCAGGTGGCAGACGCTGGGAGGCAGCAGAAGCTCTCCTCTGCCATTCCCATCCTCCTGAGCTGGTGCTCCAGTGGCAGTAATGCTTGCTTGTTGGTTGCCTGGCCTGTCTGACTCTGTCTTGCATAGTTTCCTTCTCCCCAACAAGTTGCAGGCAATGCTGGGACCAAGCAGGCAGGCAGAAACAGCCAGCCCAAGCCATGCACTCCAGCAGGCATCATGTCTGAGCATATTTTGATCCAGTCATCTGACACATGCTGGCACTGGTGCTGACCAAGCAAGTGGGAAAACAGTCATCTTGAAGGTGGGGTTGGGAGAGGCAAAAACATCTCCCAACCCCCAGCGAGATTGTTGTCCTGGCGTGGCTAATAGTGTTTTCCTTCCCTGCAGGTAGAGGATAGTGAAACTGCAGAGAAGTAGAATGAATTCTTTGCATTTATCCTCATTATAGAAGATATTGGACAGATATGCATACCTGAAACACTTTTTTGAGGGCAAGGCATCGGAAAAAACTAAAGGTGACAACAGATCAATTTCTATGACAAATTAAAAGTCATCCAGTTTGGCATACATCTGAGAGTTCTTGAAGAACTCATATATGAAATTGTTGATGTTCTAACAAAAATATGCTGCTTGCCACTAAATTTTGACTTCTCATGAGAATGCAATGTGGCAGTCAATTCTAAAAATGGAAGCTTGGGGGGGGGGGGGGCAGAGCCAGAAAATTACAGGCCACAGTCTAACATTTGTAAATTGGTGTAAATCATTATTAATGCTAAAGCATATAGAACAAGAAGCCTTGCTGAGGAAGAATCAGTGTGGCTTCTGCAAAGGAATGTCCTGCCTCACCAATCTTTTACAGTTCTTTGAGTGTGTCAAGAAGCACATAGTCAAAAGTGATTTGGTAGCTATTATGTACGGTACTTGAATTTCTAAAAGAGTGTTTAACAACGTCCCTAACAAAGGCTCCTGAGCAAATGGAGCAGTCATGGGATAAGAGGAAGGATCTTCTTATGGATCAATGACTCATTAAAGAACAAGAGGCAATGGGTAGGGGTAAAAGGACAATACTCACAATGGAGGAAAGTAAGCAGTGGGGTCCCTCAAGGATCTGTATTAGGACTGGTGCTTTTAAACTTTTTCATAAATGATCTGGAGTTAGGGATGAGTAGTGAGATGGCCAAGTCTGCGAATAACATCAAATTATTCAGGACGGTAAAACCCCACATGGACTGCAAAGAGCTCCTAAAGGATCTCTCCAAACTAGGTGAATGAGCAACAAAATGGTAAATGCAATTAGGTATCAGTAAGCATAAAAGCGATGGACCCCAGGACCAAAAAATCCAACTTGTGCTTACTGATATTGAACTGCTCTGTAGCAGCATACAAAGGAATATTGGATCCTGATCTACCCGTTGTTGTTTTTCATATCTTTGAGGTTCTTATTTATATCCTGCTTGCAGTCACTGGACTATCTGACATTTTTGTACATATACAGAGTTGTTTCTATATTCATATGGTTCTCCTTTACGATGGCAATTTTCAGTCAATTTGTTATCTATTACATTGACAGCAGTGTCCATCTTTTTAATAAATGTCCTTTATCATATACAATTCTTGTTTATATCCCATTGTGGTGTATGTTTTAATATTCAGTGCCTTGGAGCATTATTTTTCAATAATTTCATACTAAATGAAATTTCATACTAATATACAGCAGTGCATTTGGATTTATTTATACGACAACTGTATACCTGAGAGTATTTTGATGGCTGCATTCGCATACAATAAGCCAGAACTCTGGAGAATCCTGGCTTACCATGAACGAGCTGCAGCCTTTTCACACCCGCTTGGCTCCTCCTGCTAGTGTGACCAGTGAAACAAATCAGAAATGGTTTGCTTTGCATGTCTTCCAAACCCACATTCTTTGCTTGTTGCTCCCAAATAAGCCAAGGATCGTACACCAATAACAAGTCCTGGTTTGCGATCCTGACTTGAAAAGGGCGCAACAAACCAGGAGCCCAGGTTTGGACAATACAGTTAAACCAGCAGAAGGAGCCAAGCAAGTCTGCACAGGCTGTGTGTTCCAGCAGGAAGCTTGTTCACAATAGGACAGGATTCTCCAGAATTCTGCCGTACCATTGTGTGTGAACACAACCATATAATAATAATAACAACAACAACAACAACAACAATTGTTGCCCGTTTTTGTTGCGATTTTCAAGTTAACCTGGAAAAACACAAGATCAAAATATAAATATTCCAAAATAATTAACATGACTCCTCAGTACAGAACAAGGTATAAACCTCATTGCCATGTCAAATTACCATAAAAAAGCAAAAAGAAACACTGCATGATTAGCCTGTGAAGTGCTCACTCTCCGATTAATTCAGAATTAGATTGTATGTTATGCTCATGGGGCTTGAAGCCCTACAGCCAATTTCCTATTCATGGCTCCACTGCTTATTAGAACTCACTCAATGAGTCAAGGCCATGACGTAGTGTGTTCCCTTTCTTCTACCTACCACTGACATGGACTGAGGCAGGGCATGAGAGACTCTCTTTGCGATGGCTTCAATTCATACACTGGGAAAGTTTGGACAATCGTATCTTGGCTTAATAAACTGAGATATGAACAAGACTTTTGGCCGGGCAGGCAGCCTCTTTGCTCCTCCCCTTGCAGAGGGAGCAAACAAACCAGGACATCTTCAATTATTTATAATGTCATGTTTCATCTGAACTGGGAAACTACTCTTAACCACTTCAGAACAAGCCAAAATATTAAACTAACTTCAAAGCATGGCTTAACATCTTGGCTTGTACTGAAGTTGTTAACCATGATTTCCTAGTTAGGAAAGAATGTGAAAATGTGGTTTGTTTGCTCATCTGTGCAAAGGGGGGAGTAGAAAGGTTGCATGTACAGCCATAAGATTCGTTCATATCTTGGCTTATTAAGCAGAGATATAATAGTTTGAATGCAGTCTGTGAGTTCTAATAGATGCTAGCCCTTGTGGCAAGCCAAAGGACATATTTAAGATCAGCCTGCAAAGGTATCTAAACATGGCCTGTCACAAGAGCTCGGCTTTATGAATCTTCAGTCTGAATGGGGTACATCTACCCCTGAAGGACCAGGTCCGCAGCTTGGGGGTCATTCTAGACTCCCAGCTATCCATGGAGGCTCAGGTGTCAGCTGTGAGCCGGGCAGCACTGTATCAACTCCATCTGATATGGCAGCTGCGCCCCTACCTTCCTAATCATCTGCTCCCATCAGTGGTTCATGCCTTGGTCTCCTCTCGCCTAGACTACTGTAATGCGCTCTACATGGGGTTACCTTTGAAGACGGTTCGGAAGCTACAGCTGGTATAGAACGCGGTGGCTCGCCTGGTTAAAGGCAGCCGCCGGCGGGATCACATCACTTCAGTGCTCAAGGAGCTACATTGGCTACCAGTTGCTTGCCAAGTCGAATTCAAGGTGTTGGTTTTGACCTTTAAAACACTATACGGCTCCGGTCCAGTCTATCTCAAGGAGCGTCTCCAGCAACACCAAGTAGGCCGCTCATCAAGATCTGCCACAGACGGCCTTCTCCTTGTCCCTTCAGCCAGAGCAGCTAGACTGGTCGGGACGAGGAAGAGGGCCTTTTCTGTGGCGGCCCCCCTACTGTGGAACTCTCTCCCAAGTGACCTCCGCTATGCCCCCTCTCTGCTGAGCTTCCGCCGCTCACTAAAAACTTGGCTGCTCAGGCGGGAATATGGGGTGGGCTAAGATTTTAAAATTTTATACTGTTTTAATGTATTTTAATGTATTTTAATGGAGAAAACTGTTTTAATGTATTTTATTCTGTTTTATCTTCTGTACATCGCCCAGGGTGGCCGGTTTGCCAGCCAGATGGGCGATAAATAAATGCAAATAATAAATAAATAAATAAATAAATAAAAAAAATTGGAACAGTGGGGAGCGCAACACCTGCTCTTACCCGAGCTGAAACTGAGCCTGGTTATCAGTTTCAGTAGAAGGTTATTTTCTAAGGCAAAATAGTTATCCAACTCCACTGGAAGACATTGTGAGTCAAAACCATGTGCCTCAAAACATTCTCTATAAACAAAAAATTAGCTAGCAAATTGGTAAGCTTGCAAAATGGTAAACATTTGGTCAGTGAAGAGAACTGAGAAATTCTAGCTGGACCTGTCCTATAGATAAGCAATGGAACAGCAAGAGGAAAGAGAAATCCAGCTTAAAGAATCTGATAAAAAGAGTTCAAACTACTGCTCTCTGGTTAAAACAGACTTGGAGCCCTCAATCCAGGTGACCTGATTTTATTTGTATATTCATTCTTCACACAAATGAGTAGCAAGAGTGTATAGTCACAGATGGAGGAAATGTTTTTTATACTGTCTTAATGTATTTTATTCTGTTTTTATCTTATGTACATCGCCCAGGGTGGCCGGTTTGCTGGCCAGATGGGCGATAAATAAATGCAAATAATGATGATGATGATGATGATGATGATGATGATGATGATGATGATGATGTTTGAGCAGCTTACAGTTTTAAAATAGGTTAGGATTAGTGAGATTTTGCAATGGACCATTAACACTTCTTGTACAAATCCTCAACAACTAGAAATTACAGAACTCATAAATTGCTATTATAATATTCACACACACAAGCTCTTTCTACCTACCTAACATCATTGCCTCCGTGAGCAAAAGATCCAAAGCAAGCTGTAAGGATTTGGAGAAAGTGAAAAAGTAGGTGAACCTCTGAGGTGTCTCTCTCATCTCTCTCTTCTTCTGCAGGATCTTCAGTGGGATGGTTAGGATCGACTAACTCGGATGCCAATTTCATCTCCACACCGCCTTCCTCCGCTTCAATTTCTGCTTCTGCCACAGCATTGCAGTAGCTGGAGTAGCTGTCGTAACGAACTCTTTTTTTGGAATAAGATACTGTGTCTGTAACTAGCTTTTCACTATCTTCTGGAGTTGACATGTCAGCAGCCTTGAAGGACGAATGCACTGGCATCCCACATATGGCAGCTGTATAGCAAGTATAACTGTTGTTGCGCCGCAGTAACTTGTAGTTATTTTCTTGGGCAGGCCTGTCATCATTACCTCGGTCTAGGTGTATTTTGTGCAGTAAGTCTTTGTACAACCCTGAGTCTTTGTGCACAGTGTGATATACATGAATATCACTCTTCATGTGGCCATCAAAATTAAAGGTGCCGTTGGAAACAGGTGATTTCACCATAGTGTGCGTCATTGAAAATGCCCTTCCTGAAACAGCAGAGAAAAGTCTTATTTTTCAAAGGAATTCAGAGACCGATGGGTAGCGAAACGTTGAAGCTCCAGGAAATATTAATAGAATCATAGAATCACAGAATCATAGAATCATTACTTTTCTATTTTCTATATTTGCTAGCATTTATTCTCCATCAACAGCCAATCATTATGTACCCTGGGGGAGAGGCCCTTTCCATCAGCCTGCCTGGCCAACTGCCAACCTCTTCCTTCTTGGACTCCAGCAGCCGCCGCCAGCCACTCTGCATGGGAGGGCAGAAGAGAGGCCCTTCCCACTGGTCTGCTTTGACAGCTGTCCACCCGAGCTTTCCCTGATTGATTTTCCTTCCCCTTTCCTCCTTAATATGTCTTGTCTTTAAATTTAAGTTTGAAAGTCTGAGGGGCAGGGCCTGTATTATTTCGTTAGCAATTTTAACTGAATACACAATAACAACTAGAACAGCAGCAGGAGCATATTTTTATTCTATTAGTTTAGTTCTTTACTTTTTTCTGTGCCGTTTCTCCCTTTTTTTAGTTGGGTTAGGGAAGAGAATGTTAAAGTAAAGCAATGACTGAATAAATAATCCAAACTGAGGAAATGGGGAGACAGACAAAGAGGAGAAATATACATTATGGAATCTGATTCTGAGAAAAAGTGGCATTACTTGTTTGTGTGATGGTGGGTGAAGCTTCAGCAAGAGGGAGATGCAGAAATGGATAGGTTTGATAGAGGGAGGAGGCTAGAGCCGAGCAGGATAAAAGCTAAACCTTCACTCCCATGTTATTCATAGGAGAAGAAAACAGAGCTACTGTATACAAAAAAGTTTTCAGATAGATATAAAGGCTCAAATATTGATGAAACATCATTCAATGTGTTTAAGATGCCATTAAAAAATCTACCAAAATAAGATTATTATACTATTCTTCATTTCCAGTACAGTCATGCCTTGGATTGAGAGCATAATTCGTTCCAGAAACATGCTTGTAATCCAAAACACTCTTATATCAAAACGAAATCCCCCCCGAAAAATTTGTACAGAGGTTTTTAATTTAAGCCGTACTACAGTACTTGTATTGCAAGACGTCGCTTGTATATCAAGTAAAAAATAAATAAATAAATATTTAAAAATTTGCTTGTCTTGCAAAATGCTCTCAAACCAAGTTACTTGCAATCCAGGGAATTACTGTATATCACAAATTGAGTTGATGGCAATTGCATCATTCACTAACAGAAACCATGGTGTACTCCATAAGTAGCTATCTGAGAAGATAATATAGATAGACTAACCTTGGATAACATATATGCATAATATGTTCTTTATTAAAAAAAACAACACCTGTGATGAGCACAAGCAATCTCTGAGCACCCAGGAAAAGAACATGAGAGAACCACACACTCTTTCTATTTTGGTTTATTCTGTAACACCAGAAAGGTTGGGACGAAGTGTTGAAGCAAGTGTTCTGGGCTGCTATTTTACACCAATGGGGTTACATCCAATGTTACACTAGCAGAAAGATTACAAAAGTTGGTGGTATTTTGCTAGCACTCAGGTGTCCAATGTGGTGCGTAGGGCACCAATGTGCCTTCAGCCACCTCTCTTGGCACCCATCAGGCTCCCTGCCCTTCTGGATTTTAATTTTAATTTTAAAGAGTTTTTAATTTTTAAAAGTTTTTTTTAACTGGGAGGGTGGCATGCTGCAAAATGACCTGTTGTCTTCCAGTGCCATCTTTATTCCCGAGAATGCTTCTGGGCCCCACACAGGCCCCAGAGGCATTCTTAGAAAATAAAAAGGGTGGGTGGCTGCAGCCCAGCAAACTCAGAAAAAGGTAAGCTGGGTAGTGGCAAGGAGCATCCTGGGGGTCTAGAGCAGTGTTCTCCAACCTTGGGTCCCCAGATGTTTTTGGTCTACAACTCCCAGCATGCCCCAGCCAGCATAGCTGGGACCCAAGGTTGGAAAACACTACTCTAGAGGAATGTGGGGGGGGGGGCGCTTTGTGTGTGTTGCATTTTTTGTGTATGTGTGGGTATTTTGTTGTGATTTGTGGGGACATATATGTGATTTGGCATTTGGGCTCAGACCCCACCTCTGCTTTCTACTCAGTTTCTTGGTGAGGTTACTTGTCTCTGAGCCACATCAGTCTGCCTTCTGTGAAGTGGGTGTTGGAGCAGAAAACTGTAGGTTCAAAAGAGAGATTTTGTGTTTTGGAGCTCAGAGTCTGCCTCTGCCTTGTATTTCGCTTCTTGGTGAAGTTACTTTTTAGTCTCACCAGTTTATTTTCTGGGGGAAAGGTACTTTGTGACAGGTCACATCCACCATGGCAACCATCTTGTGAATGGTCCAGCCCTGCCCATGGCAACCATTTTGTGAGAGCACTCTCAAACTTCCAAATGTGCCAACTGACCCAAAAAGATTGGGGACCGCTGCACTAGTAGTTGCACAACCGCTAGCAGAGCACCTAAAATGACTAGCACAAGCAACAGCTATGATTATGAAAT
Organism: Shinisaurus crocodilurus; assembly: GCA_021292165.1. Classification (NCBI taxonomy): domain Eukaryota; kingdom Metazoa; phylum Chordata; class Lepidosauria; order Squamata; family Shinisauridae; genus Shinisaurus; species Shinisaurus crocodilurus. Next base: position 96,931,845 of record CM037880.1, read on the forward strand.
CGTAATGAGTTGTGCAACACTTTATGCGAGCTGACTCAAAGTATTGGATATGACACCTGTGCAAGGATGAAAACTTGGTTTCCACAAGCAATACAGTAGAAGCTTTGCACTAGCTAACACTGGATATAATCCATGGGAATAACCCATCAGACAGCAGCCTGCAATAGTGTCATTCCATGTCAAGTGGTGTAGGGCTCCCCGCGCGACCGTCACGGATTTTGATGAAATTTTGTGTGCAGAGTCCCACATGTCTCAAACGGACTTTGGTAAAGTTTTAGGTTCGCCGCTGGAATACTTGTGGAGATATAGCCGTTTGTTTGACCACATACCGCGATCATGTACAGTATGACTATGAGATTTTGGCAACCTTGAGGCATAATATCTCCCTTAGCTATTTTTTCAAAACAAATGAAACTTAACTACCTCATACATTTGTAAAAATGCCAAAAATAGGGTATTTTCAACCCACCTTTACAAAAAAGTACCCTCTAGAAACGCTTCCAGACCAATCTCATTAGAAAGAGCATGTTTCAAACCCCCCAGAAAAGTGGGTTTGATTTTCCAACACGGGCAAACAGTGCCCTAAAAAGAGGGACAAAGTTGGCTGTACCATCCTGCTAGCCTCTCTACCATCAAGCCAGCCGCCTTACCATGTGGTCTACCTGCTTGCCTTGGCTGATGCTGTTTGCTGGCTGGATTGGGGATCCTTCCCTGGGAGAAAGCTCTGCTGCCGTCAGGAGGGCAACCCCCCCCCCCTGGCCTGCCTGATCGGTAGTACCTGCCACCTGGCTTGCTTGACACTCCCGGAGCGGGGCCCAGTTCCAACTGACACCTGCAAACGCCAACACCCGGTGCGGACCCTCTCAGGGGAGCCACTTCGGGGGTGGCACGAGGGCAGGGGCCCTTGCCCGATTGTTAGGGCAACGGCGGTGTGGGGGTGGGTTCCCGCCTGATCGGCGGAAGCATGGGGGCATGTGTTTATCTAATGGAGGTAGTGGGGGGAGTTCTGGGGGGCAAAGTGTACCAATGTTGAGCGGCAGGCGCTGGCAGAGCGCTTGGGGCAGGCCACGCCGAATAAGGGGTACAAGGGATAGATGCTTAATATCTATCCCTTGTTCTGGGCCTGCTCAGAGCCAAGGGATAACTGGGGGATGCGTGTCTCCTTCCTCTGCCTTGCGTTTGCTGTTGTGTAATGCCAGGTCTGTTACCCAAACAACACCTTTAATCCATGACTTAATCCTGGATGAGGGTGCGGACCTGGCATGTATTACGGAAACCTGGCTGGACAGGGCCGCTGCTCCAACTCTCGGGGCCTTGTGTCCACCTGGGTTTACATATGCCCAGCAACCGAGGACTGGAGGACAGGGAGGGGGAGTGGCTGTTATTTACCAGGAGTCCTTGGTTCTTACCAGACTCCCTCTCCGGGAGACCAAGTTTATTGAGTGCATGTACTGGAGGTTGGGTCCAAAGGGCAGTCTGGGGATTCTGCTTGTGTCCCGTCCACCCCGCTGCACGTCAGACTCCCTGGCCGAGTGCTAGAGGTGGTCTCCGATGTGCGTGTGGTCCCCCAGGCTATTGGTGCTGGGGGACTTCAACATACACTCGGAGGCTGCCATCATGGGGGCACCTCGGGACTTCATGGAGACCATGGCTTCCTGGGAGCTGCACCCTGTATCAACTGGACCTACCCATGTAGCCGGTTATGCGCTAGACTTGGTTTTCGTTTCCAGAGAGGGAGGAAATGATCTGGAAATCGGGGGTATATACACCACCCCCTTGTCACGGTCAGATCACTTTCTGGTAGGGCTGGATTTCTTGGTGCCACAACCCCTATTAGGATGGTCCACCCCAAGCGTCTTATGGATCCAGATGGATTCCTGAACGCGCTTGGGGAACTGGAGCACGCAAACGGTAGCTCGGTTGAGATCCTGGTGGATGACTAGAATGCTGCTATCACCAGGGCATTAGACCGAGTGGCCCTGACGCACCCTCTTCACCTGAACACAGCTTCGCACGGCACTTTGGTTTATTCCATCGCTGCGAGCTCTGAAGCAGGAGGTGAGAAGGCTAGAGCGCCGATGGCATAAATCCCACTCTGAAGACGATCGGACACAGGTCAGAGCTGCATCATCAGCCTACCAGGTGGTGGTGAAGGCAGCAAAGAAGAATTTCTATGCTGTCTCTATCGCGTCAGCGGAGTGCTGCCCCAGGAGGCTGTTCCAAGTGGTCCGGAGCCTGGTCGGTCCAGTTGCTCCGGATCCGTTGGAACAGTCTAAAGCCTCCTGTGAGGCTTTAGCAAAGCACTTCACAGATAAAATCGATCGGATTAGGAGTGGGATTCTGTGCATCGTGGACACAGTGGGTGAATGGGAGGAGGCCAGTGGCAGTCCGGTTTTGTGGAATTGGTTCCAGCTTCTTCCTTCAGGTGAAGTGGACAAGGTGCTTTCATCTGTTAAGTTGGCCACCTGCTTGCTTGATCCTTGCCCGTCCTGGCTTGTTATGAGCTGGAGGGAGAAACTGGGTGGGGAGATCAGGGCGGTAGTGAATGCCTCCCTCGAGGAGGGAGTGTTGCCATCAGCCCTTAAGGAGGCAGTAATAAGACTGCTTCTAAAGAAGCCCTCCTTAGATCCCCAAGATTTGAACAACTTTTGCCCAGTCTCCAATTTGCCATTTCTGGGCAAGGTGATTGAGCGAGTGGTGGGGACTCAGTTGAAGGCACATTTGGATGAAGCCAATTATTTAGATCCATGCCAGTTGGGCTTCAGGCCTGGACATGGGATGGAAACGGCCTTGGTCGCCTTGGTGGATGATATGAGGAGGGCTTTGGATAGGGGTGAACGCTCCTTTCTAGTCCTCCTCGATCTCTCAGCGGCTTTTGATACCGTTGACCACAGTATCCTCCTGGACCGCCTGGAGGGGTTGGGCATGGGAGGCACTGTATTGCAGTGGTTCCGGTCCTTCCTCTCTGGAAGGTACCAGAGGGTAGTTCTTGGGGAGGAGGCTTCAGACCCTCGGCTGCTCACTTGTGGGGTGCCACAGGGTTCCATCCTGTCCCCGATGTTATTTAACATCTACCTAAAGCCGCTGGGAGCTATCATCAGGAGGTTTGGGGTGCGCTGTCATCAATATGCGGATGACACGCAGCTCTACCTCTCCTTCAAGTCCTCACCAAGGTTGGCTGTTGAAACCCTGTCCAAGTGCCTGGAGGCATTGGGTGGCTGGATGGGAAGGAACATGCTGAAACTGAACACCGACGAGACCGAGGTAATTCTGGTGGGGGACAAGGGGAGGTTAGGGGATGTTGAACTGGTGCTGAATGGGGTACATCTACCCCTGAAGGACCAGGTCCACAGCTTGGGGGTCATTCTAGACTCCCAGCTGTCCATGGAGGCTCGGGTGTCAGCTGTGAGCCGGGCAGCGCTATATCAACTCCATCTGATACAGCAGCTGCACCCCTACCTTCCTAATCATCTGCTCCCATCAGTGGTTCATGCCTTAGTCTCCTCTCGCCTAGACTACTGTAATGCGCTCTATGTGGGGTTACCCTGGAAGACGGTTCAGAAGTTGCAGCTGGTACAGAATGCAGCGGCTCACCTGGTTAAAGGCTGCCGCTGGTGTGATCACATCATTCCAGTGCTCAAAGAGTTGCACTGGCTACCAGTTGTTTGCTGAGCCGAATTCAAGGTGCTGGCGTTGACCTTTAAAACCCTGTACGGCTCTGGTCCAGTTTATCTCAAGGAGCGCCTCCAGCAACATCAAGTAGGCTGCTCAACAAGATCTCCTACGCACGGCCTTCACCCTGTCCCATCAGCCAGAGAAACCAGGCTGGTGGGGACTAGAAGGAGGGCCTTTTCTGTGGCAGCCCCCAATTTATGGAACTCTCTCCCCAGTGACCTCCGCCATGCCCCTTCCTTGATTAGCTTCCACCGTGCATTAAAAACATGGCTTTTCAGGCGGGAATATGGGGTGGGTTAGGATTTTAAAGTTTTGTACTGTTTTTAATTGTGTTTTACACTCTGTTTTTTCTTGTATTTTATTGGACTGTACATCGCTCAGAGTGGCCGGATGACTGGCCAGATGGACGATTCAAAAATATAATAAATAAATAAATAAATAAATAAAATAGATATGAGGTAGCTATGTTTCATTTGTTTTGAAAAAACAGCTAAGGGAGATATTATGTCTCAAAGATACAGGCCTGTGGCTTATGCTGGCTCAGCTTGTCTGAGTGTGGAAAGCTAAGCAGGGTCAAGTCTGGTTATTACTTGGATGGGAGACCCCTCCTCTAGTTTCCTGCATTGAGCAGGGGGTTGGACTCGATAGCCTTGTAGGCTCCTTCCAACTCTGTGATCTATGAAATCTATGAAAGATGCCAAAATCTCATAGTCATACTGTACATGGTCGTGGTATGTGGTCAAACAAACGGCTATATCTCCACAAGCATTCCAACGGCGAACCTCAAACTTTACCAAAGTTCGTTTGAGACATGTGGGACTCTGCACACAACATTTCATCAAAATCCATGATGGTCGTGCGGGGCACTTTCAAAAAGCTAGACCACTTGACATGGAATGACCCAATAACTACTGAAAACAAAGGAAAGAATTTTCAGCTCTTGGTTTCTCACCATATGGCACACGTGGATGGCTGCCATTTGCTATATTATCTGATGCACCAGCCTCTTCTGTTACAGAGCCAGTGAGAGGAATAGTACTTTCGTCCGTTGCTTTGGCACCAGGAAGTTCTTTAAAGACAGGCATATCCTCATCTTGAATTTTGTCAAGGCTTTCATCAGATATCTTTGATAACGCACCTTCTTTCTTTAACCGACCTAAGGAAAACACAGAACTTGAATAAAGATGGTTCATTATGCAATAACCATTCTGTATCAGAAGTGACTAATGTCATTTCAGCAAAACTGACTACAATGGTACAGTGTTCTGCTCTTTTGTTAAGTCAGACAAAAATAAATTATATTTATCTATAAAATTAACCTACTTCTAACAACTAAGAAAACTTGTTTCCATCAACACATCTATCAAATTTGGATCATTAAATCTTAATTTTTGTCCCATTCTTCCTCAAACTCAAGGCAGTTTAGATGCTATAGGTAAGTAAAATCTTTTGGCTGATACCCAAAATGTTGTACAACTACCGTAGTTCAAAACTCCCTTGGGTGAATGGGACTTCTATTTCAAGCACCATTTCCCCCACTTGCCACAAGTAGGTGATTTTTGAAAATAAAATGAGTTCCAAAGTCAATATGAGGTACAGTATAAGAATCTGTTCAAAGAAGTTTTACAGCATAAGGCAAACAAACCATATGTTATAGTAGTAAGAAAGTATTACTGCAATGTTCTGGAAATCCACAGTTGAAAGATTTTAAGCCAGATGCATTTTATTCCCCCCCAAAGACATACTTGCTATTTTTCTTCTCATCCACGGACACACAAATATCCAGACTAAGGCAGCAAATACTAGTGATACACCAATTGATATTAGTGCTATTGCCCATAGAGGAAGAGTGATTCCTAGGACTGAAAAGGGGAGAGAATAAAATTACATTATTTCACATTGGTTTGCAACCATTTATCAAAATATGTAATTGCCCAGTGCCGCAGGGAATGGTTGGGGGCTACAGGGGAGAAGCTGGAACACTGCTTTAGAAGTCTAAGGCATTAAATCTTGAGCCAAGTCACATTCTCTGTGACTTAGAGGTAAAACACACAATTTTCCACAAAAGGCTGGTGCTATTAAACACATGAGCAGAGCATGTGTGGACTACACAGGATGATTTGCTACTACTGCTGAACTTCATCAGACCCAATGTTAACTACGAAACTAGAACAATGTCAACTTGTACCAATTTACAAAGTTTAACATAATGCAGGATGGTATGGTGCTGTCTTACTAAACCCAGAAAGAAAGAAAAGAAAAGGTTGCCTTTTAGTTTGCTGCCTTTTACTAGTGAAAGTGCTATTTTGAACTACATGAAGTTTCACACAATATGATAAGCCACGGCAATCACCTGCCACAGCTTGAATATTTAAAACAGCTACTGGCACGTGCCACAACCCACCATGGAGTAAATAAGCCATGGTGCGCTGCAGCGATCATGTGAACCAGCCCTGGAATGGCCTTCAGAGATCTGTGATGGGTAGTGAGAACACATAATAGCTTGTCTTGCTTTTCCAGAAACCACTGTCTGTAGATCAGTCTTCTCCAACCGTGGGTCCCCAGATGTTTTTGGCCTACAACTCCCAGCATGCCCCAGCCAGCTATGCTGGCTGGGGCATGCTGGGAGTTGTAGGCCAAAAACATCTGGGGACCCATGGTTGGAGAACACTGCTGTAGATGTTCCCTCTTTTACAAAAGGGAAAACCGTCTTTAAGCAAGATGTCTATTATAACCGTTAGATGTTCTTTTTGGTTCTTGATCGATTGCCAAGTATACAGAATGGTAAGTATTCAGCATGTATCAATAGGACAATAAGAGGACCTTTTCTTCTGCTGCTCCCAGATTATGGAATGGCCCGGAGGAGATCCGTCAACTCACCAGTATCTTGGAATTTAAAAAAGCCATAAAGACTGATCTCTTCTGGCAGGCCTATCCGGTGGAATTTTAGGATGCCTTTAAGATGTTTTTAAGATATTTTAAGATGTTTTATGATGTTTTAAAGATGTTTTAATGGTATGTGTTGTGTTTGGTCTATGTGTTTTATATTTTTTGCTGTTCCCCGCCTCGATCTAGACGGAGAGGCGGGTAAGAAATAACATCATCATCATCATCATCATCATCATCATCATCATCATCATCGTGCTTCCATAATAGGACAATATCAATAGGACAATATAGTGCTTCCATAATAGACTTCATATGTCAGATACTACTCACCTGGGGCACCTGTATACATTATGGAGAACACATTAATTGTTATTGTAGCAGCGTAGAATACTGGAAGGGCACGAAGACCATTGGGTACAGGATCTTCCTGCATAATGAATAAACAGGATAAAACATCACAACTTTAGAGCTATTGCAACAAATATAGTCAAAATAAAAAAAACATTGAACACACTCCAATGAGAAAGTTACTTCAGCCTAGTTACCCAAACATGGCACTGAGTGAAAGGGAAAATGTGGCTTCTGAATTCTGTTATCAACCCCTGCAGTCACAATTTCAAAAATGAGAACAGACAACACTGAACAGCTGGATGAGTTAATTTTAAAACTACAGGAGGTGGCGTCAGCTGGTTCTCCACGGTAAAGAGGCAGAGTAACAATGGCAGAGTCATTTTATAACAAATGTAATCACAGACTTAAGAGCACACCACAGCTATCACCCTGTTCATAGCTGGAGGTCCTATTTCTATGCATAAGAAACAATTATGACGATGGTCCCACTAGCCTATGCAGCTCCATTTTATGGACAGCTGTTTAGATGAGTGGGATCTAAAGGTCTGAGTTATATCCCCAAAACTGAATCTATCCTGTTTCCTACCCTGTCAGTCTCTCTCATTTGTTTACCTATTCTGGGACCGACACAGCATATAGAAAATTATATCGGTTAGAAAATACAAGGCTTTAGGAACAAATCCTGAAAGTGTGGAATTCACCTCCCTAGGGAGATTTGGCAGGGGAATGAAGAATTGTCAGGAGATGTGTGAGCTCTTCTTTTCCCTATTCACACCCAAGTGAGTGTTTTGATCAGGCCAGGCAGGCAGGCTGCCAAACACATCAGTTTCAGAGCAAAACAGAAGTCTATGTTTTCTATTCCTTATGTTGTAATTGCAGAAAAGAGTGGAAACAATGTTTCAAGCTTTGTCTCTGGAAATTTCCTACATGTACCACCCTATTCTTTGTTTTTCTTTTTCACTTGTTTCCCCTTAGGATAAGGATAAGAACATGGACTGCCAGGGCACCACCTCTCTTTATAATGTCTTAGTTTAACTAGAGTTGCAAACAATTACAAAGAGACTTTTTAAATTTCACATTACAATCCTTTACTTTTCACTGCAATGTGAAACAGGGAAAACTATAAATTCTTGCTATGGAACGGAAAGATCTTGCCTTCAAGATCATCAAGACAGCCTTTATGAGCCTAGCAAATGTTGGAAGACATACTGGTTGTGTTCAATAACACAATAAGCTCCCTTCTCATCTTCCAGCACAGCCCCAAGATGATCAGGAAGAAGCTTTTGCTTCTGTTATGATTAACTGCAGTTTTGCATTACATCCAAACCCTAAAGTGAGATAAATCTTAACTATGGTTTGTTGAAACAAACCAGCTCCATTACCCATGGTTTGAAGATGGCTTGTTTCAAACAAATCCTAGTTAAGATTAACCACAGTGGTTTCATCCAGCCCACAGCAGGTGGTTGCCTTGGCAGACAGAGCAGCAAGCATTGCTGTGGAGCAGAGAAAATGTCGTCATCACGGACTTCCTTGCAGCTGCTCCTTAAATCTCCCCTTGAGCCCATGTTAGATTAGCATGTGCAGGGGAGGGGAAGGGAGGAAGAGATTGGTATGTGCTGAAGCAAGAAGATATGGTGTGGCATATGCTCTATGGGGGGCATATGTACTTATGAGTCAAAACATATATGGGAACAGAACCTATATCTCTGTAGAAAGCATTTGTACTTCTGGGGTTTCTCAGAGAGAGAAGAGGGGCTGGCTCTGCCCACTTTTGGCTCTGGCTCCACCCATGGCCAGTTCTGGACCCTGATGGGCTTTTCTTGTATGTTAATGGCCCTGCATCAAAAAAAGGTTCCCCATCTCTAATTTAGTAAATATGGAGAACCAACACGCCCACAGAGAGAGACATACAAAGCTACAAGCTGTAGAATAATAAATGTATTATGTTCCAACTAAGCTTGGGGGGTTATTCTAGATTCCTGGTTAATTTTTCTTGTTTTAATCCTGTGGGAAGAAAAAAAAGGTGGAGTGAGAGATGGCACCTCACAATTAGCGGGAGCAAGAACAAAACTGAAGGTTTTTCTTCCAAGCTGTCCTCCATACATTTGCTTCAGGGGACAGATCTAGTCCAAAAGAGGGACAGACATGCACCCCTACCGTCAGCTCTACTTACACATCTTTCTCTGATTTCAAAATGCTGCTGGCTTTCAGGCAAATTCAGAATGCTTATAAATTCCATAATCAGAACAACTGGATTTACCACTTCAATGCTGATGCCCTCAATGGAGGCTACTGAATTGTGTCCCTGAAAGGCCTTAAAACATGTTTTCATCTTTCTTTAAAATCTGATATAAAAGTAGATCACAGATTTTTTTTAACCCATTTATTCAACACATGGCAAAAACACTTTCATTATCTGACAGACGTTAAACTTGACCCTTCTTTAAGATTGCTATGGGTGTCCTGTCTGCTACTGAGCAATATAAATGTTAACAGTAATGACCCGGTTTACATCTTTCTTTAAAATCTGATATAAAAGTAGATCACAGATTTTTTTTAACCCATTTATTCAACACATGGCAAAAACACTTTCATTATCTGACAGACGTTAAACTTGACCCTTCTTTAAGATTGCTATGGGTGTCCTGTCTGCTACTGAGCAATATAAATGTTAACAGTAATGACCCGGTTTACACATAACAGCAAATCATGGGGGCGTGAGAGTGAGTGAGTGAGCGCGCTCCCATGCACACCTCATTCCCACTCTTAACCAACCATCTATGATCAGCTGGGTTATAGGTTGTTGAGCATGATGTGTGAATCAGGAGTGCTGGGTTGTTTAGGGTTTAAACTAACCAGTGGTTAACCCAACAACAAACCATGCCTGCGGTGACTGTAGTGACTAGAGAAGGTTCTCCATCTCCCTGCCCCCTCCGTTGTGCCACAGCCTGCAGCCTGTTTATTTTGTCCCACGTTATTCAATGAAAACCATGAATAACCATGGCCGCATCTATATATTGACTGGGTTCAGATGACATGCTGTGGCTTGTCATGGGTTATTTAGCCCACAATGAATTGCGGTGCCCATGAGCACCAAATTACATGGGCAACCCCCACTTGGGGGTTGCTGTGTCAAGCGACCCGGCAAGCATGGGTTAAACAACCCTTACATAACTGTAAAAGAGACCATAGGTTATGTGAGGGTTGTTTAACCCTTGCATAACCCACGGTTGCCGGGTTTACATGACACGACAACCCGAGTGGTGGCTGCATATTCCAAATGGTGGCTGCACGCACCCTGCATGCACCGCAGGCTGTCGGGTCATGCAAACAGCCCATTGGATTCAATTTCTTGATGCAACACTAGAATGAAATGGAATCCTAGCAACTGTATTTTTAAGAATGGCATACGCCTGTAATTTACATGAATATCATGCCATTTTAACCTGAAACCAGTTAGTTATTCTTGAACTAAATTTTCAAACCTGTTAAGTGGCTCCTCCTCCCTCAACTGTCACCACCACCAGCCATTCCAGCAGACTGTACAGAGGAAGATGAGAGCACAGGGCCATTCCACCAGCCCTGCCAGAAGAATTCATTAATTCCCCCCCCCCCTTCCCTTCCTATTCTTTTTTCCTTGTGTGTTGTGTCTTTTTTAGATTGTAAGCCTACGGGCAGGGACTATCTTGTTTAATTGATTATATGTAAGCCGCTCTGGGAGCCTTTTTGGCTCAGGAGCGGCATAAAAATATTCCAAATAAATAAGTACATACACCTCCTGCAGACTTTAGACGGAGACAATGGATGCTCAGGCACACGAACATCCATTAAATGCCAAACAGATATGGCAGCTTTTGGAGTGCCTTATGACTATGTGGGTGATAGCTATGTGGGTAATGAGGAACAGCAAAGTGCATTTGTCCCATATGTTATAGTCTCACCAGCAACAACAAGAACAGGGAGTGCTGATTTAGCCACTAACCTTGTTTAAGATGAAGAATCTAATCAGCAGAAACAGCACACCAGACATCATACCAGATAACAGTGGGGAGATAAACCAAGAAGCAACTGAATAAAAATAAAAATGGATACAACATTCAATAAGGGGCAACATCCCACCGTAGTAAAGGAACACTAATCTTTTGACGATGAACTTTTACATTGTCTTAATTTTGACTACTGCAGAAAGCAGGCTCACTGTTTTTAAAAAGTTGGCACAATTCAGCTGAAGGAAAGTGCGTTTAAGTCTCGTTGATTTCAATGGGGATGTTAAGTGTGCATATATATTGCTTCCACAGAAATCAGTGGGGCTCAAAAGTGCCTAATTTTAGCTGGATTATAGCAGGTATTTTTTTCCCCAAAAGCCTTGCAAAACTGCCTTAACAGCTCTCAATGAAAGCCAGAATCAGCACCTGCTCACCTCCAGAAGATGATTTTGATTTTTTTTTTTTTTGCAAAAGCTCAACAGAATGGAAGAAACATTCAACCCAGTTTGGGGACCATCCGTAGACAATATTGTCCACAAAAAAGAATATAGTTACATTGATATCCATAATAATAATGTAGGTTTAAATCTCTGCAGAGCTCTTGCACAAGCCCCAAGCTACACTGGGAAATTACAGAAGTTCTAATCTGTAATGAAATGCTCATCTAACACCAACTAATTCTACAAGCTTTATTGGTTACAGAAATAGAACAACACACAGTACTTTGGAAGGACCCCAACCTACCTTTTGCTGGAGATCCATACAGAAAACTTTCCATAGCTTCAGATATCAAATCAATTTTTTTGTCTTTGTCTTTCAGTACAATTACATTGTATTAAAAATAATTCTAGTTGTCAGTTTTGGAAGTAACCACAAACTATGAAACCAGAGCAGGACTTCCAATGGTTGAAGGTGAGGTATCTGTAGCCTTACTCCTTAAGCCTTACTCCTTGATCCTGTGTTCCTTAAGCAGGGCAAACATAACAACTATGAATGATGTCTCCAAGTCAGTATTTACAAGTATACAATGGCTTAATTCAGGCACACAGAACCTGATTTCCCGACCACACTACTGAGCACTGGCAGGCTCTTTAACCCCGTTTATGATTTGCCATGACATCTGAACTGAGGTTCACTATAGTTAGAGCTAATGGTGAGAGCCAGTGTGGTGTAGTGGTTAGAGTGTTGGACTGGGCCATGGGAGAGCTGAGTTCTAGCCCTCACTCGGCCATGAAGCTCACTGGGTGACTTTGGGCCAGTCACTGACTCTCAGCCTAACCTACCTCACAGGGTTGTTGTGAGAATAAAATGAAGAGGACTGTGCAAACCTCCTTGGGTTTGTTGCAAGAGGAAAAAAGGAGGGATATAAATGTAACCATCATCATCATCATCATCATCATCATCATCATCATCATCATCATCATTATCATCATCAGGATTGCCTGGACAGGCATATTGGGAAAACGGTGAGCGTCCTGGTAAGATTCTGGCACATTGTCTTAAGCAGCAAAAACACTGAAATGTTATTTCAGCTATTAAAGATGGGAGTGATATATACACCTCTCCCATAGATATAAACTCACAATTTGAGTATTTAAACTTTGTAAACCGCTTTGGGTGCCTTAGCAGAAAGGCGGTATAGAAATGTAATAAATAAATAAATAAAAATTTAAAGTTCTATTCTGATTTAACGCCAGATTAGTCTGCAATAAGACTGGTTATTACTTGGATGGGAGACCCCTCCTCTAGTTTCCTACACTGAGCAGGGGGTTGGACTCGATAGCCTTGTAGGCTCCTTCCAACTCTATGATCTATGAAATCTATGGTTTAATCATGGATGAGAAGGCCAATCTTATTAGTGAGACTTGGGTGGGTGAGCTGAGTGGGCTGGACCTGACTCAGCTCTGCCCACATGGATACTCAGTGTAGCACCAGCATAGGCTGTAGGGCTGGGTGTGTGTATGTGGAGTTGCCATGATTCACAAAACTTCCATCTCTATCACCAGGAAGTCACTCCACCTTGGAGCAGGCCTTGAGGGGTTGCACTTGGTGTTGGGCCATTGAGACAGACTGGGGATGCTGCTGGTGTACCGCCCACCCTGCTGCCCAGCATCCTTCCTGACCGAGCTGGCAGAGGTGGTGTTGGAGGAGTGGTTCCCGAGTCCGGGAGATAGGCTCATTGCCTGTTCCGGATGGGGTTGCACTCCCTTTGAAAGATCAGATTTATAGCCTGGGGGTACTCCTAGATCCATCATTGTTGCTGGAGTCCCAAGTGACTGTGGCGGCTTGGAGTGCCGGCCTCTCCTGGACAGGGATAGTTTGGTGACAGTAATACAGGAGCTAGTAACCTCAAGACTGGATTACTGCACTGTGCTCCATGTGGGACTGCCCTTAAGGCTGCTCCAGAAGCTGGAGCTAGTGCAGAATGCACCAGCTCGGCTGTTGCCAGGAGCTGCCCCTTTTCAGCATGCATCTCCTTTGCTGAAGGAACTGCACTGGCTACCTATTCGCTACTGGGTCAGTTTTAAGGTTCTGGTACTTGTGTACAAAGCCTGAAACAACTTGGGACCAGGTTACCTGAGAGAGCACCTCCTCCCATACCAACCTGCCTGGTCACTGAGGTCATAAGATGGCATGCTCCTGGTGGTTCCTCATGGACCTTTGGCTCAATTGGAGTCCACCAGGAGAAGGGCCTTCAGTGTGGCAACTCCATTTCTGTGGAACTCCCTGCCTCTGGAGGTCAGGCAGGCTCTGACATTGTGCATGCTTTCAGCACCTGCTGAAGACTTCCTTGTTCCGGGAAGCCTCTTCTGCTGTCCAACCACTGTTTTAATGTTACCTTGTTTTCAATGTACTGTTTTTATTTCTTATATCTGTTTTTATCTTTTTATTGTTCACCGCTCCAGAATCTACTTACATATGGAGCAGTATAAAAATACTGTAAATAAATAAATAAATAAATAAAATAATTTGTATAGTACAAGTAGTGAAACATTGCAGCAGGACATGGATGCTTTTTTTCTCATGTTGATCTTCCAGGTTTAGATTCCTCACAATGGCAGTTTCTCTCAGCTCCTTTGTGTATTGAAGAAATTAAGAAAGCAATTACAAATATGAATATTGGGAAATCACCCTGTCCGAATGGGTTTCCAATCTTTCCACCTGTTAGTTCCAAAGTTTCATTGTTTTTATAATCATATTTTTGAATTAGACTTCCTTTCTTCATTGATAAATGATGCTTATTATCTGGATTCAGGCCTGGTTTTGGAATGGAAACTGCCTTGGTCGCCGTGTGGGATGACCTCTGCTGGGAGAGGGACAGGGGGAGTGCAACCCTGTTGATTCTCTTGGACCTCTCAGCGGCTTTCGATACCATCGACCATGGTATCCTTCTGGATAGGTTGTCTGGGTTGGGAGTTGGAGGCACTGTGCTCCAGTGGTTCCGATCCTACTTGGGCGGCTGATTCCAGAAGGTGGTGCTGGGGGATTACTGCTCTGTCCCATGGCAGTTATGCCATGAGGTGCCACAGGGCTCTATTTTATCCCCTATGCTGTTTAACATCTACATGAAACCGCTGGGAGAGGTTATCCGGAGGTGTGGGCTGAGGTGTCATCAATATGCAGATGACACCCAGCTCTATCTCTCCTTTTCATCTAATCCAGGTGAGGCAATGGCTGTTCTGAATCAGTGCCTGGACACAGTAATGGACTGGATGAGGGCTAATAAACTGAGACTCAATCCAGATAAGATGGAGGTACTGTTAGTGGGTGGTTCGTCTGCCCGGCTAAGTGATATTCAACCAGTTCTGGATGGGGTTGCACTCCCTCTGAAGGATCAGGTTCGTAGTTTGGGGGTGCTCCTGGATACACAACTGTCACTCGAGGCACAGGTCAACTCGGTGGCACGGAGCACCTTTTATCAGCTTAGGCTGATATACCAACTATTGTACGTCCTTATCTGGACAGAGATAGCCTAGCTACAGTTATCCATGCTCTGGTAACCTCTCGTTTGGATTACTGCAATGCGTTATACGTGGGGCTGCCTTTGAAAACGGTCTGGAAACTTCAGCTCGTCCAAAATAGGGCAGCAAGATTATTAACCGGGACTGGCCGACGAGTCATATTATGCCAGTGCTTTCTCATCTGCACTGGCTGCCAGTCTGTTTCTGAACCTGATTCAAAGTGCTGGTGCTAACATTTAAAGCCCTAAACGGCTTGGCACCAGGGTATCGGAAGGATCGTCTTCTCCCATATGTTCCTGCCCGGACACTAAGATCTGCATCAGCGGTCCTTCTCTGAGAGCCCCTGCCAAAGGAAGTGAGGCAGGTGGCTACCAGGAGGAGGGCCTTTTCTGCTGTGGCACCCCGGTTATGGAATGAGCTCCCCAAAGAGGTTCGCCTGGCACCTACTTTGTATTCTTTCCAGCACCAGGTGAAGACCTTTTTGTTCTCCCAGACATTTTAATCATCTTAATCATTTTAATCTTGTAGTTGTTTTTAATTCCATTATTGTAACTGCTGCTGCTAGCTCTGCTGTTTGTTTTTAATCTGTGGTTTTAAATTTTATATTGTATTTTATGATTTTAACTGTTGGAAACTGCCCAGAGAGCTTTGGCTATTGGGCGGTATAAAAATGTATTAAATAAAATAAATAGAAGGGGGAAAGCTGCAGCAGCGACCAAAAAGGGCTCGCGAGCAGAGTGGAGAGAGGAGATAAGGCAGCTTCAGCCGCCAAGTCCCCTGGGATGCTGGCAGGAGGACCAAGAGGGAACAACCCACGGTGAGCCCAATCATCTGTCAGGCACACCATGGGTTATTCCAAGAACAACCCACACTACGTAGCTAATTTGCAGTGTGGGTTGTTGTTTTGTGTGACTTCTCCTACTGGAAGGATAAATACTCACCTCCTATAATGCAATGGATTGAGGACCTAATGACACTTTCAACATTTGAACGGGTGGTATATAAACAGCACTTGTGAATGAATACATATATAGATATTTGGTCTGCCTTTGTTGAAGTGTATGTGTAATTCTTAGAAAGTTGTATTTTTATATATACATATTGGTACCACAGGGCTCGGTCCTGGGCCCGGTGCTCTTCAACATTTTTAATAATGACTTGGATGAGGAGGTACAGGGAATGCTTATCAAATTTGCAGATGACACAAAGTTGGGTGGGAACCAGCTAATCCTCTGGAAGACAGAAACAAATTCAAAGTGACCTCGATAGGCTGGAGCGCTGGGCCGAAAACAACAGAATGAAATTTAACAGGGATAAATGCCAAGTGCGCACCTAGGGAGAGGAACCAAATGCAGAGTTACAGAATGGGGGACACTTGGCTCACAACTACAAGTGAGAAGGATCTTGGAATTGTGGTAGATCACAAACTGAATATGAGCAAGCAATGCGACGTGGCTGCAAAGAAGGCAAATGCAATTTTGGGCTGTATTAATAGAAGTATAGCTTCCAAATCGCGGGAAGTGATAATTCCCCTTTACTCGGCACTGGTTAGGCCTCATCTTGAGTACTGCGTCCAGTTCTGGGCACCTCACTTTAACAAGGACATAGACAAACTGGAGAGGGTTCAGAGGAGGGCAACAAGGATGATAAAGGGACTGGAAACAAGGCCCTATGAGGAGAGACTGAAAGAACTGGGCATGTTTAGCCTTCAGAAGAGGAGGCTGAGGGGAGATATGATCGCACTCTTCCAGTATTTGAAGGGATGTCACACAGAGGAGGGCAAAGATCTCTTCTCATTCATCCCAGTTTGCAGGACACGGAATAATGGGCTCAAGTTACAGGAACCTAGATTCCACCTAAACATCAGGAAAAATTTCCTGACTGTCAGAGCAATAAGACAATGGAATCAACTACCTAGGGAGGTGGTGGGCTCTCCCAGTCTGGAGGCATTCAAGGTGCGGCTGGACAGACATCTGTCAGAGATGCTTTGACCTGGATTCCTGCATTGAGCAGGGGGTTGGACTCGATGGCCTTGTAGGCCCCTTCCAACTCTACTTTTCTATGATTCTATGATTCTACGATATGTTCAAATCTATGTAGTTACAATTATTTTCTTTTTTTTCTTTATGGTTTTGTTGAAATTTTATACTAAAAAAATAATTTTAAAGAAGGATTGCCCAGAAACCACGGTTTAAAATATGTCTTGAAGTGGAGATGCACTTAAAGAAATTCTCCTCTGAATTAGACCTAGCTATGGGAAGAAAGGTGGGAGGAGGTTTCCAAATTATGGTTTAGAAAGTAGATTCCATGGAATCTGAATTGAACCAATGTTTGCCATCTCTAGTTGTAAATCTTTTTCTTTCTGCAACAGCCTAATCCTTGTTCTGAAGGTGTGTTATCATCATACAGGCTTGGAACACAGACTGCCATGGTCTCAAGCATTCCTCCTTCCATCTATACCTCTCCCTCCCATAGAACTTAATACATTACATCTGGGTCTAATCAAACCATAGTTTGCTGTTATGTCCAAACTGGAAAACTATGGTTTGAGGAAGCCCTCTAAACTAGGATTGCAAACAATGGTTTGCAAGATTATCTAATGTAGTTATTGAATAAACATATAGTAAAATTATATATGTTTATATATCTATATATATATATAAAAGAAGAAGTCCTGACTGACTGACTCATCAATGCCCAGCTCAAACTGTTTAATTTAGGAATGTGAAATTTTGAAGGAACATTGTTTTTATGACGTAGACACCCACTAAGGAAGGGTTTTTGGAAATTCCGTCCCTAAGGGGGGTGAAAAAGTGGGGGAAATCGCCCCACTCTCATATCTCCTATGGGCAAAACAACAGGGGAGTAGTTATGTAAATCGGCCTCACCTCATAATTGCTGCAATAGCCAATAGGAGCAGTTATGCAAATAGCCCATACGACACTTAGAATGTTCGTATGAATTCCTGCAGGGGCCAATAGGAGTGGGCATGTAAATCTCCCCTAGGCCATTTAGAATGTTCTCTAAGGGGGTGAAAAGGGAGGGAAACTTTTTAAATGACTGCCTGACTGAATGACTTGTGTGTGGGGCATTGTTGCATAGGCTCCATCATGTTTTGACGGATCTACCCCAAACTTGGCACGGTCACTTTTCATCACCTGTAGACTCTCAGGATTAACGTGATTTTTTTTTAAGATCAGATATTTCTGTCAGAAAAGATTTCTGCTGCCAGCACCCAGCCTAAACGTTACACTTTCAGTCAGAGACACAGTATCTTTTCCATACAGCTCTCGCAGGCCTTCAAGGAGAAAAAAACAAATCCTAAAATCCACGCGAGGGAAGCCGCAGGCAACAACTAGTGTTTATATAAGAGCAGGTTTCTAGAATGCTCTTTTCAATCAATGCACATTTGTGCACAACTCTTTATAAATAAAAGAAAATATTAATTACCAATCTTGACAAGTTCCATCCACTGGACTCCTTTTGTACCAATTGCAACTAATGAGAATCCAATGGTGGCACCCACAATGCAATGAGTTCCAGATATTGGGAGCTTCAAGAATGATGCTATTAGCTGCCAAACAGCGGATCCTAAAATTTAAAAGGGTAGATAGTATGAATAGTAATGATCAAACACTTTTAACAACATGTTAGCCTTCTTGTTTGAAAGCACACATTTCCCAACCTATTGTAAGCACTTGATCACATTTTTGTTCATGGACAGCCACAGAACGTTTCTGGAAGGAGTTACAGAGCAAAAATAACAGCTTTGTCCAACACTGCATCTGCTTACTTTGTGTTACAATTTGTACCCCCAGTAAACTGTTTAAACTGCATGTTTTTGCCTTTATGCACCTCTGCCCTATTTAATGCATATTAATGTAATGCTCAGATGGAATAAAGTTGCTTTGTTACACTGTCCACTGCTCTTTAAGGCAGGCTGCTAATCCATCTTTC
Organism: Shinisaurus crocodilurus; assembly: GCA_021292165.1. Classification (NCBI taxonomy): domain Eukaryota; kingdom Metazoa; phylum Chordata; class Lepidosauria; order Squamata; family Shinisauridae; genus Shinisaurus; species Shinisaurus crocodilurus. Next base: position 96,950,665 of record CM037880.1, read on the forward strand.
AGCACATTCCAAACTTTAAACCTTCACAACAGGACAAGCAATAGCAACTTTGAACAATCTGGACTGGATCTTTTGCCAGAAAAACTATAATAATTCAGACAATATAATTGACCTCTTAACACCTCAGAAATATAATCAAATAAACTGCTTTATTAGTCTGATTTCTCCACACCTCTCAGTAGTAGCTCCTGTCCTGCATAATCCCTTTCCAGCATAAAAGAATGCAGAAAACCTATAGTGGAAAAGTTCATTAGCCCGTTTCTGTTAAAAGAGCATGAATATATGCTGGAATACATAAGGTTCCGAGGTTTTCTACAGAGAGTGTCAGCATCATGCTCTTTAAACAAGAGTATAGGTGCCCATGCTGCGTGCGAGATTATATTTTCGTATTATAAAATTCAATTCCAGCATGTTGCAGCAGTGGGAAATGAGATGAAAAGCAGGACCATTCTACTAACCCTAATGAAAGACCACCTGGTTTTCTCCCTCTTCCTGCCTCATCCCCTTTTCCTTTTGTTTCAGCTCTTTGTAGATTGTAAGCCTGCTAGTCTTGTTTTTATTGAATTAATATAAACCACTCTGTGAGCTCTTTTGGCTTAGGAGCAGGATAGACATGCTTTAAATAAATAAAATTATATGATATGTAACATAAGTTAACATATGTAATACAAATGCTCCGAAATTCCTAGGAAGCTGCAATATATTGAAAAGATACAAATCCAAACCTTGCCACATGCCCCATCGATATTAACAATAGTAGGTACAAACTACCAATGATCTTACTACACTACAGGCTTCACAATTTGTGACCCACCAAGATGAACACAGCCCACCAGCTATGTATGGTGGCTTGCCAGGGGTTTGATGAATTGCGTGTTTTCGCAGCATGCCTGGACTGTAAGAGCAGGGGGGGGGGGGTGTCGAGCACTGGGCAAACCTGAAATGCATGGGTGGAAAGCTGAATTTGCAGAGAATGTCAGTGCCTGCATACAAAGGGTGCCAACATCTATCAGAAAAGTGCCCAGGCCTTCCATCCATATAATCTGTTAATTTCCATCAAGACCACACTGAACGTTCATAACTGTCTGCTTGTTTATGCTCTAGGTTTTTGTACTTTGTGATGGTGACCTACAGAGAAACTAGAGACATCATATTAAGGTTGTTTATCACTGAGGTGTGAATAAAGCTAGTATTTTCAGAGAGAGAAAAAGAAAAGAAAAGTGCCCTTCAATGTCAAGTTTTGTAGGAAGCTCCTACTGAGGCTTGCCAGATTATTATCTACACGATGTCACAGGACAAGACATTTATACATACTAAGCTGAGTTGTGCAGATTTATTACTTTAAAAGCAGTAAAGCCATGATTGAATTTCCCTCCCAGAGGAGCCAACCTATTCTGCTTTAGAGTGAGCCATTAGCACCACATATAACTTCTTTAGGAAGCCAACAAGTAAAACTAATCTTTCTTGGCACACCATTTACAAACAACTGGTTTTTCTAACCCTAGTAGAATGCCCACCCCCCTCCAGCCTAAAACTGAGATCACCTGCTGTGTCATTTATAGCCTTTGCCTGACTTATTTTAGGCTAATAATAGATTAACTTAGCAACCTTGGGGCCTTCAAGAGGAATGCCTTCTGGAGGTGAAGACACATGGATGAACTGGTTTAAAAGTTCATTTTGGCAGCCACAGATCTTAAATAAAACAGACATTGTTAAGACCATCTTTCCAACTGTAACCTATTCTTACACAAGTACAGCAGGCATCAGCTGAGAATCTTGCTTCAGTACTGTCCAAGCCTGCTCAGTTTATGTTGGATAAAAGCACAGATAAACGAGAGGACCTCAGTTAGCTCAGCTATGCCTTTCCTTCAATTACCCTTACATAGCCCACATACTGCCTGCCCTGGACTCCTTGTTAAAAATGGAGAAGGGCAGTTCTCTTTACACAAGTGCACCTTAATTCGTAACTTGGTCAGTGTCAGAAAACGTTTTTTAAAATATTGGTAACATGCAGATTAACCATAAGCAAATCATATTGCTCTGGCATTCATTGCTTCATATTTTCAAATTTAGGGTTGGGCATTCAACCAATCAAAAATATTTAATCAATTGTCTGGTCAAATAATGATCAGGTAATTTTGAAGAACTAACAAATAAAAATCCAAGTTAATTGTTATGAAACAATGAAATTAAATTCTATGTTACGATAACCAATTATTGTTTACAGCTAAAATGTTATTCCAGAATAAATATGTCATTCAAGAGACAGATACTTTTGGCTTTTATTTGCAACTGCCTTAGTCCAATGCCTACAAAACACTGAGGAAAATTCACACAACCACAAACGTAGAAACTATAAATGGTAAGTTTTTCAAATTGTGGTTATAATAGAAGGCAGAGGGAGAGTATAGATTTCTGCAGGGCTGTAGCACCTCCCATATTCTGGCTTTTGCTATCTGACGACACCAAGATGCAATTAAAAAGAGCACTCTCATCACCACAGAATATTTGACTGGTCAACTGACCAGCATTCCAACCCCAATAAAAATTCAGGAATATCCACAATCATTTAATTAAACCAGGTCTGTACATAATCACTCACCTGGTTGCATATAGTAAGTAAGAATGACCAGCGAGTGACCACACAAGTTCCCATCCCTTAGATGGGAGAGAAAGACATTTTTTAAAATAGACAGCTTCCACAACAGATCAGTTAAATTGAGAAATGTATTCTGCAGGGATGGGGACTCGGACTCGAGGACTCGACTCGTGAGTCGGACTGAGTCCCCCCTCTGACTCGAGTCCCAATATTTTTAATGGGACTCGAGACTCAACTCGGGACTCGAGACCAAGGACTCTTCAACATCCCTGGGCTGTGCCAGAAGGAGTGGAGAGGAGCGTGATTGCCAGCGAAGAGCGCATGGAAGTGAGGTGCGCCGCTGCTCGGCCACTATGGACGGCTACCAGGAGTGCAGCCCCAACAGTGTGTCAAGATTTATTTTGATTGATGTGTTGCGTACTTGGGGGAGGCAGAAGAAGGACCTGAGATTACTCTGTGTGGCTGCTCTGAGTGTGTTTCTGGTTCCAGCAAGTTCATCACCAGTGGAGCGGGTGTTCAGTGAGGGTGGAATTATGATGAGATCTCACCGTTCCAGAATGGGGGCCAAACATTTAGAAAAAATCATGTTCCTCAAATGCAACATGGAGAAGTTTTAGGAAGTTCAGCAAGTTTATTTTTTAAAATCATTTTTCTAAAATGCAACCTTTCAGACATTTTGGGTTTGGCTGCCTCTGCCTGCCTGCTTGGGGTTCCTTGCCTCCTCTGCCTGCCTGGTCTCTTCTAGATCAGTTCAACAGTTGAATTGTCCAAGACAAAGGCCTCTGCCTGCCTGCTTTGCGGTTCCCTGCCTCCTCTGCCTGCCTGGTTATTTTGGGTTTGTCTGCCTGGTCTGTTCTTGCCAAAATCAGTTGCAGAGTTTTGAAATAAAAAGGCACACTTGCGCCTAGAATTTATTTAAGCCACACATCTGAAATAGCCTTTATTTTGTTGGGAAAAAAACCCATTGATTTTAATAGGGACTCGTGGAGTCAGCTTTGGGAGTGACTCGTGACTTGTGACTCGTGAGTCACCATTTTGGACCAAGGACTCGGACTCGAGACTCGGGTCCAAAGACTCATGACTCGACTCGTGACTCGAGACCAAGGACTCTTCAACATCCCTGGTATTCTGAAGGCTGTGTGGGGCCCTCCTTCCTGTGTAGGGAAGAGGGCCCCACACCCTTAACAGGGCTGTGTAACAGCAGCTGCTCAATCTGCCCCTTCCTGTCTTTAGAGAGTTTTGGGTAGAGAGAGATAGAGGAAAGTAGCTTGATGCAACAATGGAGCCCCAGCAGGTGGGGCTACTCAGGAGTGTGGAGCTACTCAGGTGTGTGGAGCAAGGGGTATGCAAATATCCCAGACTCTTCATTTACATGGCTAAATAAGACAGACAGTTCGAGCCCCCAAGAATGTTCCTTTGTCCATAGTCTTATAATGCCAGGGTCCCAATTTCTATCTTAATGAATTGAGTAAACTGACGTACACACACAGGCCCCTTGTGGACATTCAACAACAAGGATACTGTATATAGTTAAGGGAGAAATATTTTGCATTTTCATCTTAGGCTGCCTTAAGGGCAAGCATTCACAGATCCAAGTACCCTTATTCTCTTGAGAGAAGGATGCCCAGCAGCTCACATCCCCTTTCATGAGCTCCCACTCATACTGAAGTTTGCAAAAATTAAGAAAACTACAGGAGTCTCTTGTGCAGCTTCTTTGCCTTCTCCAAGCTGCAGCACTGCATGTGCCAGAGGATGGGGAAGTGGGCTGGTGGCAAGTACTAATAGAAGCAATATTAGTGGGCCCCAGCTTGAGGGTCCTCACAGAAGACTGAGTTGTGAGATTTTTTTAAAAAGATACAAACAACTGGAACCACAACCGTCTCTGTTTAGAGCAGGGGTGGGCAAACTGTGGCCCGCCCTCCAGAAGTTGTTGTAGCTCATAACCCCAGACCATTGGCCAAGCTGGGTGGGCTGTTGGGAGTTGACGTACAGCAACATCTGAAGGGCCAATGTTGACCACCCCAGCTCAGAGTCTCAAATCAGAGAGCAGGGGAGCACAGATGGGAAGAGGCAGCTGTGGGGCCGGGCAGGGGGTGGAGGAGGGGGGAGAAGAAGAGTGAAACAACATCCAAACTCCCTGGTGGGAGAGCTAGGATAGATTTATTTGTCAGAGAAGACCATGTATCTGGCAAGTGGGCTGGGTTTTCATTTTAATTGTTAATTTTTTATTGGCATAGTTGAATGATTCTTTGGATACACAAATAGAAAGCAACTCAAGTGGTTTAAATGAAATAAATAAATAAATAAGGGAACACAAAGTTGTACATGGTGATTGAAATGCTCCCAAGTTCAAGTGAGGTACTGAGATGACTATCATGCACTTGGTATTAAAATAAAATAAAATCAACAAGTGTTTGCCAATCATCCCAGTACCTTTGCACTCATTGACCAGAACACTGAGATCATATTTACCCCTTACTGAGCAAATAGGTATAATCCCTCCACATTTTTTCCTCAATCTCCGTAAGTAAAAAGGCTTGGGACTTAGTTTTTTTAAAAAAACCTGAAAGCTGCAGAGACACCTGAGGAAGGTGCCTGACACAGCCAGGTCCACAGGTTCTCCCATAGCTGTGGCTCTGAGTACACTGAGAATTATATTGAAAAAAACTGATTCCACACCACTTCAATCCAGGTTTAATCACCATCCACACCGAGATGTTAGAGAAACAGGACATGACCATGGCATGACCTCTTCCTAGTTATTCTGCTAGATCAGTGTTCTCCAACCTTGGGTCCCCAGATGTTTTTGGCCTACAACTCCCAGCATGCCCCCGCATGCTGGGAGCTGTAGGCCAAAAACATCTGGGGACCCAAGGTTGGAGAACACTGTGCTAGATGTTCCAATACCAAGCTAGCAGAATAAGTATTCCAATGCAATCCCCTTGATTCCACCATGACAACAGTTTGACTAGAAGTGTATGTTACAGGGACAGACAGGAGAAAAGAGTACAGGTGGCATGAATTTTCCTTCATGACCCAAGCTTGGGGAAGTGGAGGGAAAAGAGGTTTAGGCGAGGCTGGGCCAGACTACATGGCCATTACCATGAGGGGGGAAAGTAAGCTGAATTGTAGATCATTTTTGAGGATGTTTATGCAATTTATTTCCTTGTATATATTTGGAGTGTTCATAATTTTGTGAGGTTTGATGGAGCCAAAATGAAGCAGTGTTAAAACAGAGCAAGCAACATACTTAATGGTGAACTGCCAACACAGGCCCTCATCTAAATCAGGGAGAGAACGTGCCTGTACAGGAAACTCTAGACAGAAAGAGAGTGAGATATGTCATCCTGTGTGACGTACACTCCCAAGAACTGTGCACTGGCATTTCCTATGCACAGAAAGGAAGAGCCACACACACTGTGGAATTTGACTTGCAACAGGAGGGAAGGACAAACACTCTAATAATCACAGACACTGACCTAGTTTGCATGACAGCAGCAGCCCATAAGTTAAACCCATGGGCTGCTGAGGATGAGTGGGAAAGAGTGGATGTGCTGCCTGCAGCGCACCCGCCTTTTCCACCTTTACTTAGTAACCCACGATTGGCTCCTTTGCAGGTTGCTTAGCATCTCGTCCAAGCTTGGACTGCTGGGTGGTTTCGCGGCTAAACATCCCAGTGGTTAACCCGTGGTTTCTTGAATTAACTGCTGGGTGGTTTTAGCCCCTTTGCGCAAGCCATGATTAATCCAGGAAGCCTCTATTTAACTATAGCTTCCTATGCCATTTGAACCAGGAAATCATAGTTACCAGCTTCAGAACAAGCCAGAATCGTAAACCAATTTCAAACCATGGTAACCATACTTTCCCAGTTCAGACGAAACAGAAAGTATGACTAGTTAGAGGCTTCCTGATTTAATCACAGTTCATACGAAGAGAGGAGTAGAAGGGGTTGTGTACACAGGCAAAATGCTTGTGCCTATCTCAGCTTAATAAGCTGAGATATGATTGTGCAAACATGGCCAATGAGTTAGGCCTCTGATTTCCAAAGGGTACAGTTCAGTTCTTCTGACAGGAAGCAGTGTCTGAAGGACATTTGTCATTTGAGTATACAAATGTGCCATACTGCAATGTTCAACTATAAATGCAAATCAGGCAGCCAGAAACGTAAGGAGCTTAAACGAAGACCTAAAGAAGCAAGCTTAAGGACACCAATCAAGCCACCATTTTTCAGTACAGACAAGTACTTGCGTGTGTGTGTGTGTTGTTGTTGTTACAAGTTTGTTCTGTGCCCAGATAAAGTAGGCTTAGGCGGTGTCCTACTCAACTCATATTCTTCACTCCTTCCCCTCCATGGATGATGTTGGCATGGCAGACATCTCTCAAGGTTCTAACATAGTGAGACCACAAGCTATGGTGATTAATTTGCTCTTGAACATATTTTATTCTAAAGATTTATTAAATAATCTTTCCAATTCTGTATCTTTAGTAAATCTATGGAAGGAAACTAACCAAGGTGGTATTTTTGCACCTTTTAATCTTATTATGGACATATAAAAGTAGAGCTGACTTAATGACTATCAGCCTTCTTTTGGGAATGTTTTTAATCTTGTGTTACAAGCAAAAGGTTTTCATTGTAAGTTACCAATACTTTAAAATATGTCATAGGACTACAACACAGGTTCGCAGCTTGGGTGTACTTCTGGATTCAGCCCTGTGAAGACACAGGTTCGCAGCTTGGGTGTACTTCTGGATTCAGCCCTGAACCTGGATGCCCAGGTTTCGGCGGTGGCCAGGAGTGCATTTGCACAGTTAAAGCTAGTGCGCCAGCTGCACCTGTTCCTGGAGATGTCTGATTTGGCCACAGTGACACACGCCTTAGTTACATCCCATTTGGATTACTGTAACATGCTCTACGTGGGGCTGCCTCTGAAGAGTGTTCGGAAACTTCAGCTGGTTCAAAGAGCTGCTGCTTAGACTGCTGACTGGGGCTGGTTACAGGGAGCACACAACTCCTCTGTTACAGCAGCTTCACTGGCTCCCAGTCTGTTTCCGGGCACAATTCAAAGTGCTGGTTATGACCTTTAAAGCTCTATACGGCTCGGGTCCACGTTATCTGAAAGACCGTATTCTTCCCTACGAGCCTGCCCACACTTTGAGATCCTCAGGGGAGGCCCTTCTCTCGGTTCTACCACCATCACAGGCACGCCTGGTGGGAACATGGGAGAGGGCCTTCTCGGTGGCTGCGCCAGCACTATGGAATTCCCTCCCCAGGGAGGCTAGAGTGGCACCCTCCCTGGTAAGCTTCCAGAGGCAGGCAAAGACCTTCCTGTTTCAGAAGGCATTTGGGACTTGATGTGATGGAATGCTGTTTTTACTCTGTTATGTATATTGCACTGTTTTTAATGATATATATATATATATATATACACACACACACACACACACACACACACATAATTTTTAATATTATTGATAGTTTAATTCTATTTTTAACTTTTGTATTTTCCTATTGTTGTTTTAACTGTATTTTTTAAAGGCTGTGAGCCGCCTTGGGTCCCAGTGTTGGGAGAAAGGTGGGATACAAATCATAATCATAATCATAATATGCAATATGCAATAATACAAATGGCATATTATTATTAACATTCTCCTTAAATAAACCTGTACAATCATGTAGTTATTTTTGTTCTTGAATACTATTATTCTAACACCTTTGGCAAAATAAGCATTTATTTTAATAGCTTAGAGTTTCATGCACTGCACATACTACATTTCCATCTCTCTCTCAAACAGAAATTTATTATGACATCACAAAAATACAAAATCAAATAAGAAATAAACCCAAAATATAATTTAATATTAATGAAAAAAGAGAGAACAGACGAACATTATCTTGGAATTTATCATTCCAGAATGCAACAAATGTTACTCATTTTTCAACAAACTTATTTCCTGTAAGTGATTTTCTCTCACACAAATATAATGTCATTTTTATCATTGTGGCAATATCCTACATTTAAAAAAAAGGCATTTCTATTCAAGTAGTAATTAACAGAAGCTATACTAAGAGCACGTGCAGACGTTATCACCCCCAATCTTTTAACCGGGTTAAAGATTGGGAAGAGGCAATGGGATTGAGAGCTCCCTCTCACCTTGGTCATGGTTAAGTGGTACATCAGAATGGATTTTAACTGTAGTAAATGCCAAACAGGTTCTGTCTTAACCAGCTTCAAATCCTGGTTAAAAAGGAACCTGGTTAGCATCAACTGCAATTAATGCTGGTACACCCCCCCCCCAAAGTGGGGAGGGGAATCTGTACAGGGAAGTGGAGAGAACCTGATCCTATGATCTGCTCCCAATATCTTAACACTGCTGAACTCTGAACTACAGTTAGCATCTACACCAGCCTTCCACAACCTGGTGCCCTCCAGATGTTTGGGACTACAACTCCTAGCGTTTGTAAGCATTGGCCATGCTGGCTAGGGTTGATGGGAACTGAACTCCAAAACATCTGGAAGGTACCAGGTTGGGGAAGGCCAATCTACACCAAGCTCAACAGCCTGTAATAGCAAATGTGCACATACAGAAATGTGAATGTCTGAGACACCAGCTGCTGGATTACTCTGTTTGGCATTAGGAAATGTGACCAAGAGGATTGAAAAGCACACAGAGACACTTGTCTGAAGAAGGTAAGGATAGCTAATTAAATACTTTTAAAAACAAAGTTACTTACCAACCATTGCACTGACTTCTCCTGCCATTAGTCGATCCACGGTGCTATTGTACAGGTTCACATCAATTATACCTTTACGAATAGTTTCACCTACTTTTGCTCCTAGCAACACCGAACCAGTAGTTTCAAAGATCGAAGCAAGAATACAGGCCTGGCGCAAAGTTACTACACCAGAGCCCACAGCGGTACCAAAAGAATTGGCAACATCATTTGCCCCAACTGAGAATGCCAAGATAAAAGCAATGATAAAACCCACAATGACCATCCACAGGTATTCTTCCAATGCCATTTCCCCCGAGTGCTCTTGTAGATAGGTTTCGCCTTTGTAAGTATTTAATGAGACAAAGCTGTAGGGTACCGAGGCAGATTTGTAAAGCAGATTTCTTGCATACAATGAGGTCTCTCTGGAAAGTGCTGTGTAGTGTTGGAGCGTGAAGAAAATGCTAACTGGTGATTTTCAAGCTACTGTCAATACTGTTTGTTTGGCTGGATTCAGTCACCAGTGAAACCCATTCCATATTTTGCTTCAATAGTGTTACAGCTGCAGTAATCTCTCCTGCAAGAGGGAAAAAAATAGGATGAACACCCTACAAAATCAAAAATGGCTTAAACAGAATGGCTTAAATCAACTAATGGGATCTAAGAATGATATGCAACACTTACAACAATAAATACAGACAAGGTTATTGGAGTCAGTTTAGAAATAGTAGGAAGCTTATTCCTCAAAATACTATATTTATAAAAGAATACTTTGCTGCCTATATTGAACTTAAAAAATAGCAACACAGGGTTTTGCAGAAAGTAGACTTCAGCCCTTTTGCCCATTGGTTATCGCAATGATTGTAAGAAACACTGTAGTAAGCAAACCTTGCACAGATCCAGCAATGCACTCTGCATATTCTTTAGCAAGGATGCCTACTTACAATCAATTAAAGCAAAACTAATCAGTGTTGTTTAAAAGATCCGGAGTACACACTCTTGCTTTGTAAACTTAGCACATATTGATGGACCACAGCGATTCTAGTAAAAAGACCAAATGAGACTGAAGTTAGTCCACCTGTGCTTTACAAAAAGTTGAAACCAGTGCATCATATACTTACGGTATTTTCTAAACTAACTAATGCAATGAAGTAAATGGTATTGGACACGGCTGTATTGAAATCAGTAATGTTACAACGCCGTGTGTGTGCGCGCCCCCTCCCCAAATTTGGGGCTCACTAGTCTTTGCAGTACACTACAGGATTGTAGTCAAGGCTGTATGCATTCCTTGCTAAAGAGAGATTTTGGTTACAATTCTAACATACACAAACTAGGAAGTAAACGCCATTAGTCACAATGGAACTTACCGTGTCTGAGTAAACATGCATAGGAATGTACTATTAATGTTCTGTACTCAGGCAATCCATATTCTGTTCCAAACTAAGCTAGATTATGCGACCTAAATAAATTTCACAAACTGGACACAATTTATTCTGGTTTTGCAAGTCAAGGGAAAGAAGGCGCAAAGAGGAATCCTGAACCTTTACATGCAACCACCAGAAATCTTACTAAGCCAACTCACTGGATTTGCATGCTCAGGGAAGGAAAAGAAGCCACCATGGAACCCTAGAGCAAGCCATGGGTTGCGGGTGGTTTGAAAGCAACCCCCACCTCCACCCCTTGCTAGGTTTTGAGGACACAGCAACCTGTGCCCAGAGAGGGTAATTATGGAAATGAGGTGGCAGTGACCAGCATGCGTGGGGCAGGGAAAAGGAGCCACCGTGGCTTCTTAAATTTTATCAGGCTTTGCCCACACACCTTCAGGAGTATCTTTGCAGCCATTGAGAGCCAGTGTGGCGTAGTGGTGAGAGTGTTGGACTGGGACTCGGGAGATCCGGGTTCTAGTCCCCGCTCGGCCATTGGGCCAGTCACTGCCTCTCAGCCTAACCTACCTCACAGGGTTGTTGTGAGGATAAAGTGAAGAGGAGGAGGATTATGTAAGCCACCTTCCTTGCAGGAAAAAAGGCGGGGTATAAATATAATAAATAAATAAATAAATAAGGACTGAAACATGGCAGCAGTGGGGGCGGCGAGGAGGGGTGTTAATGAAAGTTAAAATTCTGCACCCAGGCCATGCTTGACACACTTCCTGGGCTCCTGCAGAATCACGGCATACACTTGGCCCTGACTGTAGCCCATGACCTTTCAATGACAGCTACTCTCACCACCATACAAGCATACAACTCTGCAAAACACGAATCACTGGCATTTATATCACTACCATTCCAGCATCATAGTTCTATAATTGGAGGGAATCTAAATCATTCACTCAGCAGCAGGTTTTTCATTATGAGATCATACAATTGTTTTCTTAGTTTCTACTTAGTCCCTCAGTTAAGTGTTTGGCATTGCTTTGTTTAGCCAAGCTAAAAATCATGAAGCTACAGTTGGGAATGAATACCTTCTACCTTCTCTCTCCTCTTTTGAAATCTGACTCAAAACCAACTAATTTGCAAAGCTTTTTTTTAATTTGCTGCAGCCTCATCTTGTGTGCTAACCGATAATCCTCCTCCCACCCTAACACACACAAAAATATGTGCCGCTTCTCTATCAGAGCCTGTTTTCTCCATTCAACAAATGGTTCAGTACATCTGATTATAACCCCCTCAGACATGCTCAATTGGTTTAGAGGCAATGCCAAATGATGGTTTGTGCCCACGCTACCCTTCGCTCTGTTTGCCAAGAACCCAGAACTAAGGGTGGGGAGTCTGAGAATGCAAGGAAAGGAAGGAGCACATGGGCACCATGCGGTGTCAAATCATGGTTTGGCATTACCACTGAACCAGAATCACTCCACCGTGTCACTTCTGCACACAAAATTAACTGGCTCTGCAAACAGAAGTAGCAGAAGGGATAGATTTGGATGGGGTGCAAGGAAAGCTTAAGTACAAAACCAGAGCCAAATCCAAGGAAAGATAACTGTGTGCCTAGCCAGCATTTTTCTATGAAACATACCCGAAGTCTTGGACCGTAATAAAGATTTGATTGATTTGATATCTGAAGTCAGAATACTTTCCAGAAAAATTCTTCATGTTAAAAACATATAGGATAAGTATGTGCAACACAGCAGCTTAGCATATTTGGCTCCTGAAACCTGGTCTCATTGTAAAGAGAATTAAGATTTCAATCTCACAGTTGTTGAGTGGGAGGATGCTTGAGCAGTGCCCAAGAAAAGCTGAGAAATCAAATGGGTGGATGAGGCTGGGGGATAAACAGGTAATTGCAGCTTTTTGGTACGTGACAAAAATAAGAGATCAACTATTTATTTATTATTGAGTTTTATATGCAATGTTTTTGCCCTATGGTACCCAAAGCAGCTTGCACATATAGCACTTCAAATATGAAAGTCTACCAGACTGTGTTCATCATACACATCTACTTAAAGAGTCCATGGAGTCCTGCCTAAGATTAACCTAATTTTGCAATGCAACCATAATACCGTTTTGGCCATTTATCAGCAACAGGTGGCTCCAAAGTATTTTCAGGATATACAGAATGAAACATGTTTATATTAGATTCAGATTTCATTTTAATCCAAAATCCATAGCCCATTCAAAATTCCACAAAATTGATGGTATTTTTGTACCATCAAGCCTGATTAAGAGTTCTAGGGAACTGAAAAGCTTGCTCGATTTTGTGGGATTTTGATAGGGCCTAATAAAGATATTGTCCAACTGTGGGTGTTGTTGTTTTTCCTCACAGACCAACACAGCTACCTTTGTTATTTTAATCCAAATTATTTTTTATCACTGAAACTGAAAAATAAAATCCAATGTAAATGTTTTCAAACTGTTTTTGTCTTATTATCCTGACAATAAGGATAAAGCTACCATCTAGGTTATGTCCTCATTCAGTGGAAATAGGGCCAACTTCTCCTGCACACCACAAAGGAGAACTGAAACAGTGTCCCAGCAGCAGGCCTTGGAAAGGCAAAGAAAGCTGATGACAGATGCTTCTGTCCTGAAAAGGCCTGGAGACAGAGCTGACCCTGGAGTACAAAGCATAAGAGAAAGGACAGGATGTTGCTCTACAACAGGAGCAGCCAATTGAATGCATCAGAGATTAGCAGAGAACTGAACAAGAATATGCCCAAAATAAATACCTTAACAGTAATATTTGTTGGTAAAGAAATTTCATAGTCCTGTTTTCAGAGATCCTGTGCTATTATAATCTGACATAACCAACTGCTAACAATTGTGTGTATTATTGTCAGAATACACAAAAAGCTGCAGAAGGAGATGATGTGCCTTCAGTGCTACAAGGCAGACAAGAGATCCTGTCCTGGGAAATATTGGTTGACATGTTGAGCTTGCCATGTGCCAGACAATTAGAAGAGGCATCCAAAAAAGCATTGTCTTCATCAGCATAGTGGATTTACTAGACAGAGAATCTACCAAACAAAATACAGAGCTGAAGCTGGACGGCTAATTTCATGGCAGAAACATACTTTCAAATATGGCAAAATCAATTGTCCCAGACCCAGCAATTTTGGCAATTTCTACAATACAGTACACTGTCAGTGAACACAGAGCAAAGAGCTGGTATAAACTATGCATCACTCTGCATTCTCTTCTTTTCCTTGGTAGCTTTTTCACATGGAAGGTAATGCCTTGGTGAATAGTTACTAAATTTTCTGGATAAATATACAGTATATTCTTTGAGACAGTAATTTCCCCTCCCCTTCTCCTTTATCATCTGTACTTTTTGTCTTAGCTCAATTTGCCAAAATCCATGCATTCAACGCAGATATGTTGCTAATTTTTTTGTGCCAATTTTTTTATTTCCAGAGAGAAATGTTTCCCCCACAACTCCAGCTGTTCCACCGAATTGAAGCCCCCTTCCTTTGCCAAAGAAGGGGCTTCAACTGTAATTGCACAAATTTATCATTCTTTTAAAAAGAACTAAACACAAGTCTGCAATCTCAGAAAAAAAGAAGAATATATGATTAGGAAACAAAGATTAGCACCATGGGGTAAGCAAACCAAAGGACAATAAATACTGCTCCAGACATGTCCTTACTTAAAAGATTAATTCAATTCAGAAAACTACAAAGTGCTATGTGCCACAGAGATGTACACACACGATATGCTTCAGTGTGTTCTAGCATACTTTTATTATTTTTAAACGAACCCTTCTGCCAAACATGGCACTCAGGGCAGCTTACAAAATGAACACAATACAGTGCATGTTGTAAGCTTAAACAGTAGTTAAATCAGTATGAAATACCAACGTGCAGTCAGAAATACGCAGAAACCACACAGAAACCATAGGGTTGGACTTGGATCTAATGCTTCTCATCTGCTAGTGAAACTGAAACCACTAACAGAACAGATTTCCCCTCCTGCTGCATGCCCCCCAAATCTGCTCCAGAGGGTTGGACACACACATACACACACACACACACACACACCAGAGCAGGGTTGCAAAAAATCTTGATTTAAAAAATAAATAAAATCGAAGCAATCAATTTTTTTATTTAAATCAATGATATATTTTTTTAATTTAATCAATCTCCCCAAATAAGTAAAATTAATTCCAAAGTTTCAGGCAACCACATGTACAAATAGCCTACACTTAATAGTTAAGAACACCAAATTATACAGAAAACACTTTCATCATTTTATTTTATTTTTACATTACCAGTATTATTGGTTACTAGGCTACCTACACAACAGAGTTGCAAAAAAATCATGATTTTTTTGCAAAAAATAAAAAATATATATCAATTTTTATTGATGATTTAATCATTGATTTAATCATTGATTTAATCATTGATTTAAATCATTCTGATTTAAAACACTGCAACCCTGAACCAGAGTAGATTGGGGGAGGGGGCTGCAGGGGGAGGAGAGGGTGGGAAATCCCCACTGCAGGAGCTGAAGCCTGCTCACACAATACTGGATCCAACTCATAATGATTTAGGCAAACAGGTAGCAGCAAAAAGCTTGGGCGAACAAGAAAGACTGCGCCTGGTGCCTAATTTTAGACAGACTGATCCGACGAAAGATCTTACGTGGACCCCCAGACTCAGGCAAAGGAAGCATAGAGAAGTGCAATGCTTCCCAAAGCCACTGTGCAGGGAAACCATGGGCAAGAGATGTTGTTGTTGAAGACAACAAAGCGGGATCCATGTTGCCAAATTGTCTTGGTCCTATGCAATCCTTCATCTCTCTACATACATCCAGCATGTGACAGTCTCTCAAAGTTGTAGGACAAGGACAAAAAGGATGGAAGTATGAGCTATGTGAAAAGCTGAGTTGATTTTTAAAATAAGAGATCACATTTGAGGACCATTTTAAATCACTGGGCCAGTGTGGCGCAGTGGTTAGAGTGTCGGACTGGGGCTCAGGAGATCTGGGTTCTAGTCCCCGCTCGGCCATGAAACTCACTGGGTGACTTTGGGCCAGTCACTGACTCTCAGCCTAACCTACCTCACAGGGCTGTTGTGAGGATAAAATGGAGAGGAGAAGGATTATGTAAGCCACCTTGGGTCCCTTGCAGGAAAAAAAAGGCAGGGTATAAATATAATAAATAAATAGAAATAAAATAAATTAAATCAGTGAACAGGGGTCCACACATTATGGCTGGGCTTGGATGTTAAACGCTAGTTTCTATTAGCCAGCTGTGAGGTCCAGTCCACCATGAAAGCACAACAATATTATGTAGATTTATCAACTTAGATATTGTCTAATAAAGTCATGTAACTGAGATTTTATTATAGGCAGTTTTTGTTTGCTTTAAATTTTAACCTAAGATTCATTAGTTTTTGATAGTTTTTTCCCCTTTCAAAAATGTTGACTGTTTCTGCCACCCAACCCCAAATATATATTTTATGCTAGTTCAAATATTATAGAACGTTTACGTACATTGTTGTTTTCTGGTACAACCACAAATGTGGGGAAAGTGTGAAATTTGGCCTGTGAGATGCTTATTTTAATTCTGTCTAAATCCTGCAGCACTATTAAGACTAAACTCTTTTATGGCATATGTTTTCATAGGCTAGAGCCTACTTCTCAGATGTAGTTTTCTCCCCAAGTTGGATCATTGAAAATCTGCCCATGGGATTTGGAAAAGCTACACTAGGGGTTATTTTTAATTCAAATTCATGATAAAACCAATTTTATTTATTTATTATATTTTTGAATCGCCCATCTGGCCAGTCATCCAGCTATTCTGAGCGATGTACAGTCCAATAAAATACAAGAAAAAACAGAGTGTAAAACACAATTAAAAACAGTACAAAACTTAAAAATCCTAACCCACCCCATATTCCCGCCTGAAAAACCACGTTTTTAATGCACGGTGGAAGCTAATCAAGGAAGGGGCATGGCAGAAGTCACTGGGGGGAGAGTTCCATAAATTGGGTGCTGCCACAGAAAAGGCCCTCCTTCTAGTCCCCACCAGCCTGGTTTCTCTGGCTGATGGGACAGGGAGAAGGCCGTCCGTGGCAGATCTTGTTGAGCGGCCTACTTGATGTTGCTGGTAAGCTGCTTACTCCGATTGATTAACATTGAACAAGCATTCTGGTGCCTTCCAGATGTCTTAAACTACAACTCCCATCAGCCCTAGCCAGCATGACCACATGTCAACGATGGGAGTCCAAAACATCTGGAGGACACCAGATTACCTGTCTCTACCATACAGAGTGACCGGTTTGGCTCTCCACATCTTTTGAATGTGTGCTTATCTGTCACAAACAATAGTAAAACTTAAAAGTCACTTTATCATCAGTTAGAATGGAAAGTAATAACCTAAATACAAATAATAAATAAAAAAGAACAATGAAGAAACGAATCAAGTAGTGTCTAGATCAGGGCTCTCCAACCTTGGGTCCCCAGATATTGCTGGACTATAGCTCCCGAAATCCCTTGCCATTAG
This sequence comes from Shinisaurus crocodilurus, assembly GCA_021292165.1. Taxonomy (NCBI): domain Eukaryota; kingdom Metazoa; phylum Chordata; class Lepidosauria; order Squamata; family Shinisauridae; genus Shinisaurus; species Shinisaurus crocodilurus. The sequence goes on from CM037880.1 coordinate 96,967,914, forward strand.
TCATGCTGGCTGGGTATGCTAGGCCAACAACATCTGGGGACCCAAGGTTGGAGAGCCCTGGTCTAGATACTTCTCTGCTTTTCTTTGATGGGGTTCCGACTTCAGGCTAATCCTGGGACGCTGTTGCAGCAGATTCACCAACAAACTCAGACTGTTCTGTAGACAGAAAATGAGCTACCGTAATCTAAGAAAGTGATGATAACCACTTCCAAGTGAAGGAATGGCAGAGAAGGAACCAGGGAGCTCTTCTTCCAGTTTATGAGAAAACTGTGTCCCATTGAGTGGAGATTATTTCCATAGTCAAAAGACATTGTGCTCAGATTGGAGAATGAATAGGTGGTCCACTTAAAGATAATGGGCAAGATCTTCCAGTTCTCCCAACCAACAACGGTTTAACCTCTCAACCCACAAGAGCATACCCAACCCACATTTCACTGATGCTTTGAAAAGAAAGCACTATGATCTCAGTCCTTGAACATCTGCTTTTCTATGATTCACTAAAAGAAGGAACAGTTCAAAGATTTGGAGCAGAATTTGGAGCACAGATTAACGATAAGCTACTGACATGTGATCAAATGGTGAGAAAATCTGAAGAGGCCAAACCTAATTGGTTCAAGGTATTGCAAATGGAACACTTTTTTAAATCTTGTAAACCCCTTTGGGATATTTTTTTTTTAATGAAAAGCAGTATAGAAATTATCTGACATAAAAAATAAATAAAATAAACACTTTGCTGAGTATTAAACAGTGGAACAGATTGCTCATCCCCATATCCTAATGTTAAATAGCTCACACGCTACCAAACATATGGTCTTCACATTGTAGGTTATTAATCCTAAATTATAACAGACTAAAAGGTCTCAAAGCAACACAGGAGAAAGATCTAAAATGTACAGTATGAGGAAAGTTGAAAGGGGATATGGAACAAAATACCTTTCGAAGTATGATTAAAAACTACTTTAACAACTTACCAGTATATCTTAAGTAGACCTGTTTTATCTAATCCCAAACTGGCTTTACTTAAAATCTTTGGACAGACTGGATTGCACTCCCTATAGGAACTGTGTTAGCTTTGCCATGCTAGCTGCAAGCTAGCAGATATTGGAAATATCTTCATGCTGGCAGAGTCACCATATGCCAGACATTAATCGATGGTATCGAAGGCTATGGAAATTAGCTTTAAAGGACAAGCTCGTGAAACAAATTATGCCTCCACTCCATAAATGTATACTGAGAATTTCGTTGAAAACAGGTATCCATTCATAGCTTATGTGAACACAGGCTCAATCTGTCAACATATTGCTAAACATTATGAATCATTCTGGTCAGATGTTATCTTCTCATGTAATTTCATGACTGCTCCAATATACGGTAATCTTATTTTTTCTACCTCCAAGAACTTTATTATTTCTATTGTTGTACTTGTGCCCTCATCATTGTCAATAAAAAAGATATTTTAAAAAGACTACAAAAGGAGAGATCAGCCAGACTACTCTCTGCTTCAGAGGGCCTCAGAAATCACGCACAAGCCCATCAGTGACAAGCCATCTGCCACACACTTTGGGCCAAGCGCCACAAATGTGCCACCAAAATAAAATATATGCTCACCACTGGCAAGCACATTTGCAGATCCCTGGCTATTTGCTTCACATGATGCCCAGATAGTTGGATATTGTTGCAGGAGTATTATAAGTGTTAAGTGTTTTAACTGAGAGATAATAAGATCATAACACACTACTAAAAACAAAAATTTACTTCACTTTTTAAATCTAAAAGCTAGAACTATTCTTTGCATGACAATTATGCTAGACAGAGCTTGCCATATAATTTGTAAACAAAAGGAAAGATCTTCAAGAAATAATTCTAAATTGAGTAATATACTGGCCTGGTTTGCAAGTCTCTCTAAACCAGTGTTCTCCAACCTTGGGTCCCCAGATGTTTTTGGCCTACAACTCCCAGCATGCCCCAGCCCTGGGGTTTTAAGTGGCCCCAGCTGTGCCTAACTAATGGTGGGGCACAGCGGGGGTCCAGAGGCACCACCTCTCCCCTCAGTCCTCTGGCTGGAATCCCAGGGTACATCGTGGAAGCACTGAGGGAAGAGGAGTGGGGATGACAGCTGCCCCAAAGTGCCCAAGTGGCACTTTTCGGCAGCTGTCAGCGAGGCTCTCCTGCCCTTGTTCGGTGTGGTTGCATTTGGGTTTTATGGTTAGCCTCTCAAAAGCCATGACACTTCCAAAAACAAAGTATTTCAGCTTCTGCTTACAGTCTTTCCGGGACTTTTGAATAAAAATACTACCTGCTCCTCACACTCTACAATTTCCACCTTCAACTCATCTCTGTGCTCAATCTTTGGTTCATTTGTACTTCTCCCCCAACAAAGTATTCACCTCCCTAATTCCCAGACCTGCCTCATGCCTCCATTCATGCTCTTGTTCAACTGAAGGCCTCTACTGAGATGAATCAAACAGGTGGCCAATTTTGTCCCTTACAAATTCATCCTTTCCTCCTTCCCCTTTGCCATCCATTTGAATCAGCAACAATACTATACCTCCATGATCCACACCAATTCTAGGAATTCCCAGCAACTTTTCTATCCTTTAATATTCTCCCATTGTGCTCTCCCTGCTCACTTAAGACTTTGCACAATAAAACTGAAACTATCCCTGACGTCTCTCCCACCCTCTCTTCTTCGTTGTCCACCCACATTTCCCATCTTAACTGATTAGTTGACTGTGCATCTCATCTAACCGTTCTGCATGTCCCCTTGATCCTACTGCTTCTCAATTCATAATCCCATGCCCATTATCCCTCCTCTTCATTAGATACATCACCTCTCCCCACACTCTGGCTCCCTACTGCATCCGAACATGGCACCATTTCACACATTTTGAAGAAAAACATTCCTTAATCCATTCTCTCTCTCCAGCTACTGCCCAATTTCTCTTCTGCTCTTTATCTCTAAACTCCTGGAGTCTGTCTCTCTCATTCTCTCTCTTTCTCTTTAAGCAGTAGCCGTTCACTTTCAGTAGGGGCTCACTAGCTTTATCCTTGCTGTTTGCTTTAGCAGTGGGATGGCTGCTGTGATCTGGGCTACAAGAGGAGGTTTTGGGGGTGGGGAGCCAGGAGACATGCTACTCATCAACTGTAAGGTGACAGGAGGTGGGGAGAACAGAAGAATGCAGGCGCAATCAGTCAAATAAGAGGAAAGCCCCTCCCCAGCTTGTAAAAGCTCCCCAAGTGGCCTTGCCAAAGTAGCTTCTGCTTGAAAAATACTGAAGATTACTGGTCTGTGCTATCATCTTTCCTTGGGTGACCTCATAATCTACCACAGCTTTCAGTATTCATCTATATGCTTATGACACCCACCTCTACCTCAGAATTTCCCTTTTTCAAAACTCACTTTATCCATGAAAACTTTGGTAAAACCCTAGTCCTCCTCATCCCTTACTGAAACTAAGCCTAATTATGTGTAGCTGAAAACATATTCTTCCCATTTATCCTCCCCTCCCTATATTGTCTCCAATTTCAAATTTTAGATTGTAAACTCTTCAGGGCAAGGATCTGTCTTGTTACTCCGAAGAAAGATGGCCATGCTATCTGGGGGATGATGGGAGATGTAGTCCAACACATCTGGAAGGCACCAGGTTGGAGAAGGCTGTATATTATATTATATTATATTATATTTATTATTGTTGTTGTTGTTATACTTTTTTAGGCTTATCTTCACAAAAGACCAACAAAAGACAGAGGTCTTCAGAGGACTAATAAGAACTGCAACAAGAATTTCAGTTCTTAAACACTCCAAGTTAATTGCCCTTAAATACCAACTTCACATTGAAGACATTCCATTACGCTCTACACAAATCAATTTAAAGACTATATCAACTCAAATGTTTTTCAGAGGGACTACCCTTCACACTCTCATGCAAAGACCCACTTATAAGATTCCAGATACCCTTGTCTACCCAGCAACAGAGATCTACAACAGAGTTTATACAGCCACACAATTAATTTAGTTTTATGGAAATCTGCTGGAAATTTTTCAATCCAGTATATATTTATAGCTAGGCAGGACAATGGCAAGGCTACTCCTGCATTTACATCTTTATCATCAGCCAGCCCCTGGCCCTGAGTCCACCTGGAGGTTTAAACAAAAAGAAAAAAAGAGGGCTTTTTTTCATCGACTAGTAATATTGGCCCCATGTTTTAGTAGTTCTATATTATTTCACAAGCAAATCAGTCTTTCTGTCCTCCCTTCCCTTTTGTGTTGCTTAGATTATAAGCCTTTGGGTAGGGACTTGACTTGTTAATGCTTTCCATTTTTGGCATTATTCAAAGAAATACTTTCTGAGTTCAGGAAACATTAAGTACCGGTAGGTGTCAAACTCAATGGTTTTAGAAACCAGTCAAGCAGAAGAGTCCCTTTATTAAAGAGAGAAACACAATGGAAGGATTTCCAGAAATTCAGGAAAGGTAAAAAAAACTACTATCCAACCAAACCGCAAATTTGGAACCAAACAGTATATATGAGGGAAAGAGAATATCAGAAAATAAAGTTGAATGGTCAAACAAGATGCTTGCAGAGCCAAGTTCAGAGTCCAAGGAAACTGCAGTTTATTGTCAGATGACAGCAGAATACCGTACACAAAAGGAAATAAGCGATTACAAAGGGAATTCTGATGGGTTATCCTTAAATTTCCTCTGACAGAATTCAGGGCAAACCCTGCTGAGTTAGAGAACTTGTTTACATGTGGCAGATTAATTACTGCCAGTACTTTGCCAGCATTTGAGAAAGATTCTTTCCAGCATGCACGCATAGAAACTCCATGCTGGAGGATCTCAACCCCTCCGATATAGGTCAGGAGGCACTTATCCTGAAGAACAGTTGACTTTTACCCCAGAGAAAATTAAATAGCATCTGAACAGGTTGGTATTTATTACAGGCTAACTAGGGACAAGTAGAGTCAACCAGCAAAGTTTAGTTTTCCTACCTTTTCACCTCACTGTAACTACTGACATCTCTCTATGGTTGTCGTATAGAAACCATCTGAAAGACACTTTTGCTGCTTAGGAGCCAAGAGGCAAATGATGCAAAATTTGCACATACCCCCCAAAACAAAACAAAAAGAACCCTACAGGATTTTCCTTCCACTGTTAACCTGTAACCAAACAGAACTTCCTATAAAGCAAGCAAACCAAGCTGTAGACAAACTTTGTCTCTAATTGACATAAACAACTTTAGTTTAGAACAGCAATTACTTTGCTGCAAGCTGTATGTAATCCTTCTTTGTTTTAATGTTCATATACAGATAATACTTACGGTATACAAAATGTTGTATTAGTATTTTAGAATTATCTGGCAATCAAATCTGATTTGGAATGTCAGACACAAGTAAGTCAGTTAAATATATATATATTGCCCCTTCCAGAGGTCAAAATCACAAAAGTATTTAAAATTTAACAGACCTTGCCATGGCAGGCAGGATAATTAAAATAGTTCTAGGCAAATTACATCCCTACATGGTTCTAAAATTAGATGCACAAAGGTTGTAACAAGAATGATGAAAGATTTATACTACAGGAAGTAAATAATGCCTTAACAATTTTAAAATAAATATCCGTTACATAAAAAGGTTACCGGTACTTCACATACCACATCCTAGTTTGCCTACACATCCTTATATAGCTTGTTTAATGTGCAAGCCATCTTGCAGTACAAACGTTGTATGTTGTACTTCAACAACTCATACTGGTATCTATTACCTTCAAATATAAAACCATCCAAAGCAATGCCTTCCTTTATTTACATCTACTGCCCAGATTCTTCCAACTGAATAATTAGATTCCAATTCTCTTTTAATATATGTACTCTTAGCTATTGACATAAAGAAAGAGAAAAAGGTTTCCATCCCAATTTGGCAAATACATGAGATTACACACATTTATATCCTGCTGGAATAAACTTTGCTGTGTACTAAGAAGCAAGTGATGCTTGAATTTAAGTTAGTTTGCCAAATTACTGTCTTGTTAATTGCTGTAAAACGCCCAGAGAGCTTCGGCTATTGGGCGGTATAAATATGAAATAAATAAATAAATAAATAAATTCAAAGCAAAGGACTATATTTGCTTCCTTACAGCAACACTTATTTTCTGTTAATGGTAATTTAAAATACTTTTGCCAGGAGGGAGATATTATCAACTATCATGTCACCGGAAACTTGCCAGAGAGTCAAGCCTTCATTCTTCTCCACTTCCACAACAGAGAGACATACATATTTTAAAATTTCAGATTTTTTTTCATCAAGAAAACATTTTAAAACTCACTCAGTGCTTCCAAGCTGTTTCAAAGAGAAGCCCAGTTAATTCTTTGAGCAACTCTGCCTTGCAGGTCACAAATACATTCCTAATGTCTAAAATAGATACCCTATCATATTCAGCAGTCACACCTCAGGAGCAGAGATCACAAGCAAAGTGAACTGTTCTACGACTTACAGAGTAACCTCCAGATAAAACACACAGACAGAACTGCAAAGCAAGACAATACTCATAAGCATCAACCAGGAATTTATACTCAAGGTGAAAGTATGCCTCCTCTTAACAGGACACTGCTGAGGGTGGGTACTAAAACACAGCACGGTGTCATGATTACATGAGTTAAGCCAATCCAAATGAAGCTTATTTAAAAAGCGGTCCTGTTAGTCCGTCCCATTCTTCCCTCACCCCACCACAAAAGACATGGCTACAAGGGGGGAATTTATTTTGCCTCTCGGTGTAGGTTTTTTAAAATCCCCTTTTCACAAACACTAACAACTTAGTATTTGGGACTATTCATCCATTATATACCAAAACTACATATGTGGAAAAAGAAGCTGAGTAGTGCTTGCATTGTCTTGTATGGATTTACACAAGTACACGCACACACACACAAAGTTTAACTAACATGTGTCTGCATAAAGTTCAGACACGCATGTTATAAACATTTGTATTTAAACAGTCAAAATCTTCCCAATTCAATATAAGGAGGAAATGCTAGAAAGAGATTATATAAACCCTGCCTTTGTTCCTAAAGCACTCACTATGTCACGTTACATTGAGTTTAAAAGCTGTGTCAATTATTTTCAACACAAACTGGAAATCCAGCAAGCGAATATAGTTTTCAGATATCCCTGTATATCATTGCCTCAAGTACTTTCATAAGCAATGATCAACAATTTCAGAACAGACTGGCTGTGATATCCAAATTAACCTAGGAACAATCAGGCATACATTTATTGTATCAAAAATGAAGTTAAAATATTAACAAAATACTGCAGGCCATAACATGACTTTAACTGTACTGCTTTCTACAGTTAAACAAACTCAAAAAGACACGACTGCAAGTCAGAGCACATTAGTGGCAGAAACAACAACAAAAACTTCCTTTGTTCTTTTTGGTTTCAATCCAAAGGGTGCCCTTCTCAATGTGGAAACTGTCTTTCTCTCATGATTGGGATGTTTTATACCAGCCACTCCCAACCTAGTGCCCTCCAGATGTGTTGGGACTACAACTTCCAGCTGCCCCCAGCCAACATACGTTTCACCTCACACTGAAAGCATTATGAGAGAAAAGGGAAAGACACTCATGAGCAAGCAAGATAACTCCTGCAGAACTATTGCTCATGTCTACCATAACTATGCAATTTTCAGGCAGTGTCCTTCAACCTTTGCAGACTTGGGATCCACTTTCAACCCATCTAAAACATGAAACCTGTATCTGAATCATCATACATGTGGCTCCCTGCTGATTTTTCCTTCCCCCCTGCTCAAACTCTGTTTGTGACCATTATATTTTCTGCAAGATTCTTCCTCATGTGCAAAGGCAAGCTGCATACAACTGGAGGTTCATCGGCATCCTCTGTAACAACACATGGAACTCTGGGACTTGTATCTGGAATGGCCCACTGCAACCCATGCTTGAAGCAACATGCAGTCTAGGATATGTACCCCAGTATCATATGTGATGCTGCCTGCAGGGGATACAGAGGTACACCTTTGAAACTGCATTCTAAGATGAATACTTTTCTTTAAAAAGGAAGCCACCTTAGGTAGTGTTACAAGCCACTAGTTGAAGATCAGTGCTTTAGGGCAGGGCTCTCCAATATTGGGTCTCCAGATGTTGCTGGCCTACAGCTCCCAGCATACTCAGCCAGCATGGCTAATGGCAAGGGATTCTGGGAGCTGTAATCCAGCAACATCTGGGGGCCCAAGGTTGGAGAGCCCTGCTTTAGGGTATAACAGTATTTTTGGATGGAGATGTAGTTTCCTATAATGATTCTTCTACAGACCTTAGACTTGAGCCTGCCAAGAGTTGAAAACAATTCTTCAGCCTTCCACTACTGACCATAAATCCTTAAATGAAGTCATCCTTCCATTTAAAGAGCGAGAAAACCCTGTCCCAATTCTAAATTCCCACAAGCCTCAACTCATCCATCTGGTTATTAAATCCAGTGATTAAACTAACAATCACGAGAGACTATGTTACTAGAAAAAACACATTTGTTTGATTTGAAAGGATGTGTTTAATTCTAACCAATCAAGACAACCTCTAGCCACATGAATCCACTTAGTCCTTTAATAGCAGTATTGTGGGAAGACTCTAAAAAAGTTCCCACACACAACAGATATCAAGGGTTAGCTTTATCCCTAAAATTACTACATGTACAGGCAAAATAAAAACAAATGTTTATATCAAAGAGCAAACAGGGAATGGAAATAGTTCAGAAGTTTATCATTATCACAGACGCCAAGACATGGGAAAGCACATATAATAACAGGCGAGCATTTTTGAGTAACACAGCATAAAAAGGGTTGTCACTGTAGGAAACCCTAAAAAGTAGGAATCTAAAATTGATACCAGCCTTGACACAAAAGACATGCTAGTTTCAAGTAACACCTAAAATCAACTGGTGTGACATAAAACATTTTCACATTATAAATAATCATTATTATTGTGGTAGGGTACTGAAGCATATTCTTCTCTAAAAAAAATATTCAGGATAGTGTACTGGGGACTAACGTCACAGAAAGTCTTTAAAATTTAAATACACTAACTCCATATCAGAATATTTGAAGTGGAAGAGAGAGTTAGAAAAGAGACAAGAGCATCCAGTCCCCTGTTAGTTTTACAGGAGTGTACCATGGGGGTGGGGTGGGAGATGGGGCATAGTGGGTCAAACTCTTCTCTCCTCCTGGAGTACGAGCAATTCCTATTGCCAGAGCCATGGTACCTTTCACATATATTTCTTGACTCTGGGCTGGCAGCTAAGACATCAGGTAGTGGTAACTGAGTGGAACCAGATTTGGCCCAGAGGCCTCCAGCTTTCAAACCGTACAGTAGACTTATTTGATTTATACCCTGCCTTTCCACCAAGGAAATGGCCAAGACGGCCAACAAAAACCTATCTGTTCTGGAATCCTACTACAGGCAGAGTTGCTTTTTCAAGATTGAGTGCAACAAGCTATATGGGAGGCAGGCACATTCCACACAAGCAGAAGCCCAAATAGTGATAAGATATTGATCTATAACTTCAGTACTAGAGAATTCATTAATATGGTTGTTCAGTGTTTCTCAAATTCAACCAGGGGATCCAACTCAAACTAGGATTGTTGACTAGCAAGGACTCCTGCAGGCATACTTGTGTGCTCTCTCTCTCTCTCTCTCTCTCTCTCTCTCTCTCTCACTCTCTCACACACACACACACACACGCGCGCGCGCGCGCACGAGGCAGGAGAAGGAAACTCAGAAGGCTGCTCTTTTCCTAAATATAATAGAGAAGATAGGCAGGTGAGTGGGCCATTTTAACAACAAACCAGTAGACTGGGGTGGGGAACCTTTTTTTACTATCAAGAGCTTCATTCCCTCAGGGGTAACCTGTCAACACTGGGCAGAGCCACAAAGTGGATACAGCATCCTGCTTTCTGTCTGCTACCCTCATCACTCCCCCACTCTTTCTGCCATTCCCTTTCCCACTGTGTTCTCACCTCCTTGCCACCCACATGAAATTTGGATGAGGACCACATGCAGCCTTTGGGCTAGAGGTTGTCCACCCCTGCTGTAGAGTAAGTGGGGTAGATGAGGGGTAGAGATGGGGTCCTCAACACAGTGCCCATGGGCACCACTGCACCCACAAGGCCAGGCTGAGGTGCCTGCCAAGCTATTTTCCCCCCTCTGCAAATGAACTCAGCGATTTCTCCCTTCACTTGCATTTTTTTTTCTTGTAACACACACCTATATACCAGTGGGACTGTGTTGTTAACCTTCAGGGAAGATAGGACAAAGCACAAGCAATTCTAATACAATCAGAAAGGTAGAAACAAAAAGGGAACAGAGAACTATGGATGGAAAAGACTCTCTAGTGGTGATGACCTGCAAAGTGTGTGCAGTGTTTGTTTTCTTGCCTGAGATCAGCAATGCCTTCACATGCAACAAGTGCAAGCTGGTTGCGCTGTTGGAAGAAAAAGTGATAGGACTGGAGCAGCAAGTGTTGATCCTCAACCGAATAAGAGAAGACAAAGAGTTCCTAGACAGAACAGTGGAACTACAACAGCAAGGCGAAGTATAGGAGCCAGAAGAACAGCAAGCTGAGGCAGAAGAGGAGAATGTTGAGGTGAGGAAAAGTGAAGTAGAGGAAACTCCCTGGGAAAGGGTGACAGTTAGGAGCAGGAGTTCTAGAAGACATTCTGCACCAGTGGAAGCAGTAGATCTGTGGAACCACTTTCAGGTACCGTATTTTTCGCTCCATAAGACGCACTTTACCCCCCCCCCCAAAAAAAAACTACGGTAGGTGGAAATGTCTGTGCGTCCTATGGAGTGAATATAGTAATAAAAAAAAAAAGTTTTTTTTTTTTTTTTTAAATTTTTACTTTCCTCTGCTGGTCCGGAAGAGCGGAGGACTCCTGGGTGGGGCGGGGGAAGCCCCCGCCTCTCAGCTGATTTTTTTTTTTTAAATTTTTTTAGTGCGTCTTATGGTCCGGTGCGTCTTATGGGGCGAAAAATACGGTACTTGAGGATGAGACCAGAGGACAGCCTGCAGAGGAAGAATTACAGGGCACCCTACGCTACAGCAAGAGGCTGAAGGTCAGTCAAGTGGAGGCAATGAAAGGACAGGTTGCTTACCTGTAACTGTGGTTCTTCGAGTGGTCATCTGTGCAGTCACACATATGGGCTCTGCGCGTGCGCGGAGGCCGCTTCGGGAAAGTTCTATAGCTGAGTAAAATTTTGGGCGGGAACCCCTCCCCCCTGCGTCTCCCTTGCGCGGGTTCCCACCCTCTCCCTCAGTTCCCCTGAGACCGCCATCGCGATCCCAGTACCAAGGGAGAACATAGGAAGAGGTTTCCCCAACTTCCTAATACCAATACCGAAAGTCCAATTCGATGGTGTTATACGGTATCGCTCATAGTGCGCCCAAAGTCCCGGTTCAGTACACCATCGAACTCGACAGTGACACCGTAGCGGGGATGGATGGGCGGGTTGTGTGACTGCACAGATGACCACTCGAAGAACCACAGTTACAGGTAAGCAACCTGTCCTTCTTCTTCGTGGTCTCTGTGCATCACACATATGGGCAGAGTAGCAAGCTGACTTACCGGTGGAGGGTCGGTGTCGTCGTTACTGAAGGACCGAGGAAAGGACAGCTCTGCCAAAGGCGTTGTCCCTCCGGGACCGGACATCGACTCGGTAGTGTGATACGAACGTCGAAGGCGTGGACCACGTAGCCGCCTTGCAGACATCCGTCAACGAGACTCCTCTCGCGAAAGCCGTCGAAGCCGATACGGCTCTGGTAGAATGAGCTCGCACCGAGCCTGGCAATCGGCGATGTTTGAGCTCGTAGGCCAACTCGATGCAATCGACAATCCACACAGATAGACGTTGTGTCGAGACCGGTAGCCCTTTGGAGTGACCACCGTAACAGATAAAGAGACGGGGAGATCTCCTTATGGACTCAGTGCGGGACTTGTAGAACAATAGGGCCCTTCGCACGTCCAGCATGTGGAGTTGATGTTCCAATGGAGTCGACGGGCTTTGGAAGAAAGCCGGCAGAATAATGTCCTGGTCCAAGTGGAAAGAGGATACGACCTTGGGAGTGAAGGCCAGATCCGGGCGCAACACAGCCTTCTCTTTGTGGAAGCTGAGGTACGGAGGATCGACTCGTAGAGCTGCCAGTTCGGATGCTCTCCGAGCAGAGGTGATTGCGACAAGAAATACGGTCTTAAAAGTTACTAAGCGGAGATCCGTTGTCGCCATTGGTTCAAAAGGTTTAGACATGAGTGCCTGCAGCACCAACTGCAGGTCCCATACCGGAGTGACTGGTTTCACCGAAGGGGTCATGTTCTTCAATCCCCTCATGAAACGTTTGACTAACGGGTTCGAGAATAGAGTGGCCCCATCCAAGCCATTGTGGTATGCTGACAGGGCAGCTAAATAGACCTTTAACGAGGACGTCTTAAGCCCCTTGTGGTGCAAATGAAGTATGAATTGCAGTACTTGCTGAATAGGAACGCTCGAGTAAGGCACTTCGATCCGACCGAGGTAATCACAGAAGGCTTTCCATTTTCTTGCATATGAAGCCCTGGTGGACGGCTTCCATGCTTCTTGCAGCACGAGCTTGATCTCCGAAGGGAGTGTGCTCGGTATCAGATTAGCCATGCTGTGAGTTTCAAGATGGCCGGATTCGGGTGTAACAGCGCGCCCCGAGCTTGGGAGAGTATCGTTGATGTGTTCGGTAGAGAGCGATACTGTCCCTTGGAGAGTCGCAGAAGTGGTGCGAACCATGCTTGCCTCGGCCACCACGGAGTCACCAGGATGCAGTTCGTGCCCTCGGATTGGATCTTCGAAATCACTTTGGCCAGCAATGGAATTGGTGGGAATATGTAGAACAGAGTCCCGGACCAGGCTATCTGGAAGGCGTCCCCGATCGACGCAGCGTCGTGTCCCGCTCTGCTGCAGAAATTGTGACAGGCTGTATTGGTTGAAGTGGCGAAGAGATCCACTGTCGGGGTTCCCCATAGGTGGAACAGCGACTGTCGAATCCGAGTGTCGAGTTGCCACTCGTGGGAGTCTAGTGACAACCTGCTCAGCGCATCCGCTAGTGTGTTGTCTTTTCCCGCAATGTGGATGGCCCTCACCGAAATACGACGAGGGATCATCCAGTCGAACATACGGAGAGTTAGGTTCGTTAGCCGTAAGGAGCGGGTGCCTCCCTCCTTGTTCAAGTAGGCCACAACCGTAGTATTGTCCGTGACCACTTGTAGGTATCTCGCAGCGAGCATGGGTTCGAGGGATTTCATCGAGTTCCAGACAGCTTTGAGTTCTAGGACGTTGATGTGCCTCCCTCGGTCTCGCGGGCTCCATTGTCCTTGCACTGTGTGGCTCCCGCAGTGGGCTCCCCAGCCCAGGAGCGAAGCGTCCGTCGTGAGCGTAAGCGAGGGAGGAATGGGTTGGAAGGGCAGCCCTTTCACCAGATTGGAGCGGATCATCCACCATCGGAGGGACTGCTTTATGTTGGACGGAATAGTCAGTTTCGTTCGGTGTGCATTCCTCTCGGAATCGAACGACCTTATGAACCAGTTTTGGAGCTGGCGCATACGAAGTCGGGCGAGAGGAACAACCGGAATGGACGAGGCCATGAGACCGAGGAGGCGTTGGATCGAGAAGGCTGTGCATGACATCGCCTTTTGCAGTTTTGAGGCGAGGGTAAGAATTTTTAGAGTTCTGTCTTCTGGTAGAAAGGCACGACCGACCGTGGCATCTAATAAGGCTCCGATGAATTGAATCCGTTGAGTCGGAAATAGAGTGGACTTCTTGTCGTTGAGGCAGAGACCGAGAGTGGACAAAGTGTCTGTAGTCAGAAGGAGAGCGCTCCGAAGCTCCCGAGCAGATGGAGCAACGATGAGCCAGTCGTCCAGGTAGGGGTAGAGCGTCACCCCTTGAGTTCGTAGAGCAGCGCAGACTACTGCCATACACTTGGTAAACACTCTCGGTGCCGTCGAAAGTCCGAATGGGAGAACCTTGAATTGGTAAGCTTCGGATCCGATCTTGAACCTCAGGTACTTCTGGCTGTCTCGATGGATCCCTATGTGAAAATAGGCATCCTGAAGGTCGATGGATGCAAACCAGTCGTTCTTGCGAAGGAGAGGCAAGATCGATTGGAGAGTGACCATCCTGAACTTCTTGGGTGGAATGTAGAAGTTCACTGATCGCAGATCCAGGATCGGGCGGAGCCCTCCATCTTTCTTTGACACCGTGAAATACCTGGAGTAAAGGCCGTCTTGTGCCAGGTGGAATGGAACCATCTCGATGGCTCCTTTGAGCAGCAAAGAAGCGACCTCCTCCCGCAGCGTCTGGGATGGCTGCGTGGTGCGGGTGCCGAGAAAAGGAGGGAGAGAATCGAACTTGATCCTGTATCCCTGCCGGATGATGTCCAGAACCCAACGATCGGTGGTAATTTTCTTCCATGATGGTAGGAAGAAGGATAGTCGAGTTCCGAACTGAGGTCGAGCCGGGATCGGAGTAGAGAAGTCGGTCGTGCCTTGGGTCGCGTCAAACCCGACGTCTTTGAAAGTCGCCTCCTTTACGGGAGCCCCGGTACCGTTGCTGCTGGAACTGACGGCTCGGTGCCCGGGGCTGCTGTGGACGAGAACGACTGTCCTGCCACTGCTGGAGTTGCTGACCCTGTTGGCCCGGCGCCACTGGTTGTGGATACGGAGCCCACCTGCGGCGTCTGAATGGTTTGGAAGATGCTTGGGGGAGCAGGCCCATCTTCCTCGCATTCACCCTCGCTTTCTGGACCGCGTCGAGAGAGTCGTCCGTCTTATCGTTAAACAGGCCGACTCCATCGAAGGGCAGATTTTCAATTTTGGCCTTGGCTTCTGTGGTCAGAGTAGAGGACCTCAGCCAGGCATGTCGGCGGAGTGCGACTGCGCTCACGAGGGATCTCCCATGGCAGTCTCCCTGGTGTCTGGCCGTATGGATTTGTTGTCTGGAGGTGTTCGTTGCCTCGGCCTGGAAGACTCTGGCTAAGTCCCTCTTCTCGTCCGGAAGGTAGTCGATCAGTCCACTCATCTTTTCCCACAGGAAGAGTTGGTACCGAGCCATCGTGGCTTGGTACCCGGCAACCCGGATCCCCAGGGCGCTCGAGGTGTAGACTCTTCGTCCGAAGTTGTCTAACCTTTTTCCTTCGGGGTCGGACGGAGTGGAATGTTGTTTTCCCGATCTCGACTGCGCTGATTCGACTATCATCGAGTTCGGTGTGGGATGGGAGAAGAGGAACTTAGCCGTGTCTGGTCTGATCTTGTACAGCGCGTCCAGACGCTTTGCCGCAGGAGGAGCTGTGGATGGTGAGCTCCACGATCCCTGCACCGTCTCCAGCATCGTCGGGGTGATAGGGAGCAGAGTCGGGCCCGAAGAGGATTTGGAGACCGCGTCGAAGAGAGGATCCACCTGCTTTTTCTCTTCGGCCGCAGTCTCAAGTCCGAGGGCTTGAGCCATCCTTAGGACCTGGTCTTGGAAGGTGCCCATGTCTTCCGAGGGGGACACCCCTGCTTGAGTGGAGACGACCTGGTCCGGAGATGTGGACGATGGGGACAAGGAGATAATCGAGTCCGAGTCCGTCATGGGAGACCGCGGAGTCGAAGACCTGCGAGAGCGGGACACCGAGACTATCGAGGCCGTAGCTAGGCGATCGTCCCTCTCTTCCAATTCTCTCTCCTCCACCTGAGAAGGGAGGGCCAGAGCGCGGCGTGAAGGGGACGTCCTGAGGTCGGCACGCATCCCCTCTTGTCTGGGATGAGGACGTCGTTCATCCCTTCTCGGAGAGTGCCTCCTAAGTGGGGACCTCTCTCTGGAATGGTACACCCTGGTCTGGTACCTGTAGTCCGACACAGGAGAGTGCCTTCGGCGGTAGGTATAGTGCGACGCCCTAGAGAATCTCGAATCCCTCGAGTCTCTCGAATCCTGGGATCTTTCCCTGTATCTTCGGGAGTCCCGGGCCCTACGGGAATCGGACGACCTCGAGGATGCCCGATCCCGGGTGATCAGTACCTCCTCGATCTCGAGGGAGCTAGACCGAGTTCGTGGAGTACGAGCCCGTATCGCACGAACTGGTGAGGCCAGAGCTGGAAGCGCCGCAGTCGGTCCCGATGCAGAGGCCGTAGGTCTCGGTTCCGATGGGGAGTCCGGTATCTCGCCTTCGGATACAGAGGTACGGACAGCCTCCCTCGATCCCGAGGGGGCTTTCGGCGAAGAGCGTTGAGGTGGGTCCCTCGAGCCCGAGGAAACCCATGGTGGAGGCGATTTCAAGCCAGTCTCCCTCGATCCCGAGGGGACTCTTGGAGATGAGCAAGGAGGAGGATCCCTCGAGCCCGAGGGAACCCGAGCGGAAGGAGATTGCAGCCCAGCCGGGCGTTCAGCGGTCACGACGTCCGTCGGATCCGGGGCTACCGTCAATCTCGATCCCGAGAGAGACGAAGCCAATTTCTTTGCCAATCTCCTTGCTTTTTCTTTGCCAATCTCCTTGCTTTTTCTTTTCGCTCCTTACTCTTCCTTTTCTCCTCCTTTTCTCGACGAGCTTTTTTAGCTTTGCTCTTCGATATCATCGTCGCCATGTAGGCCTCCTGAGCGTCCGCTGAGGAGACCGTGTGCGACGGAGGCGTACTAGGCCTAGCCAAAGGGGTAGGCTTTTCCGCGGGCGGTTGGAGGGCCTTTTTGTACAGGATGGCCGTCAGTTTGTCCGCCCTGTGCTTCCTCGCTTGCTTGGTGAACGCTTGGCAATGATGGCAAGCGTCCACATTGTGGCCTTCGCCAAGGCAGGCGAGGCATAGCGAGTGTCCGTCAGCCGGAGGAAGCTTCGTCCCACACCTTACGCACTTGCGGAAGGGGGCTTTCGGAGCCATATCAGAAATAAAGGATCCCACAACGAAAACGGGGGGAAAGATGTAAGAATACTCAGTTTTTTTGGTGGATTCTATGAAGAATCAAAGAACCTCTCGAAGAAACAGCCACACGCGATGGCGGTCGAAGAGGAACTGAGGGAGAGGGCGGGAACCCGCGCAAGGGAGACGCAGGGGGGAGGGGTTCCCGCCCAAAATTTTACTCAGCTATAGAACTTTCCCGAAGCGGCCTCCGCGCACGCGCAGAGCCCATATGTGTGATGCACAGAGACCACGAAGAAGAACCAAGGCCTACCACAACAAGAAGAATAGTAGTTGTGGGAGACGCCCTGCTGCATGGGATTGAAACCCAAGTATGTCGTGAAGACCTATGGACTCGCCAGGTATGCTGTCTCCCTGGAGGATGGGATTAGAGATGTGACTGAAGGGTTGCCAATGCTCATATAGCCCACTGATGTGTATCCTTTTCTACTCATCCATGTGGGAACAAATGATACCGCCAAGTGGAGCTACGAAGAAATCACGTCAGACTTTGAAGCTTTGAAAAGGAAACTCAAGAACTTTGGGGCCCAGATAGCTTTCTCATCTATTCTTCCAGTACTTAGAAGAGGAATAGAAAGGGAAAGAAAAACACTCTGGGTGAATGACTGGCTATGAAGGTGGTGCTGACGTGAGAGATTTGGATTCTGGAACCATGGGCTACTCTTCCTGGAAGATGGACTGCTGGCAAGGGATGGGTTGTACCTCACAAGGACTGGAAAGAATGTGTTTGGCCACAGCATGAGGAACTTCATCAGGAGGGCTTTAAACTGAATCCTACGGGGGAGGGTGACATAAACTTTGGGGTAACAGTGGACGAAGGCTTATGCACCACAATGGAGAGTACAGCTCTAATAGCGCCCAATAATAGTCTTCCAAAAAATGTACAGTAGGCAGAAAGCCAGACTATAAAGCATATGGTCTTCGATGTCTATATACTAACGCTCAGAGTATGGAAAACAAACAGAACGAGTTGGAACTCTTAATACAGGAGGGCAAATACAACTTGATAGATGTAACTGAAACTTGGTGGTATGACTCCCATAACTGGAATACAGCAATTGAAGGATATAACTTGTTCAAAAAGAACAGAAGCAACAGAAAGGGAGGTGGAGTCACACTATATGTTAAAAATACATATCTCTGCACAGAGATACAGGAGAATGAGCTTGGTAGACCCATCGAGAGCATCTGGATTAAAATAAATGGGGCAAAGAATAAAAGGAACATGGTGGTCAGAGTCTACTACCAACCACCCAATCAAGGAGAAGACGAGGATGAAACTTTTGAAAAGCAAATTACCAGTGTTTCAAGGAGGCATGATGTGTAGTGATGGGGGACTTCAATTTCCCCGATATCTGTTAGGAGACAAATTCTGCCAAACATAGCCCCTCCAAGAAATTCCTGACTTGTGTAGCTGATAACTTCCTCCTACATGAAGTGAAGGAAGAAACTAGAGAATTGGCTATCCTTGACTTGATTCGAACCAACAGAGATGACATAGTGGATAAAGTGGCAGTTATGGGAACTCTAGGGGAAAGTGACCATGTTATACTTGAGTTCTTGATTCTAAAGGAAGCAAAAGCGAAGTGTAGCCAAACGCATACCCTGGATTTTAGGAAAGCCAATTTTAATAAACTCAGAATGGTAAGTGAGGTCCCATGGCAAGTGACTCTAATGAGAAAAGGAGTCCAAGATGAGTGGGAGTTTTTGAAAAAGGAAATACCAAAGGCACAATTACAAACAATTCCAACAAGGAAAAAGGTAGAGGACAACAGAAGAAGCCAATGTGGCTTCACAAAAACCTTAGAGATGACCTGAAAACAAAAAAGGACACACAGAGGAAGCGGAAGGAAGGCTAAAGCTGAGAATGAGCTGAGGTTGGTAAGGGATGCTTAAAAGCAACAAAAAAGCTTTCAGATACATGCATAGTAAAAGACAGAGGAAAGAAATGGTGGTTCAACTACTCAATGAGGATGGCAAAATGATAACAGAAGACAAAGAAAAGGCAGAAGTGTTCAATTCCTACTTTGGCTCAGTCTTCTCCAGAGGAGGGTCTATGACCCCACTGGCAAACCTGAAGTACAAGCCGAAGGGGCAGGATTGCAGCTTGAGATTGATGGGCAAATGGTCAAGGAACACCTAATTACTTTGAATGAGCTCAAATCTCCAGGGCCCGATGAACTGCATCCTACAGTAATAAAGGAACTGAAAGAACTCTCAGAACCACTGTCTATTATCTTTGAGAAATCATGGAGGATGGGTGAAGTGCCAGATGACTGGAGGAGGGCAAATTTTGATTTTTTCAAAGCAGCAGAAGCCAAGCTTACAGAAAACCTCCCTTCTATGAAGGTGCCAAAAGCAGCATCAGTTCTTTGTTCCTCTGCCATTTTTAACATTGTTTATTATACCAGTTAGAGGTATTGCACCACTATATATACTTATTTGAGTTGAACCAGTTTAGTTAAAATTTATCTATAACTGCATTACTGACTTCTTAGAGTAGGGGTACTGAGACTATTTCAGCCAGAGAGCCGAATTAAATTTCAGAGAAGCTCTTGGGGGACACATTCCAGTGGTGGAGAGGGCCGAAAGCAAAAGGGGGCAGAACAACAATCCCCCTTTTAGAATAGGGGGAAATGTGCAAAAGCCAGAAGACCACCAAATGATTGGCAGTTGCGGGAAAGCGCGTGGAGTCGGGAGAAGAGGGTATGGACTTCTGGGAAGCAAACTATATGTACAATAATTGGCATCTTGACATGGAGACAATCTTTGAACACGAAAGGTTTAAAGCCAGAACAGCAAGACATTACAGGCAAAATACAGGGTGGTTCAAAGATAGGGCAGGGGTAGGCAACCTGATGTCCTCCAAATGTTTTGAACTACAAATCCCATCAGCTTCAGCCAGCATGACCAATGGTCAGGGACTATAGGAGTTGTAGTCCAAAACATCTAAAGAGTTGCCTTGCTATAGGGTAATTTTCAGTTCATGCCCATATTGTAATTCAAAATTAGAGCCCCACAGTGTGCAACACTGAGAACATACTGTAAAATGTGCTACACTATTTTCTTCATATAATAGCCCAGTTTGTAGCACATTACGTAAACCATGGTTTAGCAAGATAGGCATAAACAGGAAGGAGCCACCACGAGTCTTGGGCTTGCATGCTTCCTCACCTTCCTTCTTCTCTTCCTCCTCCACAACTGGAAGGATGAGTTGAGCAGCTGCCCCACTCCGCCCTTCCCCATCCCGCCCTCTACATCTTGGCTTGTCATGCAGTTTGAGGCCAGGGATTGTAGCTTATAATAAACTCTGGTCAGTTTCAAAACAAGCCAACTTCAAATCATCATTTCAGAAGCTGACTTCTTAAACTACCGGTAATCAGTGTTTGTTATTAACTATGATACTTGCTGCAGACAATACAACAAGCTCACTAAATGTTGCTCAAATTCATCTTCTAATCACCCAGGAGGGGGACAGCGTATTTGCCCAAGGCTCATGGTGGCTCCTTCCTGCTTGTGCACATCTCCCTAAACCATGATTTAGCATGGTATGTGAACCAGTCCACTGCCTTTATCTCTAATAAAGGTTTAACTACTATATAATTGGCCTATTCTTGTCAAGTATTTGTACATATTCTTAAAATAGAAAACCAGAAGCAAATAATTTTTTCCACGGACTGGGCGGGGGGTCGCCCACCGCTCACCTGCTGTGCGGACCGGGCGGCAGCGCCACAGAACCAGGAAGTGACACTTCCGGCTTTACTAAGATGCTCATCGGAGAGCCAAGGAGAGGGACGAGCAGCAGGGGGGTGCTCGCCGGAGCTCGCGAGCACAGCGAAAGCACCCCCTCCGCTCGCCCCCTCTGCTCGCCTCACCGACGAGCATTTTTGTAAAATCGGGCAGTGCGGTGGCCAGTTCTTAAGAGGCCACGGACCGAGACCAGTCCGCAGACCGGGGGTTGGGGACCCCTGGTCTAGATGTAAGAATGGTACCACTCCAAGCTATATTCAAAGGAGAGCACCCACCTCACACCTCCAAGCCAATCAGTTTTCCAAAAATAATAATTTGGAAAGGAAAGAGACAGTGTGTATTTCAGATTTCTGGACAGTTTTATCAGCCTCACTTTTCTGGTTTTTAAATGCAGCCAAGAGCAATGAACAAAAACATTTTGGAAGACATGCATCACATTTGAGAGCTATTGACAGACTGGCTATTCTCTCAATATTTGATGTAGATTTACTGATTTGGATCATAAGCTGCTTTAGTATTTTATTTTATTATATTTATATCCCACCTTTTTTCCTGCAAGGAACCCAAGGCGACTTACATAATCCTCCTCCTCTCCATTTTATCCTCACAACAACCCTGTGAGGTAGGTTAGGCTGAGAGTCAATGACTGGCCCAAAGTCACCCAGTGAGCTTCATGGCCCAGTGGGGACTAGAACCCGGATCTCCTCAGTCCAACACTCTATAACCACTATGCCACACTAGTATTTGTGCACAAGTCCATATTTCATCAGTAACTGGGATGCTTTAAAGTCCTCTGGGTCTTGCATGTTCCTAACAAAGAGATTTGCAAACTGCATTGACCAAGGTTTCCTGTGTACAATAAAAAAGCTGATGTTTTCCCCCGGAGTAATGGCAGACAATACGCAGGACCACGTAGAGCAGGGGAGTCCACAACATGGCGCTCATGGGCACTTCCAATGGCTCCCAGAAAAAAAATCCCCTTTTTTAATATACGTACATGGGTATGTATGAAATGCATACAACCTTCTGGCAACTATACGTAGGATTTAACAAAAGTGGACCAAATATCCAAATAAGTATCCATTTGAAGTTGGCATCTATATGCTACTCATTCATAATCGAAAGTGTTGTAAGGTCCTCAATCCGTCCTCAATCCATTGTATTTTATAAGGTGAGTGTTTATCCTTCCAATTCGGTAGTATTAATCTGCTAGCTCTCAAAAGGGTGCAGAGAATCCATTTCCCCTTCTGTTAATTTCCATGAAGCAGGTAAATAATTTAAAAGAGCGTGAATATTAAAATCTGTGAATATTAAAGACTGTTCAAGTACAAAATTTATCTGTATAATAACCTTCTCCCAAAAGGAGCAACTCCTGGACATTACTGAAACATGTTTAAAAGAAGCATTAGTTTTATCGCACCACCAGCAATTAGCTGAATTGGACAATCCCTTATTAAAGAGATGTTGCCATGTCCAATAGACATGAAACAAAAGTTTCTACTGAATAAGAGACTGCCTAAGATCCATAGGCGCAACAGGTACGGTAGATGCCAAAGTGGCAATCCACTGATTAGGCATTTCGTGGTGGTGCCCGCAGCAGTTTCTCAAATCCCCAAATGTGCCCATAGGTCCAAAAAGGTTGGGAACCCCTGATGTAGAGGGCCTAGATGGAATCAGAACTGTTAAATCTTCCTATTTTGGCCTACCATAGGGTTCTCTCTTTCTGGAACTGCAGTACTCAGTGCTGTGGCAAAAAATGGAAGTGTGCATAGTCCAAAGAAGCTTTCTCTTCTCTTCCTGTGCCCCAGCCCCTCAGCAAGTGTTCCACTACATAACTTTTCTAAGTTTCTTCTAGAGACAGTACACGGAAATAGACTCATGTTGCTAGCATGTTGCTGTTGCAGTTCAGGTTGTCTGTTCCCTTGTGTTGTTCTTATCTTTATTGATAGCAAAAGTACACAGATAGGCAAGTATGCATACCTTACTTCACCACTATGCTTTTGTTCTGCAGTACCACTACAAAGAAGCTCCATTTCCACTTTTTCATGCTGCTATAAATGAATATATTTCTGAAGACAGGCATATTATCATGTTATGCATTTGCCACTGTGATGAGAGAACCACAGAGAGATCAGCACAGAAGCGAGCATTGTATTTATTTATGTTATTTTATTAAAAAATTTAATCGCTCATCTGGGTGATGTACAATCAGGATAAAACACCATTAAAACAATATAAGAGGGTTAAAAAAAAAAATCCTAACGCACCCCATATTCCCGCCTGAAAAGCCATGTTTTTAAAGCCCGGAGGAAGTTCATCAAGGAGGGGGCATGGCGAAGGTCACTGGGGAGGGAGTTCCATAACTTGGGGGCTGCCACAGAAAAGAGTCCTCTTCCTAGTCCCCACCAGCCTGGCAGCTCTGGCTGATGGGACAAGGAGAAGGCCATCCGTGGCAGATCTTGTTGAGCGGCCTACTTGATGTTGCTGGAGGCGCTCCTTGAGATAAACTGGACCAGAGCCATATAGGGTTTTAAAGGTCAAAACCAACACCTTGAATTCGGCCCGGCAAGCGACTGGTAGCCAGTGCAGCTCCTTGAGCACTGGTGTGATGTGATCACGCTGGCGGCTGCCCTTAACCAGGCAAGCTGCCGCGTTCTGTACCAGCTGTAGCTTCCGAGCCGTCTTCCAGGGTAACCCCACGTAGAGCGCATTACAGTAGCCGAGAGGAGACCAAGGCATGAACCACCGATGGGACTGGATGATTAGGAAGTTAAGGGTGCAGCTGCCGTTTCAGATGGAGTTGATACAGTGCTGCCCGGCTCACAGCTGACACTTGAGCCTCCATGGACAACGAGTCTAGAATGACTCCCAAGCTGCGGACCTGGTCTTTCAGGGGTAGATGTACCCCATTCAAGCACCAGGTCAACATCCCCTAACCTCCCCTTGTCTCCCACCAGAAGTACCTCAGTCTTGTTGGGGTTCAGTCTCTATTGTAAGCTGCTTATGGATTGTAAACGTCACCTGAGAAAAGTGTTTGACATCACAGCAAGAAAATATCATTTCATCCTTGAACCCCTGCATCCCACTCCCGGACAAAGCTACATCAACACACTGTATTACAAAAATGCACTTTTATTCCAGATAAAACGAAGGAATCAGATAATCAGACAATAACTAGATGTGGACCTGAATCAGTTTTATAGAACAAAGGTCCAAATGGATATTACTTCTACTTAATATTACTGGGATTAAAACTGTTTTCATGTTGACACACTAAATAGTCGTTGAATTTCTTGTGATATTTTACCATGTGTAAATGTGAGATAGAATGCAAAAAGAGAGATCCAAGTGTACCTTATAGACAATTCAGGGTTTATATTTTGTATCGAGACAGTATTACATGTGAAAATGCTCCAATGATGAAAGTGGATTCCAAATTTGGAAATAAAAACAAGTATTAAATTACCAAAATAGCTTACATTATATATCTATTTATTTAACATGCATTTATTAAATCTCTCTTATAGCCAAAGCTTCACACACTGCTAAAGTGCCTCAAACATACAATATGGTAAATACTGTACACCATACAGGCCTGTGGCTTACGCCTGCTCAGCTTGTCTGAGCGTGGAAAACTAAGCAGGGTCAAGCCTGATTATTACTTGGATGGGAGACCCCTCCTCTAGTTTCCTGCATTGAGCAGGGGGTTGGACTCGATGGCCTTGTACGCTCCTTCCAACTCTATGATCTATGAAATCTATGAAAATAATGCTCAACTATATCGGTGAAATGCTGTGACAAGTGTGCTAGAATCTTACATTCTATTTTTGATCTTCAGGGAGAATGGCCAGGCTTATGTAGAAAAAACAGCAGGATCCACATGCAAGGTATTAGCAGACCTCGGGGAACCCTGAAGTTTGCAGAAGTACAAAAAATCTTTAGGGAAAACCCTAAGATAAACAGTCCAAAGGTTACCAGGCATGCAATTTTCTGGGCAGAAAACTAGGCAAGAAGAGGAATAGAATGAAGTGGTTGGAAAGGGAGGAGAGAGAAAAAGATACATAGACATAAATAGTAGAGAGAACCATCTCATTAACCTGGTTCACACAGCACAACAGCCCACTGTGGCTTAATTTACCCGAAGGGGCAGTTGCATCGTGCCAGGCACCCCTGGGTGCCTACCTTGCCATGTTGTGTCATGTGAACCCAGTCAGCAGGGGGTTTGAGGATTAGACAACCCTTGAATAACGCATACCGTAGCTTGTTTTAGGGTTATATGAGGATTGCCTAACCCTCAAACAACCTCTGCTGCCTGGGTTCACATAGCACACACAAACCATAGTAGGCTGGGCACCTGCGGGAGCTATGCAAAAAATGGTGCCTGCAGGCGCCCAGCACAACACGACAGCCACCGTGTGTAAATTAAGCCACGGTGGGCTGTTGTGACGTTTCCTGGTTCACGCTGTGCAAGTATTTTTAAATGTCTCCAGGGACGGAAGTGAGAGCCGTCCATAGAAACCAATGGATTTTAATATAGCTGGGCTTGGACAGCAGCGTGTTTGGCCCCATTCCCACAAAAGGTAGAGCTCTTTGCTGCTAACTGTTATTTAGCATAAAACGTGTTTTTAAAATGTGCTTATGCAAATTCCAAAGCAAATACAATTCATTCTCCATACTGCAAGCTGGAAGGAGAGAATGGCCTGCAGCAGCAATATTGTAGATGAAGGTGAGAGAGTACAACAACTCAATGTTATCGGTTACTTTTACCCCCACATTGTAGGTTGGGCTGAGAGTGCAGTATAAAACAACCCTGCAATGCAGTTCGCTGATATACCCTATTGCTAGTTGGAGGGCTGTACTGAAAGAGAGTAACTTACTGCAGCCCTGCAATGTAGTCCACTGTTAATATTGCAGTGTTGCAGCTAAGGCTAGTTTGGATTCCCAGTCAAAAATCTCCCATACCTCCAGGTTGCAGCAAAGGTCAATCTACTTAAACTGCCCCCTCAGATCTCCTCCCAGGCTAAATCAAGCACTCAATGTGTGCAAAAACTAATTTAAAAATGCACATCAAGTAAGATCCAAGTTAGAACAGGGACTCTTGTCTTTGATGCTAACTTTTTTTTTTAATCCCTTCAGGCACAGGCTCAGGCTATACATCCACACCATGGATACACTGCAACTGTACAGAGAGGTATGCAAGAATCTGGCGATGGAGGAACAGACACGAATTGGTGTAGAAAAGGGCCATGGCAGAGAAAGTGTGTGGCCCAGCGGGCCAGAGTTTTCCACTGCTAGCACACACCTACAATAGGCTGCCAGTAACCAAAGATACTGTCTGTTTCTGGGCACAATTCAAAGTGCTGGTTATGACCTATAAAGCTCTATATGGCTTAGGACCAGGTTACCTGAAAGACTGCCTTCTCCCATACAAGTCTGCCTAGGTTTAAAGATCTTCAAGAGAGGTCCTTCTTTCGGTACCATTGCCTTCAGAGGTGCATTTGGTGCAAGTGAGGGTCTTCTTGGTGGCTGCTTCCAGGTTGTGGAACTCCCTGCCAAGAGAGGCTAGGTTGGCTATCTCTCTGCTGAACTGCTACCAGCAGGCAAAGACAAGCAGGACTTTGGCGTGTAAGCTGGTCTGTTGGGTTGGGTGCTGTTTTTATTCTGTCACTGTTGTGTTTTCAATTGTGCTTTTAATGTATTTGTTTTTGTGGAGAGAAAGCTAGCCCAGACAACCCCTCTCCCACCTCAATCAGCCAAGACTCTGCCTAGGGCAGAAACAGCCAGTCCCAGTAGCCTGGCCATCTGCATACATTCACCTCCATGGGGCCATCTACATATCCCCCCAGTAGCTCCTTCCTCCCATTCTGCCCAAACAGGAAAAACAACCCTCGGGCACAGGAGGGGCGCCAAGTGCTGGGCAGTCTCAAAGAGCTGCCAAGTACCGCCAAGTACCCAGGGCACAGAGAAGGCAACTGGGAAAACTGGTTTCCCCTGAAGGCGAGAGGGAGCGAGGAGGGAGGGGGGAGTGAGGCAGAAGGTAAAGGTGGGTCTTCAAGCTCCAAGAGGTTGTTGATCGGTTGGTGCAAGGCTGCACGGACGTCCAGGGCTCCGGTCCGGATACTAGGACTCAACCCAGCTCTCCTGGTGAACAAGCTTGATGCCCAATCGCCAGCAAGCTGCGGCTTTCGAGGAACTTGGTTCATCTAAGGCAGTGATGGCGAACCTTTCTGAGCCCGAGTGCCCAAACTGCAACACCAAAACCAACTTATTTATTTCAAAGTGCCAACACTGCCATTAAACCCGAATATGAGGTTTTAGTTTTAGAAAAAACAACTCATACAGTTGTCCGAACTAATTAACATCTTTTGTCTTTAAAGAAAAACACAATAGCAGAGCTTTCAATGATACAGTTTTTTGTTGAAAAAAAAATCAACTCAAAAAATTATTATAGTACTACATTGTACACATAGCCTGAAGGGAATTTATACAAACTTTTTAAATAATTAGGCACATGTATTTTTGGATAAGGGATTCTCAACTTGTAATATGATTATATACCAGACTGAAATTGCATGGGGCAAGCTTTACTCCGGGTCCTTTCCCTGCTTTTACAGGTGTTGGATTAGTTAAAGTAAAAGTCAACCTGTACTAGGATGAGCAAGATAAACAAGAAATCTAAACGTGCTTAACACATTTTAAACACTTTATGTCTTGGACTGCAAACACTGCATTAGGTAAAAGTTTGCATTGGGCATGCTTTTGCACAATTAATGTGATTTTTGCTATTGCATGCATGCTGATAATTTGTCAAACCTTGGCTCATACTCCGTTAGTTTGAGAGCAACACATGCGGCACTCAGGTCAACTGTTAGGGCTTTACATCCAAGCCATGCTCTGTGCATCATTCTTCAATATCTTTTAAATGTGATAACAATGTAGAAAAGAATTCTGTAACAGGAATTCTAGAATAAAATCATTCTGTTCCGCACTGTGAGAAAGAACAAGATCATTAGTGTTTTGCAGAAGGGGACAGTCTTTTTGCGATCTGGTGACCAATGGCTCGAGTGCCCACAGAGAGGTCCCTGAGTGCCAGCTGTGGCACCTGTGCCATAGGTTCGCCATCACTGATCTAAGGTAACCCTTGTATTGCTCTGTCTCGGCTCAGCTCTTGCAATCTGTTTGTTTTGATACACCTCATTAAACCTGTTTAATATATATAAACAGTGTAGTAAGTTCATTCATTCGCTCTTCCACTGTCAATTAGGTCGCGGTCTCATACTAAGTGCCCGAGAGCCACATACGAAGGGTTTCCCAGCTCCAGTTAACCCTTTCAACCCCAAACTCACGCATAGGACCCGCAGCGGTCCTTTACAGTTTTGTTATAGTTTTAATCAAGTTTTTATTTATCTATGATTTTAAGCTGCCTTGAGTGCCATTTTCTTGGTAGAAAGGCAGGGTACAAATCAAATAAATAAACAAATAAACAAACAAACATGCAGCTCATTTACGGTAAGCCAAGATTTTCCAGAATCCTGGCTTATCACTGCATGTGAATGTGGCCAACGTAAACATTTTGCTGGAGTTACAAAAAGAGCAAAATATTGGTGCTTTATTGATTCACATAGTTAATGTAGCTGAGTACTGCAGGATTCTTACGCTACTGCAAGTGACTTGTTGCTATATGCTAGCTAAAGTTCTTGACAGCTGGCTTATTCATGGAAAGACATCCGAGACAAGCTCCCTAAATAGCAACACATGGAACCCTTACACAACAACATGCATGCTTCTTACATAGAAACTCAGATGACACCCTACACTCTCGGTTAAAAGCCCATTGCAATCTCTATTTTGGGGGTGACACAGGTGACATTTCAGTCAGCACTATGACCCAATAGCATTTTATTCTCTCTGAAAATATGGCATTCTTCCTATCCTTGTCACAAAAGTAGATTGCGGCTTTTTTACCCAACAGCACTAAGTAATAATTGAGGGATGGGGGTAAGACTTCAGTGGATTATTTCATAGATTTCATAGATCATAGAGTTGGAAGGCGCCTACAAGGCTATCGAGTCCAACCCCCTGCTCAATGCAGGAAACTAGAGGAAGGGTCTCCCATCCAAGTAATAACCAGGCTTGACCCTGCTTAGCTTTCCACGCTCAGACAAGCTGAGCCAGCGTAAACCACAGGCCTGTATGTACAGGTGTTGTCTGGTACATCGGTTTTACCAACAATATCGACATATATTATCTCAGTAATCACAAAACGTTAGGCCAAAATAATCCTGGTAGTAAGGATGCAAAATCTGGTTCACAGCTTACGATTCTTATTCACTAACTATATTGTATACTGAATCTCATAAGCACAGGTGTTCCCCCATCAGATATGTATACTGATTTGCAGAATTAGCCCTCTATTAATACTAAAATAGATTGGGTAGGGCTTACCCAACATTATTTGTAGGAAAGGACACATACAACTACCTACCCAAATACATCAAATTGATAATAAGAACTAACTCCCATATTTCTGCCAGAGATTAGCAACTCACCTTTTTAAAAGTGCTTCATTATACAGTAATACCTTGGCTTTGCAAGTAACTTGGTTTGAGAGCGTTTTGCAAGACAAGCAAATTTTTAAATATTTATTTATTTATTTATTGCTTGATATACAAGCGACATCTTGCAATACAAGTACTGTAGTATGGCTTAATTAAAAATCTCTGTACAAATTTTTTTTGGGGGGGATTTCATTTTGATATAAGTGTTTTGGATTACAAGCACGTTTCCGGAACGAATTATGCTCTCAATCCAAGGCATGACTGTACCTCATACTACTCCTTTATAGGAAAAGGTGGTTTATTTAATTTATATACCACCCTTCAATAGCAGTTATCATGGCAGTTTACAATCAACAACATGCTAACATAAAAACATAGTAACACATCGTCACTTAGAATTGTGCTCAGAAAACCTGGGAGCCATTGTAGTTCTTTAAACATCGGCCTGATGTGTTTCCTTTGCCCAGCCAGAGTAGCATACTAGCAGATATATTTTGCACTAACTGCAGTTCGCAAACAACCTTCAAAAGATAACCCTATGGACAATGTATTGTAAGAGTCTAGCCTAGAGGCTACCACAGCATGAATTTACTAACTAGCCATAACCATTACCAAGTTGGTTGTGTTTCCTCTGTGTAGCATTTTCCACGTGCATTGTCTGTAAGCCTGAGCATTTTGGCAATAGATATGCAAAATTCACTGCACGTTTTGAAAACTATCCAAACCACTTGAATAACATTTTTCCACTGCTACAGTTTTCTATGGAGTAATTGCATAAACTACCGTAACTAGTAACATAATGGATACAATACCAGTCAAGTTGGGTAGCTTCAGAATTTAGAAATATTAAATATGCTGTGAGATCCAAAGTTTAAACAGCCATCCTTTTCTCTAGAAACCTTCATAATGCCAACATTATGTCCCAATTCTAAGTGTTTTAAATTTCCCTCTCACAATAAGAATCAGATTTCTACATATATTAAGCTCTAAGGAACAAATCTCCCTCTTCCTATGCTTTGAAAAAACAGGAAAGAAAAAGGCCCTGCTCTCACTGACATCAGGCAGTCTCTTTCTAAATGAGAGTTGCATATAAAATTGTCACCTCATTTAACAACTTTTTATAAGTGGACTAGCTAACTCCTTTCTCTCAATGCAGAACACGTTTCCTGAAAGGATCCAATGTCTACAATCAGCTTGGTTTGGACAAGTTGCCAAATCTAGTCCACAGGGCACTGGACACCCTCAGATAATCGAGTTGTATAGTAGTATCAGTGCATAACGGAGAAACTCAGCTAAACCTCACCTAGAGCAAGTAGAGGTATAGTTTGAAAGCAACGTTCTGCAACCATATTTCTGTTTTGCAGAACACATGCAACAAACTCTGCATGTAACAAAATTGCTGGGGTGGGCAGGTGGAGAGGAGGTATTTCACCTCAAACTTCTTGCCTGGTACTCTTCCATTTTTATACTGTTTTATACTGATTGGTTTGTTGTTGCTTTGCAGGGAGCCTTTTGGCTGATGGGCGGTGTAGAAATACATCAAATAAATAAATTTGTTTTAGCAATAGCCACTAGAAATATAGGATGGGGGGTGGTGGGGGTGGTGATGATGATGATGATGATGATGATGATGATGATGATGCAGTCAACCAACAAGTTCTTTCTCTGCTGAAAGTACAACACATTAGTATTTCTCCAACCCCTGGCCTCAGAAATTTGTTTTTAATTTTCAAGGACCTTGTCAAATAATAGATCATATTCATATTATGCATGAAATAAAAGATAACGGCCAGTGAAAACATGCAATACTAAGGACAAGCATCAACACATTAGATTGTTGTTGTTGACAACTTGAGTTCAGTTCACATTAAGCTGATGCAAATCTGAATTTACAAAACTAACAAGGAAGATGGACAAGCCACAAGCTAACATTGATACATCGGTTTTGCTGAACATCTCTCATTCATGATGTATAAATGCTCTTTACTTGTTTGTATGAACAGAAAAGTGAATCTGATGTTTTGTAGCCAGTTTTAGTCAGTTTGGGAGGGTTCACATGTAATGCTAAGCCACCATTTAGTGCTATATGTCTGAGCAGAAAAGTGCCCAAGCGAAGCCTCAGGACTGCATGCTCCCGCTTAACCTGTGGTCCTCCTGTGCAACTGGGAGACGGCATAAACTGGAATTCAATTTCACTACAGCACAACCTTCCCCAACCTGGTGCCATTTCAGATGTTTTGCACTACAGCTCCCATCATCCCTGACTATTGACCATGCTGGCTTGAGCTGGAGGAAGTTATAATCCAAAACATATGAAGGGCACCGTATTGGGGCTAGCTAGATTCCTGGCTGGTTATTACATATGAACCAGGAACCACGGTTTAAAATAAAATTCTAAGCAATTGCTAAATGAGCCAACAACAAACCCTGGATTGATTTGCTGGTTTGTTTGACAAACAAGATTTTTAAAAAATAATTCCTGGTTCGTATGCGACAAGCCAGGAATCTGAGAGCACAATTGAATTCTGGTTTATTCCTTGTCTCAGTCATGTGGGAGGAATGGGGAGGGGGAAATGTGTGAGACCAGTGCTTTATGCACATTCCTTTCTGTTTGTGTATATAGTGCTAAATTATTGTTTAGTATTATGTATCATCACAGCCTTTGAGCAAGAAAACGTATATCTCTAATTATGAATGAATGATATATGGCGCTAGGCACCCTCCCTTCAATATCCCCAATTAGAATAGCTCATTTGAGTTTTATTTATTTAAATTTAGTTTAACAATAAGTTACATGGCTGTTAATTTTTAATTAGCAGGGATATTGTGAAACTGGAATAATAGAAGAACAGCACATTGATCACTGAAAGACAACCAGCTTCCCTAACGAACAGTTTTGATGCATGACCATTACAATTGTAAGCTACAGAGCATGTACTAAAGTTACTGAATGCATTTCAGTTCTGTTAGTTGACACAGTTAACATTCAATTGATTCTTGAAATTTGTGCATCAGAATCTGCATCTGAGTGTACATACCTTACTCTGCCACTTTATGTGGGTTTGTCTCAAGTATTGTGCACTGAGCTGTTAATAACTAGTACATTGTTAGAAGTTTAAAAACCAGTATTTTGTTGAGTTATACAAAACTGAAATGTCTATGTTGCCCCTCTCCACCCTTTAGGTGACTTTAGCACTGTGTGGAAGTTTATTAACCATGGTTAGCTAAAACCAAGACAATCCCTGCCACCAAAATGCAGTTTTGGAAGTATTTTTTAGTTCAGAAAAGGAAGCACTCATGTTGCTGCTCAAAAATATAACGCAAAACTATCCTGCGGAAATACCTTACCATTTAAACTGATGAGATTGAACCCTCTCTGGTCACTCAGACTTGCAGCCTTATGACCATGGAATCATCACTGAGACTGGATACCAAGACTGTAGCAGTGCCCAGGAGTCAGCTTCACTTAATGGAAAGGCTTTAGCCTTTTCTCTCAGAGTAAGACCAAGCTGCTACCATTCATAAATTCAAGGTTATTCTCATTAGCTTTATGCAACTGCCCTTGATGACAGTTTGGAGGCTTCAGCTGGTACAAGACGCTTTGGTCCATATTATCATGGGGGTGGGTTACTGGGACCTCATTACACCAGTGCTGTAATGTCTGCAATGGCTCCCTCCAAGCTTAATTCAAGATGCTGGTAATGACCTACAAACACCTAAAGCAGGGGTGCAGAACCTCCAACCTCCCTGAGTTCCTCAGATGGCCATGCACCCTTCCCCTGACCCATTAGGCTCTTTGTGGGTGAGGCCTGTGAAGGAAAGGGAAGTTAGGTGTGCAAGGGCTTGAGTGAAATCTGGCCCACTGCACTGAATCCTGGCATGAGACCATCATACCCAATAGTTTGGCCAGTTCTTGGATGGGCACCTTGTCCCTGGAGTGAAGACGAGCTCCCAGCCAACTCACCAAGACTTGCTTGTCCGGTGACAGGGTCATCATGTCCTTGAGCGTGTCCAGGGACACTCCCGGGTGAAGGAGGGACTGGGACGGTGAGAGGGAGCACTCCTTCTCACTGATTAGGAAGCCCAGGTCATGCAGGGTCAACAGGGTGGTGCTGGTGTCCTTAAGGTTCCACTTGAGCGATGGGGTGGATTTGGACTTGAGGTAGGGGTGGTGAGGCTGAAGGGGAGGCCCCCGAATTGGAATTGTTTCCTGCTGAAGCCCAAGAATTTACAATGAAAGGGATGGATGAGGATGTGAAGGTAGTCCTCTATCCACAGAGGATAGGAAGTCTCCTTTCCTGAAGCACTCCCTGATGGACCTGAGGGTCTCCATCCTGAACTTCTGCTTCCTGAGGCAGCAGTTGACCTTCCTGAGGTCCAGGATGGGCCAGGCTTCCCCCACATTTCTTCAGGATAGTGAAGAACACCAAGAAAACGCCCTGCCTCCTTTCGTTCTCCAGAACCTTCTCTATGGCCCTCATCTGGAGCAGCTGTTAAATGGCAGCCATGGTCCTCAGGTGCTTGGCGGGGTCTCTGAGGTGGTGAGTCCTGAAGAACCTGTTCTCGTGTCTCTTCCTGAACTCCAGTGCCCTCCTGCACTGTCTCCAGGACCCAGCGATCGGAGAACAGCTGCCTCCAGGCGCCTGAGAAGTTGCGCAGCCTCCCCCCCGCCATTGGGGGAGGCGGACCGTCACACAGAATTGGGCTTCTTTCCCTGCTGCGGCTGGCTTCTGTGGGGCCCTGGCTTGGGCCTGGGGTCCTGTTGCCATCTCGACTTGGGCTCCCTGGACAAGTAGTTTGAGGGGAAGGCAGGCCTGGAGGATGAAAGGACCTAGACTTTGCAGGAAACCGCCTTGCCTCCTTTTCTGGGTTTGGCAAAGCTTTTTTCTTGTCCTTGGTTTCAACCAGGACTTTGTCTAGGGCTTCGCCGAATAGGTGCCTATCCACAAAGCGGACGCCCACCAGGCTGGATTTGGTCTTGCTGTCCACGCCCCAGTTACACAGCCAAAGGTTCCTCCTTGCCACACCACTGGATGCTGAGGCTCTGGCTCCCAGCTGAAAGGAGTCAAGGGAGGCATCTGGTAGGAAGGCTGTTGCTGTGGCGACCTCGCGGGCAAATTCCTGGGGGTCCCTCCTGGAGGATCTGTCCTGGAGGAAGGCATTGGCCTTCATGAATATAGTCCCTGGCACTATGGTGGATGTGGTCACTGACCCGAGGGAAGTGGCTGAAGCCTCAAAGCATTTTTGGATGGTGACATCAGCCCACCTGTCATCCTGGTCTGGAAGCTCGTCGCACTCTGCGGGCAGGATAGATCTGGAGGTGAGGGCTGCCACTGGGTCATCTACCA
Source organism: Shinisaurus crocodilurus (assembly GCA_021292165.1). Classification (NCBI taxonomy): domain Eukaryota; kingdom Metazoa; phylum Chordata; class Lepidosauria; order Squamata; family Shinisauridae; genus Shinisaurus; species Shinisaurus crocodilurus. The sequence goes on from CM037880.1 coordinate 97,002,538, forward strand.
TTGGGATGGCCAGCTCTTGCATGACCTCCTCCTGCAGGCAGTAGAATTTGTCACAGTAGCGATGGCACTGTCTGGGATTGGCCGGTTTGGCCCATTCTTTGCGTAGGATCTCTTCCAGGTTCCAAGGGAGGGGCACTGCCGGGTGCGAGGGGGGCGTGGTTGGGAATGCCACCAGTGCCCCGATCTTCTTGGTGTGGGCCTGTGAGGTTGATGGGGCCTCCTCCTGGTCCATTAGCTGCACAGTGATGAGAGCACTTGTGATCAACTTCGTAAAGGCCTCAGGTGGGAAGAGGCGGCCCAGAGCTTGCTTGTCTCTGCTGCTGGTGGTCTCCTCGTGCAGCTCCTCCTCCTCCTCCTCAATGTCTGATGACCTGGGAGAGGGGACCAGTAGGACCAGGAGTCATGGGAGTAGGAGGGGGATGGCGAGTGTGTCTTGTCCCCACCTTTCTCAGGCCTCTGCTTTCTCTTTGCCGCATGTTTTGGCAGAGGGCTAGGTCTGGGACGCTTCCCTTGGGAGGGGTCTCTGGACCTGGTACCATCTGGGGAGCCCCTGCCCAATCAAACATCCCTCCAAGGTGGGTGGGAGTGGCAGCTAAGGGCATAGCTAGGCCTCGAGCTGGAGCAGGACCTGCTGCACCAGAGTCCCCCCAGGTTTAGCGAGTGAGCCAGCGGCTGGCTATAGCACTCATTGCAGGCCCTCCCTCTGAGTTTGCTAATGTGGGTGTAGTGGGAGAGGTCCTCCCCAGAGGGCAGGCTGGTCCTGGGCCTGGAGTAGGTCTCCCTGTCCCCTGGGAGTCTCTGGTGGGCACCCCCATCCTCATGTGCTAGATGACCTCCTCTAGCAGCTGAATTAGGGTCCCCCTCTGGAAAGGCCGCGCAGCATGGGGAGGCTGCTTCCTGTACCATCTCCCCCTGCGGGGACCGGCCCTCTGGGCTGGACCAGCTGGTGGCCTGGGGCAGAGAGCGGGTGGGTGAGCCCAACTGCTGCTCCTCCCCCGGCCTGGCTAGGGAAGCTGCAGGGCTGGAGGCATCTGAGGCGGCGGCCATGTCCTAGCAGCCTTTACAGGACCAAATGGGCGTCCCTCAAGGGCTGGGGGGCACAAGGGCTTACCCCACCTGCGACTGCATGGCCCGACACACCACTTTTCTGTTCCCCATTGGGGCTCACGTCTGTTGCAGCACTTTTAACACCCCAGTGGGGGGCAAGGAGGAGGGCTGCAGCCCGGTTGCCCCATCAACAGCAGCAGCGACGGGTCCCAGCACTTCTCTGGCTCACTCCAGCAGTGGGAGGCGGCAGTGGCAAAGGGCCTGGTGTTCCCTCCAGATCCAGAGGTGCAACATGGGGCCCAGGAGCTTCCCAGCAGGAAGCTGAGGAGGACAAGGGGGGTCTTTGACCAGGGTCCCCTCCCCCCAATGAGTGAGTCCCAAGTAGCTGTTTGCTGGCAGCAGCAGGCTCTTCCTCCTACTTCCTTATTTTATTTTTTGAGGCCGTGCTCCTGAGCGCGAAAGGTCTACCTCCCACCACAAGGCAGGAGGAACAACTGGAGCTTCCAGGGGAGGCCCTGCCTCCTCCGGGAAGATCAGATCAAGGTCTGCCTTCCCAGCCCCGGAGGCAGGGCTCCCCTATCACTAGCTGGCCTCCTGCACTCAAAGGAGAAACAGTAATCTCTGCATCAGGATCGCTGACAGGAGAAATATGATTTAACCCTGCTCTTCTCCCAGCAATCCTGATGCCGAGATCGCTCTTTCCTTGCTATTAATAGCAGCAGGGAAGCAGTGATCTGTATGAAGATCACTAGAGAGGCTTAAAACTAGCAGCAGTGATCTGTTCCCCACCTCCCAGCTGATGGCTGATTAGGTAGGAGCAGGGAACAGCGGGTGGTGCCGTGTACACTGCCCATATCTGACATGTGGTGCCTAAGTTACTCATGTATGCTCCCATGTATTTTGGTAAAGTATGTTAGCTTCTGGACCACCAGCCTGTCTTCCAACAAACTAGAACCAGGGAGATTCCCCTGGCATCATACTTAAATGCCCCCAATCATCCGTGTTCCAAAAGGGCTAATTCCCCAAACATAGAAAACAGAACGTGGAAACATAGTTTTCAGGCTTGTCCAGAGACATGTGTCCTGAGTAAGCATGGTAAGACAGACCAACACAGTCACATCCGATTTCAAACAGATAAAACATCTCAAAAATGAGATTAATTAAAACGTTGAAAGGATAAGTCAAATATCCCCCAAGATTCTTAAAAGTCATTTTAAAAATCACAATAATAGAACCACAGCTAGAATGTATGCCAAATTAGGAAAGGTACCAATAAGCTCAAGAAGAATAAGCCTGTGTGGTTAACAAGCAGAGTCAAGAAGACCATAAAAGGCAAGAATTCTTTCAAATAATGGACATTTTTGTCCATATGAGAATAAGGAGCACATACTGTCAAAACAAATTTAAGTTGATACGGTAATGGGGAGCACATTGCTAAAATATTAAAGCCAACCATAAAGGTTTATTTAAATGTCAGAGGCAAAAATCTGGCCAAGGAGGCACTTGGACCATTAGATGGCAAGGAGGAAAAAGATGTAGGACAGATATCCATGTCTGAACATATTTTTTTCAGAAAGCGCATCTGAAAAAAATGAGTCAAACTGTGGTAAGAAGTTATTGACTCGGTTCGCACGACATGACAAACCACCATGGGTGACAAGCTACAGTGGGCTGCATGTCATGTGAACCCGGACCACTTCCCACAGGTCACCCTGCTAGCCCGTGGCTTGTTTGAACAACAATGGGTTGTATGTCATCCAAACCCGGCTGACTGACTCCATCATGGATCTAGGGAAGTGGCGAAGAGTGGTAAAAACTGCAAGTGACAGCCACCCTATTGATCCCCAAGCAGCATGGTGGTGCTTGGTGTCCCCCACTGTGATTGCGAGCCCTTTCTCACTCACCAGGGACAGCCCCTCCAGTGTGCTGCTTTCCCCCCTTTTTTTCTTGGAGATCGCCTTTCATGATCTCCGAGTTGACAGCCAGTGGCATACAGTAATACTATGGTCAAAGCTGATAAAAAACCAGAATAATTGCAAAGATTAGTAACTCAACTGTATCTAAAAACTTCCTTCCACTGTAACTATCAACTCATCTTTCCATATCTGTTCTAAAGAGGAAGCTCTGAACAGGAGCTATTAAATCACACATAGGAACAAGAGGTCATCATTAGATGCCAAACACCATGGCTGGAACAATCACTATTGTTTCTTGTGACATTACCTGCTATGCCCCGGCCTCTTTCATAGATCATAGAGTTGGAAGGAACCTACAAGGCTATCGAGTCCAACCCCCTGCTCCATGCAGGAAACTAGAGGAGGGGTCTCCCATCCAAGTAATAACCAGGCCTGACCCTGCTTAGCTTTCCACGCTCAGACAAGCTGAGCCAACGTGAGCCACAGGCCAGTATATGCCTTGCTGGTTATGTCAGCAGGTGTAAATGGGATGATACTGTACCCAAAATTAGTGCTTCCATTACCCAGCCCTTCTCTGTGTACAGGATAGAGAAGTAACCAACAGTAGTAACATGCCCAATCCAGGCCATCATTCGAACATCACATGCCTCACATAAAATAGGCTCACACACTTCCACCCTCTCCTACACAGCTGGGAGTAGTAGTTAGGAATTTTATTTTAAGTTGGCTTGAAACTAACCACAGTTAACTTTAACCACAATTTGTTGATTTGGACAAAACAAACTAAAGTTAAGCAGTAATAGAAGCAAAAGCTTAACACCTCTTTCCAGCTGTGCCAAGGCTCACTGTGACCCATTCACAGCATGCCAACTATGGTTTAATAATGTGACATTCAAATGCAGTAACTTACAGATGTATATGGCTGCCTTTATTAATATAACTTGTATATTATTAGTTTCAATTACATACCTAATATTCTCTTAAATGCCTGTTAAACAGTCACCCCAATTTGTCTTTCAAGTACAAACTGTTGACATTTTGACCTCTTCAACAATAATTTCTGATACAGCATGGATTTCTACATGAGTTGTAATGTATTATATTTAGGCGTGTTTCATTTTCCGTGTTTATGCACATAAAAAGTATTCATCTTTAAAATGTCTGCCAATATTTATACAACGTCAACTTTCAAGACCCACCCAAAAAATATTAGATGAAGTTTGTTTACACTATAAAGGCTTTGGCTACAACTATATGAAGCAGATTTTTAGGCATAGGAAGTGGAAGAACTGCCAGCCAATGGTAACTATTTTTACTACCTTATCTTGTGTACCCTTCAAGGATATAAGACAAGAACCTTAGGAGCAACTCATCGAGAGCAAGAATACTTCTGCACCTCTTTGCACACCCGTCGTAGAGTCAAACTTGAAGTGATGTTACGCTAGCCCTGGTACACAGGATTGTTCCAGTCCGGGGGGGGGGGGTGAGATGGATCAGGATTGTGGCATGGGGGGCTTTAACACTTCCCCCCACTATGGGTCCAGTCATATCACACACACCCATGCCAATGAGAGCTTTCCTCCTATTGCAAATAGCAGGGGCAGGAGGGGGGATTCTGGTTATTCCACAGTGGGGGCAATGTGTTCGCCATGTAATGGCCACAATTTGGCTAGTTATTTTGTTTGGTTGTTATTTTGTTTGATTGATTTTGAAAAAATCATGTGCAGCAGGGTTAGCTGCACAACTACTACTGCATCTAGTTTGGTTCAAGCAACAAAATGTTTGCAAAACAAAAGCCAAAGTCTTCCTTTAGCTGAGAAGGCCAGGAAAGGTTCAGGCATGCACACTTTCTGGTTTATGTGTAGTAAGTAATGATTAGGTGCTCTTTTACTATATAAGTGCTGGCAAACTGCTTTATGTAGAAGAGGAGAAATAGTGCAGAAGTAGGCCTGCTCGCAAATCTGATCAGAAGTGTAAGTCCCAATGAATTCACTTAGATACTACTTAGACATTTCCAAGCAAACATGCCTAAGACCACAGAGTAAGATTGTTAATATTAGAAGGAACCATCAGGTGCAAATCAGTAGTCTTGAAGGTTTTCAGTCCATACACCCTACACTCCAACTTATAACATGGGTCCCACTTAATTTTCTATTACATACATACATACATCTTTTGCCTCTCAATTTCTCTCACACACACGAGCTCTCCTCTTAAAAAAAAAGAGACTGTATGATCTTCACCTTAGGCTGCACTGTAACCTAGGTAACAGCTGAAGATCCAGGCCATGTTGTACAAGACACAAGATCAGGAGATAGGCAAGATCAAATTAAAGCCAAGAATTGAACTTGGGGAGCTGGATGGGAGAAGCAAGAGCTACATGTAGGGCCTCTAGCAAAGAAAAACACAGTAAAGTGACTGGCAGAAAGTTCTCTTCCGATCTCCTAATTGGAAAAGAAAGAGAACTGCTGCACACCTGAGTGAAGGAAGTTAAGCGGATTAGAAAATGTGCTCACTTTAAGGAACGGATAAGCAACACGCGCAGCATTATTTCTCCTCCCCTCTGATCCTTTCCGCTCTCTTATGCCCCTTACTGGGCGAGGAAGCCAAACCCCAAGGTCTGATTCAACGTCTGGTTTCCCACAGCACTTCCCCACTCCCGTGTTCAGCATTACATCCAATAACTCGGCTGACCTTTCCCAATATCATGAGCATACTTTGCATCTGCAGAGCGCATTTCAACGCGTGGATACGCTGCGCTCACATTCCCTCGCCGGGAGTTTGGGATTCGTTTTCGCCGCCGCCTCCCCCCGCCCAGCTTCTGCCTTCCTCCCACATATGACCGAGTCGCTAATGGAGAAGCAAAACACCGTCCGCAGGCACGTGTGGGCCAAAGAAACGGGCCCGTCCAGAAAACGGGATATTGGCTATGGCTGAGGAGAGCAGCAGTCCGGCCACTTCGCCCGCGTGACTTTGGGTCACCGTGACCAGGACAACGAAGAGCGACCCCAAGTTACCTGCGAAAAGTATCCCGCCCGCGCCCGCCTCCTTACACTGACGGCGCCAGGAGGGAAGAGGGAAGAGGAGAGACGCGAGAGCCGGCTCCCGTCCGTCCGCCAGCACGCACGCCCACCCCGCCGGCTCTGTTTATTCACCGTCCAGCCACGCGCTCCGCCCGGCGCCTCGCCTACGCTCTCTCCGCAACAGCCGCCAACCACGCCGGCAGGACCCGGATGCACATCAAAATAAAATTAAAAAGACATCAGCGCCGGAAGTGAAATGATGAGGCGCACAGTCCGGAGAGATGGGGGAAAGGGCACGGTAACACACGGCCTGGACTTCCGGTCTTACTAGATTTCCCTCTTCCCACCCCCACCCCGGAAGTGAGAGAGCTACCCGTAGAGTTCAATGAAGCATGTAAGTTTCATTAGAAAGCAGGTTTCCCCTCCGAGAAACGAAAGGAAGCGGCAAAGACGACGTTCCTATTCTAGCTTGGATCTTATTTCGGGTGGGAAATTTAAAAGCGCAACTTGTCTGCCTCCAAGTCAATGAAGCGACAACGCTTCTGCACGCAATTGAGTGCCAGATATGGGTAGGATGTAACTAATTTAAGATTGACCTTTGCTAGAACTTTAGGATGTCTTGAATAGGGGCGGGGGTTAGGGTGGAAATCCGCCTGAGCCCTGTGTCTAACCTGCGATATTAATAGTGGATTACATTGCAGGGCTACCATTAGCAATCCTGTAGTTACCACTCCCCACCCCGCATTGCAATTATAGGGATAAGAGAACCTGCAACAAAATGTTGCATAGGACCCCACAGCTGGGCGCCAGTGGGCTCATTTCTCTTCCCTTCCCACCAAGCCTGGAGACTGATGAGATAATATCCGCCCCTAGAGGGTAGGCTCAATAAATGGTCACGGAGATTCTCCATGCCCGTTTGACAAGCCTCTGCAGTTAAGGGCTTTTGCTTACCCGGACTGTTGAGTCTTCCACTTTCAAAGCCTAGAGCTTGGAAGCCGGGAGGATTTGACAACCCACTCCCTCATTGTGAGGTGGCACCAGCAAACCTGCCCTCATGCAATGTGTGTGTGTGTGGGGGGGGAGTTGATGCATGCACCCAGTGCAGTGAACACAGCCATTTTATACATGCAGTTGTCATTTACCTTTTCTTGGCCCCGGGAGGGGATCTTTTAGGAAGATACTGCTGCTTATCTCATGTTCCCCCAGGTACACTGAAACCTCCATTTGCCTTGTGGATAGCCCCATTTTGCTTCCAAAGCATTTGACACAATTCCAGCTGAGTTCACTATTAGAGAGAACAAGTGGGACAAGATGCAAAATCTTGTTGATTCCCAAATGTGTGGACAGTTTAACCAAAAACAATACCTCCTTTAATCCCATCTCACATTTAAGCAGGTCTCCTTCCCATCCCTCCCTCCTATTGACTTGGCTTAAAAATCTCCCATCCCTAGCTCACTCAATGGGCCAGTTTGCACAATCAAAATGAGCCACCGTGGTTTGTTGTGAGCCACAGTGTGCCAGACACAATCTGCATAATAACCGCTCGGTCACAGCTTATCATGTCGTCCGAACCCAGGCAGCATGGCTTGTTGGAGGATTAAACAACTCTCAAATAACCCTACAAGCTATGCTGCCCAGGTCTGGATGACACAACAAGCAAGGCCAAGTGATGATGCAAATCGCACCCGGCATACACTGCAGCTCACAAGCCACCGTAGCTTGTTTTGATCATGCAAACCGGATCAATAGCTCCTCAAATACAGTGCACACAGCCTTCAACACTCTCACATATATATTATCATTTCTGGCTCTAAGCTTCTATCCCACCCCCTCATTTTAATCTAATTGTTTTCCTACTCACACACACCCCAGCCCCATCTCCAGACTTCCCCCACTATATATACATACACACACACCACCTCCACTGTTGCCTCCTGCTTTCTAGATCTCTACAGCAGGGTGGGGAAGCTGTGGCCCTACAGATCTTTGTTGAACTCCAACTCTCATCAGCCTGTCAGCATGACCAATAGTCAAGAGACTGGGGGTTCTAGTCCAGCAACATCTGGAGGTCCACAGGTTCCCCATCCCTGCTCTAGAGCCTGGAGGGGCAGATGTGCCCCATGCCATTGAGCTACCAGTACCTGCTCCTGTAAGAGGGCAGTTATTGCTTCCCTTGTTTGTCCCAACCCTTTCCTTCCCTACCCTAGCACAAAGCTCCTTCCCCATAGATGGAAATTGTTCTCCCAAAAGGACTTAAACCCTTGTCCCAGGGATGCCTTCATGTGTGTTATACTTTTCTCCCTCCCAAGCGAGCTGCTGAGGTGTTGCTCAAAATTTCCAGTATTGTAGCCACACTTAGTCTGCTCGCGAAGCAAAAGGAAAAGCCCTTATCACAACTCTCCCCAAAAGTTAATTTTTTTTAGAGTAGAGAAATTCATTAGAGACAACGTCTAATCAATACTTCTTTGTGTATCAGCAATGAAAATAATGTGAACATCCTTCTAATGAAATAAAGTTATGTGCACATGCATTAGTTCCCCACAGAAATGCTATTAGTCTAGAAAAAATAAGTTTCACACAGATCCAACTTAAATTTGTACTTTATTATTAAAAATAAAATAAAAATTTTATACACAGGAGTTGTGGAAGCATTTTACAAGGGGGCACATTTACAGTTAAGCTACCAAGAACACAGATATTCATAGCAATATTGGACAGTCCAAAGAAATTGAGGATGCATTACTTTACAATACTATACAAACCTAAAATCACAAAGCAAAGTCAAAGAACAAATGGATGTACTTTTCTTCTTCAGACATATACAGCATAAGAAATTCATAAGTATCACTTAAATATGTTGTTACTACATGATCACAGAAACTGATGCAGCCAAGATGTGTGAGCTAAAAGCTCACATAACATAGTACCCATATATGTAGATGTGGGGACAACTCTTACAGCTAAAAAACTGTCCCAACATGATATGAGCATCAGTTCTTAAACTGCTGCAGTCTGGCTTTCCTCAGAGACTTGAAAAATCAAAAACTCTTGCTGTGTTCAGAAATCTGAACACACATCTTCCCCACAACAGTTTAAGCACAGGACAGCAATTGAGGAAAAGCAGGGCATACATGCAAAAATGACAGTATGTCAGAACTGGCTATTTAACACTAGGCAGAAACATATAAATTTGCCTCTTTATTTTGGCCTACAGTTCAAAGCATACTACCATCTTAGGAATGTAAGTTATAATTAAGGGCACAACCCATAGGATTGTGCCCTTGATGATCCTAAGCCCTCAAACTTGGGAGGCTTATACAGGCATCCTATGCAGAGCAGGAGGATTGCCTCCACTGTCTTCGCCTCTCCATCCTCGTGCCCTGCATTTTTCGCTAGGGAGTTTCAGGCGTTTCGGGGGGGGGGGGAGGCTGGAGAGGCTTCAGGATAGCTCATATTCTGGCCTCTCCAGTCTCCTCCCCTCCCTGCCCACCGAAACACCCCCTTTCCCCCTCTCCGAGGTCACTTTCCCCAACCCCAGAGGGCAGCCAGCATGGTTTTCTGTGTCAGCTGAGAAGGGGCAGTTCTCTGATTTCCCATTCTGAAGTCGGAGCACTGTCTCCAAGCTTGGATCGGGGAATCCAAACTATCCTATGGCCTCTCAGACACTGTCTAAGGGCCATAGGATTGCTCCCTTAATTAATCAAATATTCAGGTTTCAAGAATGCCCAAATCAAACCTGTTTTTCATATTCATTCAAATATTTATGAGCACCTACATATAACTGATTTGTGTCAAATCATTTTATAATTCCACATCAGTTTTGTCCAACATATCTGTAAACTAAATAAACTATAACTGATCATTACTGGTAGATCTGTTTTCTAAGCAGTTCTAGCTGTAAACACTAAAGCTATTGCCCTGTATTCATAACATCCCATCATGGTGCCATTTAGAAACCCAGAAAGAAAAGCTGCTCTCACCACCTGCATAAAGAATTACAGCACTACTACAAACGTTATCAGACGGGGATTTCTCAAATACATTTTCCATTTATTTTAGCTTAGGACCATGAGTGACAAACTACTTAGGCACACATATTTAGACTTAACAGCTTAGTTCCAAAGAGTTCAATAGTCCCAAGTAGTCTTAACTGGAAGTATCCTGACTTTTAAAAACAAGCAATAGAATTCACAAGATTAAACAAGCCAGAACACAAGGGGGAAAATTAAATGGGTAACTGCAAAAATATGCATGCCATCTGAAAATAACTGCAAGCATTCTAGCTTATTTGACTGGTGGGAGGGGCTGTAAGAAACCAGCATGTTAGGCACAGCACTGCTTTTTGTTCTATACACTAACATTTACTTAAGTCAAAACTGGAAGATGTGCATCTCCCAAGATGTTCATCTCCATCTATATTCTGTTACCCAACCAGGACATTTGGTATTTACTCTGAGCCTCTCTAAAGATGTTTGGTTTATTGCCAGCACCAATTTATTGACAGTATTGTGACAAACCAGATACTATGTCCCATATCTCATATCTTGAAACCAGCAATGGGAATAACTACAATACCCACACTGAACACCTCAATGCTCCTGTAAGCTCCTGGTTTTACTGGAAATAATCTGTATTACAAGCCGGAAAACAGGACCAATATGTATTAGCCACATTCATTTTTCAGGTTTCAGAGAACATTCATTGTACATTTATGCAGGACCTAGATACTATATGCAATCATTGCAAATTTAAATGACTGTAACAATTAAACTTGCACTGGATGACTACATCCCAAATGCTCTGTCATCCTCAGCACTGTTTCTTGACTTCAGAGATCCAAGGCTTCATTCCACCAAAAGCTGTACACTATCAGTCTGTTTCTGTGGTTGTTGCTGGTGGTCATATTTCCTTGCTAGAAAAATAAATGGTTTTAGATATATTAGGCTACAATCCTAAACATACTTACTAGAAAATAAGCCCCACTGAACAGTGTGAGACTTCGAAATAAACATATATAGGATTGCTCTGCTAAATCCCTGCTATCTATCCCTGCTGGCAGAAAATAATCATTTTTCATAATACGTTATCTACTTCAAGCCCAGTTTTTATCTGTTAGATAACAAACTGAGTACAAGCTTAGCAATTTTCAATACACACATTTTAGGATCAAAATTTGCCTTAGGTCACAAGTGCCAAATGTCCACTTTTAATAATGATAGCAGTTCTTAGCACATCATTTAATGAGTGTAAATAGTAACAGCAATATGTATTTGTTTTTATTTAAAACCATTTTAGACTGCCACTAACGATAGAACCCTTATAACACATGTTTGGCAGTTAGAAATAAGTTGTGTGCTCTAACAATGAGAGATGTGGGAATAGGCTTAGAGCCTACTACAATTCTTGGTAAAGTAGGTATGTGTCAGGATTCACCAGCACAAAAATCCAATGAGCAATACCTAACTGAATTTGTCACCCACATTATGAATACATTGTGCTGCCTTATATATGATATTCTACAATACTACAACGTTGATCTGCTCATTCCTCCTGTACCCCTTTATAATATGAAAGAAGAGAAGGGAGCTACACTTTCATAAGCTTAGAAACATTTGGAACATTTTTCTTGTGAAGGGGGTCAAAATATCTCAACTTTTTAATAGCACAAATCTAAGTAGGGCCAACTTCAGACACTGCTATTATCCAGATTCTAATTTGAGGCTATGTTTGATGTGTATTCAAGTACTAAGTTGAAATTTAAAAATAGGATATGCATCTTGCCAAGGCCTTTAATATAAGAAGAGCCATGCTGGTTCAGACAAAAGGGCTATCTAGTCCAGCATTCTATTCTTACAGTGGCCAGAACATGACATGATAATAGCACCCTCCTGCTCGTGATCCCATCATACTGCCTCTGAAACTGGAGGTAATATATAGCTATTGTGACTAGTAGCCATTGATAGCCTCTCCTCCATGAATTTGTCCAGTCCCCTTTCAAAGCCATCCAAACTGGTGGCGATCACTACATCTTTGTGGTAGTGGATTCCATAGTCTGTGCGCTGTGTGAAGTACTTCCTTTTATCTGTCCTGGATTTTCCACTATTCATTGGATGAACCCTGGATTCTAATGTCATGATCATGGTGCCCTGCCCAGGCAAGTATGATGAGAAAGACTTCTCTATCCACTTTCTCCACACCATACATAATTTTATACACCTCCATCATGCCCTCCCTCACTTGCCTTTTTTCTAAACTAAAAAGCACTAAACATTATAATCTTTCCTCAAAGGATAGTTGCTGCAGCCCCTCCATCATTTTAGTTGCCCTTTTTTGCAACTTTCCCAGTTCTACAATGTCTCTTTTGAAATGCAGTGACCAGAACTGTACACAGTATTCCAAGTGTGGTCACACCACAGATTTGTATAAGGGCATTATGATACTGGCAGTTTTATTTTTTATTTAAGTTCTCCAAGAGAGCAAACATATACTTACCAATAGAATACATTTCTAATTGCTGTCGTAGACGAACTTTTTTCACACTGTCATAAAAGTTTGGTTCAGCTGGTATTTCTACAGTTGGAGGCAGTGTAAAAATCCTCATGATCTTCCTTTTATTTCTGAAATCCAAAAAGACAAGAAAAACATAAACAATATAACAACAGATGTAATGTTTCTTCTACTTGTAAGTGGAGACACCAATGAATGGGGGCCCAATCTATAGCACAATGGAATTGGGACTTTCTGAGAAAAGTGCCCAGGGTCATAGCACAATTATTAGCTTTTTTAGGCAGCAAATCTTACCACCATTTGTAGGATAGAACTGTAGCCCACTACAGGAAAATTGATCTACATGTGTTCAAAAGACACATGGAAGCAGGGCTGCATGCACTGGCCTTGCTCCCAGCATCAGTTCCTTCCAACTCCACCCCCAGATCTTTGTGTGTTGGGTTGAAGGGGAAACATACACACATTCACAGCTGAATGTGTATTCATTCATTCATTCAGTATTCAGACCTTAAAACTAATGTGTGGAAGCCTGGGGATGGAGCAGTCAGCTGACAGGGCCAGCAAGCACAGTCCCTCTCCATATGGAGCCTAATTTCTAAAGGGCTACAATGCAGATGCAATTACAGCAAGGCTATGTCTGTGCAGTCTGTGCTTCTTGACCGGCACTGCAAGTAGTTATTGCTGCTTCTCACAAAAGGCACTACATCTATTTTCTGAGGTCTTCAGCACCAAGACCTAACATACCATAATATATAAGTAACTGAACGTGGAAACCAGGAAGCCCCCAACTGAAATCTCACCTCTGCCATATATGTATTTTTAAAATTATGTTATTACATTTATATCCCATCTTTTTTCCTCTTGCAAGGAACCCATGAACTCATTAACTGGCCTTAGGTGAACTACTTTTTTTCAGCCTCAGTTCTTCTCCCACACACTAAGGGGATAATAATAATTTTACAGGGCCGTTGTAGGGATTAAAGCAAGATAATATATGTGAAGCACTTTGAACACTCTAAAAGCAGTATATAAATGCTATTTTATTTTTCCTTCTATCCATTGTTTTTCCGTGTTATTACTACTCATAAATTTATATCCTCTCAAAAAGATTCTTTTAAAATTTTATAACAAACACCACAATAGCAATCATCAAGACAAGATGGTTATGTTATTATAAACTAAAAACATAATTCAAAAATATTGGGTTGTATCCAAAGCTGGCCACCCACCAGTAGAATCGAAACCACTGGTGTAAACAGTGGTTTACAAAGGAACACCAAAACAAATACACAAAAATATGTTAGAGGTGGGTTCAAAGATAGCTTACAGCTAGGGAAAAGCCAAAGTAAACAGATACGTTTTCAGTAAATGTCTAAAACATGGCAGTGTTGAGGCCTGACATACCTCAGAGGGGAGATCATTCCATAGGGTGGGCGCTACCGCAGAGAAGGCTTTCTCCTGTCCTGACCAAATGGAAATCCAAAAGCTGGGCACAGACAACAGAGCCTCCCCTGAAGATCATAGTGGCCTGGGAGACTGGTAAAGGGAGACCAGCTGTGGGATCTGCCTGTTCAATGTGTGCAGGGAGTTCTACAGTCCAGGTTCCACCACCAAGGTGGTCCTAGAGGTTGAAACCATTCACTGTACCTCAGATGGTGGGAGAATTGGAAAAAGTCCTCCTCAGAGAAGATTGCTACATACAGGGAAGGATATTTAAGAAGCAGCACTCCTTTAAGAAGACAGACTATATCTGAATTGTGATCAGAAACCAACTGGTAACTAGTACAGCTTTTTAAAATAGATCCAGTCACAATTATGGCCACTACATTCTGAACCAGCTGTAGTTTCTGAAGTCTTCAGAAGCAACCCCACATGGAGTAAATTATGGTAATCTAATCTAAAGGTTACCAAGGCACAAATTACAGAGTTTCAATTGCCAAATAAAGGGTGCAGCCAACACTTCAAACATAGGTGGAAAAACACAATCCTAGACATAGTTTCACCTGAGATTCAAGCAGCAAAGTTGGGTCCGGGAGACCCCAAAATGGTAGACCTACTGAGATGAACCTGTCTTACATTGGCCACATTACTAAGGCTTGACCAGCTTGACATTCCTAGCTTTCATTTTGCAAAGGAAAAACAGCCATATCTCAAACTCCTCAGAAAAGCAGCAAGGCAGTGAGCTACCCAAGGCTACTTCAACAAACTCCACTACAGCCATTTTGCCACACTAGGCCTGTCTAAAATCCACTCACTTTACTAGAGTTTCATGAAGTTAGACATTTGATCCTTCCTGCGGGGCGGGGTGTGTGAGAGAGAACATGGCATGTAGTGTATTCTGGTTTATCACCAGGAATATGGCTAAAAGACATATAGATGTAGACAGGCAATAACCACCTAAAACTGCTTTGGGATTTATTTCAAATGAGAAGCAATATATAAATACTGCTAATAAATAGGAAAAAAGATAGGAGGTACAGGCTCTGAAGTTATGCTGGCTAGGTATGAAGAGTGATATTACGTTCTCCTTTCCGAGAGCTTGGGGTGAACCTTAAAGGAATATAGAACCTCTGAAAATCAGGGCAGGAGACTTATGAAAGCAAGTGGTCTCTTCTCTACTGTAATGGGCCTACAAGCAAGAACAACACTGAGGCAGCTCCTTCCAGGGAATTCTGAGCTGCAGGAAACGGGGGCACAAGAAGGATGCAAAGCCCTGTGAAGCCTGAAGCAGCAAAAGCTACCCAGCAGAGAGGAGAAAAAGTCAGTGCCGTACAGAACATAGCAAGCTTTTATGTCTATAATCCTGGACATTGAACTCAATTCAGAGACGTGACCTGCCCTTTTCTTACATTACTCTGTAAAGAATCATTATTTACATTGATGATACTGTAACAATCACCATCTCCAGACTTGCCATATAACCAGATTGACAGAAGTTTGGGCTATCCCGACCTGACATGCATAAAAACAAGAACCACCTAGTTTAAATCTCACTTCAGCCATACATTCACCAGGTGAGCTTAGTCATGCCACTCTGCCTCAGCCCTCCATTTGCAATATAGGGAAGTTACGCCAACCGACCTGACAGAGGTGCTGTAATGATTAGGGAAGTTCCTCCTTTTAAAATCTCCTTTTTGTAAATTTTTATCCTGGAAGACAATCTTACTCGGTCACGAGTGATCGCCTGACTGACTGAATGATTACCTGTGCTGTAATGCACGTGAAGCACTTTTTAACACTCTAACTCAGGGCTCTCCAACCTTGGGTCCCCAGATGTTGCGGGACTACAGCTCCCAGAATCCCTTGCCATTAGCCATGCTGGCTGGGTATGCTGGAAGCTGTAGACCAGCAACATCTGGGGACCCAAAGTCAATAGACAGACGCTACATGCTATTAATTTCCTTCGCCTTAGAAATTTCCTACCTGCGCGCGTACACCAAGAGGGCCAGGCTGGCCAGCACCGCCAGCAGGTAAACGTTGGTGGCTTCGTTCCAGGCTTCGTGCACCGAGTAATCCATGGCGGCGGCGACGGCCGCCCCTCCTCCGCCACTTTCGCCCAGCGTCCGCGCGCCGGCCATGGCGAACAGAGCAAGCCGCGAATGAGACGAACCCTGTCGAGAAGCGGAAAGAGAAGGCGATGGGCTGACGTCACATCCTATAGGAAACGGAAGGCGTCGGCTGGCGAGGCGGGATCGCGCTCAGTTCCCGGCTTTCAGGCTGGAGCGGAAAGGGAAGCCGCCCATAGAAAGCAAAGGAGAAGGATTTCAGGGTAGCATCATTCTCTCTTCCCCTCCCACCATCAGACGAAAGGTAGCAGCAAAGACAGGAGTTTACTCTCTTCTTAGATCAGTTCCTTTTTTTCGTGTGGAAAAGTGTTAAGATTTTGAGTATTTCGAAGTCTCTGCATGCAAGTCAATGGGAGTGCGAGGCTTCTGCGTGCAATTGAATGCAGGATCTGGGCTGGAACCGGGTCTGATGGGGCAATGTTATTAGGCTGACCTTCGTATTTTGTAGGGAGGAATTTTGTCAGCCGCTGTCAGCCACAGCTCCCCCACAACCTGCGATATTAGTATTAGCAGGGCAATGCTTTAATTGTCACTCTGGCTGCGGCATGCTGGGAGTTGTAGGCCAAAAACATCTGGGGACCCAAGGTTGGAGAACGCTGCGAGGAAGGAAGGAGGGAGGCAGAGATTCGCTATCTTGATACAAGCGCACGCTGCCGGCCATTTTTGTCTTTGCGGCGGACGGGATGAAGGTGGCAGCTTGACTTACCATCCTTGCGGCAACCTGATGTATTTTTTGCTGGAAATCCAAAACAGTCACTAAGGGAGCAATCCAGGCATGTTCAGACAGAAAGAAGTCCTGCAACTCCCAGCATTCCCCAACCAGCATGTTGTTGTAGGACATTTTTCTGTCTAAACATGCGTAGGATTGCGCCCTAACAGAATAACAAATACATCCAACTACAGTGCCATCATATTACCTGGAAGGATACTTAGGGTAGGGAGAAGGATGGGGAAGGGTGATTGCAGAATTAAATGAGGATGAAAATCTGCATATGAAACTGTTTCAAACTTCAGTTTCATTTCATTTGTTACTTGTTACTGATTCGTGGTTTTGTATTAAAAATTAATAATATATATATATTTTAAAAAGACTCTACCTCATGGCCCATATCTTGTACGTTGAGCCTGAAACAAATGTTGAGCCAACTACACTATCTTCCTAATCCAGCAGTACTATAATATTAAACATAGGGGGCATACTAAAATGAAGGAAGAGGATGACTGTTGTGGCAGTTATCAGAAGGTCCATAGGGAATAATGGGGTGTTGAGATATTAAAGCAAACATCAAAAATATTTAAAGTAAAACAAAGCACAGTACAACCCATCTCATTTCATTTTTATTCCTGTGGCACATTCAATTTCCTTTCAGCATCCAGTCCTGGCGTTATTGGGAGCTCATTGATTTCAATGGTGCTGAGTCATATCAGAAGACATTCTCAACCCCCATTATTCCCTATGGACCTTCTGATGGCTGCCATTGTTTCCAATGGTCATCCTTATCTTTTGTTTTAGTATGCCCCATCTCAGAGAGCTTCGGTTTTATATGGGCTCTGTAGTAGACATATTTTGATATTCAAGCTTTTACTAATAGATTGTAAGCCTGCGGGCAGGGACTGTCTTGTTAATTGTTGTAAACCGCCCAGAGAGCTTCGGCTATTGGGCGGTATAAAAATGAAATAAATAAATAATACAACGCTAGTATTTAGTGATCAGAAGACCCACAAAAGTCAAGACACATTCTGATTTCAGCAAGTGATGGCGGCAGGCCGGCAGCAGACCCGAGTGTTAGACTCAAGTTGCCACCAATCTTTCTAAAGGGCAGGATGGGGGAAGGAGAGGCAAAATACACCTAAGAATGGGTGGGTGGAAGGGGATACTGGATCCTTCCCTATCAGAAATGGTCTCATCCCAGCTGCTTTTCTCCCAGGCTCTGAAACGAAGTAAACCACACAGGAAGAAAAATAGCTGAGGAGAAACAGTTTGGGGGGCAGGGGAAGTGAGGGCTGGGAAATCCGCATCCCACCCCCCTTTTCAATGCTGGACTTTAAATGGCTGCCATGTTTGGTAGTGGCATGTCAGTTTGGGTATTTAATGAGATACATTCATAAGTCTCATATTTGGTGTCCTCAGTGCTTTTTTTCTGGAGAAAAAGGTACCGGAACTCTTGGATTACATTTCCTCGGGAGTAGATGGCGATTAAATTGTAATGCAATTAATAGAAGAAAAGGTGCTGGAACTCAGTTCCAGTGAGTTCCACCAGAAAAAAAGCCCTGGGTGTCCTACACCAAATCGGGATATATTTTCTAGTTTCTGAAGCTCCTTGTATCCCTTCTGCAGCCTGTTCTTCCCAACTTATCAGCCCGGAGGGGAAGGGGGAGGAGAAAGAGACAAACCTCTGTCTTTCTCCCTGTGCTAAAGAACAACAAGTCTGAGCTATTGCTCTTTGGGATAAACTAGATTAATGGTGTAGAAGTAAGAATTAATAAATACATATTATATGTAATTATGCGTCATTCCGCCATAATAACATGTACTTAAGTGGGTTGCATAATCTATTCCAAGGCTTGAAAACAGTAATCAAAAGCAAAATTCTAAACAACCAAACTCTCATGACTTTTCACAAGTCTAACATTGCAATGCTCTCAGGGATAGGTTTAAAAGAACAGTACACTCACCTTCAATTGCCATAGCTGTGTTTTGGCACTACCTGCAGTTTGAACCATCACTCCCAAAAAGGAAGCCTGCGCTCACTAAGACAATATCCACACTATGGATTTAACCTGGTTTAATAGTCAGTCTTTCTTCCCAGGGTACCTTGGGAATTGTAGTTCTGTAAGGAGAGTAGGAATGTCTAACATTCAGCACCTCTCCACACAACACTGTGCATGCTTACAGACGTGAGCCTTCTTTCACATTATGTAATTGATTTTCCATTTTCTGTTGCTTGCAAAAACTGCAGTGTAACATCCACACAAGTCGCTCTTATGTTATTTCTTGCAAAGAAACTTGCCATATCACATCCGCACCAGTGGGCAGATCATGATGGACTTCTACATACTTGTCCCACCCACCTCAACCTCTTCTTCCTCCCCCAAACACACCAGTTGTTGTGAGCATGGGTTCTCCATTCTTAGGTAAAACACTTAAGTTCCTTGATAGGTGGAAACAGAAGTAGAGAGAAACATTGCAGCTTTTATATTTGACAAAGCTGGAGATAGTTTCCAATGGTTGTACTAGTTAAAAAAAAAAAAAAGTAAAGTAAATGACCAGCAACCCTTGGGATGGTCTCAGAGCCTAATTTGAATGTCTACATCCCTCCTCCCACTTTTCATCAAGTCTGTAATCAAATGCAGACTGCATGGCTTCAACATCATGCCACCTTTTCCCTTTCCCCCCTTTTTTGCTTTGTTTACCATCTTGCTTGATGAGGGGTTCTGGAGAACTTGAAACCTTGCACTATATTTTGTGACCATTGAGTTGGCCTAATAAAGGTATTACACTAACATGTATTTTAGAATTTTTATTTTGGCCAACACAGATACATTAAATAACGTTACTCCAGCACTGCTCTTAGAACGGAGATCTGCTTAAGGTCAACAGTTGTAACTTCATATCCTGGGACTGCAGCCAAATGCATTGTTGTTATTTACCACAGGTTACTGGGCACAAGACAGTCTAACCTTAAGAACACAGGTACTTTCTAACAGTTCTCACTGTAGTCCCAAAGTGAAATGGTTGTACAAGCTTATCCTTCAACAGGAATCCTCAACTGTCCCACTCTGTCAGCTACTCCCACTCTGCATTTTTGCTAGACGGCCGTTTTTTGGCTGTCTAGCAATGGGGCTTCAAAGGGGGAGGGAAGAAGGCTGGAGAGGCCCCAGGATACCTCATATCCTGGCCTCCCCAGTCTCCTCCCCTCCCCCCAAAGCACCCCCTTCTACCCCTCTCCGAGGTCGCTTTCCTGCGCCAGCTGTGAGGGGGGGCAGACATCTTTCTTGCTCCCTAGGTGCCCATGATGGGTTGTCATGTTGTGCAAACCGAGTCACCATGTATCAGCAATCACCCCACAGAAATAAAATATTTGGGAGACCGTGGGGAAGGTGCTGAACCCTGAAGAATGACAATTGGGTTGAATGAAAATTTATCCGAAAACATTCTTCTGAGAAAAGTTCTGAGATTTGTCTTTTTCTTACCCACCCCCTTGAAACAGAAGCCATTTAATTTGCACATTTTTCTCCACCAGTTTTTTTGTGGTGGCTGCCCATTCATTCATGCATTCCATTTATATACTACCTTATTTGCTAAAAAGCTATCAAGGCAGTGTAAAACTCCAGAATTAGCAATATTAAAACATCTTTCAAAGGGATAATAAAAAATTATTATACAAGAACCTAATAAGATTTCTATTACAAGCTGCTAAACTATTAATAGCAAGAGGATGGAAAGATGCCAAAGGGTTAACCATTAATCACTGGTATAATGTGGTATGGGAAATTGCACTAATTGAAAAATTAACTCAAAAATTGAGAACTGCAGGGGGGGAAAGAAACAAACTCTTTTGAAGCAGAATGGTGGCCTTTTGTCCAATTTTCATACAGAACATCTACAACAAAAATACCTCAAGCCTTCCAGCACATTTGGATGCAATAAACTTACAAATATCCACCTATTACAAAACTGACTACTTTATGGACGAAAAAGACTCCGGAAAAGGCGCCCAGCCAGATTTGTTCCTTTGAAATTTTGATTTGGGGGGGGGGGGATTTACTTTGTTCTGATCTAATACAGGTTCTGTAATGGATTGGATGTTTTGTTGGTTGTTCGGTTGTTCTGTATATGTTAAAATTCAAATAAACAAATTTTTAAAAAAAGCTATAAAGGCAGTGAACAACAAATTAAAATAAATAAAACATTAAGGGAACCCCCCCCCCCCACACACACACACACACACAATATGGGTCATTGTGGAGGATGCAAAATGGTGGCCAGTCTGCCAATCAGTCAGTCACTTGCAGCAGCCGCACAAAAACCTTAGGAAAAAAGAAAGAAGCTGTGCTACAATCACTGCTAATGGTGAGTCTGAGCTCCAAGAAACTGCTGGAGAATTTCTCCATTTGGTGAAATCACCCCCCCCCCATTTCCTTGCCCACTAATAGGGTGGAGAATCGTGAGAGATCATTTGCACACAGCTATGGTTAACAGTGCTTTTTGTGGGCAGTGCCTCAGCTCTTTCATCCCAGCATCAGGAGCTGCCCACTCCTTGCCTGCTGAGGCACAAGAACACTGAGGGTGTGGTGAGAGGAACAGACTCTAGGTCTTTTCCCTTCCCTGATCTGGGGGCAGGGAAAGAGCAGACTGAGAAGGCAGCTGCTCGGCCTGGCTTCCATGTCACTTCACCAGCCACAACTGTAGCATCTAATGCAGTACCCAGAGCCCACAGATGCTCAGTGGAGTAAGCAGTGTTCTCCAACCTTGGGTCCCCAGATGTTTTTGGCCTACAACTCCCAGCTATGCTGGCTGGGGCATCCTGGGAGTTGTAGGCCAAAAACATCTGGGGACCCAAGGTTGGAGAACACTGCCTTAGAGGGCTCCAGCAGGCCTCTCTTCTCTTCTGCTTTTTTTTTTTTTTTCCACTTCAGCACTATTACTAGCTGGCAAAGCAAGCACAATGGGAAAAGGAATCTTCCCTCTCCTGAGCAAACAGCTCCCCCCCTTCCCCAAATGAAATGCAGGGCTAGAGTGTGGCCAGAGCTAAACAGCATTGAGGCCTAGCAATTTCCTGAGGAGTGGCCTTTCACTTCATGAATATGTTGAGGGAAAGGGGCACATATCAGCAGCCTTAGGAACTCCTGAACTTGAGGCTAACTACAGAACAGACAAAAGAGGAAAGTTGCCCAGTCAAATTTCCAAAGGAAAAAAAAAGGCGTTTCAAGAAAGTTTCTGTCCACTTCTCACACATGTCATTGGAGGATGACACATTCTCAGGCCCAGAAGTTCCTAAGCAGAAAAGTTGGATTAAGACCTTAGGACTAGAACTGTCTACTCTGAATGCAACTCTGGTTTAATGCACATCAGCATGCAATGGGAAGAGAGGAGGGCAGGATGAAAGACGGAGGAGCAACAGCCGCAGTGCTTGTCTCAATATGGCCAGCATATCTGGTGGGAGCAGCAGAAGCTCTAGAGAACAGAAAACAGCCTGTTTCAAACAAATCCAATCAGAAATAGGGGGGCTTTATCTCTGATGATATAAACAGGATAATTTTGTCAGACTGTGTTCCTATATTTTATGCTTAATGGATCAACAATTACAGGGATTAACCATTAAAAATAACATGGTTAAACCCTACCATTTACTTTAGGAATTGGTTCCCTCTGGCAGCTTAAATTGAGCAGATTATTCCATGGAAGTGGCAGTGTTTCAAGATCAGCATCCATGGTGGTGAACCTATTGTGGGGATGGAGTACAGCACCATGGATAGCTGCTATAAAGCTCAAACAAAAAGGTGCAATGGATCAGGAGCCCCACTGACACAAGAGTCACCAGCTTCCCCTGCATGAAATTGCTATTTAGCACAGTGTTCTCCCAACTTGGGTCCTCAGATGTTTTTGGGCTGGGGCATGCTGGGAGATGTAGGCCAAAAACGTCTGGGGACCCAAGCTTGGAGAACACTGATTTAGCAGAATTGACTGCTCTGCTCAAAACCTATGGTTATGTATTCAGCATCCAACTGAAAGTGTAGTGACAATGGGAAAGGAAGAACCAAGGCAAATGCATCCTTCTGCTTATATAGTTAATTATGTATTAGGTTTCTCTATATCTTTTTAACAACCAGAAATGACTGGACGGTCGGCATAGAAACGTAAACATTGTATAGAACTGGTAACTAAGTGCAGACGTGTCAGTTAATACCTATACAGTCTTGGTATCTTTTAAGCCATTATTTTATCAGGCATTATTTTATCTCTGCTCTGCTCTTCTATTTTATTTTATTTTTCCTTCCCCGTTGTGGTTGGCATAGATTCCCATACTACGAATGCAAAGGTCAGCATAGTAATTCTTGTGTATCGGTGCCAAGAGTGAGTCTTAACATAAGAAGAGCTTTGCTGAATGCTCAAATCAAAGGTCCATCTAGCCAACATCCTGTATCCAATGGCAACCAGCCAGATGTTCCTAGGAAGTCCATAAGTAGGACGTGAAGGCACTACGCTCTTCCCTTCCCAATTATTTGTCTGAGTTGGTCACATGGCACACACCTCTTATTCATAGATTTCATAGATCATAGAGTTGGAAGGAGCCTACAAGGCTATCGAGTCCAACCCCCTACTCAATGCAGGAAACTAGAGGAGGGGGTCTCCCATCCAAGTAATAACCAGGCCTGACCCTGCTCCTGCTTAGCTTTCCACGCTCAGACAAGCTGAGCCAGCTTGACTCGATCTGCAGACTCGGGGTTTTTGGAAGAGCCTTGGACGAAGGTGACAAATTCTAGGCTCCGGGCATTTTCTCATTTGGCTCCACGATTATGGAACTCTCTTCCTTTACACCTTTGGATAGATTCAGAGTTGAATAAATTCAAGCGTGACCTGAAAACCCATCTGTTCAACTTGGAGACATAGGTGTTAGACTTAGTGTGAACTGGGTAATTGCTGTGATTTTAGTTTTATGGCTTGATGGTTTTAATTATTTGTTGTTAATTTAAATTTACTTGGATTGTAGCCCATTTTAAGTATTTTAATGTAGTTTTAGTTAAATTGTAATGATTATTGTTTGAGTTATTTTGTATATTGTACTGCGCTCTGGTGTAGAGTGCAATATAAATTATTATCATCATCATCATCATCATCATCATCATCATCATCATCATCATCTGCTTTTTGCCTCCAAACTACTGGTATTCAGAGGCATACTGCTTCTAATACCTGAACAATCCATTTAACTTCCATGGTTAATAGCTGTACCTATCCTCCATTAATTTGTCTAACATTAATTTGTCACTTTACAGCTATCTAAGCCAGTGGCCGTCACTACGTCTTGTGAGAGCCAATTCCATATGTTAATCATATGTTGCGTGAAAAACGTCTTGTTTTGGAATGGCAGAATCCTGGGTGGTAAAATCTGAGTGAAAATAGTCGATTTCATTATTGTTGATGGATATTCTAAACGCTCCATAGATTTCACTCTTCCCACACCTTTTTTGCCTCTAGGTGGGCAATGGGGGTATTTGGTATTCCTTCGGGAGGACAGGTTTGTCCCACAGGAGTTTTAATTGCAAACTCCTAGGGCTTCTGTACAGAAGTTTGTAGGTCCTTTATACACAACATTGTCAGCCTCCAGTGCCTCTCCCATGTTTTCCAGCCATTTTTGCGACTTTTTTTTAAACTGAGGAAAGTGCAGTATTATCCTGGATGCTGCCATGATTCACTATCCGTGCCTCTTGTATATTTGCAATTCTGCTCTATATCACAGCTCCACCTTGTGGTTGTGTAATAGAACATATAGGAACATATAGAAAGGCAAAGAAGGTAAACCTGTGGAAAAACCTCAAGGACACTCTCTTCTTCCTGCAAAGAAAACGGAAGAAGCAGCTTCAATAAAGCACCGGGTTAAACGCCTCATGTAGAGAAGCCCCTAGAGTAGTGGAGAGTATACTAGTTTCTTGCAATCTGTCTGGATGTGAAGGTTTGATTCCTGCATCAGCCTGTCACGTGTCATATTACTCTGTCACATCTTTCTCAGTTCACAGAGGCACATATCCCTAATTTTGTTTTTAAACTGTACTACTATATTGAGCGAGCCTACTACAATGAAAAACTGATCTCATGTGGATATCATCAGTGCTGCAAGCAAAAAGTGGTTCCAGAACAAGACACCATAAGTCAATTGTTTGATTCCTTTATGGTCTCCCCTGAGAAGAGCAATTTTCTCTTGCAAAATTATCTGTGGAACCTTTCTAAAAGAAAATGAAACCCTGTTCTACTGTAATTTACTTGAATAAAAGTTTTGATTCATTGTTCTAAATAATGTGTGTGAAAGAAATAGAGAACACTGTATTCAGTGGTTCTCATGACACTATGGTGTTTGTTTAGAGTGCTTTAATGAAGTCTTGTTATGTATAACTGGTATTTATCATTTCCCTGCATTATTCCCTTCAGTGAAGGGAAAATGAAGGATACTTTTTCTTCTTTTCTTAATTTGTTTGTTCCGAGAATGAGAAACTTTTTTTTATCAACACTTCTTTGTATTCAAGCTGAGCCCCATATTACATTTTATAAATATGGGATGACTCCTACAAATGATTCCCATACTTTAAAAAAATGTTTGCATTAGTTTGTTTGTTTTTAATACAGAGAAATAATATCAGTCAGTATCCTCCAACTTAGCCACACAGCTCCCTACAGTTACCACTCCTGCATCTTCCACAATAACCCTACCTGTTTATCAGCAACTCTACAACATATTGTTCAGACTTGCAAAACAAACAAATTAAATACAGGAGACAAAAGGCAAGGGGGGAAAGGAAGGAAAGCAGAAAGGGAAAGAAAGGAACATAGAAAGGCGACTACTGAGTAACAGCTTTTATATTCCCTCACAGATCTAGGTTAACTATTAAACAGTTCCAGGAATGTGGACCAAATATTCAGAATTTTTTTCCTCTCATCTGTAGGCTGCCCATATAATCAGAGGCCTGTGCCCCTTTCTAATGTCCCATTTCACAGGGTAATATCCCAACACTCTGCCACTCATTTCCTGACAGACATGTGAACTGCAATTTTCCTCCTCAAACAGGCCTATTTGGTATAGCAGTAACATTTAGTTGATTAATTGCTTAGATTAATCAATTACCGGTAAAAGCCTTTTGGTTGGTGAAAAAGGTGCATCTGATTTTATCAGAGCACCCAGTTTTATTGTACTACACAATAAATACCTGCTACTCTAATAGAATTTACTTTATCAGAGTAAATTTTATCCAGTATTTACATACAAAAACATCTGGTGGTAAGAAGAGGCATTCATTCCCGTGAAATAAAGGGGTGTGGGGGTGTGTGCGTGTGCCTCTTTTACAATGGCACCTGCCATTTTCTGGCACAGTGTAATGAAGAGTCTGACATCCTTCTTGTTGCATCATTGTTCTGAAAACTAACTCTAGAGCAGTGTTCTCCAACCTGGGGTCCCCAGATGTTTTTGGCCTACAACTCCCAGCATGCCCCAGCCAGCATAGCTGGGAGTTGTACGCCAAAAACATCTGGGGACCCAAGGTTGGAGAACACTGCTCTAGAGTTTTCCAGGCTTCATACCAAGAGTCCTGAGATAACACTCCCAACTCAGCTCTCATCTATTGTCCTTCCTAGCTGAGGCCCCTGCTGTTCCTCAGGTGAGTCACAGTGACCAGATGCAAAGGAGGGCAGGACTTGTACACTTTGAATAGCTGTGCAGAGGAGGCAATTTCAGCAGGTGTAGCTAAATGGTTTGAAATCCTTTCTACAGAATGAGAGCTAAATGTTACAGGACTGTGCTCTTCTTATTTTAAGCCAATAATAATGGCTTGTTAATGTTTTTAAAACAAAGTATATATTTAAGACCAACAACCGGGTCTTTGGCGCAAGTTTGGCACTTAACAGGTTAACCAGCACTGAGATTTTGCCCTTTACAGGACTCACAAGCGATTTAAACCCAACCACGACCTAAATGTAACACGTAACCGTATTTAAACCAAAGAATAGACTTTATTTACTACAAGGTTAATGGAGCGGAACTAATAGACTTCCAGGAATGTTGCACTATAAACAAAACCAGGTCGTGACCTGAATCACTAGAAAGCTTGAATACAGAGGTGTAGCGTATTGCAGTAAGAGAGAGTCACTTCACACCAGAGACTCTGGACTTACTGGACTTTGCGTAGCGGTCTGCATCGCCGACTCGGAGCCTGCCACGCTCCGGGAAGAGAACTGCTTGGCCCTAGCTGGTGCTGGGGTTTGAAGAGATCAGCCCAGTCCCGTGTTCCCCACCACTCAGTACCTCTGGCTGGGGGTGGGGTTTCTACCCTGCACGCCCCCTCCCCACCTCTTGGCGATCAGGTGGGCTTATTCCTGCCCGAGAAAAGGTGGCGCCTTGGATTTACCGGCCTCTTTTGGGATACTTGGCAGCTCTTTGAGACTGCCTCTCACCTTGGGATTGTTCATGCCTCTTCATGTGGAATGATGCAGATGTGTCCTATTGAGGTTATGCAGATGTGGTCACGTACTACCTGTCTGACCAGAACTGTGTCTCCTGTCTCCCCCCCCCCCCCCCGTGGGGGATTATGCAGAAAGGGTTGCCAAATGTACAAAGGAAAACTATGGCAGGGTTCATGGCAGGGTTCATGTCACTGTGTGTGTGCTCAGGCTTTCTCCACAATTTATTTAATACATTTTTATACCGCCCAATAGCTGAAGCTCTCTGGGCAGTTTACAACAGTTAAAACCATAAAATACAATATAATATAACTATAAAATTTAAAACCACAGATTAAAAAAAAACAACAGCAAAGCTAGCAGCAGTTCAAATTACAGTGTTAAAAACTACAAGATAAAAATCATTAAGATGATTAAAATGCCTGGGAGAATAGAAAGGTCTTCACCTGGTGCCAGAAAGAGTACAATGTAGGTGCCAGGTGAGCCTCTTTGGGGGAGCTCATTCCACAACCGGGGTGCCACAGCAGAAAAGGCCCTCCTCCTAGTAGCCATCTATTCTATTTTTCTTAGAAATGTGTACAAACTTACAGTGCAACTCAGAAGCATGCCCAGTTGAGTGCAGTGGTGCTTACTCCCAGGACAGAATTGCAAATATGATCAGTTAAAATCCATACAATTAATTGACTAAGGGAGCAATCCTATGGCCCATAGACATTGTCTGAGGGACCATACGTTTTTCGGATTCCCAGATCTGAGGACGGAGACTGTGCTCAGGCCTGTGGCTCACGCTGGCTCAGCTTGTCTGAGCGTGGAAAGCTAAGCAGGGTCAAGCCTGGTTATTACTTGGATGGGAGACCCCTCCTCTAGTTTCCTGCACTGAGCAGGGGGTTGGACTCGATAGCTTTGTAGGCTCCTTCCAACTCTATGATCTATGAAATCTCCAACCTCAGACCTGGGGATTGAAGCATTGACCACCCCTCCCCCCCCCCCTCGCAGCTGGCGCAGAAAGAACCAGCACTGAGAACTGTCAGTGCAACACTTAAAAGCCAGAGGATCACCTTGCCAAGGGGGAGATATTGTTATTTCCCTCCCCATTTGGTGTGCTTACAGTACTCCTTTGGCTCCCCCCCCCCCATTTTCAGTGCGTCTGACTTGTGCTAATGGGTTCCTCCTTTCCTTTACTATTATTTCTTCCTCACTTCATTGCAACTGGGTGCAAATTAGCCAATAAGCAGCCCCGTCTTGTCAATTTACATGTATGTTGCCTACTCCACTTTGGCTCTCCCTTTGACAGCTGAAACAGACAAGGAAATTAACCAGGCAAGACTACACATATCAGACAGCTATAAGAGCGCACTTGCAAAAGACCAGCCCAAAGAATAATTTAAAAATGACCTCAATTGCACATTTTTGAAGCTCTGTAAAATAAAAGGAATTAAAGGCGGGGAATGAAAAGGGGTAACAATCAGAGTGGGGAAGGGGCCAGGGTGAGGAGGCAAGGTGGCTTCTGCCGCAAAGTCCCCTGAGATATGTGCCGGAGCCAACTGGAGGATTGATGGGGAAGGAGTGGGAGAACCACCCATGGCAAGCCCAATTGCCTGTCGGGCATACCGTGGGTTGTTCAGCAAACAACCCACACTGCATAGCTCGTTCACAGGTTTAGTGTTGTGTGCAAACCCACCCTTTATCTCTCATGCAGATGCTTGCAGTACCTCTCCTTCTCTGCAAGCCCTGTAACAGGTATGGGGGAGGCAATGTTGTGTCCAGCTCCAGGGAAGAAGTGGAGCTAATGCTGTGCCAAAATCTGTCCTCCAATCTCCTGACAATTTTCTTCCCCTATGAAAGGCTTCTGTTTTTCTGTCTCAGCTTTAGAATTGCTTTTGAGCTTCTTTTGGTGGTGCTTTTGAGCTTACTTTATAATTGCAAAGGTGGATGAGGGGGCTGTGTGTGTGTGTGTTTTCTTTCTATTACATATTTCTCCATCACTCTGCAGCATCCCTGGGCTTCCTAATCTGAAAAAGCTCCATGGGGAGGAGTTATCTCATGATGTCTTCCTCTGGGCTCTAATTGAAATAGGGGCAACCAGGGTGGCTGCAGACTGCTGAAGAAATGATTTTACAATAAAATACAGGATGCTCACACACAGCCCTCAGCCACCTCATAAGGAAGGTAAGCAGAAGAACCCTGAACATCACCCGTAAGAATTTCTCCAAAATTTATTTCTCCTTTGAACATTTTCCAAAAGCAATTGATTTCTATCAAACTGCATGAGAATGGTCAGAATTGTGGAAGAATGTTTCAGCACAGCACTGCTTCTGACACATGGCCTCTTTCCTCAGCATGTGGGCTTTCCCATAGCTCCTGGCACGATAGCTGTGGGGCGGGAAGAATACTGTTGAACAGTATCATAGGAATGCCTGAGAGCTGTCTTAGACCAGGTGCCCCTTTACCTAGGGAATTTGGAGATGAAGAAGCTGGGTGCCTGCTCCCCCCTGGGCTGTTTCTTTCAATTCTTTGTAATATTTCTTCTATTTTTTGTTGCTGTTGAGCTCAACCATTGCTTGGTAGCCAGGCAGGATTAGTCTGGGAAGCTTAGCCCCTCCTTTTATATCCTAGCAACTTGATCCTGCCTGTAACCAAGAGGAAATGCAATCCCAGATGTGATGACTGCTTCTCCCTGACACCTGGAGCGAAAGTACTTTACAAATGTATAATTAACAGAGTACAGTCCTATTGATTGCAAGGCTCCAAACTTGGAGGCTTCCGAGATTCCTATGCCCTGCCGTGCTGAAGACAATAGGGTAGGAGGAGCAACAGAGATGATCTTCACCTCCCTGTACTCCATCTTTGGCAATTTTTGCCAGATGGGCTTTTCAGCCCATCTAGCAAGTACACTTCAGAGGGGGAGGGAAGGAGGCTGGAAGAGGCTCAGGATATCTCGTATCCTGGCCCCTCTAGTCTCCTCCCCTCCCCACCGACTGAAATGCCCCATTCCTTCTCCTCTGTCACATTTCCAACTTTGGAGGGCAGCCGGTGTGAAGGGGGTTCGGATTTCTGACTCCCCCTTCCGAGATCAGAGCTCTGTCTCTCTGACCTTGGAAGGGTTTTTCCGAGCATTCCAATGGTCCCTGGAACACTCTCCCAGGGACCAGAGGATTGCTCTCCTATGGAATTTGCTACCATGAGATTTAAAAGGTGGTTAGACAAATTAATGGGAGGACAGGTTTATCAATGGGTAGCTAAAAGGAACTTCCAGTCTGAGAAGTAGTAAGCCTCTGAAAACCAGTTGCAGAGGAGACAAATAGGAAAGTACTACCACATTCATCATACCCTGCTTATGAGCACCACTGGAAAAAGAATGCTGGACTAGATGGACCTCTAATAGGGATGTACAGATTTTGTTAAATCCATTCCATCTGTGTTTCATGGATTGTCGGGTGTCTTACGTTCCATCATCCACCCATGGACGGAATCAGATTTTTTTTTAAGAATGTGCAAGAATATTGTTCCACTTGTGTAAGTGTGCATTACCACAAGTGTGAATTTTTGCAAATCCCCCCCAAACAGTAAAAAAACCAAAAACCTCCAGTCTCCTGAAAGTTGGAAAAAGCTGGTCTGCTGCAGAATCCTCAGGTTTGACTCATAGACTTCTGCAATGCCAATGTCTGCCATACTATGACCAGGCTACCATTAGCATATGGACTTTTTATAACTTATTCATTTGACCAGAGCCTTGCAAGTGTTTATTTTTCCCATAGGCCTCACAGGTACATAGGTTGGAAACAGTAGGCTTGAGGCTATGGGCTTGGTTTTTTCTCTCCCCCACAACCCCCGCTATAATTGTTTCATAGTATTGTACATTTTTACACTTGAAATGGATGTTCTGTGACCATCGATCACCTTACTGTCATTCAAGTTTCACATTTTATTAGGTCAGCCATTGTTCATCTTTAACCAGAGAATTGATATTTTGGTGTTAAGAACCGTAAGACACGCAACTGCTAAACATTGCATCTTCTACTGCCATCTGGTGCTTTCATAGGACATATTATGCAGATCTGTAGATTAGGGTTCGTTAAACACATGCACCCTTTTCAGGGGTGGGAAATTTGTGGCCCTCCAGATGTTTTGGCCTGCAATGCCCATCAGTTCTAGCCAGCATAGCCAATGGTGAGGGATGCTGGGAGTTTCAGACCAAAACATCTGGAGGGCCACAAGTTGACCACTCCTGTTTTAGATGTTACAGCCAAAGAAAAAAGGGAGAGAGCTCTGAAACAAATGAACAGGATAATGCTCAAGGTGCAGGAGCCCAAAGGAACAAACGGTCACACAACATGAAGGAAATTATATAAGTGTAGAAATTATACTCCACAAATTACACTAGAACTTGTGTATTTATAAATATAATACTAAACAAAAATATACAGGAATGTGAACCAAACAATAATACACAGTATGTCACAAAATATGACCATGAATAAACAAAATGTAACCATAAATTACAAATGACACATTTTTCACAAAATATAACCATGAGAGACCAAAAGACAGACAAGTGTACCCATTACAAAATCTTGTTTCATTAACTTCATCAGCTAATAAATTGTATTTCAATTTATTATACTGGTTGTATCTTTCTCTTCAATACAGGAGTCATTTCTTCATATAAACCACTGTGGACTCCATATCTTGTGAGTGAAATCTTAATCCACAGTTGAAACAAGAATGAGTTGGCTAGAATAAAAATTGTGTGTGTGTGTGTGTGTGTGTGTGTTATAGTTATTTCTTGTGTTGTGACTGTGATACAAGATATAGGGATAATACACAAGTTTTTAAGATATTCTAAATATCCAAATTAAGTTACCGTATATGTAATAAAATGAAGTAAGACAAAAACCTCACCCTTAGCAGGAGATTCAAAATGAGTGACTTCAAAAAGGATTTTTCACTCAGCTTTTTATCTTTGAAGTCCTGTCCCAAAATCACAAAGAATTCCAATGACTTGTAAATTCTTAAAAAGATAATAACATGTGTTGCTTCCTTTCCATTGTTTACATTTGAGATGTGGGTTTTCCGGAAAAAGTAGAAGTGAAAAATTTTCCGGAATTTTTTTCCAATGCTCTAAATAATGTTATCTGATTTAGCATGTTTGTGTTGAGAAAATTTAGTCAGTAATGGGTTAAACTAACAAGAATGCTGCTTTCCTATTTAGACTAACAGGGAGACAGGGAAGCGAAACTTAAAAATGCCAACATGGCACTGACCTATGCTTATCTAACACAGGGCCTCTACGAAGGCTGAAGTGAACTTCTTATTTCTCAGTATTTTTCCATCCATAGTGTGAAGGATCACCAACAGGATCCTTTGCGTGAGTTCGGCGCTTAACGGGTTAATCGGCACTGAACTACAGCCCGTCCGAGCTCTAGCGACCACCCGCGAGGCTTTTACACACAAAAGGAAACCGCAGCTCTTTAAATGCCCAAATAAGGCTTTTATTTGTTTATACAATAACACAGAACGGAACTAACAGCTCTTCAGGAATACTATACTGTCAACACAACCTTAGTTGACCCCCGCCTTACCCAATCAGCAGGCTCCCAGGCTAGCGGACTGAATCTAGTCGATTTCCTCAGACCAAAGACTATACGACTAGTCAGTTTCAGCCTAGCTCTGGGTTGGCGATCCGTGGATGAGAATGGCGTACTCGGGCTGCTTGTTTGGAGGATGGATCTGGCCCCGAAGTACCCTTGGTTCCCAACAACCCTAAACCGGGAGAGGGGTTTTCTACCCCTGAGTCCCCGCTCTCCCCGCCCTCCAAGTCAGGTGGGGGCTTATGCCTGCCCCTTCGTTTCAGGTGGGCTTATTCCTGCCCGGGAAGGTGACGTACTGGTACTTTGCAGCTCTTTGAGACTGCCCTGATAGTTTGATGGTCCTTGATGGTCCTTCCTGGATTTTTGTGGATCTCCACCAAGACCCTCCTTTGTTGGGGATGATGACCTGTCTGGCTGCTTCTCCGGTGATCTCATCCCTCCTCCCTCGCCCCCTCCCTTAGGGGAAAATGGTGTGTGTGTGAGTGCAGACTTGTGTTTGGGCTTTCTCCACACATAGCTAGGAGCTTCTGTTAGCTTGGCGCATGCGCCAGAATGTGCCATAATCAGTGCTTTTTTTCTGGAGAAAAAGGTACCGGAACTCTTGGATTACATTTCCTCGGGAGTAGATGGCGATTAAATTGTAATGCAATTAATAGAAGAAAAGGTGCTGGAACTCAGTTCCGGTGAGTTCCACCAGAAAAAAAGCCCTGGCCATAATGTATAAAAATTGATAAGAGCCATTGTCCAGTGAGACACAGCTTTCGGCAGCGTTAGCTCCCGTGTCTCCCTATTCTTCAGAATAAAGCTTTGGAACTATCTCCATTCTTTTTCTCCTTCCTTGTGTGCCTGATTGGATTGAGAGTACACCAGGGCAAACGAACTTACTTGGCATTGTTGCAACATTTGTTTGACTCATTTTTACTCCCCAACACACATTCTCCCTCAATAAGCACACAAAATCTCATATTTAATAAACAGAACTAAAAATGTAATTCACGTCAATTTTATGTGCAGTATAAATATATCAAAAGTGTTCCCAATAGCGACAAAATATTTGAACTGAAATATTTGCTTAGGGGGAAATTAAATTAACCACACAATATAGGTTAAATGTTATATTCAAACACATTCAAAACTTTATGTGGAAATTATTTTATTGGAATGTTTGTAAAAATGTAAAACCAATAGCATATACTTCTCTTATGATGTTTGTTTATATTAACAAAAAATGACTACATCTGAAAGAACACACTCTTTTTAGAATACACACCCAAAGAGAGCTGTACCTGATATATTTTACATCAACAGTTTAACTTTCTTTTGCTGAGGTATCTGTAGCACCTTCAGCTTCACTCACTCTCTGCACTGCTTATTGGTTCCATTTCAAGTTGAGAAAAATCTGATTCAGAACAACTAGCTGAACATTCTATTTCACTAAAGGATGGATGGGCTACTGAGCACTAGGGCTTGTCAATGCTTGCCTTAGAAGAATAACTTAAAAGAAGTTCATGTCCTGTATTTAGCCCAACTAATATGATTGATTGCAGTACCACAGCCCAGACAACTATGGATAAACACAGACATATACGGTGTGGAAAATTTTCCACAGAAAAATATAGCATCAGAAAAATTTCTAAAAGATTTTCTGTTTTGGAAAATTTTCTGTGGAAAATTTTCCATCCCACATCACTGCATTTGAGGGGATTTTCATAGATCATAGAGTTGGAAGGAGCCTCCAAGGCTATCGAGTCCAACCCCCTGCTCAGTGCAGGAAACTAGAGGAGGGGTCTCCCATCCAAGTAACAACCAGGCTTGACCCTGCTTAGCTTTCCACGCTCAGACAAGCTGAGCCAGCGTAAGCCACAGGCCTGTATGAAAGAACAAAGGTACTGAAAACTGTTGACACACGAATATATTTTAGCAACCTAAAGAACTGTATGTGATATGCTGACAACTGCTCATCTACAACTTTGAAACTGCTAAGCCTGCTTAATATTGTATTTGCAACTGGCATCCATTCATTTTTACTAATGAACTTGTGAGACGGAAAATTTTTCCACTGAAAAATTAAGCACTGGAAAATTTTCTGTTTTGAGACATTTTTGGCTCCACATCACTGGATGGAGGAGATGGGGGTTAGTGGGGACCCTTGGTTAAAAAATGCGACAGGAAAGAAACACATTAAACAATTATTTCACAGTATGGTAAGAATGAACAAGAACCACTTGAATCATCTCTCCTATCAAATACTTTAGTTACATTTATCGTTTTAACAAGCCTGTGCCAACTTGATTAATAAATGTTCATTCAGAAGTTTACAATTTTTCAAACAGAGCACATACCATCTTTCTCCCATTCTCTGTACAATTTGTCACAGACAACTTTAAGAAATCATTTTAGAGTTTCACCACTTATATTTATGTTTCAACCAGCCCCATGTACTTTTCAGATCAGGAAAAGAGCCAAGCAACAACAGATGCTAAATATATCTATCCAGTTCTAGTTATGATACCAAAATATGTCCGTAAGAATTTTTTTTTTTTATAACATGTCCCTTGTCCTTGGCATAACTGTTTCTCTAACAAGTGATGCCAGTATTTTCCTGTATGTGTCCAAAACCACTTGAGCAGAAGGTCTTTCAGCCGGGCTTTTCTTACATGCCACATGGATGTCAAACAGGTGAAACCTGACAAGATCACTCCCATCAACTTCTCCCAAGAGAAAGTTGGAAACATCAGGGATTTTCCAGATGTCTGTCATTTCATCATAAGGAGGCATGAGGCGATCTTCAAAAGGCATTCCTTTTCCATAAGGCCAAAGCTGCTCAGGAGCAACAAAATCACCCTGCAGCTCCCGATGGCCACACTTGATCAAGTGACCAGCACTCTTGTTCACAAGAGGCAAAGCATCCAAGTCATTCACAACAACATGGAAACTGCTTGTCAGCAAGTACTGTGAAAGTACTTTATCTAAATCACTAGAGTCGCACATCACAAAAGTGCCCAGGGGACTGTTGTGTAGGTAATGGATGATGCTCACATAATCTATGGCAAGCAGGAACCTGTTATACCATGTGTTGGAGTTCTTGTATTTTGGAAGGTTCAATATCTCATTCAGATTCTTCAAGGAGCCAAATGGATGGAACTCTGTAAGAACCATGAACTCCTCCTCACAATATCCAAGCAGTTTGACCACATGCTTGCTTTGTAGAGATTTCAGCATCTGAAGCCCATGAATAAAGTCCTCTTGTAGCTCTGGCAAAGTTAGCTGGGAAACGGCAACTTTATTTTCCTTCCATTCAGAAAGGAAGACCTAAAAACAAGGAGAATTTATTTATTTATCCTCAAAGGCCAGATTTGGGACAGCTACTAACGGCCACTAACTTTTCATCATCTCACTTTTTCTGATTCTGGTGTGATGGAACCAACACAGCTATCAAGCATCCGAACTACTACAGGGGATGCTGAATTTAATTGTTCCAAAAAGGAAGCATATCACATCACAGGAAATAAGCATTTATATAAAGCATTTGAGGGAACGATCCTATGGCCCCTAGCTGGAGCTCCAACCCCCCCTTCCCCACCCCCTCGCAGCCGGTGTGGAAAGAACTGCACTGGCTGCTCTCCAAGGTTGGGAGGTCAACCTCAGACAGGGGGTAAAGGGGGCATTTTGGGGGGCAGGGAGGGGAGGAGACAGGAGCGGCCAGGATATGAGGTATCCTGGAGCCACTGCAGCCTCCTTCCCTCTCCTTTTGAGATGCTGTCGCTAGATGGCCAAAAACAGCTGTCTAGTGAAAATGCAGAGCGGGAGGATCACAGAAGCAAAGATCACCTCCACCACTCCTCCTGCTCTGCATGCGAGCCTCCGAGTTCAGAGGCTCTCACGCATCTCGATAGGATCAAGCCCTAAATGCTCTACATCCATTAGCTCACTAATCTTTACAACAGTCCTATAAACCAAATCCAATATTGTTACTATGGTAAGCTGATGTTACTTAGGAAATTCCTTACAAGTCAGCAACATTTTCACTATAGTACTTGTATCTACAGATTCCCAGCTTTTACACTCTAAAACAACCTTCCCCAACCTCATGCTCTCCAGATTTTGGGGACTACAACTTCCATCTCTGGCCATGCTGGCTGAGGCTGAAGGGAATTGCAGTCCAACACATCTGGAGGGCACCAGGCTTGGGAAGGCTGCTCTAGAAAGTGATATACATTAACATGCCTGCAATTACTTATGTTGGTGACGCTTGCAACAGCCCAGTTTGCAATATGAATTTGGCATTGTCAGAACACACACCTGTATTCTGAAATGGGCACTGTTTGTCCATAAGTTCTTCTCTGGCTCTGACTGAAATGACTGCCCCCCTCCCTCTTTTTCTGACACAAGGAATGCCAGAATGTTAGTATTCCCAGCATCAAGGGGAGGAAAGCTTCCAGTGAGACCTTTTTTGCTGATGCTGCACAAAGCCAGATAAAAGGTAAGAGAGTTCATGGGAGGGGCTCTTGAAAACCCCACTGCATTCTCATTGATGTCATAAGGAGCACAACAGGGTTTCCAAAATTAATTGGGTTTGTAAAAACCAAGCTATTTTCTAATTTGGGGGTCAATAGCTCCATTTGACAAGCCCAGTTTCAAACTGATGTTAGTAGAATTTAGTAGATGTTAGTACCTGCAATTGGCAATGATCCGATGTAAAAAAACAAAAACAAAATATGTCACAACACAGCATGCTATGTGATGCTGAGTGTCTGAAATGTGGTAAGTGTTGACAGATGCCAAGAAAATCTTGTGAGTGACTAGAAACAATGAATTCATTGAATAACAGTCACCCAAATGTTATTGTGAGAATTTATTATGCCCAAAACATCCGGAAATTTATATGTAAGATATATCTATTTGCAGACATTCACACATTTCATTTGGGATTGTCAGCATTCATATGTGCATATTGACTTTCACCACATAGAGCAGAGGTAGAGCACCTGCTTTGCGTGCAGAAGGTCCCTGCTTCAAACAGGCCTGTGGCTCACGCTGGCTCAGCTTGTCTGAGCGTGGAAAGCTAAGCAGGGTCAGGCCTGGTTATTACTTGGATGGGAGACCCCTCCTCTAGTTTCCTGCATTGAGCAGGGGGTTGGACTTGATGGCCTTGTAGGCCCCTTCCAACTCTATGATCTATGAATCTATGAAAACCCCAACGTTTCCAGGTACGGCTGTAAAAGACTCCCATCTGAAACTCTGGAAAGGCAGTCAGGGCAGACTATACTGAGCTAGATGGTCTATACCAGTGGTTCCCAACCTTGGGTCCCCAGATGTTGCTGGCCAACAGCTCCCAGCATACCCAGTCAGCATGGCAATGGCAAGGGATGCTGGGAGCTGTAGTCCAGCAACATCTGGGGACCCAAGGTTGGGAACCACTGGTCTATACTACACTGGTCTGACACAGTATAAGACAGCTTCTGATGTACCTCGATTTCAGAAATTCACTGAAACCAATACACAAAACAGTACTACAAAAAGTCAGTATATCATTTAGAAGAACTTCTTTGGAAGCACAGATGAAGACACACACATGCCTCTGATAAGAATGGAGTTGCACCAAATCAATGGTGAATTTACAGATCAACATCTTTATTATTTTCAAGATGCATGATGATAAACCAACCCTTTTCACAGCCCCTTCACCAACACGTTTCAGTTTGCGGACTTCTCTTTTCATGTCCTCACAGGACAACCATGGTGAACAGTTCTTCAGGATTCCTAATCTGAAGTATCCATGTGGACAAGAATTGTGTTCAACATTGGCCTGTCCATAGGAAAAATATACATTACTGAAGTATTGATAGAGGAACAAGTTCACAAGCAGGACAACCAGAAGCAGAAACAAGATTGGAGGAATCAACTTTTGCATAATATCAGTTTTCATGTCATAGGATTTCTTCTCCATGTTGTAATGGTCATCTTTCAGATTTTCTGTAAGACATAAGTATTACAAATTTACCATACCAATCCTTGAGGGTGGGGGACAATGACAATTATTTGAGTTAGACGTTTTGGGAGAGTTTTTATAACAACGTCAAGTGTTTTTACTTAGCAATGCTACAGCCTCAAATAAACAGGCATTAAATTTGAAACATACAACTACTGGGAGATGAATAATTCTACTAACAATTTTTTGCGGTTTTATGACCATAGATCAGTGTTCTCCAACCTTGGGTCCCCAGATGTTTTTGGCCTACAACTCCCAGCATGCCCCAGCCAGCATCTGGGGACCCAAGGTTGGAGAACACTGCCATAGATCATGATCCAGCAAACAGCACTGCATACACAAGAGAGGAATGCATGCAGTGGCCCAAATTACTCAGATACAACAAGTTTAATTTGTCTAACCCTTTCACTAATTGGTATTAAGTTCAATTAGTACAGTATTTGGACCAAAAATACCTAGTAATTGCAGAATCACTTGCCTTCAAAAAATTACATTGTGGCAGAAAATCCCAAAGGATATGCATACGGGTACTGATGGGAAAGACACAAAGCCTTGAGCATTCAGATTACATTTGCACTAACATTTCTGAAAGGTATTAATTTAGTGAAATGGAACATATCACATGCATAACTTTCTCTCATTGAAAGCCACGCTTAACTGGCTGGATTGCAACCAGAGTGACAAGCAAGAGACAGTGGTGTTCTATTTTGGGTAAACTTGTTTCTCATGCTTTTCTTTAGAAGTAGCAAAATGAGCAAGACTGATGTAAAATATTTAGCTGTAGCAGCTAGATGAGAAGCAGTTCTGAAAACTAGGGGTCCACAATTCCACTTGCTAGCCAGTGTTCTCCAACCTTGGGTCCCCAGATGTTTTTGGCCTACAACTCCCAGCGTGCCCCAGCCAGCATATCTGGCTGGGGCATGCTGGGAGTTGTAGACCTAAACATCTGGGGACCCAAGGTTGGAGAACACGGTACTAGACTGAGTGTTCCATTGTCCTCTTAAGAGCATGATGGGATGAGCCCCAGCCTGCCTCATAATCATGGAGCTTGGGAGGGGGCACGGGACGTTCTTGAAGTTGAGCTGCACTTCAGAGGTACTATAAACACCTTGGAAGCTCAGCACCAAAATAAGTCCCAGCTCGACTGTTCCATCTAGTGGGCTAGATGGAACAACTATCAGGTGGATCCACAATTGGCTACAGAATCGGACTCAAAGAGTGCTTATCAATGGTTCCTTCTCAAACTGGGGAGAGGTAACGAGCGGGGTACCACAGGGCTCGGTCCTGGGCCCGGTGCTCTTCAACATTTTTATTAATGACTTGGATCAGGAGGTACAGGGAATGCTTATCAAATTTGCAGATGACACAAAGTTGGGTGGAACAGCTAATACTCTGGAAGACAGAAACAAAATTCAAAGTGACCTCGATAGGCTGGAGCGCTGGGCCGAAAACAACAGAATGAAATTTAATAGGGATAAATGCCAAGTGCTGCACCTAGGGAGAGGAAACCAAATGCAGAGTTACAGAATGGGGGACACTTGGCTCAACAATACTACAAGTGAGAAGGATCTTGGAATTGTGGTAGATCACAAACTGAATATGAGCCAGCAATGCGATGTGGCTGCAAAGAAGGCAAATGCAATTTTGGGCTGTATTAATAGAAGTATAGCTTCCAAATCGCGGGAAGTGATAATTCCCCTTTACTCGGCACTGGTTAGGCCTCATCTTGAGTACTGCGTCCAGTTCTGGGCACCTCACTTTAAGAAGGACATAGACAAACTGGAGAGGGTTCAGAGGAGGGCAACAAGGATGATAAAGGGACTGGAAACAAGGCCCTATGAGGAGATACTGAAAGAACTGGGCATGTTTAGCCTTCAGAAGAGGAGACTGAGGGGAGATATGATCGCACTCTTCCAGTATTTGAAGGGATGTCACACAGAGGAGGGCAAAGATCTCTTCTCGGTCATCCCAGTTTGCAGGACACTGGAATAATGGGCTCAAGTTACAGGAACCTAGATTCCACCTAAACATCAGGAAAAATTTCCTGACTGTCAGAGCAATAAGACAATGGAATCAACTACCTAGGGAGGTTGTGGGCTCTCTCACTCTGGAGGCATTCAAGGTGCAGCTGGACAGACATCTGTCAGAGATGCTTTGACCTAGATTCCTGCATTGAGCAGGGGGTTGGACTCGATGGCCTTGTAGGCCCCTTCCAACTCTACTTTTCTATGATTCTATGATTCTCCTTTCCAGCTTGTACCTGGAGAGGGGGCCACAGGGATCTCCCCATAATTGCCCTGGGCTTCTGAGGTATTCTGAGCACCTTCAAAGTACAGCTCAGTAATGGGAATGATTTCCACCCCATCTCCAGGTCCAAATTGCAGAAATGATCCCTCATCTTGGAGATAGGTAGCTTTTCTACACTTGGCTGTTGATCGCTGTATCTATTTTCGGTTTTGTCGCATAATTGAGATCTGAGCTCTACACAAAGAGCATTTCTTTTCCTGCTTTTCCAATACATAACCTCTAGGTTGAGCTGTACTATAGTGGAATAGCTCAAATACCCAAGGAGAAACAGCACCATTTTCCACATTCTAAAATAATACCCCATTTTCCACATTCTAAAAAAAAACCCTGGGAAAGCACTCTGAAATAAAAGAAGCATAACTGGAGGATCAGGACATCATCAAAAGAGCCCGTAAACAACTGTAAATAAAGAATAACAAGCACGCAATAAATGCCTTGTGTAGAAAAGCTCAGTATGATATATTGACTTTATAGAACTGCTTTGTGTACATGTTGCATTGTCCTGGTGTCCATACATTTTTGGTTGCCTTCTAAGGCCAGCTAAATTATGTGTATATCTGCTGAAAACCATAAATAAATTTTCTCTTCTTGGGTAGCATCCAGTCAATGTCCAGCACTTTTAAACCCTATTGATTTCAATGGGAGAGATTTACAGGGCATTCCTATATATTTATTTATTTATAGCATTTTTACCCCGCTCTTTAGCCAGAAAAGGCTCTCAGAGTGGCTTACAAAGATTAATATTAGACAGTCCCTGCCCTCAGGCTTACAATCTAAAAGACATGACACAAAAGGAAAAGGGATTGGGAGGGAGGAGGAAGAATGCAAAACTCAGGCACCATTTCTTAGTTACAAGGTTCTTATAGATTTTTTTATTTTTTTCTCGCAGGGAAGGGCAAAACAAGCTCCCTGCAGCTGTTCCTTCTTCAGCCGATGTATGGGGCCAGGCTGGTCTCCCCCTTGCCATGATGTTAATCCTTGGAGGCATAGAGTGCAGCCTCCCAGAGGCCCTTGGTTCTCTGGCCGATGGATAAGGCCAGAGTCTGCCGCCCCAGGGAACTATCAGTTGGAGTTGTGTGTTCCTTCCGGCAGGGAGGGGTGAAGCGAGCTCCCTGCAGCTGCTCCCTCTCCAGCTGATGTATGGGGCCAGGCTGGTCCCCCCCTTGCCGTGATGCTACTCCTGGGAGGCATGAGATGCAGCCTCCCAGTGGCCCTTAAATGTCTACAATGAAGTTCCATTGAGTTCAGTCAGTGTGGCTTACTTTTCTTTATTATATGTTAAGTTTGTATAGGACTGCAACCTTCCTAGCAAACTTCCTAGGAAGTGTGTTTAGGATTCAGTTGGTTTTCAGACAATAAAAACCATTTTTTGGAAGGGAGATACAAGAAAATCCCCAGAGAACAGTGCTTCTGTATCTGTGGATGCCAGATGGTTGGTTATACATTACATTACACTGTAAATTATATGATACACTAAGGGGAAAACACCTGAATAAAAGTTTAGTTGGTACCCACTCATAGAGATATGGTATGGATAAAATAAGTATCTGCTGTCTAGCACAGTTAAGCTTGTTATGTTTAAGGCAGCCAAATTTGCAGTGAAAGCTTCCCAACTCAGGCAAGCCTATGAGCATAATTTTTGGGGTCTAAGGACTTTGCCTCCTATGTATGACCTATGTATTGTAAATGTTTGATTTGTTTGGCTGTAAATTTCCTCTTAGGCTATAACCTGTAAAAGGTTGCCTAATAAACTTGATGTGGATTGGTTTAGGATTGCAGCCTTCCAAGTCTTTCAACTAATGTACAATGTAAAGGTAGGGAAAAACTGTAAATGGAATATAAATTAGCAACAGAATGCACACAGAATAGTCTCTACTGGAATTGAAGGCCTTGATGATTTCGTAGATCATAGAGTTGGAAGGAGCCTACAAGGCCATCGAGTCCAACCCCCTGCTCAATGCAGGAAATTAGAGGAGGGATCTCCCATCCAAGTAATAACCAGGCCTGACCCTGCTTAGCTTTCCACACTCAGACAAGCTGAACCAGCGTAAGCCACAGGCCTGTATGATAATTATAGTCTCTACTTGGCCCAGGAGCCCAACTTCCAAGTCCCTCACAGAATCACACCTTTTTTAAAGCATACAACCTAAAACTTTGGAACTAAAATGGGTGAAGCGTGTTTAGGCAGAAAAAAGACCTACAAATCCCAGCATGCCCCAGCCAGCACAGTTCATTGGGGTACAATGGAAATTGTAGGCCTTTTTTCTCTCTGGAGGTCATGCAGGCTCCGACATTGTGCTGCTTTCGGCGCCTGCTGAAGACCTCCTTGTTCCAGGAAGCCTTCTCTGCTCTTCAACCACCAATATAATTTTAGTTTGTTTTCAATGTATTGTTTTTGTTTCTTTTATCTGTTTTTTGTCTTTTTATTATTCACCACACCGGAATCTGCTTGATGTGGAGCATTGAAACAAATACTGTAAATAATAATAATAATGAGGAAGAGGTTTCTTTGTAGAAGTGTATAGCCTATACTTCAGATTAATCAAATGGAACAAATTTCAAAACTAATATAGCACCTAATCTTTCACTTATGTTAATATTTAATGTATGATGGCAGATTTAATTCAGAATAACTATATTATATATATATATATATATATATATATATAATCATCAGGCAATCAAAAGTGACCGAGTAAGATTGTCTTCCAGGATAAAAATTTACAAAAAGGAAATTTTAAAAGGAGAAAATTCTAAAGAAAAATTGTGTAGATTCTAGCGATGGGTCCGTAAGTGACTGTG
Organism: Shinisaurus crocodilurus; assembly: GCA_021292165.1. Taxonomy (NCBI): domain Eukaryota; kingdom Metazoa; phylum Chordata; class Lepidosauria; order Squamata; family Shinisauridae; genus Shinisaurus; species Shinisaurus crocodilurus. The sequence goes on from CM037880.1 coordinate 97,046,459, forward strand.
GAGGCCAATTCTAGATCCACACAGTTTCCCACAGTGAGGACACAGGTTACCAGATGGAAGATGGTCCTGTAAAGGATTCATTTGACGTGCTTTTCGCTTAGCACGTTTCTCCCTTTCACCTTGCACTCGGGCTTCTTCAAAGTCCATAGAACCTTTGTGAAAGGCCAACCTCCAGTTAGATCGTTCATGGGCCAGAGCTTCCCAGTTTTCGATGTTTATATTGCATTTTTTTACATTAGCCTTAAGAACATCTTTAAACCTCTTATATTGACCATCGATATTCCGCTTTCCACCCTTGAGTTGGGAATAAAGTAACTGCTTTGGGAGATGGCAGTCAGGCATTCGAACAACATGACCGGTCCACTGAAGTTGGCGTTGAAGGATCATTTTTTCAACGCTAGTAGTCTTTGCTTCTTCCAGTACACTGACATTTGTTTGCCTATCTTCCCAAGTAATTCGCAGGATTTTCTGGAGGCAACGTTGATGAAATCTTTCAAGGAGGTGGAAGTGACGTTTATAGATAGTCCATGTTTCGCAGGCATACAATAAAGTTGGCAATACAATGGCTTAATAAACCAGTGTTTTGGTCTTCTTACAAATATCCCGATCCTTGAACACTCTATGTTTCATTCGAGAAAATGCGGCACTTGCGGAGCTCAAACGATGCTGGATTTCACTGTTGATGTTAGCTGTAACAGAAAGATAGCTGCCAAGATAGAGAAAATGATCGACATTTTCCAGTATTGTCCCGCCAAGCAGGATAGATGGCATCGCCAAAGGGTTAGCTTGCACTTGCTGATGAAGCACTTTGGTTTTTTGGATGTTAAGTGAGAGACCAAGTTTTTCGTATGCTTCTGCAAAAGCATTTAGGATAGTTTGGAGGTCATCCTCTGAATGTGCGGAGACCACATTATCATCAGCATACTGAAGTTCCACAACGTCTCCCAAAGCAGTTACTTTATTCCCAACTCAAGGATGGAAAGCGGAATATCGGTGGTCAATATAAGAGGTTTAAAGATGTTCATAAGGCTAATCTAAAAAAATGCAATATAAACATCGACAACTGGGAAGCTCTGGCCCATGAACGATCTAAATGGAGGTTGGCCTTTCACAAAGGTTCCATGGACTTTGAAGAAGCCCGAGTGCAAGGTGAAAGGGAGAAACGTGCTAAGCGAAAAGCACGTCAAATGAATCCTTTACAGGACCATCTTCTATCTGGTAACCTGTGTCCTCACTGTGGGAAGCTGTGTGGATCTAGAATTGGCCTCCACAGTCACTTACGCTAGAGACCCATCGCTAGAGTCTACAGAATCTTCTTTAGAATTTCCTCCTCTTATCCCAGAAGACAATCTTACTCGGTCACGAGTGATCGCCTGATGATGATGATGATGATGATGATGATGATATAATTCCCACACCAGTGGGAAGTTTCCCCTCGACAAGATGTAAAATCATGGCGATGAAAATAGCAAATAATGTCGGGGTGATAACACATCCCTGTTTAACACCTGATCCCACTTTAAATGGAGCACCATGAGAGCCGTTGTTGTCCAAAACCGTTGCTGTCATGTTGTCATGGAGAAGTCGCAAGATATTCACAAATTTATTGGGGCATTTTTAGATAAATAGCTTAAGATTCCCTTTTAAAGCTAGAGATAAACAGGCTGTTTTGTTGTCTCCTCATTCTCCACTTACACACAATGTTATGTTGAGATTTAATGTTCAGTACTCTTGACATTTAGGGTGCTGGCTGTGGAATGCTGGGAGTTGTAGGACTTTTTGCTGTCTAGACATGCCTAGGTTGGCGCCCTTAATTTTTAAACTGGAGGAGGCCTAAATTAACTACAGCAATTATATCTGCTGTGTAGTAATATTAGAAATATATTTTCAATGCAAAATTTGCAAATCCCAGCAGCCTAACATTTTGCTGGAGAGCTCTTGCTAGATTTCAGCCACAAAACATGGTAAAGGAGTTGGATTTTCAAGACTAACATTAGCTGAAGCCAAATAACAAATAATGCAGAATATATTCTCTAAATTTCTGATTCATTGTGTTTTAGCATCCAAGCATTTGCTTAAATAATTCGAAGCTTTTCCACCCATCTCCTTGCTTGCATGAACCTCACCTCTTGGAGAAGCTTTACCAACTAAGGCTGCAATCCTATGCAATGACTATGAGGAGGGACTATAACGGAATTTACTCCCAAATAAATATGCCTAGGACCAGCCCGCACATCTTTTTAATAAACCAAATAAACGGAGTGTGGGGAGGAAGAGACCGATCCAACCATGAGAAAAATATCGAGAATCACTCCTTATACGTTTGCAACATCTCAGTATGACCAAGCACAAACTAAAGTCTTGCCATCTGGCAAATTCTGTACCTAGTAAGGCTACTGCTTGCTTCTCAGAGGGACTACGCCAGCCTTCCCCAACCTGATGCCCTCCAGATGCGTTGGACTGCAACTCCCATAATTCCCAGCCAGCATGGAGTACACTTACCTTACTCCCTACAGCTACACGAACCATTCCGAACTCCCAGCGGCAGACATGACACCGTCCCAGCATCCCCCCGCTCTGAGTCACATGAGCACACACACCCCTCTTGCACGTAGAGATACGTTATCTAGAGGTACATACGTCTCCGAGTTCCCATGTAATTTGGAATTTGAATTTTCGTTTCACACTCAGAGGGGTCAAAACAGAGCGCGTTTGCATTAAAGTGAATGGGGCGGGGGCGCGTTTCCATTTAATTGAGCGCTGCGAGGGAAGGATGGGGGGGTTGTTGAGAGGGCGTCGAACGTGGAAATATAATTAGGTCCGTCTGTACTGCAACTTGAGGTGTGTTTTGTGTGTAGTATCTTTTGCTCGGCTGTCTCTCTTCAACACGAATGTATGATTTCAGGTTTATTCTGTGATGGCATTCATTGTTTTACTGTTGATAATACGTGTGTACTCGCGTGTAGTATTGTGTTTTGTTTGGCCAATAAAGTGACAGTTCTTAAAGCCTTTATTAGAGTTATATCTGCCAATATCGGCCCCCATCTGACACGGGGTGGGATATCATAAAACACGGTGATCCCAACACACATCCCACCCTATCCTATTTGGGGGGGGTGGTGGTAATTGGAGATTGTGATGGAATCAAAAGTAACCGATCTGCAAGTAACCGTCTGTGTTTCCAGACGGGGAGCTCGTCTAGCATAGAAACGGAATTTCCGCAGATGTTTCTGGCCTACAACTCCCAGCATGCCCCAGCCAGCGTAGCAGGGACCCAAGGTTGGAGAACGCTGCGCCACACTGTCAGGGACTCGGCGCATTTTATATATGTATACATATTTTATATATGTATTTATAAATATATATATGTCCACGCGGGCGAGCCATAGCTCCCGGTCTTCCTCCCGGTCTCCCCTCCCCCGGAGAACTTATTGCGGTTTCACCGTTTTTATTTTGTTCTGAGCGGTCGGGAGGCGACGCGCGTGTTTTGCGAGGCTAGAGCTGACGACCCTCCTCCTCCCCTTCACTTGCTCCCCCTCCGCGTGAGGGTGGGCTCAAGAACTAAGCTTTCCTTCCTGCCTTTTTTTTTTTTTTTTAAGCAAATTGCTTTTTCGTGCTTGAATATTTTTAATGCGGCGATCATTACGCAACTAGTTCATTATTATTTTTTAAGTGTTCGTGCGCACCTCTCTCTGCTCCCCGTTCCTGGTAATTCTGAAGCCGGCGGGAGACTTGAGGGCCTTCTTCTGACAACCAGCATTGCCGGCGCCGCAAGGGTGGCCCGGGCGCGGCACGCCATGAGATTTCTCACCCTCATCAGCTACGACACAACCACAAGGGAACGATGGGGGGCGGGGAGTAAATCCAGCCCGTAGGCTGCCAAATGAAGCGCACGGGTTGAAGCACCAGTATACTTTTTGAAATAGTTTCCTTTAAAAAGTGTCAATCTAATTCGAATTTATTGCAAATGTAGCATATCTAAACCATATTCCCTCAATTATTTGAAATGAAGAAAATTACAAGGATTGGAAGCATTTCATGGGGCGGAAAAGATGCATAGCTAGAGATGCATGGTAGAAAGAGATACATAACATAACTAGGCCTTGTCACTACACTTCTCTCCCCCCCCCCCCATTTCCCATCTTTCTCCTCCGGTGATGGCCGCCGCCTCTCCCTTAGACATAATCCCCATATGCCCTCGAGATTGTCTTGCCTGAGGCACACCGGGGGGGGGGCGGGGGGATGTAGCGCAACCTCCGCGGTGTTCTTCCTAATTTTCGGGCGCGGGAGCAGGAAGCCTCCGCCTTCGCGGGGAGGGCGGCAAGCCAGCGCCGGGCCCGTCCCTCCCTCTGCGAGCGAGCGAGCGAGCGAGCGACTGAGGCAGCAGGGATGGTGGGGTCGGGGCGCTGGGGGCGCTCGGTCTCCTACCTAGGGGGGGCGCTTGTCGCCCTTCTGCTGTCGGGCTTGGCTCAGCCCCACGGTAAGCATCGCCTCCCCCCCCGCCGCCACAAGCATGTGCCCTCTTTCCTCGTTTTATCTCTCCCCTCCCGCCTCCACCTTCAACACCCCCCCCCGCCGCAGCATCTTTCTCATCGGTTCCTTCCCCCCCCCCCCCGTCTGTCTCCCTACCACCCTCTTTCAGCTTTTGCAGAAGGAAGTGTCAAAAGATTTTTAAAGGCACCGAGCTTAATTTGGTTTCTGCTTTTCCAAACAAGCAACAGCAATAAAAAAGACATCGGGTGCCAACCAGTTTGTGGGCGGGGAGCGAAGGAAGGAAAGAAAAAGAAAAGCCTCAATTTTAAGGAATGGCATCATTCTTGGCACATACTAAGTTGCACACGGGTGTTGCTTGCCCCTCCCCCCTCTCATGTTACATCTCTGGGGAAGATAGTATTTATTTTAAAATATTTATATCCTGTCTTCCTACGCTGTTAAAAACCACAATGCTCAAAGACTACAAACAATAAATAAAATAAAAAGCAGGAGACCAATGCCCTAAAGTTCTCCCTACTCTTCAAATACACAACCAAATAGACGGGGGGGGGGGTTATCAAGTGACTTTATTGTCCACCATCATTCATATTTAATCTGTCCCCTTCCAATATTCCCTGTTCATATTCAGCTTCTTCTCTTGCTTTACCTGCCACACAGCCTTGTGAGGTTTCCCTGCTTTGATTGACTCATGAGGTCAGCAGATGTTGTTATTATTTATTATTATTAATTTTATTTATATACCGCCCAACAGCCGAAGCTCTCTGGGTGGTTTCACAAGATGTTAAAAGTTGGTCATTCCCTTCCTAAATGCTTCTATCTGGGCACATCTGCACAAGTCTCCAGCCTGATAAGGAAGCATTCTTTTCTCAAAGGAAAAGCATGATCAGGATACTTTGCCCCAGGGCCTTCCCATGTCATTTTGCTGCTTGAGATGAAGAACAAGATGGCACCCCCTCCGATTCCATGTACAAAACCCAACTGGACTGGCAGTTGAATGGCTGTGAGACAGTGTCCTCCACCGCACCTGAAAGCAGTAGTCTAGCTTAGTGGGTGCAGGGCAGGCTGCATGGCAAACTGCTCTCTCCTCCAATACTTTGCTGCTATCTCCCAGCATCTGTTGCCTGAAGCGAGTGTGCCTATTGGTAGGTCCAGCCCTGCTTTGTACTTGGTTCCTGTTTTTTTTTAAAAAAAAGACTTCACATGAGAGAAGAAATTCTGCACATGCTCAGGGGCACTCTTCTGAAGAGGGGGGAAGATGGTATAGTGGTTGTGTAGATGCTTTGAATGCATATTGTTGTAGGCTCAATCCCTGGCACTTCAGTTAAAAGGTTCTCTGGTATAATGTGGTAATTCCATTGCAAATTGTGTTTATTTGATGGTTTATGTAAAATTATGCCCTTGGAACAAGATCCTTGATGTTATTTAAAAAGCTTGTTATTTCTAAAGATTAGTTATAGTCTACCATGATCAGCATCTATCTGACTTTTGATATCTGGAAAATATGTTGTTAATTTAATTAATAAACTATTGATTGGTAGCCTGCCCTGCTTAGAAGGGCATGCCAAACAATGGAATTCAGCATTAACTACAAATCTGAGGGACTGGTTAAAAGAAACATGGAATGTGATGTTAACAGACACTAAATGATTTTAAGAAAATTATTCAGTCATTTTCTGGGAAAATGTGGGAACTTTTTTTAAAAAAGTATTTTAGGTATCAAATCTCTACATTTAAAGGTTGGTTTTAAAAAAATATCTTTTACGATAAGCATTTTTAAGCTCTCTCTCTATTTATTTATTTATTATATTTATAACCCGCCTTTTTTCCTGCAAGGAACCCAAGGCGGCTTACATAATCCTCCTCCTTTCCATTTTATCCTCACAACAACCCTGTGAGGTAGGTTAGGCTGAGAGTCAGTGACTGGCCCAAAGTCACCCAGTGAGTTTCATGGCCAAGCGGCGGGGACTAGAACCCAGATCTCCCGAGTCCCAGTCCAACACTCTAACCACTACGCCATATGCTTTGTTAATTTATAGCAAATATTCTATTTTTTAAAAAAGGGATCTTGGATATGTAGGGCCAAGAAAAATCTTTCTTTGTCTGTGACGCTGAATAGTTGCTGTCAATCAGAGTAGACAGTATCCAGCTAGTTTAACTAGTGGCCTTTCCAGCCACTACTAGTTAAACAGTATAAGGGAGCTTCATATGTTTATCTGAATTCAAGGTGCCAGAATTTTTGAAACAAAAAGCTGGCAAGTTAATCTCCACTAATTAAATAACTAGAGCATATCAGACTCAAATGGTTCAGGACATGTGGAGTCCAAATGGAAACAGACCTCTGCAGATACCATTGCTATATTTAACAGTTGTGGCTTGATCATAATTTTGTAGTTGGTGGTATGCTAATGATAAAGATTACCTGACCACCTAATACAGCTCGGGTCCAGGTTATCTGAAAGACCGTATTCTCCCTTATGAGCCTGCCCGTACCCTGAGATCTTCAGGGGAGGCCCTTCTCTTGGACCCGCCACCGTCTCAGGCACACCTGGCAGGAACTCGGCAGAGGGCCTTCTCGATGGCTGCCCCGACACTCTGGAATTCCCTGCCCAGGGAGGCTAGAATGGCACCCTCCTTGGTACGCTTCCAGCGGCAGGCAAAAACTTTTGTTCCAGCAGACTTTGGGAATAGTCTGGACCTGTGAGAATGTGATGGATTGCACTATTTATATTGTTATTGTTGTTTCAACTTTGATATTTCATATAATTTTAATATTATAGCTAATTTAATTATATTTTAAACTTTTGTATATTTCTATTTATATGTTTTAATTGTACAAGTTTTAATGTTGTAACGCTGCCTTGAGTTACAACAAATTGGGGAAAAGGTGGGATCATAGAATCATAGAATCATAGAAAAGTAGAGTTGGAAGGGGCCTACAAGGCCATCGAGTCCAACCCCCTGCTCAATGCAGGAATCCAGGTCAAAGCATCTCTGACAGATGTCTGTCCAGCTGCACCTTGAATGCCTCCAGACTGCGAGAGCCCACCACCTCCCTAGGTAGTTGATTCCATTGTCTTATTGCTCTGACAGTCAGGAAATTTTTCCTGATGTTTAGGTGGAATCTAGGTTCCTGTAACTTGAGCCCATTATTCCGTGTCCTGCAAACTGGGATGAACGAGAAGAGATCTTTGCCCTCCTCTGTGTGACATCCCTTCAAATACTGGAAGAGTGCGATCATATCTCCCCTCAGTCTCCTCTTCTGAAGGCTAAACATGCCCAGTTCTTTCAGTCTCTCCTCATAGGGCCTTGTTTCCAGTCCCTTTATCATCCTTGTTGCCCTCCTCTGAACCCTCTCCAGTTTGTCTATGTCCTTCTTAAAGTGAGGTGCCCAGAACTGGACGCAGTACTCAAGATGAGGCCTAACCAGTGCCGAGTAAAGGGGAATTATCACTTCCCGCGATTTGGAAGCTATACTTCTATTAATACAGCCCAAAATCGCATTTGCCTTCTTTGCAGCCACATCACATTGCTGGCTCATATTCAGTTTGTGATCTACCACAATTCCAAGATCCTTCTCACTTGTAGTATTGTTGAGCCAAGTGTCCCCCATTCTGTAACTCTGCATTTGGTTTCCTCTCCCTAGGTGCAGCACTTGGCATTTATCCCTATTAAATTTCATTCTGTTGTTTTCGGCCCAGCGCTCCAGCCTATCGAGGTCACTTTGAATTTTGTTTCTGTCTTCCAGAGTATTAGCTGTTCCACCCAACTTTGTGTCATCTGCAAATTTGATAAGCATTCCCTGTACCTCCTCATCCAAGTCATTAATAAAAATGTTGACGAGCACCGGGCCCAGGACCGAGCCCTGTGGTACCCCGCTCGTTACCTCTCCCCAGTTTGAGAAGGAACCATTGATAAGCACTCTTTGAGTCCGATTCTTTAGCCAATTGTGGATCCACCTGATAGTTGTTCCATCTAGCCCACTCTTAGCTAGCTTACTAATCAGGATATCATGAGGCACTTTGTCGAAAGCTTTGCTGAAGTCCAGATATATAATGTCCACAGCATTCCCACAGTCCACAAGGGAGGTTACCCGATCAAAAAATGAGATCAGATTAGTCTGACAGGATTTGTTCTTGACAAATCCATGCTGGCTTCTAGTAATCACTGCATTGTTTTCAAGGTGCTTGCAGACTGACTTCTTTATAATCTGCTCAAAAATCTTCCCAGGGATTGATGTCAGACTGACTGGCCTATAGTTCCCAGGTTCCTCCTTCTTGCCCTTTTTGAAGATGGGAACAACATTTGCCCTCCTCCAGTCGTCTGGCACTTCACCTGTCCTCCATGATTTCTCAAAGATAATAGACAGTGGTTCTGAGAGTTCTTCTGCCAGTTCCTTTATTACTCTAGGATGCAGCTCATCAGGCCCTGGAGATTTAAACTCGTTCAGAGTAATCAGGTGCTCCTTGACCATTTGCCTATCAATCTCAAGCTGCAATTCTGCCCCTTCAGTCTGCACTTCAGGTTTGCCAGGGGGGTCATAGACCCTCTTTTGGGAGAAGACCGAGCCGAAGTAGGAATTGAACACTTCTGCCTTTTCTTTGTCTTCTGTTATCAATTTGCCATCCTCATTGCGTAGTTGAACCACCAGTTCTTTCTTCTGTCTTTTACTGTGCATGTATCTGAAGAAAGCTTTTTTGTTGCTTTTAGCATTCCTCGCTAACCTTAGCTCATTCTCAGCTTTAGCCTTCCTGACACTATTCCTGCAGTTCTGTGCTACCTGCCTGTACTCTTCCCCTGTAGCCTGTCCTTCCTTCCACTTCCTATACGTGTCCTTTTTTGTTTTCAGGTCATCTTTGAGTTTATTGTGAAGCCACATTGGCTTTTTCTGTTGCCCTCTGCCTTTTTTCCTTGTGGGAATTGTTTGCAATTGTGCCTTTAAAATTTCCTTCTTTAAAAACTCCCACCCCTCCTGGGCTCCCTTTCTCGTGAGAGTCACTCGCCATGGGATTTTACTAATCATTGTTCTGAGTTTGTTAAAATTGGCTTTCCTAAAATCCAGGGTACGTGTTTGGCTACACTCAGCTTTTGCTTCTGTTAGAATCAAGAACTCAAGTATAACATGGTCACTTTCCCCCAGAGTTCCCAAAACTGCCACTTTATCCACTAACTCGTCTCTGTTGGTTAGAATCAGGTCAAGGATAGCCGATCCTCTAGTTCCTTCCTCCACTTTCTGTAGGAGGAAGTTATCAGCAACACAGGTCAGGAATTTCTTGGAGGGGCCATGTTTGGCTGAATAAGTCTCCCAACAGATATCAGGGAAATTGAAGTCTCCCATTACTACCACATCGTGCCTCCTTGAAACACTGGCAATTTGCTTTTCAAAAGTTCCATCCTCATCTTCTCCTTGATTGGGTGGTCGGTAGTAGACTCCAACCGCCATGTTCGTTTTATTCTTTGCCCCCTTTATTTTAACCCAGATGCTCTCAATGGGGCTGCCAAGCTCCTCTTCCTGTATCTCTGTGCAGAGATACGTATTTTTAACATACAGTGCAACTCCACCTCCCTTTCTGTTGCTTCTGTTCCTTTTGAACAAGTTATACCCTTCAATTGCTGTATTCCAGTCATGGGAGTCATCCCACCAGGTTTCAGTTATCCCTATCAAGTCGTACTTGCCCTCATGTATCAAGAGTTCAAGTTCGTCTTGTTTATTGCCCATACTCTGGGCATTAGTATAGAGACATTGAAGACTATGTGCTTTATAGTCCGACTTTCCCCCTACATTTTGTGGTAGACTATCAATGGGCACCGCGAGTACCCCCGAGTTTATGTCTCCCTCCCCTGTTGGATTCAGTTTAAAGCCCTCCTGATTAAGTTCCTCATGCTGTGTCCAAACACATTCTTCCCAGTCCTTGTGAGGTGCAACCCATCCTTTGCCAGCAGTCCATCTTCCAGGAAGTGTAGCCCGTGGTCCCAGAATCCAAATCCCTCACGTCGGCTCCACCTTCGTAGCCAGTCATTCACTCGGAGTATTTTTCTTTCCCTTTCTATGCCTCTTCCAAGTACTGGAAGGATGGATGAGAAAACTATCTGGGCCCCGAAGTTCTTGAGTTCCCTTCCCAGCTCTTCAAAGTCTGCCGTGATTTCTTTGTAACTCCGCTTGGCAGTATCATTTGTACCCACGTGGAAGAGAAGAAAGGGGTATGTGTCGGTGGGCTGCATGAGCCTCGGCAGCTGTTCTGTCACATCCTTAATCCGTGCCCCAGGGAGACAGCACACCTGGCGAGTCCATGGGTCTTCGCGACATACTTTGGCTTCGATCCCCCGCAGGAGGGAGTCTCCCACTACGAGTACTCTTCTCTTCCTCTTGCTGTAGGCCTTGGTTTGATTGCCTCCACTTGACTGACCCTCAGCCTCTTGCTCGCTGTCACGTTGGGTGCCCGGTAATCCGTCCTCTGCAGGCTGTCCTCTGCTCTCGTCCTCAAGTACATGGAAGCGGTTCCATAGCTCCACTGCTTCCACAGGCGCAGAGTGTCTTGTAGATCTTCTGCTCCTAACAGTCACCCTTTTCCAGGGAGTTCCCCCTGCGTTCTTTTCCCTTGCCTCTGCAGTCTCCGACTCCGCCTCATCCTGCCGTTGCCCTTCTGGCTCCTGTACTGTGCTTTGGTGCTGTAGATCCACCGTTCTGTCTAAGAACTCCTCGCTTTCTCTTATGCTCCTGAGGGTTGACACTTGCTGCTCCAGTCCTCTGACCTTTTCTTCCAACAGCGTGACCAGCTTGCACTTGTTGCACGTGTAGGCCATGTTGATCTCCGGCAGGAAAACAAACATTGCACACCCCTTGCAGGTCACCACCACTGCTGAGTCCTTTCCTTCCATAGTGCTCTGTTTCTGTCTTCCTAGAATATATATATATGTTTTTTTGTGTGTGTGTGTGTTTTTTTTTAGGGACCTCCCCCTTGACCTCCCCTGCCGAGCTCCGCTGCCAAACTCCTGTTTGCTCTCCCTGTGCGCTCGCTCTGTTCGCTCGCTCTCTGGGAGCCTGCCCGCTTATCACAGCCCCGAGAACAGCTGGAGCCTCTCTCCTGTTGTGCTCCTGCTCAGCTGGGAGTCAGGAACAGAATGAGCTCCCAGGCCACGCCCTGCAATCAGCCCCACTTCCTGCAATCAATCAGCTGCAATCAGCCCCAGGTAGTTGCAGTCAGCCGGAGCTTCTGCTCAACAGAATGAGCTCTCAGGCCACGCCTTTCCCTTGCAGCACTTGTTGTTGTACTACTCCGCTGCCAAACTCCTGTTTGCTCTCCCTGTGCGCTCGCTCTGTTCGCTCGCTCTCTGGGAGCCTGCTTGCCTTTTCACAGTCCCAAAAACAGTCCCAAAAACAGCTGGAGCCTCTCTCCTGTTGTGCTCCTGCTCAGCTGGGAGTCAGGAACAGAATGAGCTCCCAGGCCACGCCCTGCAATCAGCCCCACTTCCTGCAATCAATCAGCTGCAATCAGCCCCAGGTAGTTGCAGTCAGCAGGAGCTTCTGCTCAACAGAATGAGCTCTCAGGCCACGCCTTTCCCTTGCAGCACTTGTTGTTGTACTACTCCGCTGCCAAACTCCTGTTTGCTCTCCCTGTTCGCTCGCTCTGTTCGCTCGCTCTCTGGGAGCCTGCTTGCCTTTTCACAGTCCCAAAAACAGTCCCAAAAACAGCTGGAGCCTCTCTCCTGTTGTGCTCCTGCTCAGCTGGGAGTCAGGAACAGAATGAGCTCCCAGGCCACGCCCTGCAATCAGCCCCACTTCCTGCAATCAATCAGCTGCAATCAGCCCCAGGTAGTTGCAGTCAGCAGGAGCTTCTGCTCAACAGAATGATATAAATAAATATAACACCAGCAGTGTTACATGGACTTATATTGGCTTGCAGACTCTACGGATAATCACAGAATAATTCAGAGACCAAGCTCTATCTCCGCCTACCTCTCTCTGCTTCTTTTATTTCAGTCTTCCCATTCCAAATATATTTACTCCATTTATATTCTCCCTTCATCTCCTCGCCATTGAAAATATTTGATCTCCACCACCACCTTCATGGATGTAATGTAATGCTGCTTTGTGAAATTGGCCAAAGTGCGGGGAGAGAAAGCAGACCCACTCCCATTGGTTGTAAAGGGAGTTTCCTATAAGAACTGCATGACATTGCTGACTGTGTTCTTATTTGCAAATATATTTTGGGTTTATATGAGGTGTCAGGATATGCAAGGTGGAAAGGATCAGTTCTTTTGAGCTGGATAGCCATAACTGTTTGCCTTGCTAAATATTGAAGGGCCTCTCTCCATCTATATCCCTAATAGATGTATCCAGACGACCACCCTGGGATCTAAAAATTGACCAGGCCTTGTTACAAATTCATAATGAATTGCTCAATGAGAATGTGACCATCTATTGGCTCTCAGATTATTGCTACCAGGTAATTCATATTTACTGGTGTATGTGTGTGAGTTTCAGAATGCTACCCTAAGAATCCTACAATCAGAATAAAGTGATGCAAACTGGATATAGTAATTAATAATTATTTTCCAGAAACTGACATTTTTCTGGGGGAGGTAGACTGGGATTTAGGACCATGGGGAAATAGAGGGGCCTCTAGGACTCAGGGAAAGGACTAAGATCTGTGCATGCCGATTCATACACTTCCACAGGCATAGACTTTTCAGTTTCCCAGGGCCAAACCCAGGCCCATAGAGAGGAAACCCAGGGCTCAGGACAAAACCATCTTGGGGCCCTTCTGCACCCCCTCCAATGCTGTCAGTAGATAACATTGTGTATTCAAATACATGGAATAGAAGCATGATAAATGTATTATATAGTTTGGCATGTAATATTTAATGATAAATGCATTAATAATCCATGAATGTGAATTCACTAGACAGGGAAACCTACTTTAATGGAGTGCAAAAGGTGTATGTTACCATCTCAGGAAATTACAAATTATCAGAGTATCTCTAAACATTATTTACGATGACTAAAATAAAGAGCAGAAATGATCACGTATCGCATAATTCAAACAAAAATCCTTTATTTTTCAGTAGTTATGCCCTTAGTACCATTAAAAGTATTGGTACTTTCTAGAATTCTACCTATTAACTGTAAGTAATAGCAGATAGCAGGGTATGTAAACATGGCTATGGGCCACTGAAGTACCGTAGTTTAATTTTCTATCCATTCTCATGTGGACCGGGGCAGTGGATGCTTTTGAGGTGGAGCAATAGCTGAAACTATGTTTTGTTAATTTGGACATTGTGACAAACTATAATTAAGCTTTGTAAACCATGGTTCATGCCCGATCTGAGTCTATGAATGCTGATATACTACCAGGTTCGGACTACGACATGGCTCATCGTGGCGCCAGGTTGCATATGCAACCCCCGCTCAGGCGTTGTCGTGTTGTGAGAACCCGGTGAGCGTGGGTTATGTGAGGGTTAAACAGACCATGGGCTATGAAAGGGTTGTTAACCAACGGTTGCCAGGTTCGCATGTGACAACCCCTCGAGTGGGGTTGCATATTCAAAATGGCGGCCGCACATGCCCTGCATGCACCACAGCCTCACCTGTCCTGGTGTGCGAATAGCCCTGTTGTTAATCTGTATTGAATTGGGAAATTTTGAACAGTCCCACTAGCCACATCCCAAAGGAGAGTCCAAAAATACAGGCAACTGTTGATCCACCTTTCTCTGTCTCTCTGTCTTGTATATACCTCTTTTGTAAAGTTAATAGGTCTTAATTGCCCATTCAAGATCACCCCAAAATACTTCACATTACAACAGGGATAGCTCACAACAATATATTGTTGGGAAAATCCAACCACCAGCCCCAGCTACTGGGGGGGGAACTGCAGCTAAGCTCAGAGGGAAGGCTAAGGGAGGTGACAGATGAAATCATCATCCCTGCTAATGAAAAAGTCCCATTAGCTTTGACCCTGTAAATCCTGGCTCCATTACAGTACCACTGTTAGTGGAGGAAATTAGTCTAATCCCAAGAAAACATTCACCTAGACAAGTGGGGTAGTGCAGACTTTTATTTCAGATATAGTCACTCTGAATGTATGAAATTGAGATCACTTAGCATTTTTTATTTTAGGGTACCATCATACAATTTCATCCAACATAAAGCACTTTGCTTGCTCAGATCGGGAACCCTTCTATTTGCTTTGACTTTCAAAGATGGGCATTTTGCTGTTCTTGATCTTCATTCATTTTTCCTTACTTTCCAGTGCTTGTATCAGGAGCTGATTTCTGTCCCCATAAACAGAACATCTGAAGAGCCTAGTATTGCAGCTGTTGCTGTGGATTCTCAGCATGCAGTCACCCTCATGGTCAATAGTACTACGGAAAGCAAAGAACTTTGCAGGTTAATGCCTTATTCTAATATAACATTTCTTGAAATCACTCATAGTTGCTGCTTTTGCAATGTTCCCATGGTTCTGCTATGATTATTTATTTAGGGGAATTAAATTATCAGTCATAAGTCATCTATTTGGGTAATTTGTCCAAAAAAAGGGACTGACATTTTATTTTAAATATTTTATTTGGTTTTGTACAAAAATAATACTTTTGTATGAACAGTTCCACGGGCAACTATTATGGGAGAGCTTGAATAATAAATCTGCAGTAGCTGAAGCAGAGTACTAGAAAACAGATCTGTAGAGAAAAATGGAATTTGTAGTAAGAGAGAAGCCAGGAAAAGTGGGGAGGTAAAGATAGTACAAAAGTTAGATAGAAGAGGCTGTAGAAGAGAAGGGGTGCAGAAAAGGGGGGGGGGGAGAAAATGGAAACAGGAAGAGCCCATCAGTAAGTAGATAAACTGATCCCATAAGATTCTACCCCTGTTCTCTTGCTGTTACTTATGTGACCGTGGGTTCTAAACAGATTGTGTTTTGTGCTCTGCGGGACAGAGGGGGAAACACCCAAGTATGTTCACGATGCTTAAAATACTATTTCTATAGCGTTTGCAAAGGAATTCTATATCTTTTGAGTTAACTGGCTCTGTAAACAATGGTAGCATCAGGGTGTGGGAAATCATAGAATCATAGAAAAGTAGAGTTGGAAGGGGCCTACCAGGCCATCGAGTCCAACCCCCTGCTCAATGCAGGAATCCAGGTCAAAGCATCCCTGACAGATGTCTGTCCAGCTGCACCTTGAATGCCTCCAGAGTGGGAGAGCCCACCACCTCTCTAGGTAGTTGATTCCATTGTCTTATTGCTCTGACAGTCAGGAATTTTTTCCTGAAGTTTAGGTGGAATCTGGGTTCCTGTAACTTGAGCCCATTATTCCGTGTCCTGCAAACTGGGATGATCCAGAAGAGATCCTGGCCCTCCTCTGTGTGACAACCCTTTAAGTACTGGAAGAGTGCTATCATATCTCCCTTCAGTCTCCTCTTCTGAAGGCTAAACATGCCCAGTTCTTTCAGTCTCTCCTTCCTGCTAAAGTCAACACACCTACACATCAGGGAGGATTAGCATATTTTAAGGGCACAATCCTATGCATGTTTAGACAGAAAAAAGTCCTACAACTCCCAGCATTCCCCAGCCAGCCCTAAATCAGTTCTTTAGGTCATATTAACATGCAGTTATTTATGTGTAGTTCTTCTGAGATGTCGAGCATGTTGTATTGTGATGGTATGATTTTAGAGATATAAATAATTTAAAATAACTTTTGGAGTATTTTTCCATTCACTGTTTGCAGGATATATTATCATTTTGGAGAATTTGGAAACTATTCCCTAATCGTCAGAAGTCTCCACGGCAGCATCCTGAAGATTTCATGCAATATAGTTATCAATCAAAGTCCCGTCAACAGCTACCTCCGTATGTCACTTGATACTTCTATAATTTAAGTATTGTGGTCATTTCTAAATACTTCCCTTACTTAGGAGATTACTTTGAAAATTGCCCAGCTGCAGTGAGGCCATGCAACACTCCAATTTACACCACCTCTCAATTCACCCCAAATCCTGAGCAAGAGGAACTCCAAGAGTTGCAGGTTAATTTCAGCCTGGGCGTGGATAACTTACCACCTAACTGCCCAGTAACTGCTGAGCCAGTTCAGTTTGCTTTCCCTCACCTCCTCTTGGTTTAAGCATGTAACATGAAAGTGCAATCTGGCACATGGGGGGGGGGGGAAGATGTATTCAGTCAAACCTCAGGTTTCAAATTAAGATGATTTATAAAGGATGATGGGGAACACAGGTAAGGTAGCATAAAAGAAGGCTGGCTGGAGGATCATGGAAGTTGTAGTCCAACACGTCTGGAGAGCACCAGGTTGGGGAAGGCTGTTCTCCGGGCATTGTTCTGACACTTGGGACACTACATGTCCAACACCTAGGCACAGGAGTACTTGGGGACATAGTCCACTGGTACCTTTCAGTAACGCAGGAAGGTAGAAGTAAAAGGTGAGAACCAGAACACTCTTTTTTTTCCAGTCGAGATCTTTTTCTTTTTTTACCACCCCCTCATGGAGGAGGGGAATTTCAGGAAAAATTAGTGTGGGGTGGGAGAGGCAGGGCCAGTGCAAGGCAGTTTGGTACAGTTTGGTGCCCTAGGCAGGATCAGATACTTAGCGCCCCCCCCTTCCCACTTGAGCCCCTCCTTATTTCTGGCGCCCCCTTTAGCCCTGCACCCTAGGCAGCTGCCTAGTTGGCCTAATGGTAGCACCGGCCCTGGGGAGAGGTTTAATCCTTCCCCTCCTGGAGCATGGTGGTCCCAGTCCAAATAGGGGCTACACATGCTTACACTAGAGTAAATAAAAAGACAACCCTCAGCTACATACTACATGATTAACCTAATGTATAGTTTGGCTCTGATAGAAGTGATATTTCAGTGCTGCTTGGGAACTGCAGCATTTCCAAAACGTATTGTGTGATTGTTTTAAAAAGTCTGTCCATGAGCTCTGACACCATAACAAGACAAAACCATGTCAAGGAATACAGTTAATTATTTGATTACTGTATATTTAAACCTGGTTTCCTCTCCTTGTAGGCATTGTTTTTTAATCCAAATTCAAACCCTCTGCTGCACCTCCCTCTCCTGCAATATTTATTTATTTATTTATTTATTATATTTGTATCCTGCCTTTTTTCCTCTTGCAAGGAACCCAAGGCGGCTTACACAGTCCTCCCACCCCCATTTTACCCTCACAACAACCCTGTGAGGTAGGTTCCCCAGTGCTAGCTTTCAGAGGGCTTCTTGAAAGAGATGAAATAATGATATTACTGGACCAACCAGTTGAGAAGTTTTGAAAGCTTTGGAGCTTCACAAACACTAGGCAGGGTGTGAAAAAGAAATCCACCTCCTATGAATCTAGAGATGTTTGTATACTTAATCACATCACCCATTTTCTGCTCTGTATTTTACTAAGTTTTGTTTCTTGCCTTGAGATCTTAGGATAAATTCTATTAAAATCCTGATAAAACATCAGTGGGCCTTAATTTTTTTCGTTTTATGTTGATTGAAGGGATTCTGACTCAGAATGTGTACTTTGTGATTTGCAGTAATTAACACTTTCTATTTTCCTTTGTACAGCTATTTTTTTGCATTTCTGATTTACATGGGCATTTTCAGTATTCTGACATTGGGACAGTTTTGTGTGAAGTAAGTAAATGTCTC
This sequence comes from Shinisaurus crocodilurus, assembly GCA_021292165.1. Classification (NCBI taxonomy): domain Eukaryota; kingdom Metazoa; phylum Chordata; class Lepidosauria; order Squamata; family Shinisauridae; genus Shinisaurus; species Shinisaurus crocodilurus. Next base: position 97,064,590 of record CM037880.1, read on the forward strand.
AGTAAAAGATTCCTAAATGTAGTAAGTTAATTTCCCTTGCATGTTAATTCTGCTGTTTTATTGGGCACAGCTTATACAGCCTGCAAATGTGGCCCTTATCTTAAGAACTTCTGTAGAGGCCCTTCTCCAGGTAGCCTCTTTAACAGAGGTGTGATGTATTTATGAAGGAGAGGGCCTTCTATAGTAAGCGGAAAGGCAAGGTGCCCACAGGCAGGTTGGTGTCCTTCTTTAGCTCAGATTGTAATTTGAGCCAGAGAAGAACTCCTGGGGCTGTAGTGTTCATGGGGCACTGAAGGGTGAGTATTAAGGAATAATGCATTTTGGTGACATTTCTAATCCTATCTATGAATATTTTAACAATACATGAAAGCATTTTGAAGGTCCAGGCCTTGCAGATGTTTTGCCTTGCAGATGTTTGTATAAACCTTTCTGCCTAGAAAAAGAGTTCTGGGAAATTTGAAAGATTTCTGCTGTACTTGACCAGCACAGATGGCGGAATAAAAGTTATTTGCATATCAGTTGCCCAGCTGAACTACCTGTTGTTTGTCGCTCTTGAAGCTATGCCAGTAGACTGAAAATCATAGCAATGGGTGTGCGCATGATGGGAGCAGTGTGCATTACTGGTGCCTCTTCTTAAATGTATCTGCCATTATCAGTCTGTTTCCTTTGGTATCCCTTAGGTTTTATTTAGATTGCCCCATCTGAATTTAATTTTCTTTCTTACCAATTTTGTAAAAATGTACCATAAGAAATTAATGACGTATATACACATCATTCTTAACTTGTACTAAAATATACTACTACTACTACTACTACTGCTACTAACATTTATAAAGGACAGAATATGGGATACAGAAACAATATGATTTCCCCAGCGGGCTTCTGACTTAAGTTAGAATGAAGGGGCTGGGTTTTAGGTAAGCTTTGATAAATAGAAAGTGTGGAGCAGTTAAGGGTAAGCTGGTAACACTAATTGCAGCCAAGATGAAGCTGAAGATTATCTATGGCTCCAAACTGCAAAGGAAGGCAAGACTCCTGTGCATTTAATAGCTCAATGGGCAGCAAATTTTTGGCAGGTGACAGAAACTACTGCAATTCCCTGATCTACACAACAATTAAAGATACAGGATCTCCACCTTCCTTTGCTTTCCATCCCAGGAAATACTTGGGTAAAGAAGGTCAACCTTAAATCTGGCATTCGTAAGCTCCAGCACCAACTATGCAACACAACAGGGTTTTTGTTTTAATGAAGCAAATGAAAATGTGCAACCATGTGTCACCCCAACAACTTAACAAATCAAGAGGGTGTCCCACTTCTGTGTCTAATTTTGGTAACAATGACAACATACTGAAATTAAGACAGTTTTCACAAGTGGACTCTTGCATATCCCACATCAGGAACTTGAATGTAAAGCCTACATTGGTTAGAATATATACTGATTTATAAATGGCTCTCACCTGTTCATTAACTACAATCACAGATGATTCTATACAGAGTAAAAAGTACTGATGTCTGAAAATGTGGACAAGGTGGTTGGAAGTATGCATCCTACCTTCTGTTCACTCAACCCTTTCCTCTCCTGGCTTATAACATCTTGCAGGAGAGGGATGACCAGCCAGATCTAGGAAGTGATAAATGCCTGCTTTTGGGATGAAATGGTTCCAACAGTCTTGCAGGAGTCAGCTGTGGCAACATTCCTAAAGAAGCCTGCAGAGGACCTATATCAGCTGGTCTCCTTTTGGGGCAAGGTGCTAGAATGGGTGGTTGCAGTCCATTGCCAGACACTCTTACCCAATTATCTGTATCCATTTCAACCTGGATTTGGCACTGAAACAGCTTTGTTCACTCTGATGGATGATCTATGCTGGGAGAAGGACAGGGCAGTGTGACCATGTTAGTTCTCCTACACCTCTTGTGACTTTCATTACCATTGATCCTGGTTTCCTTATGGAGTGGCTTTCCAGGAAGGGGATCAAGGGTACTGTGATCCAGTGGTTCTGGATGGATGTCTCCAGAAAGTGGTGCTGGAAGACTATTGCTCTGTCCCATAGCACTTGCACTGTGGTATTCCACAGTGCTCTATTTTATCTCCCATGTTCATCAGCTACATGGAATGGCTGAGAGGGGTCATTTGGGGATTTGGACTAAATTATCATCAGTAAGTTGATGACACCCAGCTCTACTTCCCATTTACCTCTGGGTACTGTCCTGGCTGGGTTAGGACTCAGGGGAAGCAGCCCCGTGAGAAGTAACATCTGGCAAGGCAAGGGATACATCTGATACCCCAAGTCACATTTCATACAGCAAGGACACATAAAGGCAGAATGCTAACAGAACCTTGGACAGTGCTGTGCTAGAGCTCCTTGTCAGGAGTAGTTTGTCATAAAGGGAGCAGTTGTCCCAGCCCGGGGCTAATAGAAACTGAGGGCTTAAGTAGGCTGGTCCACTCAGGTCTTTTAGAAGGTCTACCCCAGCTGGGTACTGACAACAAACTTTTAAAAGCTCATGCTCAGTTTTGGAGCCTCAAGCTATGTGGCTAAAGGACATGAGAGGCTTTGAGAGGCCCATCCTTGGAGGCTGAGGGGATAGCCGAATCCTTGGGCCTGCAGAGTGCATGAAAGGGTGTCAAGGGTTTCCCCAGGCATGGGATGACTGGTGCATCATCAGGCTCAGAGTACTCTTTGGAGTGATGCTGAACCTCTGAACCCAGCCATGACAGGTAAGGTATGGTGGTTGATTTGTTAAATCATTGTCTGAAATCAGTAGTGGGCTGGATGAGAATTAATAAATTGAAGCTGAATCCGGAATGACAACAGTACTGATGGGTGATGGTAGTATGACCTGGGAGATGGTGTTCAACTTGTTCTGGATAGGGTTGCACTCTCCCTGAAGGATCAGCTTGGGAGTGCTGTTAGATGTGGTCTCATCTTTGGGCACCTAAGTGGTGTCAATAGAACAAAGAGCCAGTTGAGGCCAGTGTACCCACTCCAACACCTCCTCAGGCCTAGCTCCAGCTTTGGGGGCCCTGGGCAGGCTGCCCTCGGTTTGCCCCTTAGGACCAACCACCTCTTACTAGGCAGCAGCCGTATAATGGGCCACCCTCATCAGGTAAGCCAGCCAGTGAGCAAGGGGGAGGCTGGCAGCTGCTGGAACACCATGCCCAGGAACTCAAGTGGTGGGAAGTCCTTTCATTGGGGCCAGGCAAGGCATCAGCCCTGGTGGGTACATGGGCTTCAGCACTGGCTGACTAAGCTGGGTGCTGACACTGGGTCTGCGCCTCCTGCAAAGAAATAGCTTGGTCACTGTTATTCACATTCTGGTAATCTCCAGATTACAGAATTGCAATACAGTATGTTATATCTGGGGCTGCCAGTGAAGAAACTCCAGTTAGGCCAGAACACAGCTGTTAGATTGATGACTGGGACTAAACGGAATATATCCCACCAGCACTTAGATAACTTTAGTGGCTGCTGGTCTGCTTCAGAGCACAATTCAACATGCTGATTTTAACCTTTAAAGCCCTGTATAGCTTAGGACCTGGGTATCTAAAGGAATGCCTACTCCTACATGAACCTTTCCAAACATTGAGATCGTATTCAGTGAACCTTCTATGCATGCTGCCACCTTCTGGTTTGAGGTGGGGGGCAGCTAGAGAAAAGGGCGTTTTGGGGGGGTGGGAGTGCCCCATCTCTGAAATACTCTCCCCAGAAAGCACCAAGCCTTTTGTCTTTTGGCATCAAGTGAAGATCTTTTTATTTTCCTAAAGCTTTTACATTTGTAATTCTTTAATTCTGTTTCGCTCTTAAACATACTAATGCTGCTGATTCTTTTGAGCTGCTTCTGTTGTTTTGCAATTTGTAATGTTTTTACTGTTTTAGCCATCATTGTAAGCTGTCTTAGGACAGGATATCAAGTGCTCTAAATAGATAGGTAGGTTAAACAACACTTAAGGTGTTATTACTAAGGAACAAAACCTGAACTTTTCTTTATTATTCATTCACAGCATTGAACCAATCAGAAATTGGCTTTACAAGAAGATGAATCCTAGAGAAACCGATCGACTTATTAATTCAGTAAGCTCTTGCAGTAATATGAATTGTCCATTTTTAACACTTTCAATAAGTGGTAAAATTCAGATGTTTGAGGGGTACACAAATTAGTCATGAAAATCTAGCCATATTGTTTGCTGACTGGGTTTATGTCTTTGCAAAGATGGCTGACTTAAGATGACTTCACATATACGTGTCGATCACTTGATGAATGCAACACCAAGTAATGACTTCCATGTGTGAAATCACCCTCACAGATCAGCCACCATTCACAGCACTTGTGGATCACCAGACATCACCTCAAATGAAATCCTTTTTCATAGAGGCAGTTCAGTCATTCAGAAATTAAATGACACACATGTGTGTGAATCTGCCCCTCACTCTCTTGGTGCAGGGAGAGCCCAAGAGGCAAAAGTGAATCCCCTTGATTTCAGTGGGGCTTACTCCCAGGTAAATGGGTAAAGGTTTGCAGCCTAAATATACTGTCCACAGACTACTAATGTGGCATTAATTCTGGCCTCCATTTAGCTTTGATAGAGGACAGTATTCCACTAAAAGCCTATACTCTTCTTTTATGAAGTGTTTTTGTTAGTACAAGAAGCTGGGTAACACCCAAAATCAGATAACCAAGCCAAAGGTAATTTAAAAAGCACTAAAAATGTGAGCAAATTGCTTCCACAATCTCAGTTCCTTCTTAGTACAATTGGCATAGTAATAGCATCAGCAGATTCAGTACAGGCCCTGTTTGTACACAGGAATACTTACCTGGGTGTGGTTTCAACCACCACTGCATCACTACCATGAGAGAAGCTGCACTTATAGAAAGGCACTGGACCAATATCTCATACTGAACCTGATAACACTAAATCACAGCAACTCTTTCACAAAAGAAAAAGACAAAAAATACATATAAACAACATATTCTAAACAGGTAGGATTTTATTGAAGCCCATCAATCTCATTGCTAATTTTTTCTTGTCCTCTTGATTTTCAAGGAGCTTGGATCCCCAAGCCGAACAGATTCCATCAGTGGTGATCTCCCAGTTGGGGTATGGAGTGCTGCTTCCTCCCTGCAAAGACTTCGTTCCCTGGACACATTCAGAGGGTAACTTACAGCTATGCAGCACAGCAATAGACAAAGATTAAGTGCCATTACAGACAGAACCCTGTCTGTTTCTTAGCTATGTTAAGGAATTGTGCCCAGCCACAGATAACATGCTTCCTCCCCCCCAGCCCCTCCCATCTCAAGGATGTGAAGGAAGCAGGAGAGGCATAATACCATGGCCCATTCCTGATCCCTTAAGACGTCAGTGGTTAAGGATAAGCCACAATGCTTCTCAACCAGTTCCAAAAATCCAGTAAACCTATGGAAATACTGGGCAGGGAATTAAATGGAAAATACAAAAACTACATTATCATGTTATGTTGGCAGGATGATTTTTTCCCCCTCAGCTTCCCACTGGCACTATGCAATGGTGTATAAAGCACCCCTGTTTATAAAGAAGCCAGGAATACAGGCCACAGAAGAATATATATAGTCTCTCTCTCTCTCTCTGTGTATAAGATCAGGGCTGAACAACTTGTTGCCCTCTAGCCAATGTGAACCTGGAAGTTCCCTCTCCAGACAATGAGATGAATTACTGTAGGGGTTTCTTATCTATGTGCCTTCAACATTCTATTGATCCTGAAAGCTCACTGTGCTGTTTTGGAGGTTTGAAATGTGGCGTTATCTTTTAATTTGCAGATTCATATACTTCTGTATACCTAGAAAGGCCCCTGAATATGTAAAAAGTACTACATTATTTTTGGGTGGCCCTGTTTCTCTTTCAAGCTGTTAGCCATCCATATCAGTTATTTGACACAACAAGTGGGGATCTACAACTTTGAAAGATAGCAACATTGAACAGATCTGTTAATTTTGAACCTGTCTCCTGAGATGATGACATTTAACAAGTTCAATGGTAAACTATATGGAGTGTGTGTTTGTATATTCATGTGCTTGGAGTATGATCTTTCCTTGCTTTTCCTTTTGTAGATTGGCACTTATAATTATGGTCTTTGTGAATTATGGTGGAGGAAAGTACTGGTTCTTCAAGCATCAGAGCTGGAATGGTAACATTTTGTCCATAATATTAATTTCCTTCATAGAAATGAATACAGAGAGCCAAACATGCCAGACTCTATTGCCCTCTGTCATGGTTGTGAGCTTACCAGAGGCTGGCCAGTGTGGGAAACAGGATGCTGGACTAGATAGGCCTTTGGTCTGATCCAGCAAGGCTCTTCTTATAGTCTTATGGCCAAACACTAAATGGGTGTAACAACAGATGGATGTGCAATACTTCCTGCTGTTAAACCATTCCACAAATGCCTTCTAGTTCAGCATGTAACATGTAGTTAGGTCCTCAGTTACACACATTTTAGCAAGAGCAGAAATATAGAGAATGGTTATTAATAAACTTTAGACCTAAACATTTGATTTCTACCTAGAAAATAGTTACTAGTTGACCCATTATTATCAAGATTAAATAATTTCCCATTTTCTCTTCGTAGGACTAACTGTAGCAGACCTCGTCTTTCCATGGTAATGCATCCTGAGCACTAATATGACTTCATAGAACTCAAGAAATCTCACTCAGAAGAGCCCCATATGGGGTTTTCTTTTACTATAATTGTCTGATCATAATTGTTTAACCTTGGATACTTGGCATGGTTGATTGTCACAATAGTTACTCTTTTTAAAATACAGACATGAAACCTCAATCTCTGTATCTTGAAACAGGTTTTGAAAATGATACTTTTTTTGATGTAAATTTCCAAATCAATTTCCATGTCCTAAAAACTCACCTAAATACTGATTTTTTTAGCTTAACATGTTGCACTTCTACCTTATAAAATATACATACCTTTCATCAAATTGGAAGAGTGCAAAATTCAGTATATATCCCTTTAAACACCTGAAAACAGGTACCTGGAAAGGTTGGAGGTCTCACGTTTGAAGGTGCATGCAGACATGCATAATTTTAGTGGTGAGGCTTTGTTTTGTTCACACAAGCAGTCTCCTCTTCAGATTCAAGCTTGGGGAAAACTGATTCTGCATATTTACAGCAGAAGCCAGCCATGCACAACATTGATTAGCCAACACCTGTGACATTATGAACACCACCATCACCCCAAGTAGTTTTTCAATTTAAAAAAAATTGTTTGTTTTTGGGTTTTTAAAAAAGAAATAAGGTAACAAACATCAGACTAAGTGAATGTATGTAATGCACTTAATTTCTTTTAAAAAAGAGAAGTCCAACTGCCTGTCTGAAAATAGGGGGAGTTGCTAGGCACACAATGTTCAATTTGCTGGTTAGTATGTCCTGTCAAAATACAGTGCGTGGGCAAGTGGAAGTGAGCTTACTCTATAGGAGAAAAAACATAGCAAGTCTTGTTTTAAAATATGTCTGCCCACACCTTAAATATCTTCTTAAAGGGACACATTTTATTTGTGCATACTCTTCAGACTTGAAATGAGGTGTGTGTGATTCAGACCTCTCCTCAAGTATAAAAAATAAAATGAAGCAGCCCTAAACAAATAATTGTTCTTTAAATATGCCCAGATAAATATCAGGGGCGCTTCCAGACAGAGGGCTCCTAGCACTAACAATCAAAAGGCATTGTGCAAGTATTCCATCTTTTTTTCTTCCTGATCAGTTTTTTTCTGGTAAGAAAAAATGCCAGAAAAGGCCATGCGAAAACACAGGATGATCGCAAATAGAAGACACTGTCATCTGGGCCTGCTGTCAAATTCTGTGAATGAGGCAAAAACCTTGTCTGGAGGCACCCCAGCTATAGACAGAGCTCCAGTTCAGTCTCTCAAGCATATCATTATCTACCCTAGCGTTTAAAAGGCTTTCTCTCAGCTTAGGGTAATGTGACCTTCAGTTGATCCCTGAGGAGGTGCTTTCTTTTTCTACACTAAGAGAAATAGAAGTGCAACATGGCTGTATTGGTGGGACCTCCCCACTACCGTAAATAACAATTCCCAGTGTGTGAGCTCTCAAATATTAGGATGTGAAAAGCTTCCCTGTTTGGGCAAAGGTGGGCTTTTGTAGTAGATAGGGGGAAGGCCATTACCTTCATCCTCCACTTATGAACTCCCATCCGATTGGCAATTGTAGGAAACAAAATGCTAGATTAGATGGCCGTTGGTCCGATCTAGAAAAACAGTTCATATGTTCTTATGTGTGGATTTTCTCCTAGGGCTATCACTAGCAACCAACATGGCTGGGACACTTGTGGAGGCCCAGAAGCTAGCAAGAGGTCCATGAAGCCAAAAGAACCACAACTGTTACTTTGTGCTGGGTGCACGGGAATATCACAGGCAGCTCAAGTCTTTTGCTGCTTCTGCCTTTCCCAGTCATGAGCTTTCCAGAGTCCTTTATGAAATATGGAGGGCTCTGGGGAAATGTGAGGACAGCGGACCAGGTGTGCACCAGGAGATATGGGGGTAAACCAGTGCAAATATTTTCCCAATATTCATGCATCCCCCCCCCCCTGCTGTGAGTGTACGCACATACACATATGCTTCCTGGTCAAGGGCTCCCCAGATCCTAGAGCTAGCCCTATCCTTAGGATAACATATAACATATGTCTCTGTCTTGAGACATTATCGTTTTTCTCCCTATCTAGGTTTGTGTTTATCATGGGCACCTCCATTTCACTGTCTCTGAGTTCCATGCTGAGACGGGGATGTTCCAAGTGGCAACTGCTGGGGAAAGTCCTGTGGAGAAGTCTCCTCCTATTTTTAATAGGAGTCATAGTTGTGAACCCAAATTATTGCCTTGGGCCTTGTAAGTGCTGAATTACTTACTTCTTTTCATGTTGACTAAGCAGTGTGCCACTTCCCTTATTTATTTATTTATTTATTTATTTATTTTATTTATACCACACCTTTTTTCCTGCAAGGAACCCAAGGCGGCTTACATAATCCTCCTCCCCCTCCCCATTTTATCCTCACAACAACCCTGAGAGGTAGGGAGAAGGGATTGTAAAGAAGGGATTTACACTATGTTTTGTACATATACAAATCCCATCATAGCTTTGATGCTAATTTTGTTCTCCCGCTGCTGTAGGTTGGGTGGGATAAAATTGTCCCAGAAGCAACATAAAGGCAAATACTTTCTCAAGAACCCACAGTTCAGGAAGTCATTTATTTCACACTGTTGCAAAATTTCTGCTCTGGCTTCCTGAAAGGCAGCACTGAGATTCAGGGCCCTGATCCAGACAGTCTTCAGGAACTGCAGAATCAATAGTGCCAGGCCCTTTGGCTCCTCTAACCGACTTACATTTCCAATCCAACATGCCAGTTTGGACATGCCTAATTGTGGGGACTTATTTTTTTAATCCTATTTTGTTACCCTAAGTAAGAGCTACAAAAATTGCCCTCATTTGCTGTACTTTTCCTATCCTAACCAAGGTTTGAGATGTCTCTCTCTGCACACTGTGTGCCTTGAGACTCTCCAGCTTATAATTTATGTTATGTTTTATATCCTCCATGTCTTAGAATTTAAAGAACAAAACAAAAATCTTTTGGCTTAGGAGAAGAGTTAAGGCACTCATAAATTCATTCACCAGAAAGCATGGAAATGGTAATTTAAGGCATCTGCCTTAACTTCCATGCCATGTAAGCAGCAAATGTATATCATTTACATTTCATCTCCATGCACCCACAATTTCCCTTGGTATTTTAGTCCAGATCCTCTTCTTTTGCAGGTTGGGACCCTAAGCTCAGGACTCTATGGGGCAGTGTCCATCTCCTCCTCATTCATGCAGTGCTGCTTCCTCCCCAATCCCCTCTCTCTCACTGATCCGCTTTGCACGTTACAACAACCCAGGGTTTTTTCTGGGTTGTTGTGAATGAAGCAGGAGTGAGCAAGCCTGCTAGTTTCTGCCGCCTGATCACTCCGACTGCAAGTGAGAGTAGCAAAACGACCCAGGGACACCCTGTCCCTGGGTTATTAAGCGTGGCATGCAAACCAGGATTTCTGGGTTGTTGAGGGAGAGACAACCCAGAGTTGTAACCCATGGATAAACCATGGCTTACTACTCTAGGTTGTCTCTCCCCCAACAACCCAGAAATCCTGATTCCCACTCACAGTGGGAGTGATCAGGCAGCGGGAACTAGCAGGCTTGCTCACTCTTGCTTTGTTCACAAGAACCCATCCGGAGCACTGCAAGTAGATACTCCATGCCAAATTTCAAACTGATAGGACAATAGTCTTGATTTTATTAGTAGAATTTCAGGCTTTATAATGGCAGATCGCTGACAAACTCAGCTTAACTAGACAGCTGCCCTCACAACTGTGAAATCCTACTTTAGGATAATTGGTTGAATGGAAGAGGAGCCAAACAGAACCACTCCTTAAAAGTAATATATTTTGTAGAGTGCCCTGTGTCTGAGCAGAGCAGATGGGGCACTTTGAATGCATTAATAACATAACATGGAATTAATGATTGCAGAGGTTACTGTAGGATTAGATTCAAGTTCAATTAGTTCTGTAATAAAAATTCTCTCATTTCTCACTTGCATTTAGAAAAGTAAGGGTTCTTGCCTCCTGCAGAAAATCTGTTGTGATTATTGAGTAAAAAAAGGTAGGCCTGGATGTTGCACGTGGGAGGGGGGCAGTTTTCAGTCTCAGGCTAGCTAGCAACCTTGTCAAAATGTATTAAAGCACATATTAAAATATACAGTTAAAACATTTTAACTATTGGCCTGCAACAGCATATATTGTTTAGCATCAGATCTAGATTTGCATCCATTATCTCTCTTTAAAAAGCAGTGTTCACTTTTTAACATGGCCATTTTACCTCCTGCAGTGTCCTGGGATAACCTGCGAATTCCAGGTGTGCTTCAGAGACTGGGTTGTACATACCTTGTGGTTGCTGTGCTCGAGCTGCTCTTTGCCAAACCTGTACCTGAGAACAGTACCCTGGTGAGTGAATGGCCCAACAGCTTGGTCTGAGCATAAAGAAAAAGAACATAACATTGTTTTTGTAGAGCTATTATTGCCCATAGTAATAGGCAGTAGCATATTCATGGTCTTTGGTGGGTTTTAGAGTGCTTCAAGCTGTAACCTAGAAAAGCTAAAACATAGATCCCAGAAACCTAACGCATGCTGTCTATATGTTCTTGTTATGAGTGCTGTTAGATAGTGCCCATGATGAGTAAGTAACGTACTTTCCCTTGCCCACCCCAGCACTTGGAGGTCTCCTGACACTGTTTTAAAGGGGTTTTTTTAGTATGTGAAAAAAGAGAGAATATTTATACTTGTTTTTATCTTAATTTTTAAAAGTTATATAACTAATTTCTGTTAAAATGTACATAAAGAGAAATTTAATAAAAACTCAAAGGAACATAAAACAACAAGCAGCAAGAGGATATTAAAACCTAAAACAGTGTCAAAGCAAATAGAATCTAACCTGAATAAAATAGTAGCCAAAACATAAGAAGAGCCATCTTGGATGGGTCCATCTGCCCAGTGTACTGTTTCCAGCAGGACCAGCCAGAAGCCTCTGGAAAGCCTACAATGTTGTTTGTCTCCCAGCAACTGGTTTTCAGAGGTTCACTGCCAAAACATATACTAAACGCTTGCTGAAGAAAGAATCTTTTAAAAGATATAGCTGGGAGAGAGTTCCTCAGCTTTTACGTCATCACTGAAAAGGCGAGTTTCAGGCTAATATAGTGTTTGAATATTTCTTTTAAAACGCATACGGTGCAAAAGCTAGCTACACACACACGGCATTAAATTGGTGCCCACTTGAAGTACCAACAGTAGGCTTAAGGGTTGGGGAAGTGGAGTGGGGAGGTTGCTGTTGTCTTTAGGAACTCTCTCCCCCACCAGGATCCCAGTCTGGTTGAACTGGGTTCTAGAAACAGATTAGTGATTCTGTTGGTATACCAACCAGCCCAGTACCTAGCAATCTCCTGAGCTGACAAGGTGGTCTTGGATTTGATATTGAGGACCTCCCAGGCTTATTGTCCTGGAGGACCTCAGCATTCATGCTAAGGCTGCCTTATCTGAGGTGGCTCTGAGCTTCATTGCTCTGGTCAATCTCTGAAATATAGATATGACTTGAGCAGTGGACACGGTTGCTCTTAAGCATCCTTTCCCACTTCTTAGAGCCCAGTCTGCTCCCTGGTTAACCTGTGAGCTAAGAAGCCGGATGGTAGATGACTGGAACACAAGTGGCATAAATCCTGATGTGAATCTGATTGAACACAAGACCTCGTTATTGAGTCTACTTTGTGATGGTGATCCTGGCAAAGAAGCAATACTGCTCCACCACTATTGCATCTTCACAGTGCCATGATGTGATAGAGCCTTTTCTGAGTGGTTCAGGGCATTCTTCAGCTTGGCCTACAGGGTGATATCAGATAATCTTTGGAAGCCAACTTCAACATGTTTGCTAAGTATTTCAAGGATAAAGTCACTCTTATCTGCCTCAAGTTGGACTCCTTTAGCTTTGCAGTTCAGTCTGTGAATGTGTCTAAGGTCCAATCTAGTCCCACGTTTGGAGGGATGTGGTCTACTACATGCCTGCTCAACCTTTGCCCTTCTTGGCTTATTACCGGCACATCTAGAAGGAGTTTGATTGTCTAGGTCCAGGGAGTGATAGATGCCATTTTTGCAGGAGAGAGTAGTCCTGGCTGCCTTGTAGGTGGCAGTAGTGAGGCCACCTGAAGAAACCCTCCCTGAACCTCAAGGATTGTAATAACTATTGGTTGGTTGCAAATATCCCCTTCTTGGGCAAAGTGTCCAAGCAGGTTGTTGCTGTGCAGCTTCAGGTGCTTTTTGATGAAACATTATCTGGATCCTTTTCAGTTGGTTCAGGCCTTGTTTTGGCATGGAAACATGCCTTGGTTGCCTTCATCTGATGGATAACCTGTATCAGAATGAGGACATGAGAGAGCAACTTTGTTAATTCTCCTGCATCTCAGCAGCCTTCAATGTGATTGACCATGGTATCCATCTGGATAGGCTCTCTGGGTTGGGAATTTGGGACATGCAGTTACAGTGATTCTGCTTCTATCTGGAGGGCTGATTCCAGATTGAAGCTGGTGCTGCTGTTCAATCCCATGGCATTTACATTATGGGGTTCCACAGAGTTCTACCTTGTTCCCCATGCTTTTTAACATCTACATGAGATTATCCAGGGCTTTGGAGCTGGGTATCACCAATATGCTGATGACATTCAACTCTGTCTCTGCTTTACACATTTGTGGCGGTGGAAATGGACTGGATGAGGGCCAACAAATTGAGGTTAATCCTGGTAAGATGGAAGTACTGTTGGTAGGTAGTTTGTCTACCTGGGAGGTGGTGTTTAATCTGTTCTGGATGGAATTGCACCCCTGCTCAAGGAAGAGGTTAGCAGTTTGGAGTTACTTATTGATCCAGTTTTGTCACCAGAGGCCCAAATGGCATCAGTGCACAGAGTGTCTTTCACCAGCTGAGACTGGTGTGTCATCTGCAACTCTTCCAGGATAGAGGAAGCCTGGTCACAGCTATCCTTGCTCTGGTAACTTCTAGAATAGACTACTGCAATATGTTGTACTTTGGAGACTTCATGGAAACTTCAGTTAATTCAATATATAGCTGCTTGGCTAACCGGGACCAATCATAGGGAAAATATCTCACCAATACTTAAAGAGCTTCACTGGCTTATGGTCCATTTCTTAGTACAATTCAAAGTGCTGGTGCTTACCTTTAAAGTGCTACATAGATTGGCCCCCTGTTACCCGAGGGACTGTCTTCTCCCACATCAACCTGCCCAAGTATTAAGATGAGTGTCTGAAGGCCTCCACCGGACACCGCTGCCAGGTTAGAGGAGACAGGTAGTGACTGAAGGAGGGGGTTTTTTTTGGCTGTGGTGCCCTGCTTGTAGAATTATCTCCCTGGGGAGGTTCACCTAGCAGCACCTACCCTGCTATCTTTTAGGTGCCTGGCAAAGACTTTCTTGTTTTTGGAGGCCTTTTAAATCATTGATGTTGTTGTTTTTTCCTGGCTGCTTTAATGGTTAATGTTGCTAATTATTGCTTTATTGTTTGTTGTTTTCTTTTTTAGTGTATTTTATTGCTCTCTTATGAACTGGCCTGAAAATACTCAAATTGAAGGATAGTATGTATAGTAAATAAATCAATTTAAACAGTTATCAAAATACTGATGCTGGATCACAGCCAAGTGCCATAGAAAGAAGTCAGCTGAGTTTATGAATACAGTTACAGGAGCTCCCCTTCATCCACAGCCTAGAAAAATATCACTAGAGAGAAAGGAGCAAAGTCCTGTTTGTCCATGGCTGAACCTTTGTGCTTAAAATCCTCCTTCTGAAATTCTTTGATGGAAGCTTCTTGATTTTGGTTGGCCACTGTGTGAACAGAATGCTGGACTAGGATGGACCCTTGGTCTGATCCAGCAGGGCTCTTCCTATGTTCTTACCTTAAATCTTCTTTTAGGATTGTTCTGATATGAACCTCTGATTATCCAAGGTACAGGCTTGGAAAGTGTTTTCCTATTCATAGCTCAAATATATAAAATGGGATTGAGAAAGAGATCATATAATAAAATGAAAAGCTGTTGGAAAAGTATTTAATTAAATAAGTATAACCACTCCAGCAAGGCATGAAAAGTTAAGCCTTAAAAGAAGAACAAGTTTACCCTTTACAAGGGTGAATACTTCCCGTTAGCCCAGCTGCAGTGGTGGTGGTTTCTTCAGTAGGCACTTCATTTCTTGGGTTGCTCAAGGTTTATTTTTCCTTCTGTGTTTCAACAGGAGGCTCCATACCCTAATCTCCAGGATATTCTGCCTTATTGGCCCCAGTGGCTTCTCATGCTGGCGCTTGAAGCCGTTTGGCTGTGCCTCACCTTCCTGTTGAACGTACCTGGCTGTCCAACGTCAGTTGAAGTTTTGATCCTTTTTCATTTGACTTGCTTTTCTTAGTGTGGCCTTTTCCAGATATCCACAGAACCTGTTCCACAGGCTGGTCCCATTAGGACTCAGTGCCACCCACAACATTTTGGGGTCTGAGGCTGAAGATCTAAACCCTCTTCCCACTAATTAGCACGGGGACACAATTTGCTAGGGAATTCTCATCCACACGCTTCATTGGTTTGTGGGAGGTGTGGATGAGCACTACCATGTCCTTGAGTAGACTGTTTATTTCAGCAGGCCTTGTGTAGAAAACTCCCTGGGGGACTGAGTCCATGGCCCGGTTCGGTCTCTCCCATTCTGGCATCCTTCATGGTGCCCTAAACTAACTACTGGAGGCTGTCACTCTCATGATCAGGCTTCCTCTATCAAGACTTTTGTGTGGAAGTGCTGTAGTTTGGTTGGCAGTCTGGAGTGTCAGGTTCAGGATTTGGAGGCCTTTGGGAAAGGCATCCTCAGTGCAAACTGAGAGTTCTGTCATGCTGCCGCTGACCTTTTTGGGTGCTCCACACAAAGGAAGAATGGCAGCAGAGTTGGGGCACTGGGCTCTTTGCCAATTGTGTGGTCCAGGCAAATGCCTTGACACCTTCTGAAGCTGACTGAGGGATGCTGGGAGTTGTAGTCCAACACATCTGGAGACCACGAGGTTGGGGAAGGCTGCTGTGAAGCCACCCTGATAACCTGTCAACTCAGGATGCTGCTTTCTAGCTACACTAGAATCCTAGAGCACTGTAAGATGGGAGCTTCTCCCTTCCCAAATCATTCAGCTCAAGCCTTCTCTGATCATGTGGCTCACTTCCTTCTTCCATTCTAGGGGTTACCTTGGCCCTGGAGGTATTGGAGATTTTAGAAAGTACCCCAACTGTACAGGAGGTGCAGCAGCCTATATTGATCATTTGCTTCTAGGAGAGAAACACATCTACCAGCATCCATCTTCTAATGTAAGTGGTTTAATTTCCAGCACAGGAAATCTCACTAAGGCAGTTTCTGCTTAATGTAGAATGTGTGGCCAGATTCTTTGCTGCAGTGAGGCTTTATTGCCAAGAACATACACTGAGTATTTCTGAGAGAAAATAACACTATTCAGTAGATTGTTACAGCAGTAATGCAATTGTATCAGAAGCTCCTGTGAACCTACTTTGGACCACTTCAGATGCTATTCTCCCATCCAGACTTCTACAATTAGGCGAGGTCAAGAGTGGGTGGCTCCCAGTGTAGTCCTTACTTTCTAACTGCAGAGAGAAGGCACACAAGCCCAAGACCTGCTCCTAATCTTGTAATGTATAGAGGTTCAGGGACAGAAGTGATGTCTGAATAGACTACATTTCAGGATCCAAAAGTTGTTCCAGTGCTATACCAAAATGGGCATAGAACACAGTCAAGTGCTAGCAGAAAATATCACAATGGGAAGGTGTGAAGAAAAGCATACTGGGTCCTCCCCCAAACACATGTAAATAAGTATAATCCTGGCCTCAGGCTGAGCATCTTCTGTAATGTCTCCTGTGAATGTACATAGTTATCCTGGGGGCCCATTTGCATACAGATGCCCACCAAGTACTCTCCCTGGGTCAGAGAGTCACCCTTCTGGAACCTAGGAGCCACCCCTCCCCTCTGACCTAGCCCAGACGAACTAATCATGATTGGCCAAGGGATGGTCGGGCTATCGAAAGGGAGGAGCGGGAGAAAACCGCTATACTGTCAGCCGTGGCTGCTGGGCATTGTTGTCTTGGTGCCAAGGAGTGTGGTGGGCTCAGGGTGCTGCGAGTCCAGAATAAGAGCAACCTGCAACCTAAAGTGTAAGTGCCTGGGTATTTTAGTGCGGACTAGTTGTTTTTTGTAGCTTTGCCTGTGTGTAACAAAGTATTTCATTCTGTCAATTTCACTTCCCTTTATCTCCCCACCTAATTTGTAACTGACTAACCCAAAATAAACTTTCTTTTACTTTCAGGTGTAGTTTCTCTGCGGGTTCAGTGTTCAATCCAGTGTCTGAGACCCGGGGCCGGGTTCAGAGTGAGGGGGTTTGAAGACGACAGAGTCAAGGCAGGCAATTTGTGGCCTTGATCTCTTGTCTGTAAACAAAGGACTGGGTGTAGTTCCTTCACAAAAGGTTAAAGCAGAAAAGGAAATTCAAGCTTAGGTAGACTTTCATAGTTTGCACTTCTTAATTTATAGGTGCTCTACCTGACTACAACGGCCTTTGACCCTGAAGGAATTTTGGGAACAATCAATTCTGTCATCATGGCATTTTTGGGACTTCAGGTACTCTACCCTTTTGTTCCCACTTACTTATTTGATTTGTATCCCACCTTTCTACCAAAAAAATAGCACTTAAGGGAGCTTAGAAAGTAAAGCTTCATGACATGTGACTGTAAAAGGTAGAAGAGCTCTTTAGAACTACTTGTCCATGTGGTGAGGAACCTCCCTCTCTAGAGATAACAATACAATCCTAGGAACTTGCAGCATGTATGAATTGCTACTTCGGAGCAACACTAATAAATATAACCCTATGTCAACATTATAGGAAAAACCTAAGAGGAGTGAAGATAAACTTTCCCGTTAAAAAGTCAGAATTGCATCAACATGTTGGAACAATAGCAGAACCACCTAGCACTACATTAGATCTTGGCTGTGGTGCGTCATCATAACCATAAACTAGTTCCCCATTTCAGACCATTAATCCTCTTCTCTGTTAAACCCATTCTTGGCTGGGATGCTCTTGTTGCTTCTAATGTGCCCTCTTTTTTACTTTTAAGGGAGGAAAAATTCTCTTGTTTTACAAAGACCAGCACAGACAAATAATGCTCCGTTTTTGTGTGTGGAGTGTAGTAATGGTAAGTCACAAATACTGTCCTGATGACCTTTAATTAAAAATGTTCCTTCCTGTGATCCTTTTAAAGGTGGGGTGGACAACTTTGGTCAGTCCAGGGAGCAGTTTCCTCCCCTGGAACCCCAAGCAGGCTACACTGTTGTGATTGTGGCAGTAGCTGCAAAGTTTTTTAAATTGGCAATTTGCCATCAACATTTGTCTACAAACAGCTACTGAGGCTTACTAAGGACAACTTTAGCTTGTTTTCAAGCTACATTTGTCTTTGGTAAGCCTCCGCAATGGTTTGCCACCAAATTGCAGCAGCAAACAGCCAATTTTTTCGTTTGCCCCTTTTGGGGGCAACTGGGGGCTGTGAGGGGCCCACCTGTTTTAAAGTCTGTTTTATCTTCTGGAAAATTTAGTTCAAAAAAAATCTCTGAATATCTACTTCCATGAACACCTCAGTTTCAATAAATCGAACTCCTCGAGGAATCAGGGTCAGCACTGCTAGACCTGCAGAATGAAAACACAACCGCTACAATCAATACAGAATTGTGTGCTCAAGCTTATTGAAAGCAATGGGCCTAAGGGTATTTAATTCTGTGTTGGACTGTGACCAACATATCGGTAATTGGTAAAAAGAACAGGGAGAATAGAATAAATGAACAATTCTTACAATGGAGAGAAGAAATAGGGACATGAGAATCTAGGATATGGCTAATATGACAAAACTTGCTAATTTGAGAAAAGAAAAAGAAGGGAAGCAGGAAATGACTGATTCATTGAGAAATAGTGTCTATTACGTATGTATTAGAATGACAGAGTTCAAGATGCTATACAACCTTATTCTTTGCTGGGAGTAATCTGATTCCCCGCCATATCTGTGTGTGTGTATATTTTTACCATATCTTGTCATACTTTGTTTATTGCATTTTATTGTATGTTACTTGTACTTGGATTTTAATAGTATTATATTATCGTATTAATTTGCTTTTTCTTCATTTGTTTTATGCCACCCCATAAATGTATTAAATTGACGTGTCTGGTTTTTTTTTTAAAAAAAAGTTAATTGAGATTTTCACTGTGTTTTGAGATGTCTTTACTAGCTTATGTCCCAAAAGTGGGAGACCCTCCCATAAGAAAGAACAAAAGCCTTTCACTAATTTTAATGGCTGTGTCCTCAGCAAGAATGAGTAACATTACGCCTCAGGACATCTTCTGTCCATTGATGAGAAGAAACATTCCATAGTGACTGGGTTCGCATGACACGACAACCCACCATGGGCAGCCAGCCACAGTGGGTTATTGTGTCATCCAAACCCAGAATGTTTTTCATGGGGTGGCTTATTTTTCAGGAACAAGCCATGCAGAGGACCCATGGCTTGTTGTAGGGTTGTTCTTGCCCATGCTGGGTTGTCATGTCGTGTGAACCAGGAGACCGACTTTATCGTGTGTTGCTACGATCAGCTACAGAGCTGTTCAGCAAGAGCAGCAGAAAAGCCCGTGTATTGACAAGATGAGGTTGCCTATCAGCCAATTTATGCACAGCTGTGAAGGACTGGGGGAGAAATAACAGTAAGAGAAAGGAGGGACCCAGTAGTGGAAGTTCGACGCACCGAAAATGGGGGGAGGGACCAAAGGAGTGAGTGCAACAAAAGCAGGAAGGACAGGATCTCCCCCTTGCTGATGTGATCCTCTCAGTTCTAAGTGTTGAACTGACACTTCTCAGTGTCCTCCACCTTTTCAACACTTTCAGGACTCTCCAGCTACTCCAGAAAGGGGAGATATTCACTCCTCCCCACTTTTCACAACTCCTTTTCGGAACAGTTGCAGTTACCTGACAGTTTTAAAAAGAAGGCAGCTGCGTGGGGCACCATGGGGGCAGGGGCAGGCGGAAGTACTACTGGTGTGGGCTCCCCATTTGCTCCATCCCATTCAGCCACTCAATTTTAAGGGTTTTGTTTTGAAAATGTCAGGAATATTTGCACAAATTTAATGGCTGGGAAGTAAATGGAGGGGAAATTTGCACACTTGGAGTAACGGACCAATTAATGCAGGTGTGCAAATTTCCCCTCCATCTCCTTCCCAGCCATTAAATGTGCATATATTTCTGCAGGTTTTTTTAGAACTGTCAGGGAACTGCAATAATTGCAGCAGTAAGCGCTCTGAATAGGAGCCATGAAAAGTGGCGGAAGAAGTTAATATCTTCCGTTTTCTGGAGTAGCTCCAGTCTCGAGGAAGTGTTGAAAAGGTGGAGGACACAGAGAACTGCAGCTCAACACTTAAAATGGAAAGGATTACATTGCTAATGGGGAGATATTGTCTCCGTGCCCCCCCCCCGCCCCCACTTTTGTTGCACCTTCTTTTACCGCTTCCCCCCCCTTTACTGGTGCTTTTCAGTTGACAACTTGGCAACTGGACCCTGGCAACTGTGCACAAATTAGCCTATATACAGTCTCACCTTGTCAATCTGTTAGCTACTCCACTTCAATGCCCCCTTTAACAGCTGAAAGAGACAAGGAAATTGATCAGGCAAGACTACACATATCAGACAGCCATAAGAGCATACTTACGAAAGACAGAAAAAATAATAATAAAACAATTTACAAACACAGTTGTGCAATTTTCAGGGGCCAATTTTTTAAAAATACAACCCCAATTATGCTTTTTTGAGGCTCCAAAAAATAAGATTAAAAAATGGCGACAAACTAAAAGAGGTAGCGATCAGAACAGGGAGGGGGAGACAAGATGGGCTCTGCCACAAAGGACAGTGGAATATGAGCCAGAGCTGGCTAAAGGACTGAGGGAGAAGGAGCGGCAGAACAACCCATGGTAAGGCCAGCTGTCTGTTGGGCATACCGTGGGTTGTTCAGCGAACAACCAACCCACCGTGACTTATTCACAGGGTGGTTTAGCGTGATGTGACGTCCAACATTCCTTTCTCAACTCAAATGCTTAATTTTTCAGGGTGTCATTTCTGTTGTGTTGACCAAATGCTCAAAAGATCAAGGCTTTATTCCAGTGAACAAGAATTTATGGTGAGTAGCCTGGGCAGTGGGAGTAGTTAACCCATGATGGATGTCTCCTTTGCACTGGATGGGAATGAAAAGTTAATTTATTCTGTATGCTGGTATTTGCTAGATGATTCTTGAACTGCCCTCTGAAATTCCTGCAGGTCAATCTCATATGTGACGACACTGAGCAGCTTTGCCTTTGTGCTTCTGCTGTTGATATACTACCTTGTAGATGTTAAGAAGGTGTGGTCAGGTGCTCCATTTTTCTATCCAGGTGAGTGTACTTCAAAGGACAATATTCCAATTTGAACTTGGGAACTGTGGAGATCTAAGGGGGAAGGCTTCAGTCCATCGTTGGGGTTTATTTTTCCCCTTTAAGAATTGAGGCAGGGATCTCACTTTATTCTGTTAAACTGATAGGAACAGATACTACACTTGATCTTAGCCAAAAGGCTGAGAAGCGATATTACAAGTCTTGTGGCTAGATACTGTACAGCAGCGGTGGCTTGCCACAGCCACATGACTTTGTAACTGTAATTGTTTTTGGCTGCCTGTGTGGCAGATATTGGGTGCAGCCTCTCTTCAGGAATTTGGAGGTAGTTTACTGATGGTTGTACACATTTTTGTATACGGGAGGAAGTGCTTATGATGTTAAGGATTTTGGCTGAATCCTACGAGCCTGTTTTTAACTTTTTTTGATTCAGAAGTGCCAATGGCTAAAGGACAGGTTATAAATTTGATGTAACAGGTTTCTTATCTGTATTTTTGCTATCTGGTTTTTAGTATATGTGTGTTCTATTTATAAACAAATAATGTTATATTTGCTGGTCTCTGACCATAATAAAGTTACTACTACACTTTATTCTATTTATAATCCCAAGCCCAGTTCCTAAACAAGTAATTGTAGCTAAATTGATTTTGAAGGTGCATCTGTTCTCTATCCAAATTTAGTGTTTCAGATTGGGCAGTTTCCCCCAATCTTCTCCCCACCCCCACATGCACTCACTATGTAGGGGCTTCTTGGATAGGTGCTTTACACCCTGTAGACAGCAGTCACCAGTTGCAGTCCTCAATGCATCTAGCATTGCAACTGTACCTTGCATTTGCTGAGCAACTGGCTGAACTTCCTAGAACTAACAGCGCATTCATCCTCAAATATGTGGTGGTGGCAGCATTGATTCCTGTGGCAAGAACAAGGAGAAGCACATAGTAAGTAATTCCCTCTAGTGTTTTGTTGGGTTTCTTTAAATTGAAAAGCAGCTGCAGGATGCTGTTGCTTTAATTGAAAAGCAACAGCATCCTGCAGCTGCTTTTCAATTTAAAGAAATATTTTCTTAATTCCTTCTCACTCAGCTCAGCAGCAAAAGCACAGATTGACTGGTTTTCTCTCTACCCTAAAGTGTCAGTAGTCAAGCTCTGAGGCCTATTAGATCCTATTATATAGTATGGTTGTAACATATAACTGTCTTCCTGATAACATTTTTGGTCTCTTTAAAGGTATGAACTCCATTCTCGTCTACGTTGGGCATGAAATATTTGAAAACTACTTTCCTTTTAAGTGGAAAATGCAGGACACACAGTCTCATAGTGAACATTTGGCTCAGAATCTAATTGCCACATCCCTATGGGTTATCATATCCTATGGACTCTACCAGAAGAGAATATTCTGGAAAATCTAACTGGATCATCTACACGTCAAAGGAATTTGGGGCATGAGAACATTGGAGTACCCCCACCATATTGATGTTACTTTTTTGAAAAGAAGGGATCATGTGTTTGGTTTACATTCCAAGTCTTGAACTGAGATATGCATATTTAAGATTTGCTGACCAACTTGCCATTTAGCTAAGACAAGGCTTTGTTTAAACTTTATCTACATATTTACTGTATTATTCCATTTATTAATAAACATACTGAATAGCTCCTCACCCTTAGGCAATTTTAGAGGACTTTCAAAGGCAAATAGTCCCTCCATTTAGGACTATGCTTGTCTCCTATAAAAATGACAACCCATGTTTGAGACATAATTATCCATTTTCATGCAACACATGGGTGTTTGTCAGAACCAGGTACCTTTTGGTCTGATCCTCAAGATGGCAGAGTGGAATGAAGACGGGCTAGTAATAGTCTCCGCAGGCAAGAGCATGGCTCCACTCCCAGATAAGGTACAGCTGGACAGCCATCTGTCAGGGATGCTTTGACCTGGATTCCTGCATTGAGCAGGGGGCTGGACTCGATGGCCTTGTAGGCCCCTTCCAACTCTACTTTTCTATGATTCTATAACACACCAGTTCTGTCAGACCTAGGGGACTCTGCCTTGGCAATGGCCTAGTCTTGGCATTGCCTTTCTGGTTCTTCCAGCTTTCTGCATCTGCCTCCACCATGACTATTTACTACCTTCCTACATTCTGATCATCTCGGACAGAAATCTTGGCCAAAAGTCCACCATAAACAACTCTGTTATAGATGTCCCTTTCTGCATGACTCATTGAACTGATGACCAGTGCTTCTCCCCATTCGAAGGTTACCAATAGGGGATTACGGCTACATACTGTGCAACCTTTTGTGGCCAGTGCTGGGTTTGAGGCTGCAGCCAAATACTTTTTAATGAAAACAGGATTTTTAAATACATTTGAAAGTAATTTTATTTACAGTGCCCATCTCAAAGGTTTACCAAAAGGTGCAATGAAATTTTGATGGTGTGACAGTGAACCACCCTTCCGAGGCTAAATTTGCTCAGCTAGCAATCCTTTAGCAAACTGAGCAAAAACTTCAGCATAACTTTAATGAGACATCAAGGCAACATCATAGCTCTCCTCTCTGCCTGCCCTTTCTTAATAAGATGCTCCAATAGGAGTCCATGGTACTCAGGTCAGTGTCTGAAGGAGCAAGATCTTCTCATTGATGCAGAATCTGTGCAACACCATCATTAGGTTTTCCCCACAACGTGACACTTGGCGCTCCATTGCCAGGCGGAAATCCTCCTTCACGCCTTTGGTTATTCCCCTAGTAACTGTGTGATGCCTGAAATCATAATACACAAAATAAATAATTAAAGGGAAAGAAGCTATTGTTTCCACTTAAATAATTGTGCATTATGTGTGTCGTGAAATCTTGTTTCCCAGCTTGACCCAACCCTTTTTAAAAAACAGGTATTTGTTTAATGAGATGTGCGTGTGTGTGTGTGTGTGTGTATATATATATATATATATATATGTATATGTATATATATGTGTGTGTGTGTGTGTGTGTGTATATACATACACACACACACACACACACATATATATAATTAAATTCTGTATCAAATCTCCAACTGATTTTAAAGTGTTGGATAATACCCTAAAAAGCGAAATCCATAGGATCTTTGGGTATCTTTGATGCAGTACACAAAATAACCACAGCTACAAATAGCTACAAATGGTGGCTGTTCAGCTTTAAATTTGGCCACAAGGCTATTTTTGTTGTTGTTGTGTTAGCGAGACAAACTGCAAAATATGTTAAACTTCTTTTCTAGAATACATTTTTCACCAAGGTAGGATAAAAGCAGATTAAGATATGCACTGTGCTGTAAGCTCCTGGAGGTGTTAGTAAGAATTCTGATCCCTGCCCAAAGACTTTGTACTAATTCCCTCTATGTCATAGTGTCTATGAGAAGTTCAGTCAGTGATCTTGAGGCGCAACAAGGGCAGAAGAATTAACAGTTCCATTATCAGTCATAATGCTAAGCTTCTCCTATAACTACTACTGCAGCTCCAAGAACTACAGAAGTGACTTATCAGGTTGTGCCATTTTATAACAAAGATTCTAGGTTTTCCTCTAGTTGCTCAGTTCTTTCCCCACTCCTCCCATACTGCTGCAGTTGGGTTTGCACTGGATCATGACCCACTGATTTTCAAGGGATTTAAGAGGGCCTTGCACTGCTCACTGCTCTTGAATTGTGCAATACTTCAACATAAAAGGCCACAGTAGCCAGCAAACCAAAAAAGGGTCCCTTTCAATGGATTTGGGAGCAGAACTTCCACAAAAAAAACCTGTTAGAGGATGGCAATTGCTGCACATCCACCAAGGACTCCTACAGCACACCTTGTGTTGAGTAGGAGAGTGCAGAGCAGCAATGCTTGGTGAAGAGTTCCAAAATAAGAACAGGGCACAGAAGAGGCAGGCAGCAAGTAGACAGGAATTGTAGCATCCCCCCTCACCACCACCCCCGGAACACTTCTGGCTTATAAGTACTTGTTCTTGTGACCACCTTTACCCAGAACCAACATATACTAGCCAACAGCATTTGGATATAAATACCAAAAAAGTATTTAAAATGGCATAGTTAAGTAAGTGCATCTAACACCATTAAAAATGTCCTAAACCACTTCACACCATAGTTCTTAGTCACATGTTTAACAAGGAGTGGATGTGGCAGATTTTTTTAAAAAACAGATTTAATAATGCCTTTTCAATGCCTCCATCTTGCCCAAGCAGCATTTTGAGAGCTAGGACTACTTCCTGCCCGTGTCCAAACTGCAAAAGAGAAAACAGCCAGTATACTTTTGCAGTGCTGAAGGAGTACTAGCAGAATTGCACATAGCTAAAGATTTTCAACTGCTAATGGTCAGGTCTCAGAGGCAAAAAGAACAAGAGCAAGCACATATTGTTGAGAAGGCACGAGAACCTGTTGGGACAATAATTCATATATTTAACAAAATGGTGCCCATCTTACCTAAACTTGAGTATTTTAATAAAAGAAAGGACTGGCTTGTCCACAAAAATCTAGCCAAAGCACCATTCATGTTTAATTATACAGAGATCCACTTAAAAATTGAAGAACATACATGTGCCAGTAACTTATGGAAAAAGAACAAAAATGTTAACAATAGTAAAAACATGGCTTGCCAAGTGATGCGGGCACAAATGAAGAACAAAAGCATGGATAAAACTACTGAATTAACAAAGGTCTGATAATCATGGGCAGTAAAACATATTGACAAAAAGACAGCACACTATGAGCAGGGATGTTCCCCTGCTTGGTACCTGTCAGCAGTCTGTATGCTGGGCTGTAGTACAGGTATGAATTCCTGCTGCAGTAACCCCAGCGGAGGGCTAGAAGTCCTTTAAAAAACAGCAAACAGCAGCATTCAAACACCCACACCAACTTTCCCTGTGCTACAAAATCAATGCTCCAGAGAGAAGAGAGAGAGAGAGAGAAACAAAAAGAAGAAAGACTACAAATCGAGAGTCCAAACCCTAGTGCAGGCATACAGGATCTTTCATTGGGGATGGCGAAAGGTTCATCCAGTGGCTTGGCACTCCAAAACAGAGCATTCAAGAAGCCAATGCAGGTTAAAAACCCTAACTAAATAATATGATGTATTTACAAAGAACATAAAACTGCAGGGAAATAATTGCACCTGTATAACAACATTTTAATCAGGAGTCTCAGCAAGTATTTTACCATGTAAGAGAATACTAACAAGCTGCTTGAAGCATGCGCAAGACTTTGAACCTCTACCCTTGTCCCAAGCCAAAAAACAAAAAACTAGGTACTGTCAGACTAGGCTACCATTATGAATTAGGGCCAAACTACATATTACAATGTGTAACGTGTAATAAAGTCCCAATATTCCCTTCTCCTTTGCAAAGTCCACTTGGGAAGGGATGGCTGGCAGCAGTAGAAAGGGTTGGGGATATCTTTTCAAAGGTTACTCCCCTGAAACCTCCACTACCAAGTCGCTTTCCCTCCCTGCCGCTGGGTTTCAGTGGTTTCATAGAAGCAAGTTTCAGGAGAAAATAATGGTTAGCAATGCTTTGGGAGCAGAAAGCATTGGGGCTTCATTGCACACAGCTGCATTGTAACATTTCGTTTGGCCCTGGGTACAGAGCAACAAGACAGTGATCTGCGTTGTTCCTCTCTAAAGCCCCCAGGCAGCTCTTTTCGCTAGCAGGTATTTAAGATGAGAAGTACATACTCTTATCAACATCAATTTGCAATGGTAGGCCACTCGAGGATTCTTGTGTGTTTTTAACACTGCATAGGCTGGAGCAAAGAGGTATCGTATGCTGCTACTCCTCAGTATTTTGGCTGACTTTATTCTTAATCTTTTCCCAGTATTTGTTCTTAATGATAGTTAGTGTTAATGCTGCAAAGTAAAAAGCTACAGTAATTTCAAGAATACTCAAACAAAGCAGATAAAGATTCTAAGAGATGCTTCAGAGATGGCTGAAAGGGAAAAAAATGCAGCCAAAATGGCAGCAAGCTGATGTGTTTCATGCGTCTTAACTAGAAAAGATGGAGAGCAAGAGCGAGAGAGAGAAGATAAATGTCCCACATAAACTTTTAGGATAATTGAAGAATTCTCTGAAAGCCCCTGGAGATGGGAGCAACTAAGCTGAGTTTGAAAAACCAGAAGGAACTATATCTGTCACAGTTTCTCTAACAGGTGATGACTTGCAGCCTTTAACAGAATCCTGGTGAGCCTCTTAAGCGTTGGGAACGAACCTAAAAGGCAGAACATTTTGATGCTTTGATATACAAATCAACTCACTAGCCTTGATCTTTTTCTAAAATAAAGATCAAATTGGATTAAGTTGGTGGGACACTTAGACATTTTCCATTCTACTTCACCTTGGACAGCTGACAATTCCCAATAATTCCTTTCAAAAATCATGCAGGGCAAAATATCTAATCAGCCACATCACCACAAAAATATGCAGTCACAATAATACCCTTGCTGGCAAACAAGAAGTTGGACCTACTGTGAATTTTCCTTCTGGTCAGTAGACAGGAGAGGGTTAACCCCTACCCAACTGAAGCTAGGACCAGCAGAATTTGATGCCCCTTCTGGAGAAGAGAGCTCTCCCAGTTTCAGGACATAGCTGCAGCCAAAGAACCACTAGCTTGGATCCAAATATCTGGAACACAGAGACTTTCACCTAAACAAAAAAAACCAGACCAAACGGGGGCAAACAGGCTGCAATAGTGCTAAACTGGTGAGAGAGTAAAGAGAGAAAAATGGAATCTCATGGGGTCTCTAACTGCTCCAGGGAAACCTTGCATATATGACTAACCCTTACCACTTCCGAACACCACAAGGCGGGTTGGACTGTTCTGCCTGCCTGATGACCAAAAGGGAATCTAAAGTAAGCCCAGCTTACTATTCTCAGTGATCAAGGTAGGAAAGGGACTCCAAAATCAATGATCACAGCCTAGGACAGGACAACTATATCTTGCTTCACAGAACCTGCTGGATGACCCTTTTTACCAGAGGCAACATCCAAGGTAAAGATTGATACAAAGGATTATCAGGTCCTTCCAGACAAAGGAGTCACAGTGCTAACAGGAGGCATTGTGTAGCTATCCCACCTTTTTTCCTTAATGGATTTCCTTAATGCTGTAGGAGCTGCTGGTGCTCAATTGCCACCTGTGTACCTGGAGTCACACTGGTAGAGGACTGAACCCTAGGTCAGTAGACTTGGCTAGGTTAGACTGGGCCAGGGTTTGGAAATGGCAAGGTGTTTGTTTCTTACATTTATATCTCGTCTTTCCTCCTTAGGTCCAAGAACCATGGCTTTCTGGGTCAGAATGGAGCCACCATAAGAACAGGTTACTTACCGGTAACTGTGGTTCTTTGAATGGTCATCTGTGCATTCACACTTGCTTCAGAAATTTCTATAGCTGAGGAATTTTGGCGGGAACCCCTCCCCAACCGTCCTAGTACACATCTCCCTAGCAGGTTCCTGCCCATTCCCTCAGTTCTCTGAGACCGCCTATTGTGGCCTTGGAACCAAGACAATCTCAGTGTCAGCATCGGTATAGGCACCGACTTCGATACCGAAAATATATCCACATCAGGTACTAGCATCAAACCCGGCATTAACACCGAAGTGGGGATGGCACAGATGACCACTCGAAGAACCACAGTTACAGGTAAGCAAGCTGTTCTTCTTCTTCTTCTTCTTCGTGGTCTCTGTGCATCACACATATGGGCAATTTAACAAGCAGGTTTATCGGAGGTGGGTAACGTCATTACTGCAAAAAAATGGACACGAGCCCTGCCCAAATAAATAAAGCATTGGTCTGGGCACGGCCATTCAGTCGACAGTGGCAAATAACATGAATGGAGCCACCTAAATAGTTGCACAGTCCCAGTCTGGCAAGACGACATCCCGTCGGAGCACCACCCTAACTCCCATCAGCACCAGCCAGCATAGCCAAAGGTGAGGAATCCTGGGAGTTGTAGTTCAAAACATCTGGAAAGCACAGGTTGGGGAAAGCTGCAATAAGCCTTTAGTCTAACCCAGCAGAGCTCCTCTAATGTTCTTATGTAAAGTGATCCATCACAGGTAATACTTAGTGCTTTACTGTATTCCTTGACACAGGGAAAGGAGAAAATCTGCCTGCTGGAGCGGGAGGAGATCAGTTTGTGCGAGTAGCCACAGTGTATAATTTCCAAGACACACCTGTCCATGCCACACACACACATCAACCAGTCTCTATAGCTCAGGTATCATGCCAAAGTGGATTTTCCAGGCTGAATATCTCTCCAGTATGATGTGTATTTGTGGGGATGAAAGAAATGCCAACTGTATCCTTCTTAGGAGAGGTAAGGCTTTTTCTCCTTAATTTCCGCTAAGATCAGCATAAGAGATTCTGCAAACCCCTTTCCCTGCACAAAAGGGTGTGGCAGATGTTTTAGCCTCGGACCAATAAGTCTCCTTAGTGCTTGAGCCACAGGTTCCAGCGTGTGGCAGTGCCCAAGGCCAGTGCCCTGGCAAGGAACTACAGGCGATTCATGGAGGAATCTGCCATGCACTCAGTTGCCCTGGCCAGTTTGAGACCTTCCCTGGGGAAGCTTGGCCCTTGTGGAAACCTTGGGGTGAAATGCAGAGGCTGTAGCCAGCATGTGGCTACCCTTGCGGCAAGGGATGACACTTCATAGTTCCTGCACAGGCTGGTCTTGTTCTTGTTTTGTTACTGGGGTGCCCCAGGGATTCTTTCTGCACCCTCCTTGGATATCACTGACTTCAGAGGAAAAGGGAGTATTAGCCATGAGAACTCCATAGTGTGACAGAAGAGATAATAGTATTTTTAGACCAGATTCTAGAAGATCTGTGCCCCTTCCTGCCGGAGGACCAAGAGTTGCGGATAGAGGCAGTCTGGGCATGGAGTGTGGGTCTAGCCCCACTGGGGAACGCTTCATCCCCTTTCCATTGACCGAGAACCTTTCATGCTATAGTATTGGGTTTCCTGCTTCACTGCATACAGAAACAAACCAAATATGAAAACAATTTTCTTGGCCTGCTACCTTTCTTATTAGCAAGGATCTTTCAGTACCTAACAGAAGGTAAGGGTTTGTTCTGTCAATCTTTTGGAGGTTTAAAAATCCCCTTGGAATAGACAGCAGTGTATTGTATCACCTTTCCCCAAAAGCATGTATAGTCACATTGTCTGAATTAGATATCTTGCTCCAGTGAGTACACTAGTACCTCCCACTTATTTGGGAAGCTTCAGCACCAATTGACATCAGCAAGTAATATCTAGGGCTGTGTATCTTCCACAATTCTGCACATGACAAACACAAAATTCATCATTCTAAGAACCACAGCTTTCTTTCTTTTTTTAAATAAAGCAACTCTCCAGCTCTTATAGCTACAATGGTAGGTTTGAATGTGTAGGCCCTCTTCCACCGTTCTCTCTCGACATTCTTTCTTCCCTTCTCCATTCCATCTTGGCTACTTATCCAGAGCCCCCGGTGATGTGAACACCCAGCAAAGATGAAGTCCTATAAGGATTCATCCCTCATGATATTTTGCTATTAGCCAAGCCATGCTACCAAGTTGTCACCCTTTTCTAGAGACAATTGGAGATTTCGGTATTTACTGTGAAGTTCCATTCCAATTTGGCGCGCAGGAGACATCCATCGTGGGTTAACTCCTCCCACTGCCCAGGACAGGCAAGGAACATGTGACCGGGCTTTTTGCCTTGGTCCTGGCCTCCATGGCTCCTCCCAGCCAGTTCTTACTAGCCGAGCATTTGGACAGAGTAGTTATTGAGGAGCCATTAATGTAGTAAGCAAAAACAGAAGGTAGAAAGGAAAAAGAGGGAAAAAACCTTTATAGCCATTGACAACTCCACAATACTAGTATCAGTCGGGGTGGTGAGCCTGCCAGAGGGTGTGGTATGGATGTCTCCTGCGCACCGAATTGGAATGGAACTTCACGGTAAGTACGCAATTTTCCATTCCCATACGGTGCGAGGAGACATCCATCACGGGATGTACAAAAGCTACTGTTCCCATAGGGCAGGCCCCAAGCCAGGCTGACGTTACGGCTGAGGTAATCCCTGTTGTAGCACTCTATGTCCGAAGGCTGCTTTGGCAGAAGCATATTTATCCATCCTATAACGCCTTATGAATGTGTGGTGTGGGGACCACACATGGCTGCCCTACAGATCTCTGCTAAGAGGGTGTTAGCAGAAAAAGCTGCTGAACAGCTGTGGCCCTGGTGGAGTGTGCTGTAAAGTGTGTGGGCTTAGGGAGTTTTTTTTTAACCCCATAGGCCACAAAAATACATGCCTTGAGCCACCTAGTGAGGGCAGCACAGGAAGCTTTCTGCCCTAAGGCCATTGGATGAAAGGAAACAAAGAATTGGACCATCTACAGTCCTTAGTCCTCTTAAGGTAGATTTTGATGGCCCTTCTAACATCCAATGTGTGCCAGACCTGCTCAGAGGGGTGAGAAGGATTAGGGCGGAAGAAAGGAAGAATAATTTCTTGCATTCTGAGAAAGAGAGTGTTAATTTTGGGAATGAAGGATGGATCCAACCGGACTGTGACAGAGTCCTTACTGAACATGCAGAAGTGGTCCCTCATGGAGAGAGGCAATAACTCTAAAACTCTCCTGGCAGAGGTTATAGGTACCAGAAATACAACCTTAAGTGAGAGGAAGCATAGAGATACAGTTCTAAGAGATAGAACAAGGATTGAAAGAACAAAACAAGGACTGGAAAAAGAGATTGTTGAGGCGAAATAAGAGCAAGCTCTGTCCCGAGCAAAGGCAAGGAACGAACTGGCTGGGAGGAGCCATGGAGGCCAGGAGCAAGGCAAAAAGCCTGGTCACCTTTGCCTGTCCTGGACAGTGGGAGGAGTTAACCCATGATGGATGTCTCCTCGCACTGGATGGGAATGCCTTGACTGCCTTGAAAATCAAGTCGGAGGCTGGTGCACTCACTGCTGCTCCAAGCTCCAACCATCCCCATGGGATGTTCCTTGGGTCCATCCTAGAGGACACTTTCCACTCTACCCTTCATTTGCCCACATTTCAAGGCTGTCATGATTTCCTGAATGTCTCTACTAAAACATAGCCACTTCCTCTAATTCACCTGGGCACATCTCTGGTGCTGAAAAACATCAGCTGGTGTACATTCAAGCATACAGAATCATGTTAAAAGAGTACGGTAAAGCCAAAGTAGTGGCTGAATGGAATATGAACAGTAGGCGGGGGAAAGAAGTTGGATAAGAGGAGATGCTTAGCTGCACTATCAGATTTGCCAAGAAAAGTGTCATTGGACTCATTATCTCACAATATCACAGGACACACAACCCACACCTGCCCAACTTGGAACAGTCTTTGAATCATCAACATATGTTGCCTCTTTCGTGCTATGAAGTAACTTTCCCCCACAGGAAAAGTTAAAAGTGGATAAAACCCATTAAACATAACAGCCTAAAACGCTGAATGGCAGAGCTTATGTTTGTGACCTGCTTTGGGGCAAGCTACAGAAAATGAGCATAGTAGTTACCTGTTGTTGACCTAATAATGGATTCTATCATAATGGAACTTCCATTTGATGTTCTTGGACTAGCCACCTGCTAACCTATAACTTTTGCATTGAAAGACTATTCACTATGCAATTATTCCCTCGTTCGTTAAAATGGCGAAAACTAGTTGACAAGAATCCACGTGGAAGCAAGATGTAACCTTCCCAACATAGTGGTCCACTTAGATGCAATATACTCTCCCCTCCAGACCAGCTAGTTTTATAGCCCAAGAGAGCTACAGCACTTAATGCCTTATCAGCCTTTGCACTGTTCCACTGTGCAAGGGAGATGGGACACTCACTGCTCACATTTGATTCTGATGCCCAAATAATTTAACAATTCCCATTGCCATGTGGTCTTCTATACATTTACTGTCTGCTTCCCTGGAAAGCCTAAAATGTAATCAGATAAAAACCTACCACTTAAATTAGATGATTCCCAATATATTTGCTTTAACCATTCAGATTAGCCACATCACATAAATTAAATTAGCAGAGCACTCTCATCAATTCTATAATTTGGGAAAAAAATATCCTTCTTACTTTATTAACATTCCCTGATTTGGCAATAGTTCCAGATGAATTTTCCCTCCTTCTTGTGTTCTTAAATAGGCAAATTCTTCTAGCATATCAATATCTGGAGAAATTGTTCAGGTCCAAAAAGGAAAATAGATTTTAACACAGAACATACAAATATTGAAATGATGTGATCCATTACATGACCGGCCGTCAAATTCTGTTCTTTCTTATTGAAGTTCCAGTAAATTGCTGTGCAAACTTCCTTCATAAACAGCACGCAAAGTATCTATGGTGTATATCCAATGTTAGTCTAACCTAAGTCCCATTCGTTTCAATGGACTCCACTCTAATTAGGATTAACAGTAAGAACCCTATAGATGGATTTGTTCTGACAACACCCTACTTTAACTATTGCTGCAATAAGCTAATAGAGAACATGACTCAGGGTGTGTAAACCAGTCTTGCAATAAGAGAATTTTTACTAATGCACTAAAGCTGCAATCCTATACACACTTAGCTGAGAATAAATGCCATTGAGCTCAATGGGACTTACTTCTGAGCAGACATGCATAAGATTGTTCTACAAGAGTAACCAACACGTAACATAGTTCCATGAATGTCTGCTATTCCCATAAATAGTAACGAGTCTATGGCATCATTCCTTAAGACAGAGACTATAGCGCAGTGTTCTCCAACCTTGGGTCCCCAGATGTCAGCTGTATACCTGAACCGATGCTTCTTGCAGCACTCTCTCAAACTCCATTGCCCCCTTAATCTCTTTGCTCTTTCATTTCCTGCTGCCAGTTTCTGTTCCTGTTGCCACTTTCATTCCATCAGCCCACTGCTCTATACTACCCAAGAGCAGATCCCACATTTCTTTCACAGTTCTGAAAATATGGGCTTCCTACCATCTACTTTGGTCCACTGGCATTTTTTTGAAAAAGGATACTCGTAACATAATTGAAAAAGTTCTCATACTGAAAGTTTCCTTGTTGACAGATCTTGTTGATTGCTTTCAAGAACAGGTTTTCACCCCTTGGCCACTCATGCTGGAGCAACACAATCACATGGCCAAGTCCCATGTCATCTCTATTGTCTGTGAAAGCCCTCAGCTGTTAGGGGGGAAATTAATTGGACAAACTTAACAGTATCTGGACACAGTAAATTCCAAGCCAACACTTAATAGGCAGAGATACTTAGATGCATTTCTGGAGTATTCCTCAAGTGTGTATCAGGCTACAAATTGTATCATTCACATTTATCCACAAGGGGCTGGTCTAAGAAGCATATAAGCGTGGACTGCTGTTAGGATGGAACCTGTATTGTAATGGAAATGCTTATACTCTCCAACGTTACCTAATGGCCATCTGCATGAGCTCAGAAAACTAGCTTACCATGATAACTTACCACTTGGTAGAAAGTGATCTGTATCCACTTATTTGTAACAAGAAGGGTAAGCCAAACATGTAAAAAAATAAGTTTAATACTGAAGTGTGCCTTGCTATGTCAAGGCTAGAGATTGGCTAGCAGCACAGAACGTATCCTTGGCTCCAATTAGAGACAAGGAGCCAACAGTTCCATTACTTCAGTGTTCTCCAACCTTGGGTCCCCAGATGTTTTTGGCCTACAGCTATGCTGGCTGGGGTATGCTGGGAGTTGTAGGCCAAAAACATCTGGGGACCCAAGGTTGGAGAACACTGCATCACTTCATTCAAGCAACTAATTTTCATCAATTAAAACAGCATTTCCCAAAGGATGCTTCGTATCATGTATTCATACATTTGTTATAGTGACACTCCCCTGATGCAGCATGCAAGCTACCTGGAATAATTGGGGTTTGTTCTAAGGTTTGTCCATTCATGCACATATAGTAAGTCACATTAATCAGAAAAACGAACAAACCCAAGAATTCCGAAACATATCAATAGCATTCTAAATATTAATCCAGGGCAGGGATTAATTCACAATTTTGGCTGGCCTTGGCGGCCAATCCGTTACTTGCGGTCACCAGCAAGGCTGTGGAGTCGGAGTCGGAGTCGAGGAGTCGGAGGAAATTTTGGGTACCTGGAGTCGGAGTCGGCAAACAATGCTCCGACTCCGACTCCTACTGAATTTAGATTGGAATTTTTTAAAAAGCAAGTTTAAATGTCCCAATTCACAAACAGTTTAATTAATGACTTCTGTTTTTAATAATGCCCTCCTGGATCCTCCCACTGCCCTATCTTCAGCAGCAGATCAGCACACAAAAAGGAGAAGGCAGCGCTCTGCCCACTACCTCGCATATTAATTAATTAATTAGCATATTAATACAGAGGAGTCGGAGTCGGGGTCGTCGAGTCAGAGTAAAGTACAAAAAACTGAGGAGTCGGAGTCGGAGTCGGAACATTTATCTACCGACTCCACAGCCCTGGTCACCAGCCCTAACCCTGACACATGAAGCGGGTGCGGGGAGGTTGAGACTCTCACCCCAGGCAGCCAAAGCTGAATATTTCCTTCCCCTGCCCTCTGGAAGAGTGGGTTCCACGTGCCAGGCTGGGACACACTCAGAAGTGGCAGAAATCTCTCTTACCACTTCTGAGCACACATCCCCAAACACAGCCTGAGCCCCTCCACTGAAGTCAGGAATTTCCCTCCTTCAGTGGAGGGGCAGGAAGGATCATTCACTCGCCTCACACTGCACATTCAGAAGTGGCAGCACCGGGTGAGTGAACGATCTTCCCTTGAGGGAAGGAAACAGCCTCTCTTCCGAGTGTCTCCAAACTGCAGTTCAAGAGGCACTAAGAATTTATTTAACTGTTTCTGAGCACTCCCGCCCCAACATGATGTGAGAAGTTGACTCTCCCCCTGCACATGCAAGAGGACTGGTGGGGAGGGAGGGTTGTGAGGGGCCAAGAGAAGTCACATGACCTGGGTGCAGAGCTAAACACATGACCCCATGGCCTCTTTGTACTCAAATTGATGCACCATGTGGGTAATGAGTGAATAGGGTTTTTGCTTTATCCTCATCCACAAATGCAGACTGTCAAGAAGAGATTCCCTCTCACTAGCAGCAAATGCATTCGTCGAAACCTGATCCAGAGTGTAACTAAAAACGCTTTTTCCAGATACATAAAATATATGATTGTTTACTGGAAGATCAGTCATTGCTCAACAATTCTTTTTATCACAGAGGAGACTGTTACTTCTCCAGTGCGCCAGTGGAAGACTGCTCAGAAACATCAGTTAGCTCAAAGTTAGCAACTCCATTACTGACTGGGACCAGGTGAATGGAACCCTTCTCGGCACTGGCTCACAGTCCATTTGACATGAATGATTCATTTCAACTAGGCTACTTGTAGCAAAGCTGAATCACATCATTGAAGCATTCTGCTAATGTACACTGCTAAAAACATAATGAAGATACGGAGGCCAAGATGAATAGAATTACAGAAAATTATTTCCCCCAAAGTCACCACTACCAATGTAAGAAATTGAGTGGCAACAGGACATATTTCCCCCCCATTACAAACGGAATGATAACTTACCTTAAAACAAGCTAATAGTAACCGCAGGCAATAGGGCATAACAGCTTTACTAGTACACGGCCAAAGCTTCAGCTCCGAAGCTACAGACAAATGACAGTTTTGTACATATTACAAGTTGTATAATTTTCATAAGAACCTAATATGATAGGCCTAAAACTTTATCAGCTTGAGCAATCATTCTTCTGCAAATACCTAACAAAAGGTGGCAGCTCACTTCTAACCATGATCACTCCAGCTTTTATTTTATATTAAGAGAACAGTTTTAGTCACCATGACTTAAGGGAGAAATTGGAAGCAGACAGCGACCAGGTTCGCACGATCATGGAGGGGGAAACAAGCCATGGTGGCTTATTTCCTCACCACACATGCCAGTCGCATGCCGGAAGGATTTGCATAATTATCCTCACTGCCACAGCTTGCCGTGTCATGCAAACCCGGTGAGGGTGGCTTGTTGCCGTGGTTAACAAGCCACCCCAGAACCCTGAAACAGTCCATGGATTCTGGGTGGCTTGTTAACCATGGCAACAAGCCACCCTTGCTGGGTCCATATGACACAGCAAGCTGCACCAGCGAGGGTAATTATGCAAATCCCCCCCAGCATGCACAGCAGGAGAAATAAGATGGCATGGCTTATTTCCCCCTCTGTGATCATATGAACAGGTCCAGCAGCTGGGATCCCAGGAAGGGATACATGGATACCGGTGGGGACTACATGCACAGCAGAAGCTTTGCTCCCCGATTTCTCTACAGTAGCTGCCAAGCTGCCTTGTGCTTTAACCCAAGGTGCAAAGGCTTTTGCAAATGCAGGAGCCAGGTTGGAAAGAGGGAAAGATGGAAACTTGGTCATCCAGACAGAGGAGGGATCCTGTTGGTGCATTCTGGTCTATCTCTTCCACAATTGCTGGCTTCTCTTCAGGCAGTGCTTCATTGAGAAGAAAATGTGGAGCCAGTGAGCAGTCTCCTCTTCACCCAAGGTTGGAGGACACTGGTTTAGAGCATAACATGCCAAGCTGCACTGGAAGCATGGCGGGACTGAGGGAGCTGACTGTACTGGGGAAAGAAACAAGTACTAAAAGAGCAAGTGGAGGTAGTGGCCAGACCTTATAAACAGTGGCACCTTTTCCCTGCCCTTTTCAGAAGCCAGCTGCCAGGCTCAGTTTTCTTAGGCAACAATGGCTACTGGGCACCTGCATTTTTGCTCCCCAGGTTTTATTTCTCCTGTGCATTTGAGATCTCTAATGACCCCAGTTTTAAAAAGTACTTTAAGGGACTTGGAATTTAACTGACCCCATTTCCCCAAAACACACAAAAAGGCATTGACTTGATGCTGTCAGTACTGCCTTGAGGTATGAAGAAGCAGTCAATACGGAAAGGTTAATCTTAAGGTATCTTAACTGCTGCATCCACATAAAACAGTGATCGTGTCGTGAGACTTTTCACCACCTTTTAAAATATGTGTCCCATTCCCTTGCATTAGATGTTTGGTCTAAACTGAATGGAGGAAAAACTACACATTATGTAAAAAACCCTTTTTTTATTTAAAGTGTGCTTAAGCTGGTCACTTTTATTTTGAAGGAAAAGCAACCGTGTGAGCCTCTAATCTAGATCAGGTCCCACACAAGTTTCCCACCAAAAATTGCCTGCCAGCTGCTTTTGGCCTCCTAAAGGATTTTTGGCAGGAAACGGGTGCAGGACCCCAATCCAGCTCAGCCGTGTGGTCTGTATCAGGACCCAGAATGGCTGTTTTTTTCTTTAAGATAAAAATAGCCAG
Organism: Shinisaurus crocodilurus; assembly: GCA_021292165.1. NCBI lineage: Eukaryota > Metazoa > Chordata > Lepidosauria > Squamata > Shinisauridae > Shinisaurus > Shinisaurus crocodilurus. The sequence continues at coordinate 97,103,053 of CM037880.1, forward strand.
ATTAAGCACACTCTTTAAAAAGCATGTCTAACATAACCTGTAGTTTGGCTTTTTAACAGCTAGTACCGCTGCCCCATTACTGTTCTAGTAATATTTCAAGTAGTAAAAAGAAAAGAACATAACAGAACAGAGGGAGTGGAGATTTTGAAGCAATACAGAACTAAACTCTTACAGTCGAAAATACAAGAGTATGAAGTAGCATAGATTGGGGGGGGGGGGATTTCTCCTTTTCCTGAACACTCTGAGCCCAAATATGTCTTGCAACATAATCAGGATCCAAAGCTCCATCTGTGCATGGTCCTCCTTCGGATCCTAGACAGTATTTGCTCAAGACCAGAATATCAAAGATATCTAGTGGTCAGGGCTAGGGTGTTCACTTTCAGTCTTTCCACATCTGGAATATTTATATACTGCGTTTCAACAAAAAGTTCTCAAAGGAGTTCACATAGTACAAAGATGGCTTATAAAACATGTTTCAATAAAATAGCTTACATTCCCACTAGGGGCCAGGCTTCCTAAAACAGAGCAGCAGACTTCCTCACCTTACATCTGATATCTATTCAGCTTCTGTTCTTGGTGTTAGGGCAAAAGCAATCCCTCTCCAGAAGCACCTGTCCCTACCAGACCAAATCCGGGTCAGGAGGTGAGGGCTGATTGGCCATACAGTACTTCCCAAAGGCTTGATGGCAGTTAGAACCTGCACAGGAGGGAACGGGATGAAGACCCTCCCTTCCTTGCCAGCGGCAGTTCTGGCTGTCTCGACCTCAGCAGTAAGGCAAACAGCAGTCAAGTCAATTGCCTCCTCGGAAGCTCCCGCCCCTTGGACCACATCCAGGAGCAGAGCAGGTCACAATTTCTGGCTGCTCCTATCTCATAGTTCTTCCTCCAGACAACACATTATCTCTGTATCTTCTTGCCAATACCCCCTTTAGGAATCCTGAAGTTCCAACTTTCCTTCTTTCTTTCCTTATTATATTTATACCCTGCCTTTTTTCCTGTAAGGAACCCAAGGCGGCTTACACAATCCTCCTCCTCCTCTCCATTTTATCCTCACAACAACTCTGTGAGGTAGGTTAGGCTGAGAGTCAATGACTGGCCCAAAGTCACCCAGTGAGTTTCATGGCCTAGCGGGGACTAGAACCCGGATCTCCCAAGTCCCAGTCCAACAAAGAGCTCCTAGCTTTCCCCAATCCACCTCTTCCTCCCAACTCCAATGACATCTGGAATAATAATGTCAGAGAGCCAAATCATCATAATTCAACTAATTTTGGAATTTGGATCCCATCTTTCCCCAATGCCTTGTTGTTGTTTTTGAAACTGGGGGTGGGAAGCCAGGGAGAGAAAATACTAATGCTTAAAAAAAGAATATATTTTCTGTAAACAAAATTACTACAGACTTTTTCGGGACAGATCTTAGAGCTAAATCACTAGGATTCTCTTTCCCTGCCAGCGATTCAATGATAACCCCTTACCTTTCCTGAATTTTGACTTCAGCATAGGCTGCTCTTCCTGAAGTTTAGCCCCCTCTTGTATTGGAAGTACCATGTAGCACATTAGGTCAAGTACCTTTTCACAGGTCAACTACAAGAGAAAATTAAGATCAATAGCTTTATAAGCAAACCCACACAAGCCAGCAATTAGGGCAACGATAAATGGCCAGTTAGGTTTTCACCATATTAGGGGTGTCGCAAGAAATCGTAGGGCTGCTCGTAAAAGGAAACAGCCCTTCTCAATTTCTGTGAGCAGAATCAGGGCGAGAAACATAGCCCACGTCAAAGCAAGATGCTCCCCAATTTTGCTTGCAACATCCGAGCAATCAGAGAAGGGACAGTGGTAGCACTGTTCCTTCTCTGACAGTACACTCTGTACCAGTGGCTGGGGCATGCTGGGAGTTGTAGGCCAAAAACATCTGGGGACCCAAGGTTGGAGAACACTGCTCTATACTGACCAGCACAGAGGGCACTTCCTGCTGGACTGGCCAGCAATAACACAGTTCCTTTTTCATGGTCCCATAGGAACTAATGCTGGCATAATTGAAGGGGGGGGGGCTGAAGGCCACCCCATGGGCTTTCATCCCCCACCCTCCAATTTTTCCTACGAAGAGCTGTCCTCACTGATCAGCATAAACAGATTTGGATCCTTTGAGCAGGGTATTAAACGCTGACCCCTTCCCCAAAGGGTGATGTTGCAGTGGGGGATTGAACAGGCTGCTGCTCAGCCACCTCTAGATGTATCAGTATTCTATTATTTTATACGATAAGAGCCAAGCTCAGCTGACAAGTTACAGAAGTGGGAGATGGGAGGCTGCCTAAGGCTGCTTAATGAATTTGTGGATGAAATTATGCTTGAACTGGGGCTTCCCAGCTCACACTTCCCCACCACACCTCATTAGCACTCGTGACATGCAGTACAATGCCTCTGGTGGGCAGATTATTTTATGCCGGGTGGGGGGCAAACGAGGCAGTCAAGTTCAGCTTCCACTGTCCAAATGCCAATTTGCCCACCCAACCATTGCCAACCCCACTCCCTTTCCACTTCCTAACAGATGACAGCTAGAAGAGCGTGGCCACATTTGTGCATAACAATTAAGCCATGAAATCTTACTTATTAAACCACAATGTGAACGAGCAGCATTCTGATGCACATGCCCTGTTTGCTCCTGCTTTGTGTGAACGGGTAAACAAACCAGGCAGGGATAGTTTAGCACCAAGTTTGAAACTGGGATTATGGTTTATTGTACCATACTCCAGGATCATAGGCCTGCTTTAAACCAGGGCTTGTCGCTGACTTACAAATCCTGGCTTGTTTAGGTGCAATAAATCGTAATGCTAGCTTCAGACACCACACTAAACTATCCCTGCCTCATTTGTTCACCCACACGCGAAGCAGCGGTGAATGGGCTGTGTGCGCTAGCATGCTGCTCATTCAGACTGGGGTTTAACAAGCCCAAATTCATTACTTATTGTTACGTGCGACTGTGGCCTAAGAGGTTTTGGCTGGCCTCCACAAAAGAAAGTCCTTCTGCAACCTGCATTGGGTCCCACAGATCCTAATCTTAGCAGCAGTAGAAGCCACCAGCAAAGAGGAGGCTAGGTAGACTAAGAGGAGTGCAGAGACTTACGCGGTATTCTCCGAGGGCAAAGTGACAGGTTGCTAACTGGATTAGGGCTCGCTGATTCTCTAGCGATCCTTGCCCCATGATCTGCTGCTGGGAGTGAGAACCCTGCAGAGCTGCTAAGTGATGCAAACTGGCTATTGCTTTTTTATACTGACCCTTTTCAAAAAGAGAAACAAAAACCAAATCACTAAAGGAATGTTAACACTCCAATTTTACCAAAAACAGAGATCGTTTTCAGGGGTCTCCAAGCAGCAAAACACTATGACCAGGTTCACACATAATGCTAAGCCATGGTTTGTTTTCTCAATCCCTGGGCTGTTTCCCTCCTCCTTCACCCACTCCCTCCCTGTATCCCAAATGCCTTTATGGTGCTGTAGCATGTAGAGCAGCTGGTGTTTTTGACTACTCTTGCCTGATGCCTCTGTAGCCTGGCAAAACAACCATGTACAACCCACAGTTCCAGATTCACACACAACAACAACCCATGGTTTAAACAACCCAGAGTTCACAACCCAATAACAACCCATACATTCTCTGTGACCTAGTTCACATGTAATGGGAAATCATGGGTTAATTAGCCCACTATTTGCAATGCACGAGTGAAGTGAGCCAGTGTGCTGCCCCCGCAAACTCACTTCCATTTTTAATCAACAACCTATGATCAGCCAGATCATAGGTTGTTGATCATGTCATGCAAAACCAGAGCACTGGGTTGTTTGGGGACTAAACAACCCATTGGTTAACCCATGGTTTGTTGTTGGGTTAACTGCTGGGTTATTTAGCCCATAAACAACCCAGTGCTCTGGGTTCGCATGTCACAATCAACAACCTGTGACCCAGCCAATCATAGGTTGTTGATTAAAAGTAGAAGTGGTGGATGCGCGGAAGCAATGCGCTTGCTCGCTCGCTCCTGCTCACCCCCACCAATTTGTGCATTAAATAACCCATGAATTGGTGTTACGTGCAAACTAGGTCTTTCTGGGTTGTTCGTGGTTAACAAACTATGGTTTGTTAGTGCAGCTGGGTTCATACATCATGACAATCCAGAATTCAACAACCCATGGGTTAGCATTATGTGCAAACCAGCTCAGTGTTTTCATCAAGTTGTTAAAAGCATGTTAATAATGATGATAAACACTTATACTAATTTGCGTAATAATCACCATCATCATCACCACCACCACCACATACACTCTCTCTATAATCTTTACAACAGTCTCATAAGATGAGTGAGCATTATTATTCCTACACTGCAGAAGGGAATAGGGGTGGAGGGTAAGAGAGGGAAGCCTGCAGTGGCTAAGGCCATTTGGTGAATTCATTTGGTTATTTGAACTAGGGGCTTCCTGATTCATGACCCATTCTCTTAGCCACTAGCTACACAGGTCCTATACTTAAAATTCCTTTAGTGCTTTTTGATGGTTCAAAGAAATCCTTGCAACACCCTGGCTTCTAATGGCTGGGGAAAGAGATGGGAACTGCTCACACTCGAGTTGGGACTCTGAAGCTTATGCAGTCCAGCGCAAGCGCACATGGCTGAGCTGTGTGTGATCCCAGTTTTGGTTTAAGGGAACAAATCACTATTTATTAGCTTTGACCAGCCTTCCCCAGCCCGGTGCCCTCCACATGTTTTGGTCTAACAGTGTTCTCCAACCTTGGGTCCCCAGATGTTTTTGGCCTACAACTCCCAGCACGCCCCAGCCAGCTGGCTGGGGCACGCTGGGAGTTGTGGGGACCCAAGGTTGGAGAACACTGGTCTGTAACTTCCAGTATTCCTGAGCATTGGCCATGCTGGCTGTGGCTGATGGGACCGCTGTAGTCCAATACATCTGGAGGACACCAGGTTGGAGAAGGCTGATTTAGACTGAGGGCTTGCAGTATAGGCTTACGAAACAGAATACCTCTGGATCTGTTACAATGAAGTGGCTCCTGTACTTTTTACCTGATATATAATCATATCTGTGAGGAAGATCCTCAGCCAAAGCCAGGTTTCAGTCTTCCACGACACACAAATTCTTGTGAATTCTACAAAATGAAGAAGCGAGTTACAGGGAAATGTCAGGAAATCAACTTTAAACCTTCTCCCCGAGAGCCTTCAGGAAGAGATGCATAAAAATCCACCCAGTATAACAGCATGCATATATACTTACCTTTATCCAATGATTCCAATGAATGGAGAAGTTCCCAGCTCTCTCTAGCCAACCTAAAGCTCTCTTGTACTTCAATGGAGTTTGAAAGGTCTGCTGCATTTATTGTAATGAGCCTGCTTTTCCCCTTCCCAGAAGGATCCTCGTCATCAGAGCTCTACTCAAAAGTCAACACAAATAATAATAACTGACCAATAGTCCACTATAAATTAAAAGTTCAGGAAAACCAAACTGTAAAACTGGCAGTGCCATAGCAAACATTTTTAAATAGTTACTCACCAGATCAGTGATAGTAAGCAGACAACCAGGCAGGAAAACTCTGAAAAGTTGGTGGCTCTTTTGTAAGAACCAAATGACTTTGAAGGCCAGTTAGTAAAAATATTTATTTTCTACCACTTTGAAGTGGCCAAATGTTAATACAACGGTCTAATTTAGGTATTCTAGGATTTAAGTCTTTGGCTTAACAAAAAAAGTAAAGTGCTTACAAATTCACTTCTGCACCAAAAGCAGTAAGCATGTTCTACAGCAGCCTTCCCCAACCTGGTGCCCTCCAGATGTGTTGACTTCAACTCCCATCATTCCTAGTGATGGGAGTTGTAATCCAACACATCTGGAGGGCACCAAGTTGAGGAAGGCTCTTCTGCTGTCTCACACGGGGCCGGTTCATACCATCAAAGAAGCCACCATGGCTTAAGTAAGTGGCTTGTTTTACGGTGGTTCATTTAAACCGGCAGTGCACGCCAGCATGAGCAAGGCACTATTAGCCGAATTACCTGCCCAGGCTCAGCTTGCTGTCATCAGAACCAGGGCAGCATGGTTTGCTTGAGGGGGAAGCAACCCTCAAATAACCAATGGCCTGCTGTTGGGTTATTTGAGGTCCATTTCCCCCACCAACAAGCCATGCTGCCCAGGTTCAGATGACAAGACAGGCCATGCCCAGGCAGGTAATTAAGCTAACCGCACCCAGCATGTGCCAGCAAGCACCACTGATTTGAACAAGCCACCATGGTTTTGATCATGCGGACCAGGTCATATGAGCTGTTTTAGGGTTATGCAAGTGTGGTTCGTGATAAGCCACAGCACCCACCTGCCATGGCTTGAATATTCAAAAGGACCCACTGTGCTGGCTTACAAAACTTAGCCTTTGTGCACCCACGCTTTCTGATGATCTCTGAGCCCCAATCCTCTTCCTCTGCAGGTCGGAGCAAAGTTCAATAAGATATAGGCTTTGAAAAAATTCCAAACTTTTAATTCTAACAACCAACCTTTTGCAAAGTTTATCTTAAGCACTGGATGACACTGACACTACAAGTAGTTATTTACTGCTGAAGGAAGTATGCTTAAAGTTCTCAGCCAATTTCAATATACGTAGTATCAAACAATGCATAAATTATGTTTTATTCTCATTTTAATTCTGATGATTACCATGGAATAGAAATACGTTGATGTAACAACGTAACCATGAAAGTTTGATTCAGGTATTCATTCATCACACAATGTTTGCAATTTATCCTTCAGAACAAAACAATGTTTACTCTTTCTAAAAGTAGAATCCAGAAGAAATACCAATATTCTAAACTAGCCTAACCCAACCAGGTGCCCTTCAGATGTTTTGAACTACAACTCCCATCAGCCCCAACTAATATGACCAATGGTCAGAGATGAAGGGGGCTGTATACCAAAACACCTGGATGGTACTAGTTTTGGGAAGGCAGTTCTAAATCCTTTGCCAAATCACATCTCACTTATGTTAAGAATGAAAGGCATTACCATGGTTTTCTCTCTCCCTTCAGCAAGCTTCCGCTTTTTATGTATATGTTTGCTGCGCTCAATGTCTGTATCACCATAAACATTAGACACATCTTCAAGGAGAACCAGTGGGACTTGATTTGGAGCATTTGGCCCTACGTTTAATATGAAAACACTACTATAAGCACAGTTGCAAATGTGAGAACACCATTAGAATCTGCTTCTAGCCACTAGAAAATCCCTTTCAGCGGTACAGCAAAAACATCCATAGCTATATTCTTCCCTAGCTTGCATATTAATGGATCATCAAGTGTATTCTTCACAGATCCAAGTAAAAATGAAATTTAAATTTTATGAGAAGTTAACACGTGCACTTTGATACCAAATCCTCCTAACATTAACTTGGGCAATTTTCAGAGGGCTATATCCACAGATATGCTTACTTCTGAGCACATGGGTCATTGGCCAGCAACTTTAGGACTAAATCTATCTATCAACTGTAAAAGGGTCATTCCATGTAAAATCAACCAAAAAAAATGAAAAATTTACCTCACCATCTGTGATTTTTTAAAAACTGGCATACTGGTAAACCAGCATGAGAAATGAACATACACCAAATTATAGGTCATTATACCTCACGGTTCAAAAGTACAGTGTGCTCGAAAAATGCCCCAAACACGATTTTTCAGCATTTGTGACTACACAAAAAGTATCATAACTTCCTTCAGAATTGACCTAGAAAGTAAATCATGGTGTCATATGAAAGCTCTCAAACTACCCTTTTATATGATATGTAACATGAAGCATGCATGTGAAATAAAATATTCAAGGTCATAGTTCCTTTAATTTGACCTTGAATTCCAAAAAAACCAAATGTTTTTTTTTGCTGAATTTTTCCTCAGATAACCCATGTTTACCTTGAGTATATGTACCGATTTCCAGAACGGGGTTCCGAACAGTTCAGAAGATGTGAATGTTCTTATACATGCACAGTACCTCCCTACAATAACTTCACCCCCTTATACACACTTAAAACAGATTTTTTTGGAGGGAAATTAAACTTAAGCCCGCCCCCTCCCTTCCGGAGCTTCCGGGGCCTTCAAGCTGAAACCAAACCAGGCATGGGTAGGCCTCAAACCTTCACAGAGATATATCTCTTTGGATGTCTACATTAAATCAAGCTTTATTCACAGATTCTGATAAGAAAGAAAGAAAAAGGCAGGCCTGAAGCCGTGACGAGTGCTGACCCCACTTCTGCTGCAATGTGTTCATGACTTTTCAAATTGTTGAATTCCTGCACACCATTTCTACAGGTAGCATAACTAAGATCCATTATTTCCCTGATGGTGAAGCAGCACAGTATAAAAACGGTAAAAACTTCAACAACTTAAGTAAGCATAAGTCAGATTTCGGTATCGATGCAGAATGGCACTTCTTTGCCACATCGCATGGAAAAGGGTCTTGTGATGGTCTGGGTGGCACTATGAAAAGGTTAGCTGCTCAAGCAAGTTTGCAGCATCCGTATGAAAAACAAATCATGACCCCTCGTCAGCTCTTTGATTGGGCAAAGGAGAACATCACACAGGTTGCATTTCAATACACCACAAGTAAAGATTATGAACTGGAAGAAAAGCTTCTGAAATGTTGCTTCGAGAATTAAAGATGATTCCTGGGACACAGAAAATTCACGCTGTAATTCCGTTAACAAAACACACTGTTGCTACTAAAAGATATTCATTTCAATGCGAATCCAGAAAAGAGACAGTTCTATTAAAGAAGAACTGGAATTGCAAGAAATACGAGAATTTGTTACATGCGTTTATATCTCACAATGGTGGTTAGGTTGTGTTTTACAAACAGATGATCAGAGAGCAGAAGTGTTAGTGAGCTTTCTTCATCCAGCTGGACCAGCAAAATCATTTATGTATCCAGAAAAACAAGATGCCCTATGGATACCATCTTCAGATGTTTTGACAAAAGCTGATCCTTTTTGCTCAACAGGGCACTTCTATACACTAACAGACAAAGAGTGTCAAGCAGCAACTTCAAGACTAGAAACTACTGTTATGAAAAGCTCCTTAATGTTAGCAAGTAATATTTGAACTGCATAAAATCTGATCAGCATATATAAAAGTAACATGGAAAATCTCATCTATGCACAATAATGGTTTTTCAAGCCCACATCTAAGCAAATCAAAATAACTATGCTAATAAGAGTCCCATTTTGAAATCAAGTACATGTTTCCAGGGATGTTAAACGTTATTTAAAACAAAAGGAGTTTTTTGTCATTATTCAAGGTCAAACTTCTGTATATTTATTTGAAAAAAATAAAATGAACCTGTTTTCCCCAAGCATAGTGGTGAGTACCTTTTTAAAAGTACATACAGTAATACCTTGGATTACGAGCATAATCCATTCCGGAGCCATGCTCGTAATCCAAAGTACTCGTACATTAAAGCGAGTTTCCCCATTAGAAATAATGGGAACTCAGATGATTCGTTCCACAACCATTTAATCACTGCTTTGCCAGCTCCCTGGCAGGGAGCCCCATGGAGGGAGCCGGCAAAGCAGTGATTAAATGGTTGTGGGGCTAATGGGGAAACTCACTTTGATGTGCTGGCTCCCGGCCTCGCCTCGCCTCCACTCGCTCTGCTAGCACCTTGCACGCTGCCATGCCAGCTCCCGGGCAGGGAAGCGGCATGGCAGCGCAAGGCGCCCGCAGAGCGAGTGGCCGCAGCATGTCTCCACGCATCTCCCTGCCAGGGAGCTGGCAAAGCAGTGACTCAACGCACGTCACTGACAGGGCCGGATGTGACGCGACGGGACCGCCGCCACTTGCAAAGGGAGGGAGACGCTGCAGCCGCCGCTTACAAAGGTAGGGAGAGGCGGGGGCGGCTCCACGCGTCTCCCTTCCAGGGAGCCGGCAAAGCAGTGCTTTGCCGGATCCCTGGCAGGGAGATGCGTGCAGACGCGCCGCGGCCGCTCGCTCTGCGCTTGGCCTCCAGGGAAGCCCCCGCCTCATGGCCAATCGCTTGGCCGGCCGGTGCAGCAGCACGAGGCGGCGGCTGAGCCCGGCTGCGCCGCGCCTCGCCTCCAGGGAAGCCCCGTGGAGGCGAGTCACGGCGCGGGCCGCGTTTCTAGCATAAATTTACATTTGAAAGACATCTCACAACAGGAGCCACATGCGGCAGCAGCGGCTCGTGTTGCGAGACTTGCTCGTCTTTCAAATGTAAATTTATGCCAAATTTTTCCTCGTCTTACGAGAAAACATCGTAAACCAGGTTACTCGTAATCCGAGGTATTACTGTATTTTAAACCTCATTCTTATGAAAACAATAGGCCCTGCAACTTATTTTTTAATAAGCAGGAACAAGTTCACCAAATCTTAAGCAATTTGCTTTCAGTTGGAAATATTCTTTGATTGATTTCATACCAGAATGACCACCCAGAGGAAGTATCATTATTCTACACAAAATGTCAGAAGTATGCTATTGTGAAAAAGAATACCTAATTCAGAGCTGCACAATTATGACAGGGTAGCTTGTACTTGTGCACAATATTTTATTCAAAACCTAAGTGATGATGCATATTTTCTTAAGATATGTACAGTGAGATAGCAATTCATATGAACTATGACACATACACACAGAGCGTCCCAAAAGATGTAACTCGTTTTCTGTTAAGAACCCCATTTTGAAAATTGGTACATGTATTAAGCACTGTCAGATGAAATACTGTCAGATGAAATATATATTTATTCCAAAAAACCATTTATGTTACATATCAAATGAAAGAGCATTTCAAAGGCTTTCCATCAACACCATGATTAACTTTCTAGGTTCTGTAGAACTGGAATTACTGTAATTTTAATGTTGTCCGACACACAAAAATTAACATTTTTCTTCATATTTTTGATTGCCATATCTCCAAAAGTTTTTGTCCCAGAAGTCTAATTTTTGGAGCAGCTTATTTTCTCAGCAGACCCAACAAGTTCACCAAGTTTTTTCAAATCGGTGACGGTCAGCTAAATTCATTGGTTGATTTTACATGGAATGACCCAAAACTGAGATAAGAAGGGGATCATCAGAGGTACGTATATCTTTAAGCCCAGATATCATGCTTATCAAGGTACAGTGAGCAACCACAAACGTATTCGTGTTGTTTTATATGAAGAACTTTTGGAGCTAGCATAGGAGTCCTAAAAAGCCCCTCTTAACTACAGTTAAGAGATGAGGAACGGACTGCATGATCGTGCGCTCCCTTCCCAACAATTCCCCCTGCCCTTGGTTGGGGGATACATTAGCTGGGCAGGTTCCAGCCTTAAAAAGGATTCTTAACCAGCTTCAACCCTGATTAAGAAGTCTGTTAGATGTGGAACCTGGACAGCCTTAACTTTGATTAACGGCTAGATCAATGTATCTCTTCACCGCAGTTGAGGGGGCAATTCTGCACTTGCTCTTAATGTCTGTAGTCTGATGCCACCAATGCTCAGGGCCAAACTATAAGTGGTGCTAAATGTATCCTTAGGAACCATGTCCAGGGGGTTTGTTCTGAATAGCAGGTGCAAGAGGGCTGTTTTTCATGGGGGCTGCACTGCACGGGGAGGAGTTTAATTCTTTCCTCCCTCACCAGAATCCTGATGAAAATTGCCCTCACTGTGCTGCTATTAGCCCAGAAAAAGAAGCTTTCATTGGCACCAACTGAAGTGGTTCCTAACTATGCATTTAGCATCATATGAACATTGGCCTGCAGAGTCTTTCCGACTAATTTTGTGTTCACACAATTAAGTGTGCAGCTGTTATTCAATTGTTCTGGGGGATTCTGGTGCCTTCCTTCTAGTCTGCCCTCTCAGTCCTCAAACAGCAACATATAATTGCTGGGAAGATGCTATTCTTCCTACAAGTAAACACATCCATGACTATTCTGGGTGCTGTGTGGGATGGGACTGCATTATGATCCACGTGAGCTATTACTAAGGTGCTTTCTGTCATTACTGATCTTCCCATAAAGCAACCACTGATAAGCTTGCAAGGAATCCCAGTCTGATACACAGTGGCCCAGTTCGCACAATCAAAACAAGGCACCATAGCTTAAATAAGCCACGTGGCTTGCTGTGAGCTGCAGTGCTTGCTGGGCAAAATTTGCATAATCACCACCTGGCTGTGGCTTGTTATGTCATCTGAACCTGGGTGGTATGGCTTGTTGGGCGGTATGGCTTGTCATTGGTTGTTGTAGGGTTATTTAACCCTCCAAGAAGCCATGCCGCCTGGGTTCACACAACACGACAAGCCATGGCAAGCCAGGCGCCTGGCACAACATGACAGCCCCTGCAGGTAATTTAAGCCATAGTAGCTTGTCGTGTCATACAAACAAGGTCACTGTAATGCTCGGGGGGGGGGGGGAGCTTTATTTCAACAAACCTTGGAAGAGCGAAGGTTGGATGCTGCTGACGTACTGGAACGCATTCTTGAAGAAGACCAGCATTGTGGAATACACCACTTGGGTCTTGTATTTTGCATTGGCTTCGTTATCATAGTTACTTATGTATCTGCAGACATCTTTCATTTTGAGCAATGTGTCACCAAAGCTTCTGCAGATCGAAGAACACAAGTTAGTGGGGGTTTCTAATCTAATAGCACAAGAAAGCCATTGGATGGGTTCGCACATCATGATAACCCACCCTGGCAATAAGCCACAGTGGGTTGGTTGTTCTGTGAACAACCCACGGCGCACCCAACAGATGATCGGGCTCACCGTGGGTTGTTTGTTCCCTCCCTCCCCCTCAGTCCTCCAGGCGGTATCCCAGGGGACACCATGGCAAGACAGAGTCATCTCTCCCTCCCCACTGTGAACGATTGCCGTTTTCAGCTCTCTGCAGTTTTATTGCACTTTAAACTTTTTTCCCCAGAGATCGCAAAAGCCAGCTTGACAGCCACTGACAGCCCCTTCAAAGTGCCCAAGCAGCACCTAGGAGGGGCTGCCAGTGGTTGCTAATCCATTCCCCCCCCCAAGAACCCCTAATGTGTGCAAATATTTGCGCTCGATATTATTTTATTCTTTTCGGACTTGCGCAAGTGCGGAGGTACGCACTAACTGAAAATGGGCAGCCTCACCTGGGCAACGTCCAGGGAGGTACCTGCTGTCAAAGTGCAGCAGGTACCAACCCTGGACCTTGTCCCAAGGAGGCTCCAAATCCTCTTTTTTCTCCTTTGGTTTGGTAGCTGTCAAAAGGCAAGCTGACAAGCCAAACCAAGGCGTGAGGATTTATACCCCCTTTGAGGCAAGACTCTCGTGTTCCTTTTCTTGGACTACACTGTCCTAAGGGTGAGCTCACTTTTCTACTTGTTTCCCAGAATCTAGGTGGTCGGGAAAATGGAAAAGGGCGAGCCACCCCCTTATCAAAGGAGCTGTCAGTTTTGACAGCTAGCTGTCAAAACTCCGGCTCCTTTTAAAAGGGTTTTTTTTGGCAGGGCACCCCATGGTTTCTTGACAGGGGCATATGCATTCATGCCTGCATATGACCCTGTCAAGAAACCATGGGGTGCCCTACCAAAAAAGCCTTTTTAAAAGGAGCCGGAGTTTGGCAGCTAGCTGTCAAAACTCCTGCTCTTTTGAGAAGGGAGTTGCTCACCCGTTTCCATGTTCCTGAGAAGCTAGATTCTCAGGAACAAGTGGAAAAGTGAGCTCACCCTTAGGACAACGTAGTCCAACCCACCCACCCCCAACACAAGGATCTTGCTGCAAAGGGGGTGTAAATCCCACCTCTCAGCAAAAGCAGCAAGCAATTTTTTGCTGCTCTTGCCAAGCAACTTACTACTGCCCACAACTCACAGTGGGGACAGTCATCCGGGTTTGGATGACACGCCAACCCACCATGGGTGAAACAAACCCTACTACAAACCGTGGGTTCTCAGGGTGGCTTTTTGGGGGGAAAAACAAGCTACCCTGAGGAAAACAGTCTGGGTTCGGACGGCACAACAACCCACCTATAGTTAGCTGCCCATGGTGGGTTGTCATGTCGTACGAACCAGGAAACTGTGGTTGATCTCTTTTGTTTTTCTTTCTGTTCACCAAGTAAATGTCACACTTACATGCACAGTGTAATAGTGCGCATGTCTGCTTATTTATTTATTTAATACAGTTTTTACACCACCCAGTAGCCGAAGCTCTCTGGGCAGTTTACAACAGGTAAAACCATAAAATACAATATAATATAATATAAATATAAGATTTATGCTTAGAAGTTCCATTAAGTTCAATGGGTTGTTATGGCAAGGGTCAGTTAACTAAATACATCTGAAGAAATAATAATTATGTCAAACCTTCTTGCCATGTCCATCTGCCATTCACATCTTACACCCACTATGGATAGTATCTTGAACACCCTTTCCCACGGATCAGTAATTTGAGAGGATTTCTCAGTCAAGCCTTCTATTATGTATTTCTGAGAGCTTCGTTTACTGGGGGATACAAGATCAGATGTGTCCTGCGTACCTAAAATCAATGGAAAGAGCAACTTAATCAATCACCAGAAATCAATCTAACACACTACACTTCCTTCAGTTGGGGTACAATCCTATGCATGTTTAGACAGAAAAAAAAAGTCCTATAATTCCCAGCATGCCCCAGCCAGTATGGCTGACTGGAGGGATGCTGGGAATTGTAGGACTTTCCCCCCCCCCCGTCTAAACATGCATAGGATTGCGCCCTTAGTTTCTCTCCTATTTGTACCCTATAATATGCACATATATTACAGAAAATGCTTGGCCATGTCCAACTGGATCTAAAATGGCAAAATAGGACAAATACAGAGGAGAAAATGGATACTGTGACAAAAATCCTGGATCCTGAACAAGCTTCTCATCTTTACTTTCAAAGTCCTCCATTGCCTTATCTCTCCACTCTTATATTTCAACACATCTCAGCCTGTAACCCTTTACTTGTCTACTCTACCAACCTCAGCTGTTCAAGGGTCTCCTGCTACCTCAAATGATTCCATCCTTTCTCCCTTTCTGTCTCTTATGAATGGAACTGCTCCTCAAGTCTCTGCAATGGCTTTGACACAATTACCTAGCTCCCATACCCTACTGTAATTAAGTCTAAGTATGTGTAATTGTAATAACTGCATATTCTTCCCCTTCTTAATACCTCTATTCCCCTCCCCTTCCTCTGTTGTCTCTCTTGTGTCCTATTCTACATTGTAAGAACTCTACAGCAGAGAACTGTCTCATGCTTTCTGAATGGGTCTCAAAGGGATCTACATGTTCATGTCCAACTACATTGCTGGACTGCACTAACTCTAGTATATTAGTTTGCTTGAACTAGATGGTGAACATTTTTCAAGGATGTGCAGATTTAAACAAGTTTGCTGATTCATTGTTAAAACCACAGTCTACGGTTCCAACATAATGGGGAGAGGGGGGTTAAATAATAAACTTTCTAAAAGAGTTATTGAAGTAAAACCTAAAAGCCTAAAATGTAAGCAAAATCTGTCTCAATAAAAAGCACCCTGGAAGCAACTTCTAAGATATTTCTCTATTTCATGCTGCAACCCTACACTTACTTCTGTGATAATCCCCACTGAACTCAATGGGACTTACCTCCAAATAGACACACATAGGATTGCACTGTAGGGGTGCAATCCTATGCATGTTTAGGCAGAAAAATGTCCTATTAACTCCCAGCATGCACCAGCCAGCATACCTGGCTGGGGAATGCTGGGAGTTGCAGGACCTTTTTTCTGTCTGAACATGCATAGGATTGTGCCTTAAGTCTCTTAAAACCTGTCACCTTCAAGACAATTGATTCAGCAGCAGCCTTGTTTTATCTTTTGTAAAATTATCCAAATCTCTAATAGAATGAACAGGTGCAGCCAACACAAAGGCTGCTTATGTGACTGTTCTTGAAGGTGGGGAAGTGTGGGGAGGGAGAGAAACCAAACCGCTACAACCAGACAGAGATGACCTCCTCAGTAAATCATAGTCCAAAACCCCACACTCTCCCTTGCAAGATGCGTTTGGCTCCAGTGATCTTACCTTGGTACTGGTTTTCCATCTGTGCAGATCTAGTCACATAATTAATATAAAATTCTGCAGCTTTATTCAGGTACTTGTACAACAGGTTGGCAGGGAGCCGCACATCGGGGTTGTTAATTATTAGGGGAAGGACATCACAGACTAAAAAGGAGACAAACGCATCACATTAGGTTTATCAGTTACTCTGACAATATATCATATTTTACAAGGCAAACTGTAACAGGCCTTTAAGCAGACACAGCAGTTAGTGACAAGCTGCTTCAAGACTCATCTAAAATGAGGCCACATTAAGAACAGGTTGGATCAATAGCCTATTAAAATCAGGAAGCAGGTTTTTAAAAATTGTAGCAGCTTCTAAAGCACCATCTTCAAACAGGCATTAGTTCTGTTTGCCCAGACCTGGCTCTGTGTGCTGACGCTGGCTCAGCTTGTCTGAGCGTGGATAGCTAAGCAGGGTCAAGCCTGGTTATTACTTGGATGGGAAACCCCTCCTCTAGTTTCCTGCATTGAGCAGGGGGTTGGACTTGATAGCCTTGTAGGCTCCTTCCAACTCTATTCTATGAAATCTAGGTTAAAGGAGAATGCCTCTTCTAAATTGGTGCCTGTTGCAAAACCTGTGCATACGAATGATTATTTTACTTACATGCAAATATATGCAGATTTAATCAATTAAAATGTTTATAATCAACCAACTAAATTTCTTTAATTGAGAGAGTTTTCTTTAACAACAGCTGTCCTTTCCCATGGATTTGGGGTGGTGTACAACAACTAAAGCGATCACTCTCCATCCTAAAAGAGTTCACAATCAAACGGATGGAAATAGGTGGCTTCAGTAGGGCAAATTAAAACAATTCTTGTCCCTATTAGTCCCCATGTTCCACCTTGAGGGTCGCAAAACATTTAAACACCAGCTCTGATGACATATACTTTATTCCACTTCCATTTTCCTTCCTCCGCTCCATTCTCAGCTGACAAACAAAAAGGAAAGCAAAGAACCCCAAAACCCCTTTCCCTCCCATCGACAGTGCACATAATATGAAGCAGCCGAGTATGTTACATGGGAGGGAGACAGGATTTAGGGAATGATAGCCTAGATGCTACTATGACTATGCCATAATGAGCCTCACACAAGTGATCCAAGCAAGTGCAGGGAATTTTTTTTATTGCAACACCATTGATGTTGTATTCTGGCACAGTGAATTTACTCTCCCTTTATGTACAACACAGCTTTTAGACACTCACCCATCCCCTTCTTCCCCTGGATTAGAAGAAACCTTGGTACAAGCTTGTGTCTAGAGCTCTGTCAGAGAACTATATAATAAACCTGCTACATTACTAACAGCTTAAATCAGTAGTCAAGATTTGACTGATAATTTTTAAGAAGAGCCTTTGCCTCTTGGTGCATTTTCAAACTCCAGCAAGCCACAAACACACATCTTAGAACTAAAAGGCCAACTAGAAAATAAGAATCCAACCAAAGTTTGGTTTTGGAAATCAACATTTTTCCATGAGAACTATTTCCTGCACTTGCTTAGATTGTGTGTGTGCGCACGCGCACATGTGCGCTACATTCAGCTTTGCATTTGTGATCAAGAAAAATATTGCCTCTAAGACAGTACTTGGTATCTGCGGTTTTTAGAAGTACTAGTATTAAAAATAGTTTTAAAATTAGAATCCGCGGCTAATCTATTAACTGAGGCACCTTTTTAGTCAATCAAAATGTTTCTTCATTGACTAACCATTTAATCAACTGAGGGCGCAATCCTATGTATGTTTAGACAGAAAAAAGTCTTACATATCCCATGC
The DNA here is from genome assembly GCA_021292165.1 of Shinisaurus crocodilurus. Classification (NCBI taxonomy): domain Eukaryota; kingdom Metazoa; phylum Chordata; class Lepidosauria; order Squamata; family Shinisauridae; genus Shinisaurus; species Shinisaurus crocodilurus. Next base: position 97,120,909 of record CM037880.1, read on the forward strand.
TGGCTGGGGCACACCAGGATTTGTAGGACCTTTTTCTCTCTAGACATGCATAGGATTGTGCCTTACTTGCTGCAGCTCTAATTCCATCAAAATCAATGCATTAGATAAAATTAGTCTAAGACAACATGTTTTGTACATGATTGGCCTCCTTATTTCATACTGGATATCCAGATACAAAATAAATCATGCTGCTGCTTTTCTATTATATATTTATTTATTTTGTAAATTGTGTGAAATCCCTTTTTAAATAAGAAAAAAAAAGATAAGACACAAATCAGGGGGGATCAGATATATATTTAATTTACACAGCTCAAGACACCAGTTTACCCAACATGGGGTGTGAATTTTTGCAATAAAAAGGACAGATCTCACGGATTCCTCCAGACTTTTCATATAGATGACTTATCATGTACAAGATAGCAAAAACACCCACGTAATGCCAAGGTATCTTCAATGTATTAAAATAGCACATCTTGCCTTTTACTTTTAGAATAAAATTCTGTTCTTACCAAATAATTTTCTAAAGCAATTGACAGGTGATTCTTGGTCTTCAATGTTTTCTGCTTCTAACAATGTTTCTCCAAGGCCCACCTTTGCAAAATTTAAATACAATTAAGACCTGATTATTATTCTTTCAAGCTGTTTTGCAGAATGTTTACAACTTATTGAACAAAAATATTAATGGCTTCCTTCGTCACCATGCCCACCTGCCCAGAGGGGAGAAAAGTGTGGGCGAGGGGTGAGGAGGGAGGTGAGTGTGAGGGAAGTGGGTGTTTGAGAACAATTTACAGTCCACAGCTCTATTATCATATTACCAGCAGTACGTTATGCTCGGGAACAGCAATTTTTTAAAAACAGTCAAAATGTCTATATTCATAAATCAGCAAGTTTGGTGTTTCTATCTTTTGAAGTAAGAAGAAAGGACAAGGTGCAGAAGGAATCAAATTTAGCTTATCTCAATTCAGCATCAGGAAGACTTGTTCCTCTGCATCCACCAACTGCTTTGCTATTCTAATTAATTCTAGCATGGAATGGTCCAAAGATCATGGACTCCTCCAAATGGCTTGGATCCAGATTTCCATGCATGCAAATGGGTTGGCAGAAGTGAACTTTCGCACAGCCTTCTTGAACACGGCAGCCCCCTGAAAATGCTACACAACAGGTATGGGGACCCTACTGAATGGGGTAGACTTTGATGGGAGGGAAGGGGAGGATCAACTAAAATTGGGCAGAGGCACCTTCCATGAGCAGAGCTCAGTTCACAAAAGGTGCCTCTACCCATTTTTTGGAGATCTCCCCCCCCCCAGCCCCCTCACTTCAACCTACATCATTCAGCAGAGCCCCATGATGTAGCATTTTCAGGGGGGTTCTTTGGAGAGGAGGGGGAAGAGATGTCTGCTTCTGTCAGCCCAGTTGTACACTCCTAATTTGGATCCAACCCAATGTCTGTAATTTTTTGTTTCAAGGTTATGCCTTTGGTACCATCCTACCAATCTGCACCATCATCTACTAGTATGTCAGAGTACATGAATATTACTTTGTAAAGCTTCATAACACCTTAAGGAACAAATGAACAAGTATTTGTAATACAAAGAACCTTCGCCCTCTTACCCCATGCTGAACCACAGTCTCAGGGAAACGTCGCAAAAGGAGGAGCAACATTTCAGCCCGTTCTAATGTATTGAAGCATTGCTCTGTGGCTTTCAGTAACATTTCACACTGAACACGACCTGGAAGGGTCTCAAATAAACCTGTGTTGGGAAGAGGACAATGAACCAAGCAACCTATTCAAAAGTGGGGGGTAGGTGGGAAAGGAGAAAATAAACAGTTTGGGTGGAGCACAAAGCAGGAGAATAACAGACACAAAAATCTGAGTGGGATGACACATTGGCGAGATCCTTTCCTTCCATGAACAGTACACATTGTGAAGCTTTTTCACTTCCCACTTCCCTGTGCCCCACAAAAGTTTGTTCCTGGGAGTTGGGGGGCCCTTGTGAATTGTGTGGCATATGGTGATGCGGGCTACAGATGGAGGGGGAGCTGAAGGAAATCCCCTCCCCTCCAGCCCCAGCCTCGAGCTTAGAGTCAAAAGAGGATGAGCAGTCCAAGTCCAGGGACGCTGTACCACCGGTGGAGGAACTGGACTGAGCACCAGGTGGGAAGTCACAGAAAAGAGAGAAGCGCTTGCCCTCAGGGTAGGGGGCCAGCCCTTTAAGGACTCACACTCTTCACTCAGAAGGGTGGAGTTTGGGAGTGGGTAGCGGGACTCATAAGGCCTCAGTTTGTCTCCAGCCTTTGTTAGAATAAGATGCTCACTTGGGAATTTCTCATGAGGTTGGAACCACTGGCCTGCCTTATGAGTACCAGCTATATATGGGTCAGAACATCCCCTTTATGTGAACAGAGGAACAACTTAGGATCCAAGCCTTTGAACTTGTAATATGTCGTTCCCTTTTTCCTCCTATTCATGCCATACAAAGGATTATAAACTGAAATATGTTAATACTGGAAAACAGGCTTAAATGCATGGAAAATAAGACAAAATAGTTGCATGTGGGAAGTTTAGATCAAAGTCCACTTCATCACTTCATCACTTTTGAGAAGAGCTTTAGTTGTGCTCAGACCTGCATGCATACATTCCAATGCCTCTGAATAAGTACAGATATAAACCTATACGGAGTTTAAACTGTTAGAAAGAAAAGGTTTTCTGTAGGGAAGGTTCTGTATGGAATGTTTGCTGCAAGGCCCCAAGTTCTCATACATGAGTGATGGGTCAGAGCAGTAGTACCTATTATAACTAGACCAATAACAGGTATGGAAATTAGAGGTTTTATGGTGCAACAGCAGCTAGGCTATATCGCGCCAAACAGAAGTACGTATATTTTAAGCAGTCTTAAAGCAGCAACATGCTGACACATTGCCGCATGTTATTTATCTTTTTATAAAGTAAAATAATTGGGGTATAGGTTAGCATTGCATTTTAAGGATCAGACTAGAAGGAACAAACCTTCCCATAACTACTCTTGAATCAAAAATCAATGGCTAGTGATAACAGTGATTAAGCAGACAAACTAAGTTATCAACACCATCACTGCATGAAGGCTTGTGAAATCTGCCAGAGCTGGGCTAGGTACCTGAACCTCCGAGGTGGTTAGTGCCTCCTTGAGGGGCAGTGAGGTTTGAAAGAAGCAGTGGTGAGGCCCTCGTTGAAGAAACCAAATCTAGATCCTATGGTTTTGAATAACTACCGCCCTGTGTCAAATTTATCATTCTTGGGGAAAGTGCTAGAGGTCTGGTGGCCTCACAGTTCCAAGTAGCATTGGAGAATACTGATGATTTAGATCCATTCCAGTCAGGTTTCAGACCGGGTTATGGAACAGAAATAGCCTTGGTCGCCCTGGTTGATGACTTACTCTGGGGAATGGATGAGGGGGATGCAACCCTGTTGGTTCTTCTGAGCCTCTCAGCGGCTTTTAATACCATTGACCATGGTATCCTTCTGGTTCGTTTATCTGGATTGGGCCTGGGAGGCACAGTTTTAAAGTGGCTGCGGTCCTTCCTGGAGGAGCGGTCTCAGAAGGTGATACTGAGGACTTTTGTTCCACCCCATGGCCATTAGCCTGTGGGGGCCGCAAGGTTTCCAACTGCACGAAATGGCTGGGGAAGGCATCAGGAGGTTTGGCTAAAGGGCCATCAGTATGCAGATGATACGCAGCTCTACCTCTCATTTCCATCTGCACATCCCTGGGAGGTTGCTGAACTCATGAACCGGTGTCTGGAGGCTATTTTGGGGTGGATGAGGGCAAACAAGATGCAACTTAATCCAGACAAGACGGAGGTATTGTGGGTTGAGAAACCAACTACTCTGGATGGAGGTTTACAACTGGTCTTAGATGGGGTTGCACTCCCCCTAAAAGATTCAGTTCACAGACTGGAAGCCCTCCTGGATTCTGTGCTAACTGGGGAAGCCCATGTGGCTGCGGTGTCCAGGAGTGTATTTTAGCAGCTTAGGCTGGTATGGCAGCTGCGCCCCTATCTGGAGAGGATGGACCTTGCCTCGCTTATCCATGCACTAGTGGTATCCAGGCTGGACTAATGTAATGAGTTGTACATGGTGCTGCCTTTGAAGAATATTTGTCATGTACTCACCAGGGGAGGCTGGCGACTCCTATGTCAGTGGGGCCCCTTATCCATTTCAGCTCTTATTCTGAGCTTTATAGGAGCTATCCATGGTGCTAAACTCCATCCCCCAAATAGGTTCACCACCATGGATAGCTCCTATAAAGCTCCAAATAAAAGCTGCAATGGATTAGGAGCCCCACCGAAATAGGAGTCACCAGCCTCCCCTACCAACTGCACTATATGTGCCACTATGTAAAAACTGCTCCGGAAGAAGCAATTTGCAGCCCACATAAAGAAATCAGGATTTGATTTCAGCCTTCATAGGCCATGTGTAATTTTGCAAACTAGGTCTGCAATCCTATGCACACTGACCTGGGAGTAAGCTCTACTGAACACTGTAGGACTTACTTCCAAGTAAATATGTAATGGATTGCGCACTGTAGGATTCTCTGCTGGAAGATAAACAATTTGTTGGCCAGGACAAATTGGAGAGAAGCTACTATGGGCATGTTCTTCAAAAGCCTTTAGATATCAAGCCAACTGTGAAGCTAGGATTGTTAACTGTCCTGCAAGGTATTCAATAGCAGGGGAAAAAAAGTATACCTCTTAAAAACTGAGTTTGCTTATCCTGAGAGTCATTCCTTAATGCAGATGTAATAACACTAATCTCCCGCCATACCACCGGTTGATCTGGAAAATTTACAAACCTGAAACAAAGAATTGGGGGGGGGGGGATTGGAATAATTAATATCTGAAGTAAATCAAAAACAGATTTTTTTTCTTATGAAAAGCATGCTATTAAAAATGCAAATATTTTGTCTAGTTAGTCCTATTAACAGCAATACAAATTATGTTGGAACAAGAGGTTTTTAAACAGTCAATATCTATGTTCCTAAATTAGCAAGAAATAAATCATTAAGAAAATGGACAATATGGAGATGGTAGAACTCAGGGAGCCACCTGTAGTCTCTTTCATTATAAGAGTACAGTAAAACCTTGGATTGCAAGTAACTTGGTCTGCAAGTGTTTTGCAAGACAAGCAAATTTTTAAAATAAATTTTAACTCGATAAACAATTTAACAATACAAGTACTGTAGTATGGTCAAGAAAAATGAGGACTTTACACTATCATTCTTTATTGCAGCTTAAATTAAAAATATGTCTACAAATTTCTTATGGGGAATTTCGCTTTGATATACAAGTGCTTTGGATTACAAGCACGTTTCTGGAACGAATTATGCTTGTAATCCAAGGTATTACTGTACTTTATTAGTATAGAATTAGGCATTCTAAACCATTAAACAAAATTTCTTCTAACAAAGCAGAAATAAGTCTGATTCATGGCTTTTATGTCAGTTTCTTGTTATGAAATGGATTAAGACAGTTCTATACTAGAAAATAATTGATATGATGAATTGGTATAATGAAAAAGAGCAGAAAGCCCGAAACTAATAGAAGGAAATGTTTGGAAGTTTACCCAGCTATTTCTATAAACTGATGCAGCTCTCTTCTAACAGCGGCCAGCCAGATGCTTCCAGGAAGCCCAAAGTCAAACCATGAAGGCAATACTCCTCCCTTACCGTTTGCAGCCCAAACAACTGGTATACCACCTTTGCAACTAGAGGTGCCATTTACTACTGTAGCTAATAGTAGTTGATAGACCTCCCCACCTCCCCCATTAATTTGCCTAATCCCCCTTTAAAGCTATCACCACATATTATGGTAGCCAGTTCTGTACATTAATTATGTGTTGTATAAAGAACTTTCTTGTTCCATCCTAAAGAATTGCTAATGAATGTCATTGGTGACCATGAGTTCTAGTAGAGAGGAAGAAAATGTCTCTCCACTTTTCTCACTTTAAATAATTTTTTGTCTCTCCCCCCCTCCCCAGTTTTCTTTATTCTGTCATCAATCTTACATGGTCTTGGTTTCTCATCTTTACTGTCACACCTTATTATAAAACAATACAATTACAAGTGAAGTGGTTTCTCTACAGATTCAGCCCTTGATTGGAAAAAACTTTAAAAAATATCTTACATGTCATAGAGCAATCTGCCTGCTGATGCAGTTCGTTCTGCATTTCTCTCAATAGAGTACATCTCATACTGAAACACAAGAGAGAAGACTATAAACCGCACAGAAAATACAGATCTATCCTTCAGCTAGATTTCTCAGTATCACATCTCATCTTTTCTACCACACCATAGGGTGGAGGACAAAAGCATTAAACAAATTATGTGGGCTCCGTTCCTTTCAACCTATCTAGCAAATGTGAGCATTTCGAGGGGACAGGGAAATATACAGCCATGAAATCTGCATGGTTTCAACAACCCCTAGAACAAGCCATGAGTTGTCAGGGTGGCTTGCTGTCCAAAAACAAGCCACTCTGCAGGAAGCAGCCTAGATTCAGAGGACATGTCAACCCACCATGGCACAGATACCTGCAATTTTTGATAACTTGTTTACTGTGCAGTATTGCCATGGAGATATGGCACATTGGACTTTGCCCATACAGATCCAGCATGTTACAACTATCTGCCCACCTCAGTCCTCACCTGAAATGTGGATATAACACAACTTGGCTGTCACTTAAGACAGGGTGGCTGCAACACGCATCCCAGTCTACATTTTGGGGACAGTAGCACTAGATTATACAACAGGATTGTTATGAACTCCTCTTGGTCTCAGCCCCCACCCTGCAACATGAGGGACAGGAACACTGGGCAATTTGTTGCTTTGCCTTAGTGCAGAAGGACGAGCAGAACAATGTTTAAATGCTAAAATACATACACAAAGTCACATTTCCCCAGACAGGAGGCTGTATCCAATGGTAGTCCTTACTTAGAGCAGACCTACTGAAATGAATGGGCCTTAAGTTAGGTCTACTCTTAACACTGGATACAGCCAGGAAGACCCAAGTTTTTAAACAGCATCGATAGCTCTTTGCTTCTACTATCGGGACGGGGCTCTGCTACCAAATAACGTGGATGATGAAGTCCTGCATTTCTCCATTCTATCTTAAGAGCGTTTTCAACCGCTAAACGAGAGAAGAAAACATGGTGTCAGGAGTCGGAAGAAGCTCGGTCTAAACAGAAAGGAACTGCCAGGCTATCACTTTCTTGTGCCTATGGGCGGGGGAGGCGACTCGCCCGCAGAGGCACAGCAAGAGGCGGTGGGGCTGCTTAGCGGGAGCCAAGCACTGCGAGCAGCCCCAGAAAAGGAGGGACTGATGGGGTGGAGGCGCCGCCCCTGCCAGCGCTGCCCTTTGCAGACCTGGATGTTGAAGTCCGAGGGGTAGAGACTTCGTGCAGTGATGAGCCAGGCTTTGGCCGCCCACAAGTCCCCCTGGACCAGCTCCCGGGCTCGCTTCACCAGGAACTCGCAGTCCCCCTGCGCCGACATCTTGGCCGCTGCCGAGGCCACGCGCCCTTACCACCCGCACATGCGTAGACGAGGCCCAGTCAAAGTCACTTCCCCAAGGACCAATGATGTCGAGGAGGCGTTTCGCGCATGCTTTGTCTTAAGAAGCTGTAGATTGACAATACCGTTTCGGGAGACGATACTTCCTGGCTACATCTGACGCCATTTTTTTGCAGGGTAAAAGTGACTATTTTCTCTAAGGAGATTTAGTAAGCAGCCAGTCCAAATTTGTTACCAGCGGTGGGGAAGGGTATAATTAACCATTTCCTTGCGTGGCTATTGCCACCAAATTCGACATGCAGAAACACGCCGCTGCTTTCGTATCTGTATTAGCTGTAATTGCAATTTTTAAAAAAAACTTTTAAAAATATTTTCTCTATTAAATAACTGGCTTAGAGCACACACTCGTTGTGGCTACCTCTTGTTAGGAGGGACAAGCTTCTGCCCAGTCACAGTTAAGTTAACATCCTGGATTTTGTCATTGTTGTTTTGTATACGCAGCCATCACTTCCATCCCAGGGGAAACCCCAAAAAGTGGCGTCAAAAGGAACGAGGAAGCGTCTTTTTCAATCTATGGATGTGTCACTCTACAAGTTTATCTCTATGTGGAATAGCGTGGGAAAAGGTGGAAGAGACCTGGCTCCTTTCTCTTTTAGTGGACTCAATAAATTAATTAGCGTTTGTTTGTTAAATGTAGAGGTTAACTGCAGAATCCGAGGCATGTCTATTCAGAAGTAAGCCCCACTGAATTTAATTAGGTGATTCCCAGGGAAGTGTGTACAGAACTCAACGCAGTGGGACTCTCTTCTGAGTAGACAATGCATAGGATTTAGTTGCACGAGATCCTGTTTTAGTATATTCTCAGTTGTTGAGGCTGCACTCTTAAAGGAGCCTAGAGCCAGATACATGCCTTTTAATTTATTTTATTTTTATTTATGATATTTATACCAATCCTCCTCTCCATTTTACCCTCAACAACCCTGTGAGGTAGGTTAGGCTGAGAGTCAGTGACTGGCCCAAAGTCACCCAGTGAGTTTCATGGCCGAGTAGGGACTAGAACCCAGATCTCCCGAGTCCCAGTCCAACACTTTTAACTTTTAAAAGTGTTTAAGAGTTTACTTAAATTGCCTGGCATTAACTACATGACAATATATTCATGACTTTTCAAAAAATAAGAATACATCGCCACATGTCCATTTACTAGACTACTTGAGAAAGAAGAGTATTGGTATCCTGCCCTAATTTACAAAAAGCTCTTTGAATGCTTGCAGTGTGTTATATAAACATGGGTAAATGTTTTTTCTTGCTTCCTGAGCACCATTAAATCAAAGCACACTCTTGGAAGTTCGAGTATGCCCCATGTTTTTAATTTGCTGCTGCATGCATCCTATTCCCCGCTCGGCCATGAAACTCACTGGGTGACTTTGGGCCAGTCACTGACTCTCAGCCTAACCTACCTCACAGGGTTGTTGTGAGGATAAAATGGAGAGGAGGAGGAGGATTATTATGTAAGCCGCCTTGGGTTCCTTGCAGGAAATAAGGCGGGGTATAAAATAAATAAATAAATTGTCCCCTGAGGACAATGGACAAGAGTAGAATCATAGAAAAGTAGAGTTGGAAGGGGCCTATAAGGCCATCGAGTCCCACCCCCTGCTCAATGCAGGAATCCAAGTCAAAGCATCCCTGACAGATGGCTGTCCAGCTGCACCTTGAATGCCTCCAGAGTGGGAGAGCCCACCACCTCCCTAGGTAGTTGGTTCCATTGTCTTATTGCTCTGACAGTCAGGAAATTCTGTAACTCTCAGGCTAGCAACTGGTCTTTTTCTGTTAGTTCAAATATCCAGAAGCAGGGAAACTGATTGAGGGGGAAATTTACAGGATTTTTGGAATGAGTCCTGTGCAGGCAGTGGCGGCTGGTGCCCACTACGGTTGGTAAGACAGAGGACGGCCACAAGAGATGGCGGACAATTTAAATTAATTAATTACTGCAGGCAGAAATGTATTGCACTTAAAAATCACACACACACACCAGATCAAGGCAAGCCACTTAAATTCATCATGCTGCAGACAATTTAATTAATTAATTTGATTTCTACCCTGCCTCTCCACGAAGAAGACAGAGCACAAGGCAGCTAACAATCATATGAAGTATTATTATTTTTTAAAAAGCAATGTAAACTAGGTTAAAACTTGGTTAATTAAGTACTGTAGCTATAACAGCAGCAGAAAAACAATAATTAGCACTAGGAAGCATCCCATGTCTAATTGTTCTTCTAAGAAGTTGTGTCCATCCGTATGGGAATTCTACAGAGATCAGGGTCAGGCCTGGTTATTACTTGGTTGGGAGACCCCTCCTCTAGTTTCCTGCATTGAACAGGAGGTTGGACTCGATGGCCTTGTAGGCCCCTTCCAACTCTATGATCCTATGAATCTATGAAGCAGCACCACACATCTGCAAAAAGAAGAAAAGAACAAGAAGGGGGGTGGGATGGAGAGCAAGCCTGTCTCCAGCCAGCGGAAAGTAGACTATGCCAAGAGCATATTGAAAAGCTGTCTTCAGCCAGGGCTGGCCAGTTTAACAACTCAGTTCCCTGTTCTGATTGCACACTGGATTCTTTGACTCAACAGAAAACTGCTTCCCCCACCTCCCTCACTTCCTCTTAAACCTGCTTGGACAATTTGAAGCTTGTGGATTCTTCCCCCCACCCTCCCATCAGAGGAAAGTTTATGTGAGGATATCCTTCTTGACTGGTTCATTCCATGAAGCTGTTTTTCCCCCTTCCTGTTTTCTCTCAGGAAACTGGACGTGAACACAAGGCTCTCATTGCAGATCTGTGACTGAGCTTCTGACCTGAGCGGTGCCAATCCCATTTGACAGTCAAGTGCTGGTTTAGCAAGTAGCATGGTTTGCAAGCCTGTGGCAAATACTCGGGAATTAGAACCAGTGAGAAGTTGCCTTTAGTGTGGATTTTAAAGAGAAGCTTTCAGTGAACACCAGCCAGGGTATCTTATGCAAGATAATAAATTATCTTCATTCTGAAAGAGTCTGGAACAAAGCTACATCTGATGCCTCATGGAGAACAGCATGGCCCTGCACAGATAAGTGCATGCATGATACTTGCTTACAATTTTGTAAGTACCACAGAATTTTAGGACAATCAATGTTTTAAGATGTATAGTTTTGAATTCCTTACGTCTAGTCACTTCCTTGTAGCTTGTGTGTGTGTGCGCGTGTGCTTTTAATAAGACTTTACTTCATAAGGAGTACTGCAGACATTTATTAAAATGACTTGCTTTTGGGATTCCTTAAGTTGATAAAAACAGTATTATACTCTTTAATGGAAAAGTAGACTAAAAACATCAGGTTGTATCCAATGTTAGCCTAACTTAAGTCTCATTCATTTCAATGGGTCTACTCTAAATAGAACTAACATTGGATACTACCCATATTACATTGTCCAAGCTATAATAGATGAAACTTCCTTGTTCCCTTCCCCCATATTAGAAAGTAAACTTTGAAAATAAAGAATATACTCCTTTTACAACTGGGCTGCATTTACTACGTTGTGAGTTGTCATTTTTACAATCCAGTTAAATCAACAGATTCTTAAAAAATAAAAAAATAAAAAATCCTGCATTTCAACTTAAGACCCTTGCAGCAAAATCCTATGCATGCTTACTGGAGTGAGTTTAAGATTGCCAGCCCTGGTTTTGCCACCTAAGGCAGGAGAGAACACACGCTGCTGCTGCATTGCAGCCCTTCCCGCCACCGCCTCTGCTTCACACCCCTTCCGCTTGCTGCTGTATAATGCATCATGCACCCCTTCCCCTTGCTGCCACCACACTGCATCGGCTCTTGTGGTTGCAAGAGCTCAGCCAGACAGATCTCATGAGAGCCCCACAGCTGCTGCTTCCAGCTGCCCAGCTCTCCACAGAGCTGAAGAAGGTGGGCGATGAGGGAAACAGAGGGCAGGCAGCTGTTGCAGAGAGTCGGGCCACGCAGTACTCTCCAACCTTGGGTCCCCAGATGTTTTTGGCCTACAGCTCCCAGCATGCTGGCTGGGGCATGCTGGGAGTTGTAGGCCAAAAACATCTGGGGACCCAAGGTTGGAGAACACTGAGCTAGCTGCTCTCTCACTGCAGCAAATGCCATGGTGGGAGAGCAGCTGGTGGGGCTCTCCAGAGGAGCAACCGCTGGAGGTGGGCCCTGAGGATTGCTGATTAAAACTCCAGATATGTATTGATTACAACACTAAAATAATATGACATTGGTCAGAAGATTTTGAAAATCTGTTGCACAGTGAATCATGGCCCACCCACCTGAAGTCAAATCTCCTTTTTCTGGTTCCTTCTTCAGCATGAGAATGGCAAGTGCATACCCTCCAACATTTCACAGATGAAAATAGGGACACATGTGAATGCGTAAGAGGTATGGTTAAGCAACATGAAGGTGTGATCAGGAGGGCGTGGCCAGGCAACATGAGGGCATGGTCAAGGGTATGGCCAGGCAACCAAAGGGCATGGTCAAGTACAAAAGTTATTAGAGGAAACACAATCTTATATAATAATTATTACATTGTTATATATTATTTTATAATATTTTATTAGTGGCTTTTGTAATCTTTTTTACCTTACTTAAACCCTTAATTGTTGATATCTGGTGTTCTTGAAGGGGGGGGTGTATCAGTGCTTGCAGGGCAATCTCTTTTTGTTTTAAAATTGTCAGGATTGGCCCGGCATTTTCAGGGCAGTTGGAGAAGGAGAAGAAAAGAAGGAGATGCGGAGGAGGGGGAGCTTTTGGGTGGGGGGAAATACAAAAAGACACATTAGGGTTTCGAGCCCCTTCAGCATTTTGCTTTGTGTATGGGCTGGCAAAGTTAAGAAGTCTCCTGAGGGTCAGATCCTGAGGTAAAGTGCAGCCTGATGGACGAGTGTGTGTGTGTGTTGTGGGGGGGAGGGGGGCAGAGAAAATAGGAAAAGCTAGGCTTCTGGGTCAGCTATAACCCCTTGCAGGGATCGATCAGGCAGGCAAGCACTCGCCTCCCCCCACCCCAGGACTACATCAGCTGCAGGCAGGTGGCCTCCAGACCAGGGCCCTCCAACCTTGGGTCCCCAGATGTTGCTGGTCTACAGCTCCCAGCATACCCAGCTAGCATGGCTAATGGCAAGGGATTCTGGGAGCTGTAGGCCAGCAACATTTAGGGACCCAAGGTTGGAGAGCCCTGCTCCAGACTGTCCTTCAGACTTGCTTTGAAGTCCTCAGTAATCTGCTGGCATTGCTGCTGTGAGGCCTCCAGTTTTGCTTCATGACTTTCTCTGAGCTGCTATCCAAGAATCTGGCTTTGCTGCTCCATTTGCTGCTGAACATCAACTTCATCTGCTCCAGGAGTGTTGTTGTTACTCCCTCCATGCTAGCTCAGGCATGCCAACTCACAAATCCTTTCCCAGAAAATGCAGTCCTACTTCTAAATCCAGAGTAACGCCCTACTCTCCAGGTAGTGAGAACTCCAGGGGTGCAAGTGTGTCCCCAGGGTTTCAGTTTCCTTGGAATAAAGGTACTGAAGGGTTATCACATTTCTGTGATATATGGTTTATTTACACACACATATACAGGTTAAAATGGGGATTCACAGCAGTTACTGCTTTCCCAATTTGGGGTGGGTGGGTTGTACCTTAAAGATGCTTCCAAGAGGTACAACCTAGCTTCTGTCTCTGTCTGCTCACATTTACACAGACTGAATTAGCTCATTGCTTAAGGGAGGGGGGGGAAGTTGAATCCCATTCAGACTTTTGCTTAGCAATAGTTCCACCAGGCCAGCAAGTCTGACCAGCTTTAATCAGTTAACTCTTTCCTTGTCACAATCACCAAATTATGATTGTGGAGGACCAGCACCCGGGTCCTCTGCGTGAGTTCGGCGCTTAACGGGTTAACCGGCACTGAGCTACAGCCCGTACAAGCGATTGAAATTGACTAGGAGGTTTGCGCTGCAAAAGGAAACTCCAGAACATTTGTATGACCATATAAGGCATTTATTTACTACAAGTTAAATGGAGCGGAACTAATAGCTTTCTAGGTATGCTACAACGTCAACATGACCTGACGTGATCTCCGAGTTTATCAATGAATGGGTTCCCAGGCTAGCATATTGAGGAAAGTCAGTTACCTTAGACCAGAGACTCTGCGCTGGTCAGTTTCATGCCTGGCTCCGGATCCGCCTGATCCAGGGAAGAGAACAGCTTCGCCCAGCCACAGCTGGAGGACTGACTTGATGAAGCGACCCGTGTTCCCAACAACTCCCAGAAGATGTGCAAGGGGTTTTCTACCCCATCTTTTCCCGCTCTCCCGCCCCCTGCTTGTCAGGTGGGCGTATCCCTGCCCCCTGTGTGGCAGGTGGGCTTATGCCTGCCCGGGAAAAGATTATGTATCCTGGTCCGGGGTGTACTTTACAGCTCATAGTGGCTGCCCTGTCTTCTTGATGGTCCGCAATTCTCCTTTGTGGATTCCGACCGAGAACTTTCTTGTTGGTCTGCAGGTTTCAGCACCTCCAGTTCCCCTCCCACCCCCTGTGGAGAGGTTTCTGCAGACAGAGCTTGGCAGGGAAATGTGTGGGTGCGTTGTGTGTTGTGTGTGTTCATGTTCCTTTTACAGTTGGGCTTTCTCCACAACGATGTTGGGAGTGACCTTAAGAAGATTATCCAGACCAACCCCTTTGATTCTGGCCTGAGATTTCATTCTTTCCCTCAGAGCCCCTGAGACTGCAACTGCTAAAACCCTGAAACTTCAGGTCAGACCTTGAGACCTGGCAACTCTAATCCACAAAAAGGCTGCACTGAGGCCATTCTGGTGCAGAATGTTTTAGAAATGGGCTCTTAGCTGCCAAGTTCCCATACCAAGTATATTTACTTTCACCTTTGCAGCCTGCAGTATCCCAAAGGCCTCAAGCACATAGCAATATTTATCAGGACAAAGAGAATGGTATGTTTTGAAGATGCCTAGTTTCTCAAAAGAAAGGGCCTTAGAATTTAAATGGTATTTAATAGTATTTAATATAATGGTATCTAATACAGTCATGCCTTGGATTGAGAGCATAATTCGTTCCAGAAATGTGCTTGTAATCCAAAACATTCTTATATCAAAACGAAATCCCCCCAAAAAAATTTGTACAGAGATTTTTAACTTAAGCCATACTACAGTACTTGTATTGCAAGACGTCACTTGTATATCAAGTAAAATAAATAAATAAATAAATATTTAAAAATTTGCTTGTCTTGCAAAACGCTCTCAAACCAAGTTACTTGCAATCCAAGGTATTACTGTAGTATTTAATAAAATACTTACGGCAGATTTTAAATTAGAGGAAAACTTGAAAACCAAGTGGCAGAATTTATTTTATTTTTTAGCGCTCTGTTGGGGTTTAAGCCATGAAGTAGAAAACTCATACAGCAATAAAATTATTAGTCTTTCAGATGCCACAGGAGTCTGTTGTTTTGTCTAATCTTACTTTTAGACATTCATGTCCAGCGAGATAACCACATCCAACGAGGCAGTATTTTTGCTTTCATTCTGTACATGCAGATGTTGCAAAGAGAGGCCAAGCACTTTATAAATATAGGGGCATGTTGCAGTTTGTATATCATATACTATACCTCTATCTATGCACACTAGTTCCTGGATTCCACCTCTTTGCCACAGTGCTAGCACAGTGTTCTCCAACCTTGGGTCCTCAGATGTTTTTGGTCTACAACTCCCAGCATGCCCCAGCCAGCTACGCCAGTTGTAGGCCAAAAACATCTGGGGACCCAAGGATGGAGAACACTGGTCTAGCATGACCAACAAATGGATCCCAGGGTAGGGATGGGGGGGAGTTACAAAGAAGAAGAGATGAGGCAGGAACAAACAAGCTGCAATATAGGAGGGAGGAACTGGGCTGGGGGACAAAGCCTGCCTCCATCCCATACACAGCTGTCAAGGGTCCCTGCAATACATGTTCCCTCCTACCCCATATTAAAAATGACAAACACTTTGCAAGTTACCGTTATCTATCACTTCATTTCCTAGGCCAAGTGCTAATTAATAAATAGTATGATGGGCAAATCTGTTTCACTTTTTATAACATCTGTATTTTTTTCAAGCAAAAGTTTGCTCTGTCCTGTTTCTGCATCAGTTTGCGAATGCTTTTTTTTATTTAAATCAGCACAAAAATATATATGAAGTTGTGAAGGCTCACTAGTTTTCAATACTGAGAGTGCTTTTATGCTATTTTTCAATAAACATAGCAGTTTTTGTTGTACTGTTCCCTAGAATATTTTTTGCAAGCATTACCCCTAAGTGAGATGCCTTTTTTCTATATTATTTCCATGATGTATGCATTTTTGTATGCAATTCCCCCTAAAGTAAACATTTTTATGCATTTGTTTATTTTTTTTATCAGAGAATCGCATTGCAAAATTCAGAGAAGTGTGAAAACTGAATAACTCTATTTGCATATTCGTTCAGGAAGTGTGAATTAGGTTGGTTCATATTAAAATGCAAACAAATTTCTCTCCCATCCCTGTAAACATACTGGGATCTTTAAGACTTGAAATCAAACTTTGTTTCCTTATTCCCCCCCCCCCCAGTGAAAAGAATGTAGAGCGAAAACCAGCTTTTTGCATAAACCTAGCTCCCCCCCAAATAAAAAAAATACCCCAATAAAAAAAACGGAAGACTTTCATGAGCATCTCCTTGGTTTTCTTTGGTCACCTGTAATAAATATTGTAGCAGAATCAGACCACCAAATGCTTCCAGTCTCAGAACAATTTTGTCTTATGCAACAGACAATGAAGCCTTGATAAAGTTACAGCCCAATCTCCTTAATGGAAACTGAATTAAATTAGCAGCACAAAATACTGAAGAGTGCTGGAAAAGTCTTCAGTTGTGATCTCATGTCTGGGAAAGGAAACTTGATACATTATGCTGAATGTAAATCTAGCATGCTGGGTTCATGCAAGCTCAATGAAAAAGTCATTTCATTCAGAAAGCACAATATGAAATTCTGTAAGAAAAAGAGAGGAGGGGGAGGGGTGGTGGTAATCCTGGATGTTACCTAAAAGAGCAGGATGATGTAATGGCTGGTGGGAGGAGGCAAAGAGTCCCTTAACACACGCACAGAGTTCCCCCTGTCTCTGGACATTAGAAGAAAGTGCAAAGCTGCTGAGAATTTCTTTGGCGAAAGAATTCTACAAAGAAAGATGAAGACAGAATAACCTTTGCAGTAAGTCTTTAACCTCTCTCTCTTTCTCTCTGATTGCTAGCATGTAAAAGCAACCCTTGCATTTACTCCCATTCACCCTGCGCTGCACCCCTTTCCTCCCTTCCTTTTCCTGTCTCTCCTACTGTTGACATTTAGACTGAAAGGTGCTTGGGGCAGAGACTCATCTTTTTAAAATATCACTCTGTAAAGCATCATGTATACTGATAACATTATATAAGTAAAATCTTAACAGAGCATCTGTGCTCTTTATTTAACCAAACTTTGGCGGGTTTAAATGTTAAAGTATATCATTGGGTACTGGAAAACTAACAACCCAGTCCTAACCTATTTACTTGGAAGTAAGGCCTATTGATTTCCATGTACTTAACCTTCATAGGATTGGATTGGGGTATAGGTTTGTGCCCTATATATACCAACATGGCCTGATGTTCTGGAACTGATTTTTTGTCTGGAAAACATTACAGTTGGGGAGATTCTTAGTTATTTGGAATAAGAAGAATGCCATTTAAACTTCTGCAAGACAAAATAACTGAGTACCAGGAACTTTCTGTTAAGATTTTATGGTAAATGTTATTTTTAATACTCATTCCATGCTCAGTGCAATGTATATGGCTTTCCCCACCCCACATTTTATCCTCACAAATACTTATGAAGTTACGGTTGAGTGATAGTGATTGGCCCAGGGACACCCAGTGAACTTCATGACTGAGCAGGGAGTTGAATGTTGGTCTAAGTCCAACCGTGTAGCCCAATGTTCTCCAACCTTGGGTCTCCAGATGTTTTTGGCCTACAACTCCCAGCATGCCCCAGCCAAAAACATCAGGGGACCCAAGGTTGGAGAACACTGGTGTAGCCATTATACTGCACTGGCTGTTATGTGTGATAAATACATGTTGCCCCCCACATACCACCTTCATACATATACAAATGAGTATGAATAGTACAGATTCCTCCCCCAGAATGAACTAGCGTAGTTTGCTGAGGCCGTCTCCCCCTCTACTATATTGACCTACTAAGGCTGAAGATTTGTCTCTCTATCCACATTCACATATATGCATGCTGTCAATATGAGGACAAGTGTGAGTCATGGCTGAAGAAGGCAACTAGGAGATAATCAAAGGGCAGAGGTACAAGATTACCTTATAAAATGAATGTGAAGGAAAATGAGCATTCACCAAAACCGTTAGTTAAATTTCTTCCCCTGCAAGGTACAACCTCAGTCATTCTCAGTTTAACCAAAGAGAGTTACTACCACACAGATTTTATACATATCTAAGCAATTGTACTACACAAGTCTCCACACTTAATTTACACTCAGCAGATAGGATTTCAAGTATTTGCCTCTTTTGTGTCGTTTGGCTAGATTCCCCCCTCCAAAACAAACAGGAAAGGCAGGATTCTAGAGAAGAATAAACTGCCCGTCCTATATTCTCTCTGTGTAAGAGTTCCGTAAAATGCCATTAGACAATAAATAGCACTTAGGGTAAGAGAGTATGTTATGCAATGTGCAGGATAAATCGTTCATAACATCTTGTGCATAACGCATGCACACACCTGAAACCGCAGTGGAAGACATCAGTATTGTCTCCCCGCCTTACAAATATTAACTTTTACAATTCACCAGAACTCTTACAGAGCTATCCCAAGGTCCCTCAACAGTGGCAACCACTAATGTAAGCAGAATGCCAGCATCATGTACCGGTAGTGGGATTCTGTATATTCCCAGCAGAAAATTTCAAAGAAGAACATTATAGCTTGCATTCAGTGGAACAGACACCACTAATGAACTGAATTACCACTCCTCCTGTGGCCCCCTCAATCCCTCCAAATCTGCTATGGAAGATTGGGGGATCCTCTGGAGCAGATTTGGGGGCTGCATTTGGGTAAGGAGAAGGAAAACTCCCATTGTGCGAGCAGAAGCCTGCTCTTGTAGCTATAACTTTAAACCACAGAGAGCATATCCACGCCAATAGGCATTCCTACAGCATCCATAGCAATTACCCAAGAACCAAGACATGGTGCACCAGTCTCACCTACATATTAGCTAGGCAAGGAAACTCATGCAGGGCAGTGGTAGAACACCTCCAAGAGGTGACCCCTGCCCCAGCAACAACATAGAACCCAGCAGACACCAACATACCGCAGCATCCTCACCAGTGTGAACCACTGTGTCACAGCCACCGTGAGCTATCAACTAATGGAATGACTCCTTAGGGTTGACATGGATGGACACAGACGGTAAGGCTTGCAGCACTGAACCTGTTAAAATATTTAGCATTCTCTGTGTCACAGATACTATGAGCATGTCTTACCTCCCTTCCTCTGGATAAGTTTCCATAATTCATTGTAACAAGTAAGTGAACCTGATTTGGTTTGACTGATGGGTAGTTGTGGAATGAACACTTTGGAAGAAAGATTGTACATAAATTTACCCATTCCAATAGACAAGTGGTGGTGGTGGTGGTGGTTGTAACTATTAATATTTGCCACCTAAATAAGAGCTGGTGTAGCATAGTTTCTATTAATATTCGATCCGTGAGCTGGGAAGCACTGGATTCAAATCATACTTCAGCCTGCAAGGCTAAAATTGGCCAGGAATGCTGGGAGCTGTCCCCCAAAACATCTGGAGGGCAAGGAAGACTGACTTAACACCTTGCCAATGCAGAAGGATCACCACTGGCATCAAAGTGAAAGCCTAGACATTTACCCACTTCCCCACTAATAATTCAGCACTGGAATATACTTTCACAGTCACTGATTCTCTTATCAGAGCTTTGAGATGGCAGCTGCTATTTGAACTGTCACTTTCCACAGTACTTCTAATTAGCTGAGGATTCTTTTCTCTTCAGTTCCAAGCTTTTTAAAGCCCCCTGATTCAACTCCTTTGAATGTGAAATGCTGCAGACTGAAGCAAGTCCCGATGTTACTACAGCTTAACTCAGTGTCCTCCAACCTTGGGTCCCCAGATGTTTTTGGCCTACAACTCCCAGCATGCCCCAGCCAGCTATGCATCTGGGGACCCATGATTGGAGAACACTGGAACTGATCCTGTAAAACCATGAGGAGAGCAAGTACTCAAAACTGTTGACTGTGCCCTTGAATATCCCCTTCAAGAGAGATCCAATCCAGACAAGAGGCTACTAGTACAGCAGGGGATCTAAATAAGGGTTGTATATTTAAGAAAGTATAGCTCTTGATAACGATTTGGCCGCTGCTGTTTGAAGAGCCCTCAAACCAAATGTCTTGAATGCTGCTGCTGCTGCTGCTTTCACTAATAAACAGGGGTATTCATCTAAATCGGTGAGGTGTAATTTTAATTTATACTGTTAGCACAAATAATCCTTTCACAGGAGCTCAGCTTGTATCCGTGCAGTCAAAGGCATAATTGTGCAAAATGAAGTGTACAGACACAGCTGCATTTCATGCTCCAGGCTGACCTCATTCAGTGAATAGATATCTGTCAGAAGCCACTTTGCACTGGGGAGACTGACGCTACAGGCATTTGGCAAATATGTAAAGAATGGAAAGGTGTTAAGCTATTGACACTCATTCAGGGAGAACCAAGGGCATGGCAGGCCTCAAGCTGGTGCTAAAAAACAGTGGTTTATCTTATGAAGAATTCCCAGTGCATTTCGACCACTAGGCTTTCCTCAGGGGCACTGAAACAAATGGCATATACTTCAAAACTGTTAGGAAAATGAACATAAAGTGTTAAAATCAATTGTAAATACCTGACCTTCAAAGAATAAGTATACATGATATAATATAGCTAAAACAACTCAAAAGATTTACTGATCAGCATCCATGGAACATATTGTAACTAACATCCACAGGATGAGCATAGGAAGCTGCCTTATTCGACTGAGACAGCCCATTGGTCCAGTTTGCAGGACACGGAATAATGGGCTCAAGTGACAGGAACCCAGATTCCGCCTAAACATCAGGAAAAATCTTCTGACTGTCAGAGCAATAAGACAATGGAACCAACTATTTAGGGAGGTGGTGGGCATTCAAGGTGCAGCTGGACGGCCATCTGTCAGGGATGCTTTGACCTGGATTCCTGCATTGAGCAGGGGGCTGGACTCGATGGCCTTGTAGGCCCCTTCCAACTCTACTTTTCTATGATTCTATGACTCTCTACTGCGGCTAGCAGTGACTCTCTAGGTTCTCAGGCAGGAAAGGGTCCTTCCTATCACCTGCTTTCCCTGAACCTTTTAACTAGACATGCCAAGGATGGAACTTAGGGCCTTCATGCATGCAAGGTGTGTGTTCTGCCATTGAAATATGGTTTCCTCTCCAAGGATGAACAGCAATAAGAAGCTAGCACGATATGTATCATCAGTGGTATCAATGTAAATTATTGGCCATTTCATCAAAAGTAATGGAATTAAATATCTTTAAAGCTTTATTACTACAAAAAGCTAGTGTAACTTGAATAAAAATCCTTAAAAATAAAGTATCAAATTTAAAAAGACACGGGATACGACCCCTCTGCCCCCATGCTGGGAGTCCTTTTTTATCATGTTGCAGCATGATGGATTGTGAGCTTTCGACTGGGATCCAAGAAGTACATAGTGACGGGTTTGCATGACATGGCAACCCATCGTGGGAAACTAGCCACAGAGGGATGTCATGTCATCTGATCCCAGACCGCTTCCTGCAGTGTGGCTTGTTTTGGGGCCACAAGCCACCCTGGCAACCCATCAGACGAGTTTGCACGTCACATTAACCCACCCTGGCAATAAGCCACGGTGGGTTGTTGTGCGAACAACCCACGGGCTCACCATAGGTTGTTTGCCCTTTCCTTCCCCCTTGATCCTCCCACAAATATCCCAGGATTGGCAAACAATTTTTTTTAAAAAATGCGCCCATAATGAGGGCAGGTTTTTTTAAAAAAAAAATTAGCCACACTTGTGCAACTGTGGAGGTGCGCATTTCTGCAAGTGTGGCAGTTTGAAGCCTCAGCTGTCAAACTGCAGCAGGTACCAACCCTGGACATTGCCTGAAAGAGGCTCCTAAGAGGCTTTTTCTTTCGTTTGCTTTCCCTTGACAGCTGTCAAAAGGCCAGCTATCAAGGCAAAGCAAAGGTGTGAGTGATTTACACTCCCTTAGCAGCAAGATCCTCTTCTTTTTTCTTTTTTTTTGCCCTAACTGTCCTTGGTACTGTGCATTTTGCACTTTTCCCCAAGACTTAAAAAAAACAAAAAACTATCTGGCAAATTTGATTATTTGGGGGAATAGGGAAATATATGCAGATTTCATGGCTACATATTTCCCTGTCCCCCCAAAATGCTCAGATTTCCCAGATAGTTTTTTAAACAAGAACCCTTTCTTTTGACAGCTGTCAAAAGTAAGTACTCACAGAAAGGGGGTGGGAGGTAGAGCTCCCCTTTCTGGAGTACCTAGAGGCTTGGGGAAGTATGGAATAGGTGGGGGGTACTGAGAACTGTCAGGGCAATGCTTAAAAGCTAGAGGATCATACCTGAAAAGGGGAGATTTTATTTGTTTGTTTGTGATATTTTTAAATCGCCCATCTGGCAGCCACCCTGGGCGATGTACAATAGGATAAAATACAATAAAACACAATTAAAAAACCATTAAAACACAATGAAAACAAACACAATGAAAACAAACACAATGAAAACAAACACAATGAAAACAAACACAATGAAAACAAACACAATTAAAACAAACACAATTAAAACAATACAAAGGGTTTTTTTGGTGTTTTTTTTTTAAACACCTAACCCACTCCATATTCCCGCCTGAAAAGCCATGTTTTTAAAGCCCGGCGGAAGTTCATCAAGGAGGGGGCATGGCGAAGGTCACTGGGGAGGGAGCTCCATAACTTGGGGGCCTCCACAGAAAAGGCCCTCTTCCTAGTCCCCACCAGCCTGGCTGCTCTGGCTGATGGGACAAGGAGAAGGCCGTCTGTGGCAGACCTTGTTGAGCAGCCTACTTGATGTTGCTGGAGGCGCTTCTTGAGATAAACTGGACCGGAGCCGTATAGGGTTTTAAAGATCAAAACCAACACCTTGAATTCGGCCTGGCAAGCAACTGGAAGGCAGTGCAACTCCTTGAGCACTGGTGTGATGTGATCTCGGCGGCGGCGGCTGCCTTTAACCAGGCAAGCTGCTGCGTTCTATACCAGCTGTAGCTTCTGAACCGTCTTCCAGGGTAACCCCACATAGAGTGCATTATAGTAGTCTAGGCAAGAGGAGACCAAGGCATGAATCACCGATGGGACCAGATTATTAGGAAGGTAGGGGCGCAGCTGCCATATCAGATGGAGTTGATACAGCACTGCCCGACTCACAGCTGAAACTTGAGCCTCCATGGACAGCTGGGAGTCTAGAATGACTCCCAAGCTGTGGACCTGGTCTTTCAGGGGTAGATGTACCCCATTCAGCACCAGGTCAACATCCCCTAACCTCCCCTTGTCTCCCACCAGAAGTACCTCGGTCTTGTCGGAGTTCAGCCTTAGCATGTTCCTTCCCATCCAGCCACCCACTGACTCCAGGCACTTGGACAGGGTCTCAACAGCCAACTTCAGTGAAGACTTGAAGGAGAGGTAGAGCTGTGTGTCATCCGCATATTGATGATAGCGCACCCCAAATCTCCTGATGATAGCTCCCAGCGGCTTTAGGTAGATGCTAAATAACATCGGGGAGAGGATGGAACCCTGCGGCACCCCACAAGTGAGCGGCCGAGGGGCCGAGGCCTCCTCCCCGAGAACCACCCTCTGGTACCTTCCAGACAGGAAGGACCGGAACCACTGCAATACAGTGCCTCCCATGCCCAACCCCTCCAAAAGGCCCAGGAGGATAC
The DNA here is from genome assembly GCA_021292165.1 of Shinisaurus crocodilurus. Classification (NCBI taxonomy): domain Eukaryota; kingdom Metazoa; phylum Chordata; class Lepidosauria; order Squamata; family Shinisauridae; genus Shinisaurus; species Shinisaurus crocodilurus. Next base: position 97,144,533 of record CM037880.1, read on the forward strand.
CGTGGTCAATGTACTCACCACCCCCTTGTTAGGTTTTGCATAGGCAGAATGAGATTACCACCTGACATCGAGATTATCACCTGACCTGGTGGGTGTTACTTGAGTTCAAGTATACAAGGCCTTTGGTCAGGAGACATGGTCTCGAGATGATGTGACTCAGCAGCCTTGAACAGGTTTGAAGCAGTAAACATGTTGATGAATAGGTTATACACTGGAGTGAGTAATATCCTATTTATAGGTGCAGGGTCTGGGGTATATAAGCTGGCACACTTGCTGATAGCTTACACTTGACTTCCGTCACTTCACTCTCTCTGTTGCTTGCTGTCTCGTCTCGACATGTCCCTGGACTTCACTTCATCTAGCCTTACCACTGGGGTAGTGGGTTTGAGTCTGCAATGATGTAGTGAGTAGAAATGCATTGATTGCCTTAATCCCATGTAATTGGGTCTTACAAATAAACTCTTTAATCTTTATTAACTGCTGTTATCTCCTCCTTCCGCTTGCGTGACTGGAACTGAGGGTCATTGGCTAGGGGAGCTTTTGAACCCGGGTCAGTCCAACTCTCACATCGGTTATGGGCCCAGAGATAAGGATCTGATGGTTATCTGATGGGCAGATAAGCCACAGAACGCAGTTTGGAAAAATTCAGCAGTTATAGAGTTAAAGGAATTTGTTTACTATTTGTAAGAACGGTTTGTAAATAACCGGGAAAGGCGAAGGCAGTGTTGCTAGAGCTGGATGCTGATAACAGCGGCTTGGAATGCAGCTGAAGAATGCAGAAACAGGGAGACGGAGGATTTTTCGTTTTGAAAGCAGTTGGAGCGGAGGTGCCAGGCTTGGCAAAATCCAAGGCTACAGACTGTGAAGCTGGTTCGGGCAGCTACTAGGCTGAAAAGTGAACAAAGCTGGACACAAGGATTTGTTTTCCACAGCTTGCTGGTGTGATTGTCAAGGAGCTGTATCGGGCAAAGAAATAATCTTCAGGAGGCTCTGTGTGTCAACTCGTTTGAGTCAAGGCTACAGGCAGGAGGATCATATTTCATTTGCAGCTTGCTTCTTCACACAGCAGCGGATCAGCTATCTTTTGCATTGTATCAACAAGTGGCTTGGATTACAAATGCGTGGATTACGTCTGACGTGGGTAAAGCGTCTGGAGCGTCATGTCGCAGCAAAGCAAAGTCACGTGTGTATCTCGGGAAACTTGATACTACACGGAGGCTGTATCAAACCAGCGGAGGCGTGGTTTTAACACAACAGAGAAAAGCAGCGCGGCAGTTTTGAACAGAGAAAGCTGTGCTTAAAATGGGAAGCTGTTCTTCATTTTCTTCATGTGGGATCACAGAAGAAGGAGCTTGAAATCAGCAGGGGTGCTGCTGAAGGGACAAACTTTATGTTTTAACCCAGGACATAACAAAATGGACATTATTTTGTTTGGACAGAAACAGTGGATTGTTTAAACGAAGATTTCTGTGTTGGACATAAATAAACAGGAAGAGGACTATGCAAATGGTCAGAGGTTTAACAATCATGTTTTGAAACTGTATTTCTTGAAAGTTGGATAACTTGGATTCAAGAAAGTGTAATATATGCTCTCTGAAATGTCAGGAAATGTACTGAATGTATATATGACTTGAGTATATTGTGGATTTTTCTGTAGCAAAATGTAGAATACTGAATAAGTAGGTATGTTTATATGGCAAAGCTAAGAGATGGATTATTTCTTTTATATTGTAATGGTGTAATAAAGAAATTGAAAGTTGTACTGATGCAACTATAAAAAAGTTAAATGCTTATATGTATGACATGAACATGCATGCATATCACATGATTGTTTGGTCATTTAGATTCACAGGCTTGTGAAAGAAAATGCAAACTGTTGGTGGGGAAAGCATTTGGGAAATTGTAATTTTCACATGAAAGGAATTTTGTGCACATAAACAAGGGATGCTAGCTTCAACAGGTAAACTGGAAGGCAAGCTGAAAAACCAGTTCATTTCATTCAATTTGTTCTTGGTGATCTTGTGGAACTCTGATGGTCTTTAGAGGAAAGGCACGTTATTTCATGATGTTAATTGATCAATACACGAGGTACAGGTTGTGTACATGTTAGATAGAAAGCTGAAGTATTGAACAAAGTCAAGGTGTTTTGTGCTTGGGTGAGAACAAGCATATTACCCATGTTACCTATTTCTTTTCAGATATGGGAAAGTTCAATTCAGTGCATGTTTTGATGTATTTCTAACAGGATGTGATATTGAACACATGGATTGTGTGGAAGAGTAAACAAACACTCAGAAGAGGTGATACTAATTTGGTTAATGAGGTTTGGGTAGAAGCTCTTAAATGTTTTGATTATGTACATGATAGAAGTTTTAGTTCTGTGTGATGAACTGTACACCTTATAGAAAGTAGTGTAGAAGGAAGAATCTTCTGGAGAAACATTTCAGGATCTTGGATCTGATATGTAGGTACATACACCTCAAAGTTAGAAGAAATCTGTAAGGGAGCTTACATGAGATTTTTCTAGAAATGAGAATATTGTGTTTTACATGAATAACACTTGGATAGTGAGATTATCTAGAAGTGTTAAGTATAATGCTAAATGAAAATGTGAGATCATTTTTCAAAATTAATTCTGTTAATGCAGGGGATGCATCAAGGTCAGAGTCAGAATAGAAAAGCATTTGCTGAAAGACAGTCAGGTAAATTTGACAAACTTTGATACACATTTGGTTTAGTGGAGACTAAACAAATGATTGTTCATCATTGGTGCAAATTTTATTGGAACAAGAACCTGATAACTGATGAGGTAAGGAACAGGTGAGTCAAACAACCTGTGAGATATCAGGATGAATTTGCAGGAAAAGCCATTTGAAAACTTCAAAATTTCAAAGAGGTGAAAAAATTGTCTGTTAAGGAAGCTGAACCATAGCTTCAGGCTATGCAAGCTGAGTTGAATTCTTTGGATAAAGAACAAAACATGGAAGCTGGTGAAACAAACAGCAGTCCATGGAACTCATTGTTACCAGATAGATTTTTTAAATGAAAACTAACCAGATTGGAAAAGGTTATATGACAAATAGCAAGATTGGTTGCTTGTGATTTTTGCTCAAGTTAAAAGGAGCAGGATAATCATGAGTGAGTGCAACAACAATTTGCTTTGGAAACAGTTAGACTGATGTTTAAGAATGTGGAAATGTATGGATATTTCACAGTTGAAATATTGGAACATAAGCATTTTAAATGAGAGGAAGTCTTTAAATGGAAAACTGTCTGAGAATTTTCTGTAAGAAAAGCTAAAAATCAGCTGGAGGCTGGAATTCTGTTTTGAACTCAAACATTGTTGAAGTGTGATTTGCACAGAGAGGCAGATCAATGTTTGTTTGTTAAACAGGAGAAACAGGGACATAGACTGTATGTACTTTGTTTAAATGGAAGATCTATTGTTTTTTCTGGACAGATAAAGGCAATATGATATAATTGATCCAGGGTTTAGAATTTCATTGAATTGAAACTGCTTGGTGGTGGATCAACTGTTTATTTGTAAATAGAAGTTGAGGGAGAACCAAGAGGGCAGTACTTACTGCAACAAACCAAAAAAAATATCATGGATGTGATTGAGAATTTTGGAGATTGTTAACTCAGTGAGAGACTCCAAATAATTGAGGATTTTCAAGCACATGCTGATGGAAAAGCAGTTTGAATGCTACACAGGAGCATTGGGCTGTTGAGCTTTACTGTACAAGCAACAAGGCCAGGTATTGCTGTCAGTGTAGTGGGCAGACTGTTAGACCAACAGGACATGCTTGGAGAGCTCTGAAAAGGAGTTGAGTGTTATCTGGAAGAAACATCACACTTCAGACTAAGAGTTACAAGTCAGAGCACAGGTGGCTTACAGATTCACAGAAATGCCAGTTGTGGTTGTGATAGTAAGAACAACAAGAATACACCTGAAGTTTGTTATTTTTATAACCATACTTTGATTGATTGATTTTGTAGAAACAATCATTTAGAGGTTAGAGTTCAACTGAAGCTGAACTGAATACATTGTATCATGTATTGTACTATTATGCTATTGTAAAGCTTGAATAGTGAATGCATTTGTTTAAATAGTTTAAATTGTTAAAAAATGTTTAAATGATGCTGGGATTGATGTGAAAAACCTATTACAGTTTTTTCAGGAAACCAAGGCAGGATTGCTATGCTGCAGGCAGATAGCAATACACAACGTTTTGGGTTTGCAAATAAAACTGTGTCATGAGGAGGGATACATCAGAAGTGATTTGATGGTGGTTCAAATTTCTGACAGGTAAAGTCATTCCTGCAGAAGTTTTTTTTATCAAAGTCCATAGATGAAGGAACAGCATCAGATGTCAACAAAGCTGTTGCTGTTGTATGAGGTAAATAACCACGTTCTGCGCAAATGCAAAAGCAGGGGGATGTTAGGTTTTGCATAGGCAGAACGAGATTACCACCTGACATCGGGATTATCACCTGACCTGGTGGGTGTTACTTGAGTTCAAGTATACAAGGCCTTTGGTCAGGAGACATGGTCTCGAGATGATGTGACTCAGCAGCCTTGAACAGGTTTGAAGCAGTAAACATGTTGATGAATAGGTTATACACTGGAGTGAGTAATATCCTATTTATAGGTGCAGGGTCTGGGGTATATAAGCTGGCACACTTGCTGATAGCTTACACTTGACTTCCGTCACTTCACTCTCTCTGTTGCTTGCTGTCTCGTCTCGACATGTCCCTGGACTTCACTTCATCTAGCCTTACCACTGGGGTAGTGGGTTTGAGTCTGCAATGATGTAGTGAGTAGAAATGCATTGATTGCCTTAATCCCATGTAATTGGGTCTTACAAATAAACTCTTTAATCTTTATTAACTGCTGTTATCTCCTCCTTCCGCTTGCGTGACTGGAACTGAGGGTCATTGGCTAGGGGAGCTTTTGAACCCGGGTCAGTCCAACTCTCACACCCCTTTGGGGGCAAAAAAACCCTTTGCCACTTTGCTTTTCAATTGACAGCTGTCAGGTGTGCATGAAGTAACCTATATTCAGCCATGCTTGGTCAATGTCCATGGATGTTACCTACTGCACTTTGACAGCAGACACTTACCAGGACATTGGCCAAGGAAGGCTCCACATTTAGGGCAGCTGTAAGTACCATGTTCAGTGGCTTAATTCACAGAATCACTCAGTGGATAGTGGATTTGGGTAGGCTAGCTATATGAACCAAAGGCCTGAGGTTTAAAGTTGACATTGATGAGGTTCGGATGACATGCTGCAGCTCATCGTGGATTATTTAGCCCACGATGAGCCATAGTGCCCGCGGGCACTAGGTTATATATGCAACCCCTGCTCAGGGGTTGTCGTGTTGTGCAAACCTGATGAGTGTGGGTTATGCAAGGGTTAAACAACACTAAAACAGACCATGGGTTATGCGTGGGTTATGTTTAACCCTCACATAACCCACGCTCACTGGATTCACATGACATGACAACCCCCGAGTGGAGGTTGCATATTCCAAATGGTGGTCGCATGCACCACAGCCCCACCATGGGGCGGGCTTTCATGTTGTGTGAACAGCCTAACACTGCACTTATGACAAGAAGTCAAACAATCATAAATTGTACATAACTGAAAGGCAGGCGTGCCTGGGAAAGAATGATGTTCAGAAAAGGAATGAAGGCAGGAGTAGAGAGAGCAGAAGAAAAAGTTTATGCTGAATCACAAACACCTTTTTGCTGTTTACACTCTCTCATAGTGCTTCTTTGCCCCAAATCACTGGCACTTGTCAAGAAAAGCAAAGCATTAAGTGAAGCACCACCACCACAGATATAGGGGTCTTTATACTGACCACTCTTCAGCAGTCGCAAGACTTGCCTGTTACCACAAGCTGTAGCGATGGCCATCAACTTGGACAGCTTTAAAAGAAGATCAGACAAGTTCATGGAGGATAAGGCTGTCATTGGCTGCTAGTCATGATGACTACATATTACCTCCAGTATTATAGGCAGTAATGCCTCTGAATATCAGTTGCTGGAGAACATGAGCAGGAGGGTGCTGTTGCACTCATGCTTGTGGGCTTCCCAATAAGCATCTGGCCACTGTGGGAACAGAATGCTAAGGCTAGATAGGCCTTTGGTCTGATCCAGCACAGCTCTTCATATGTTGTTATGCTTATACCGGGTGCCTTTTAAAGAGGGTGGCAGAGGGGGCAGACAGTCTCCCCCTAACCTGAATTTAATAATGTGAACCAATGTAATGTGAATCAAGGAGCAGCAAAATGGTGGCATCCTTGGAATGCCAAAGTAGACAGCAAGGGTATATTGCAGTGTTCTCCAACCTTGGGTCCCCAGATGTTTTTGGCCTACAACTCCCAGCATGCCCCAGCCATCTATGCTGGCTGGGGCATGCTGGGAGTTGTAGGCCAAAAACATCTGGGGACCCAAGGTTGGAGAACACTGGTATATTGACAGAAACCCCAGTCAGTCAATTTACATTTTTCTAAAATGCACCTCTGAAGTGTGTTAATTAAACCCCATGCCTTGGTATACAGCTGACTAGACTGCAGTCTTATGGGTGGCAGAATCACATCTTGTAATGAGTCAGATGTGAGCAGCAATGGCTTCCCAATGAAGATGAATCACTTCACACAGTATATTAATCTAATATATCTTTGCTTTGTCTTTCAGATCACTCTCTATTGCTGCCAGTGAACAAGGCTGAAGCAGGATCCTGTTAATGATTATTTTAATGACATTGGGCTCTTGCTACTGCCAAGTGGGCATGCAGTGCTGCCCAATTTCCACATATTACATGCATCCTAAGGAGACATTCATCAACGAAGCCAGGTGTGCCCATGTGTGCAGCGTGTGAACTGGGTCCCGACAAAGGTTGCTGGAAACTTGAGACCTGTACAGGAATGTGGGTGCTACGAGCTGCTTAACAGACAATGGTTCGGCGAGGGATGGTGGCATGGCTCCCTCGGGTGGTGGTTCTGCTGGTAGGTCCTCTGCTGTGCGGTGTCTGTGCTCTACATGTTGGCCTGCACTCCGAGAGGTGACAACCAGCAGCTTGCCTTCCCCAGAGTCAACAGCCCGACGGGAAAAGAGGAGTACCAGGCAATCCTCCAGGAAAGGGAAGAGCATCACTGGGACTACGTCAACAGTCTGAAGAGGCAGATTGCTGAGCTGAAGGATGAGCTCCAGGAGAGGAGTGAGCAGCTGAAGAGCATGCAAGGCCACAGCACTGACTCGTTGGGAGTGGGAATAGACCGGGGAAACTTGGAGAAGCCCCAGAAAGCCCTCTTGCAGTTCCTGCATTCCCAGATTGACAAAGCAGAGATACACGCTGGCGTAAAGCTGCCAACTGAGTATGCTGCAGTGCCGTTTGAGAGCTTCACTCTGCAGAAAGTGTACCAGCTGGAGATGGGTCTTACACGTCACCCCGAGGAGAAGCCAGTGCGCAAAGACAAGCGGGATGAGTTGGCGGAGGCTATTGAGTTGGGCTTGGAGACTTTAAACAGTCCAGAGAGCAAAAGCAATGCAAACCACCGGACATATTCCTCCTCTGACTTCA